>OZ023262.1:267460755-268660755 GCA_964006375.1 Tillus elongatus
TCCCAATATATCACCCAACACATTCCACCCCTGATTTGGTTTCAGCGCAGAATGCCAAATATTTGATGCAATTGAAAGTTTTCTAATAAGCAAACCTTAAAACGTTATATTACTCGAGGTTTAAAGTTTATACAGCCGGTAGGAGGTGGGTACACCCCCCCCCCCAACGATTTTATTCCCAAAACAATCCAAACCGTTCGTTTGTCAGCTGCTAACTATATACCAAATATAAAGACGATGTATCAATTCGTTAAATACGTTATCATGACTGCTAGCAGACATACATACAAACAAACAGAACAAAAAATTTCGTTCCCAAATCATGTTTTCTATATCTATCAAGTTTTTGGAATTTCTGTCACCGATGATATATCTCGACACGTATCAACGAGGTGGAAGTACAATACTTGGCAAAAATATATTTAAAATGGTAGCATGACTAAAACTAAAATAAAAAACTATCGTTTTTAAATCGTTTTGAAATCCAGGGATGTTAATTATTATAGGCAAAATGGTGAGGGTTATTTGTATTGTAAGCATAATTTTTATTTTAGCCATGCTAAATTAATGTTCATTTTAAGCAACTAAGGAACTAAAATAAAAAAAATAGACTTACCTTATACAAACGTTCTTCAATTGTCTCTACAACTTCTTTGGCGTATCTTACATATTCTTTAGCCTCTGTAGTCAATATATTGATAATTGGTTTACAATTAAATACCAAGTCCACTAGGCTGTAAAGATACACCTGTTTGACGTTTTCTGGGGTAACCTCTTGATTTTCACTCATCTCGAAAAGTTTAGAAGAAAAGACCAAGAAAATCTTATAGTCAAAAACTGCAGTTAATTTTAATAATTGTTAGACGGACACTACTAATATAAAAGACACCAAGTACGACTGAAACACTACTGAAGAGAAATTTAATATTTGGGGTATGTATGGCCAGGAAATACTTGTGCCACCACCACAAGCACCCTTTGTTCACCTTAATGACTGTCCCCTCGGAAGTTCTTGGTAATCATCAACTGATAACGGCTACTACTATACCTGGTAATAACCTCTTTTTGAAAATGACTATTTCAGTTTCTGAAGTTAGGTATCCGAAATATAACGGTAAACAAAGGCAAGTAGGTATAATGTTTATCTGGTATTCCACGAACTATGTAATGCTAATGATCTGAAGATATTTACAGTGTCTGATCCTAATTGGAGACCTGCACTTTCTAATTTTTTGTCTGCAGCCTATTTACGTAAATGTTATAACTTTTCTAGGTAACATTTTTTTGTGATAAAAAATGCGTATATTCGATTATATTCTATGTTGTTTGTTAATGTTTCTGTACAAACCTGCACCAATTGAGTTCTTTTTCACCTCGGTGAACGTCTTATGAAATGGTATCCTGTAGTGTTTGTTAAAATCAGTCTCACACATACTGTGGGTTGAAGTGAAAGAAAACTTTTGATTCAAACCAGTCATTAGAAAATCAAAATATGAAAGTAATTTATATATGTGAAGCAGGTTTCTGCAAAAAAACTGCTTCGATGAGGTCACGATTTAATGACTTTCAAAGCATTTATTAAATCTGCGCACAGTTTTTGGTTATGTATATACATACTATATATATATATATATATATATATAAAACACTACAATCACAGCAGAATAGACCGGCTGTATTTTGTTGTACTGTTATAAGTTGTTATCTATTTATTAGCATAATATCCTCTAAGATTTACACATTAACGGATCTTCCAGGACGCGATTCTAAATCATTTAGAAAAGTCAGGACGCAGCAAGAATTTTCACAAAATGTTTTTAATACCAAATATGTGTTTTTTTGTAAAATAGTATAACCTATATAGTAGAAACAATGTGCCATGTTTCATCAAAATAACTCTTTTGTTTGAAAATGTACAAAGATTTCCGAAAGTAAGCTTAAGTGTTCCCAAAAACTGGCTTCTTGGTCAACCTTATAGCTTAATAGCAAATTGAGTTATGAAAATTTTCAGCATTTAATAAAAATTCGCTACCATAATGCACTTGCTGCATCCCGAATTTATTGTATTTCAAACGTGCATTATATTTTGATGTAAAATGCAAAAATGCAATAACATAAGGCGTGTATGAATAAAAAAAAAATTCTATCACCAACGACTTAGGGGCCACCCTGTGATTGTGAAATAATTTTTAAGATGTAGGTCAAGACACCCCATAATTAATGTATACAATTTTTTTTCGTATCTTGTATAATAACGGATATATTGAGATTTATTAATTTTTTACGAAAGTTCGACGAATATTATATACCTTTACACGATAAACTCTATAGCTAAGAATACTGCTCGTATTAGATTCAGGGTATTTGCTTAAATGTTGCCAATTTTGACGTTTTAAATCGCGACTTTGACGTTTTGCGGAAAACGCAAATTTATTTCTCTTTAAATGCTTATAACTTTTTTGTCTTTCAACCTACAGAGCTAAATTTTGGCACGTAATTTACCTATAGTGACGTAAACGCCCTTAATTTGTTATTTCCGGAGATATATTTTGTTCGAAAGAAAACAGAAAATTTTCCGAATAAACCGGGGCTGATTTCCCTGTCTAACAAACTTATCCAAGCCACTTGCAAAAGGAAGGTATCTACCGAATTAAATAAAAATGGGATAGTTATCTTTTGAGTTATCGGTGCCATACATACATACATACATACATACATACATACATATATATATATATATATATATATATATATATATATATATATATATATATATATATATATATATATATATATATATAAACATATAAAAATTGAAACTCACCCCGAATATGTGTTCTATGAGGCCTAATTAGCGCTCATTTGAAGAATTTTTTTTCAAAATTCAAAAGTCGGGATCTCCTCATTAGTGAATGTTTCTTAAGAAAATTCACTAAAACACACAAATAAGCTCTGATTCTAAATCGGAGGAATAGCAAGGTGGCCAACAAATTTTTACCCAATTTTTTCAAATTGTTTGCGTTGCAATAAACGGCCTATAAGCTGGGGCGTTGTCTAGCAAAAGAACACCGTAGCCAACTGGAAACCTTTGATTCCCACGTATTTTTGTAACAAAATCATTTTGATTCCAATAAATCTAATGGACTTATTCCAACTGTGTTGCAAAACTAAACCTGAAACAAGAGCTTTGTCAGGTCACCTTTAAGCACAGAATTTTTGTGTCCTAGAGAACCGGCATGCTTTCACTTTTTCGATTGATCTTGAATCTCTGGATCATAGTGATGGACCCATATTTCGTCAATAGTGAGGACTCAAGGACCCGAAAAATTGGCCAAACGTTATTTAAAATGGTGGAACATATCTTTCGACATTGCCAAAAGAAAACGCCCTTCAGCTCGGTGCATCGTCAAAAGTCGAAACCGGTTACAGAGATCAAAACAAACATTTTTGTAGCCATAAGTCTCGTCATCTGTATTTACTATAAAAAGGTTTTACCAAGTGAGGGCAGCAACAACATTTTTTTTTTCGATGTAATGTTGACTTTGAACATATTCGTTTAGCCACCGTCTATTTAGTAATAATACCTTATCAGGATATTTATGGTCTTCCTTTATTCTTTTTAAACGTATGGTTTACAGATTAATTAGCAACAATTAATTTGTTTGTCTTTACTACGTTAATAATAGATTATTTTTAAATGGCACATTAAATATTGAAAAATATTTCGTATGTATTATTTTTTATCCAAGAGCCCCACGATGCTATTCGTCTGTCAAAGTGAAATCAAAATCAAACAGAAATTATTATTAAACAAGTTTTTAGCTAAAGTTGAAAGCTCTTTGTGAATCACTCAATCTCTATTCACTTTAACCTGGGACTAACTAATTCACACTATGTCAACGTTTACAAAAACGTTCATGTAAAACACGCCGCCATAGGAAAAGCAGGGACAGTGAGACTTCTGTTAACTGTTTTTAATTTGAATAATTTAATTTCTCACATGTGTGATCGGCACTACCGTCCAGATTTTATCTCATTACTTTTGTCTAAATGCATAGAAAACGTTAGAAAACTTGCAAAACGTAACGAAAAATTAAATCTTCTAAGAGATCGCCTAAAACGGCTTACGTCAAAACTGACTTACTGCCGATATTCACACATACGTCGCTTATATTTAAAGTTTTATACTCAAAATTTTGGAATAAGCCACGCAGTTTTATTAGATATTTATAAGGCATTTGATCGGCATGCGGCATTCCTCAACACATTTACGATAGGCGTTTGAACCACATCCGAATTTATTTGTGAAAATCGTATACTAACTCAACGTCGACATGCCTTTCGTGGATGTGATTTTAAAACAAAGCAGCAATTAAATAGTCTGGAGTTTGTTACTTAAAAATTTCACATTTTTGGAACTAACAAAATAAATTTAAAGGTTTTCTCAATAAACTCAGAAACGGACAGACAATATGTAGCCAGCGATAAAAGTATTTTTTATTTCAACAACACACCACGAGGGCTTACAGCCCACATACTATCGCGTACCGTCGGTGTCGACAAGCAGGAAAGAAGTAACTTGTTAATTCTGGACTTGAAGGTTTGGAGGTTCGGGGTAGAAGGAAAAAGATGTGCCGGCAAGGAATTCCACAGCTTGGAAGTCGTCGGGACAAAAGAGCGGGCATTACAAGATGTTCTATGTCTGGTGACCTGGACAGTAAAAGGGTGCATTCGCTCTGTCACCCGGTAGATCTGTTGGGGGCAGCAGGTAGAGGAACTATGGAAGAAAGCTCCTCTGAGCATTGCCCGTGCAGATATCTATATAAGAGAGAGAGGTCGCCAACGGCACGTCGGTGGGCACGGGATGGCAGCCTTTGGGTGAGAGTACGGTCACCGATGAGACTTATAGCTCTCTTCTGAATGGAGTCCAGGATAGCGAGTGTAGAAGCGGCAGCAGCACCCCAGATGTGGGAGCAGTATTCGAGGTTTGGTCTTATTTGTGAAGTGTATAAAGTATAGGGATCAGGTGGTGAAAAGTATTTGCGAGCCTGGAAGAGGAAACCTAATTTCTTAGCAGCCGCTTCTGCAATTGATGTGACATGTTGGTGCCAATCAGGATTTCGATCTACAGAAATGCCAACAAGTGAAAATAACTCGTTACTTTACATAACTTGGATGTTCATTGTGATGGGTCTAGGGCTGGTGTATCTCTTATGAGAAAGAAAGCAAAACTGTGATTTGGTGGGGTTGAATTGTATAAGATTTCTAGTTCCCCAGTCTAATATTTTTTGGAGATCCACGGAGACAGAATCCTCCATGAGTCTGCGATCCTCATCTAATTGGGCTAAAGAGACAGGCTTAGAATATTGTATATTTGAGTGGAGGGTGCTGTCGTCCGCGTAACTGTGAACTGGGTTGGATGTGCTAGAGAGGAGGTCATTGATGTGGAGAAGAAACAAAGTAGGGGCTAAAGCTGAACCTTGAGGAACTCCTGCATTAATTGGATACAGTTTAGAGGAATGGCTATCCACGACAACAGTAATCTTCCGGTTGGAGAGGAATCTTGCTGTCCAGGTACAGAGTTTTGGTGGTAGGCTATAGGCCGCAAGTTTATTAAGCAGAGCTGCGTGCCAGACCTGGTCGAATGCTTTGGGTATGTCTAGAGTGACAACCTGGGATTTACCGTGTAGTTCCATAGACTTGTTCCAAGAATGGGTGACAATGGAAAGGAGGTCGGCAGTTGATCTGCGCTGACGGAATCCATACTGCATGTCGTGGTGTCGTGGATTAGACTCTGTTTTGAAGAAATTTTAGTAATTCGGTGTTTACATACTTTTCCATCACTTTAGAGACGACTTAAAGGAGAGAAATAAGCCTGTAGTTGCTAGGAACCGCTTTGGACCCTTTCTTGGGGAAGGGGAGGCTTTCCTGGTATTGAGAGAAGAGAGCATCTTTCGTAACTTTTTAGTTTTGAAAATGATATCCGCCATTTTAAGCGCGACTTTGGGGACTGGTGGTGGTTGAACATTTAGAGGAGGGTTGAGAGTATAATTGCCGGCGAACAACGAGGCTAAAAGTTCAGCCTTGCCCAGGGCGGTAGAAACAATTTCATCCCCTGAGACAAGAGCTGGGAACGTGCTATTGCAGAAATTATTCCCAATATATTTAGCAAGAGTCCAGAACGGATTGCTGCCGCTGGAGCTTAAGAAGACTTTGTTTTTGATGTGGTTGTTAAACGAGTTTTTTGCCTCAGAAAGAATGCCGACATGTTTGACGGTTTTTCTTGACTGGGTTTATGAAGAAGCGTTTTGTGAGCTTCAACCTGTTCAAGTCTGGCCTTTTCACAGGATTTATAAAACCAGGGCTTTTGAGTGGCTCCAGAGGTTTTCTGTGTACGTGGAATAAATAATTCCATGCCAGCTTGGATACTTTTGGTGACGTTTTGTGAGATATCAGAGGGGTCAGGATGAGAGAAGCAGACAGACGCCCATGGAAATGAGGAAAAGTAATCTCGCATGTCGTCCCAGTTCATGGAGTTGTAGTGCCAGACAAACGATACGTGGTGTGATGACTGTGTGACCTCGGGTTGCAATGGGCAGGAAGCAGTGACCATGCCGTGGTCTGAGCGACCAAGCGGGGCGGTGACTGATATCTTATAGCAGTCAGGAGTTGTAGTAAGAAGGAGATCCAAGGTATTTGAGCTGTGTGTTGGGATGCGAGGAAAGTAAGAAGTAGGTTGCTGAACCATATTGGCTAAAGAATTTCTGACTGCAAAGGCCTCCGCTGCTCTTCCTTTTGGATCAGTTTTTGAAGATCCTAGCCATTCCTTATTATGGACATTGAAGTCACCAAGAATAGTGGCCTCGGAGGAAGGATATTCAGAAATCAGATGGTCGGTTTTTTAAGAAAGGTATTCAAAGAGCTGGACAAAGTTGTTGTCAGAAGGTGACCGCTAAATGCAAGAGATGAATTTAGTTGCAGCCCCGAGAGAGAGTTTTGTCCAAAATATGTCTTTTCTGCCAGCTTCTAAATTGGGGAGTCTGGTGCAGGGTAGATTGCTACGGATGTACGCGCACACGCTTCCATGCAATCTTAAGGAAGTAAGAAGTGCATACCCCGGGAAACTAAGGTGATTAGTGGCTGTTTTGGCACTGATTTGAGTTTCGGTGAGGAAGAGGAGTTGGGGCCTATTAGTCTGGAAGAGATGGTGGACGGAGTTCAGGTTATAATTTAGGCCACATATATTCGAGAAGAATATGTTAAATCTTAATGCTGGCGCCCCCTGTACACCTCTCTCCCGGAGATCCGAACGGAGGGGTATTTTACCTCCGGAATCTTTTGTACAAGGAGGAGCCATTATTATTTTTGCTTATAAGGGATACCGACTCATACATCAGAACCTGAAACGTCCGTTGGGACTTCACCGGCCCCTTGATTTAAGGGGTGGTACCACCTCGGGGGTGAAAAAAATCCTTTACTATCACGTAAAGGAAAAGTCCACTACCACCTACCATATTGCAAGTATACCACACCAGCCAACTATTAGAGAGCTGACGAGCTGTAAAACTTGCTGGTTGCAGCAAGCACGAAAGTTATTAATTTGGTGGTTAGCTGTCAGAAATATGGTTATATATGTCTGTCACTTTTATGTTTTCTTTGACATGTGTAAAAACAATTTATCAATCACTTACATATTATGAAGATTTAAACTTATATAATCCTATCAAATTAATTGTTTCTTACTTTTTTTCTACCCAAACAAAAATAATGAAGATTTTTTTTCGAAAATTTTCCATAAATTAGATAATCGGATCGGTTACTAAATTCAGCTCTTCATTCTGAAATAAACCTGAAATTTTACCATTTTGTTTGTTTCAAATATTTTTCCAAAAATGAAATTAATGGTGTCCTGTTTGTCAGTCTTACATAGAAAGCTCTAATATTTCATCATTTTTAAAAAGTGTGGATACAGCAACAAAAAATAAGTGTTGAAAAATGTCGGGGTGCAGCAAAGACATTACGGTAGAGAATTTTCGTAAAAATATTTTAAATATGATAATTGAATTTCCTATTAAACTAGAATCTTCAATCTTGAACGATAGTAACACCTATGTAAACGCAGCGTGGGTACTAAGTTAAAGAAAAATAACATAATGAGCTTCGGAGATAACTACAAATTGGTTTTAACAAACTTTTGTTGTTGTTTTGTTTGCACAAACTAGTTCGATTGGGTCGACTAAAACAAAACCATTCAAGCAATTAAAAGGAAAATACCTGTCGTACTTATCATTTGGCAGGTACACTCCCTTTGTAAATAATTAATGTTTTTCTAGAAAACTTTTGTAACTTTCATGAAATTTGTAACACAATTTTTATAAATACACTTGCGGTACCTACATATATGTCTACCAAATTATAATTTTCTAGCTCCATTAAAATTAGAAACTTCTTCAATTAATCGCTAACTGGGATCTCTAAAAGCGGTCTCTCAGGTCCATTTAAATTTAAAGAATTAGTTTTAATAATTTACCTTACAAATAGTGTACAATTCTTATGAAAATTTACTTGCATTCCGAGCATTTTTGAGTATCGGGTCTCTATAACCTGAAGGATTACGCATTAATAGTTCCAAGAAGGAGAAAACCAATGTTAGCAAAATTTAAATGCCAAGGTCGGATATACTTTTATCTTTTGATCTCACTTCAGTATTTTGACTAAGCTGTCTGTCTATGATATCTTTAGTAAGAAATATTTCACAAAGGGCTCTGCCTACTAACGAAACTAATAAAGTCTGCCAGAGACCTCTTATACCAGCGTAATAGCCGAAAGTGATTACGTAAGCGTTATTTTGGTTTCCGTCTTTACCCATAAGTGTAATAACATCAAATTTCCACCTTTGCAGAACTTAACTATACATGCATTATATGAAAAACAGGAGATATCTGCGATGAAACAGAACGTGCGATTCCGTAAAGTGCACAAAATCGTGTAAATAAGAAAATCGGACAACCAGGGCATATGTATTATGAATTGGTAAATAGTGTGCATCCACAGCACAGGAAACCTGCATCAACCTGCAGTTGAAGATGATAGATGAAACGCATGTTGATTACCAAGCCACTTCGCAGGCAATATTGGAATTACACATACTAATTACGTTGGTAAATTTAATGTTTTGCGGAAAACAATGAAACTGTGTATGCACAAGTCTTCGAAGTTTGACAAACGAGTCCATGTTTATTTTTGAACGAATCACAAATTAACTTGAAAGTCTAGACGCAGCAAATTCGTTACGATAGTGGATTTTAATGACCAATTGATATAAAGTTATTTGACTAATAAAAGTTTTGTCTTTAACACCGGTCTATTTCCGCGACTATGGCCAATCACAGACGCCAGCCGACAGTTTCACGTCACTCTTCTGGAAATTTTTCCGAACTCCTGCCATTGTGTAAGGAGGGTAGGGATCTCTAACGTGCCCAACACACGGGAGCGACGGTTTTACGCCCCCTCCGAAAATCGGAACATGCAGACATTCAACTTATTCAAATACAATGCCACAACCTCGGTTGATGTGAATTGTACAGTATGTACGGAAAAAGTAAAAGGAGAACCTTGGGATAGAACCCGATACCCTTCGGTTCAGAGGCACACGTTCTTACCACCGAGGCTCTAAAGTAAAAGTTAAATAAATTCCGGACACAGCAAGTGCGCTATGGCCTCGAATTTTTATAGATATGATCTAAGCAATTTATTAATCCAAAATTATATATACATAATATATATATATATATATATATATATATATATATATATATATATATATATATATATATATATATATATATATATATATATATATATATATATATATATATATATATATATATAGTGGCGCAGCGGAAACGAAACAGGCCAGATTTTAGATGCTTCCTGTTATATAAAAATATCGCTCGCACACTTCAATTTTTATCTCAAGGGGGAAAGGTTTTGTCGATATCTTCAATCCTGTCAGTTCATTCCTCTAGCCGTTTTACCCATGAAAATTAAAAAAAGGGGTATTGAGTAACAACTCGTTTTGAAGCTAATCAAATTTTCTTTTCGAGGTGTATCAGCTTTTGAAAATCTCACTAAGTGAAGATTGGAACCTGTGATGAGCACTACAAGTACACTTGGAGAACCCAAATCACCACAACACATTTTAAAAGACCTGACGATCGTTTCACTAACCAAGTTAGCGTCATCAGAGGATGAAACATTCCAAATACTTAAAAAACTAACCACAACTTATATACCGGATCTCAGGTAAAGATATCGAACCGAGATTCCAAAGTGTATTGTATTTTTATCGCCGGACCAGGTCTTAGCGCTATCCCTACTGCTTTATCTAAAAAGTGTCCATCTGTAATAGTTTTGAGAAAGTTCAACGACAGCTAAATTAACAGCGGTTCCTTTGGCGGCAATAACTGTATACTTATGTTATCGGTAAAAACGTTATCGGTAAAAATCTGTTGAGTAGTTTTTGAGACCACGCATTTTAATGTGTTGTCTGCCAAAGAAAACACACAAGATAGTTTTCAAAATGGCCGACTTTCCGTTATACCGGAAACTGCTATCAACTTTGTTATTTCAAATGAAGTACTGTGTTCTCACCATAACTAGAACCCAGACCGGTTTCGCTCGAACGAGAACACACCTATAAAGTAAAATCGCTATGGTAGACAGTCTCCTAGAACATTGTGAGATATAAGACAGGGTCGCCATCTCGGTGCGGAACCAGGTAGTATGTTGTCACGACACCCTGTCGTATATCTCAAAATATTTTAGGAAGATGGCTACCACAGCCATATGTGTGTTCTCGCTGTTTTTAGAACACCGTACTGACAAGCTCTAATTAGAGCGAAATCGGTCTGTGGTTTTAATTATGGTGACAATACATCTATCTTTGTATAATATGTCAGTTTGTAAGGTATTTATGACTATGCTAGGCCTATACAACAACAAAATAATTGTGTTAATATTATTATAACTGAATAACACGCGGACGAAATTGCGGGCAACATCTATTCGTTTATAAAATGTATAAAAAGCTGTGGACCGACAAATTAACCCTGCGGTACGCCTGTTTTAATAGGTTTTGTAAATATGTGTTGTTAATTCTCACCCGGAAATTTCTAACGGCGAGGTATGTAGCTATATGTTTAAGAAAAATTATAGCTTATAGGGCTATTAATCCAGACTTTCTCAAATGACTTTTCTATATGTAATAAGACGATGAAGGTGACTTTGTCTTTGTTGAAGTTAACAGAGATATGATTTGATATTCTAAATACTTGCTGTGTAGCACTGTAGCACCTTTCTTAAAGGCTAAGCTATTGTTAATGAAAATTTTGTTCGTCCCATCATATTTTCGTAGCCTATTTAATATGATTTTTTCTACAATTTTAGCAACACTAGTCCCCTTTACCCCTCGGCAACAGAAAGCATGCGAGATGTAAGTATCTTTGGCGAAACACAAGCCGTATGTTAATTTTCTACGGTACTGCGATATTTGTAATGGGCAATGTCTATTTTAAATCCATTTTTGTGATTTTTCTTTTTAAAAAATCACTATTGAAGAGATCCCGACTATTGAATTGTGAAAAAAATTCATAAAATGAATCACACCAATAACTCAAAAAATAATTTCCACCACATTTGGTACGTACCTTCCTTTTGCAAGTGGCTTGAATAAGTACGTTAGCCAGGAAGATGGGCCCAGGTTTTCCGGGAAAATTTCGTTTTCTTTTTAGAATTTTATATATCTTCGGAAATAACAGATTAAGGGCAACCAAATTTGGTGCACGTGTTTGAACAATAAAGAGTGGACCACTTACCAAAATTTAGGTATGTATCTTAAAAGATAAAAGAGTTATAGACGTTTAAAAAAAGGGTTTTCCTCAAAACGTCTAAAGTCGCGATTTGAAACGTAGAAATTGTCAAGATTTAGGCAAAGAACCTGAAACAAATACGTGCAGCTTCAGCCGTCATTTTTATTCATTTACTAAAATATTTCCAGAAAGTTCATGTGAAATAGACCCTTTTCCTGGTGTTCTGGCATCAGTTTTCGTTCAGTTTATGGTTTAACGATCTATAATTTTGAGATAATTTTTCATTGAAAAAATTCGTTTTTAAGGAGACCGCGACTTCTGAATTTTAAAAAGATTTCTTTAAATGAGTGCAAACTAGATCCCTTAGAATCCATATCTACTGCAGCTTATAAAATCATTTAGAAAATCACAGAATGGCCCATAAGTCATTGGTGATACCTACAATGTTTTTGAACACTATCATATTATTGCGTTTTTGCATTATTTATCAAAAGATGGTGCACGTTAGTAGAAATAAAAAACCGAGCCGTAGTGAGTGCGGTTTGGTAGCGAATTTTCATTAAATGCTTCAAATTTCAATAACTCAAGTTTGGCTAAGAAACCAGTTTTCCCGGAAACATATTAAGTTTATTTTCGGAAAATTTTTATACATTGTCAAACAATAAGTTATTTTGATAAAATATGATACATTGTTTCTACTATATAGGTTACACCGGTAACCAAATTGATACCTGTTTGCATTAATGATACATATTCACTATTTAAAACATATTTAGGAAGATTCACTTCGATAATGCACTTGCTGCATCCAGACCTTTTTGCACATAATTTAATCAAACAAAGGAGAGTAACAGTTAGACTAAGAACCTTGTTAAAGATATTTCATACAATATTTCACACTCATGGACCACATCTGTTCCAGAATATTTGTTGAAAAATGACCAATTTTTCGTTTCAAATCGTCAAAAATTTACAGAAGAAAATTTTCAAATATTTTTAGTCGTACTTCTTCAAGAAGAAAAATAATCTTTGTAATGTTTAATAAAGTTTGTTTACCACAGACGTTATCTTGATCCTCTACTATCTAGAAACCATTTTTTTCCCATTAAATGCTAATAACTCTTTTTACTCTTAACTTAAACATCTTGATTGATGCATAACATATATTTTGTAATGGAAATCTAAGCTATCTTGCCATAGCTTTATTATTTTCGAAGATAGAAGGTTTGTTTGACAGAAACCACAACGTTTTCCCTAAAAAGTACACTTGGAGAACACCCAAATCACCACAACACATATTTCAAAGATCTTACGATCGTTTCGTTGACAAAGTCAACATCTTCAGAGGAAGAATTTCCTTCCTCTGAAGATGTTTTCTTTGTCAACGAAACGATCGTAAGGTCTCTGAAATATGTGTTGTGGTGATTTGGGTGTTCTCCAAATGTACTTATTAGTGCTCATCACAGGTTCCATTTTTCACATAGTTTTCCTCAAACAACTAGTCCACTATTCCTGGCTAATAAACTCATCTAATATATTTAGAAAAAGTCTGAACGCAAGAAGTGCTTTATGGTGACGAATTTTCATTAAAACGTTCTTAATTTTAAATATGTCTTTTTAATGATAGACATTCAAATTTAGTAGAAAGTATAACCTTTATAGTGGAAACGATGTAAAATACAAAGATTTTTGGAACACATACTTGAAATTTACCCGAAAAAACTAGTCAAGGTATCGTTGCCAACGAAACTACCCAAACACTTTATACAAAAACTATACCTGTCCAGATATAATTACATATTTACAAAAAGCTTTTTGACAGAAATTTAAATAAAATGTTCACATGAAAATTTGCTAGCAATTTCTTTCACGAATAATTGCCATTTTTTCACAAATATTGGCAAAGTAATCTTACACAAAAAGTATATAACAAACTTTCTACAAAAATTAAAATAAATGTTTTTTAAATGAAAATTTGCTAAACAATTTTTTGTCACGAAATTTCGAAAACAAATTTTCCATGTGGATTCCCAAACATCTTTTTTACAATAGCTTATTAAACATTAAATATTAATTACTAACATTTGAGAAAAATTTGCCACAAATGACTGCTGAAAAAACACATTAATAATAATATCAGATTATCTATTTCTTACTTTCTTGTACCCAAGTTAATTATTTTTTCTTCATAGGTTTTTCAAAAGTTACATAATCGAATCGGTTACTAAATTCAGTTTTCTATTAAGAAATAAAACTGAAATTTGGGACGTACAAGCCATATCGGCTCCCTACGTACTTAATTTCTGATTTCACTATTAGCGAATTGTAGAAAAAATGTGGTATGAAAGTTTTCACCATAAAATGAATATTACGTACAAACTATAGAGAAACTAGTGCTGAAAACTGAATCATAACTTCCACATAGCTTTGGTAATCTACTCTCCACAGAACGACATCCTTACGAAATAAATTCAGGGTCCATGACTTGATTACAAAGAAAATATTCATATTCCTGTACTCAGAAACTTCTGAAACGTTAGATTTCTCAAAAATTTTAACGCAAAAATGTCAATTTTCACCGAATCACCCCCAATTTATCCCCTACCCCCTGAAGCGCTCTTACCCAAGAACAATTCGACGCATTCCTTTGTCGGGTGCTAACTAGATATCAAATTTGAGAGTTGTACCTATTGAGGTATAATTCGTTCGATAGTTTGCGCCTGCTAACACACAAGCATATAGATCGACGGACCCACCCAACGACAGACCGACAGATAAAACTAATTTCTTTCCAGAATAAAGCGTTCGATATGTTTGCAGCCTTTTTACGCCGTTTTAGCAAAAACAAAGTTTTTTCGAATTTTCTGTCACCGATATTCCACCTCACACATTCCAAATTTAATCTCAGCACAAAATACCAGATGTTTGATGAACTTGAAAGTTTTCTAGTAAACAAACCCTACAGCGTTATATTACTCAAGTTTTAACGAAAAAATGTCAATATTCAACTAATCACCCATTCATTCCCTACTCAATGAAGCCATTTTACCCAAAAAACAATGCGCACCGTTCGTTTGCCGGGCGCTAACTGCATACCAAATTTGAAGACGATATCTCAATTCGTTCCAAAATTATCGTGGCTACAAACAGACAGACAACGAAAACGGCAGACAAAAAAATTAGTTCCCCAATCAGATTTTCTATATGTTATGACACGTTTTACGACCTTTTAGCGAAGAAACAATTTTGAATTTTTTTTCGCCGATGTGACACGTGACGATGTGGAAGTAAAAATGTTATGAGCATTTAAGGAACAAAATGTTAGGTGCCACTAGTGAGCAAGGAAGGGCACAAGATCAAAAAGACTATATGTTGAACAAAATATATTGAACATTACAGAATAAGATTAGGTTTTCTTGGCGCAAAAAGGGGAAGACATGTCAGAAAAACTACTTTTATAGTTTTATAAAAAAATTTCTTAAAACGTCAAAGTCGCGATTTAAAATGCCAAAACGGTAGTTTTTGGACAAAGAGTAAGAAACGAATACAGGTTGTGTAAAAGAAATGTCGTAAGAAGTATGTTTGTATAATAAACTTCTTTTCACATTTGTTCTACGTAACCAGCGTAAGCACAATGTACTCAAATCACCACAACACATTTACAAAAAACTCGATCGTTTCACTAACCAAGTTAGCGTTATCAGCGGATTAATAATCTTCAAATATTACTACAAATACTCACTACCGTAAGTTAGGTTGTAAAATTAGATTATTAGGTACAGATATCGTTTTTTTTTCAGAATTACTCATCGTCCGACGATGCTAACTCGTTTAGTGAAACGATCGTCAAGATTTTTATTTTATTTCTTGTGGTGATTTGGGTTCTTCAATTGTGTTTATCAGTGCTCATCACAGGTTTAAATCTTCACACGCTAATTCTTAATTTTTGTTTAAAAATCGCCAATTTTGATGTTTCAAATCGTGACTTTGATGTTTTAGAAAAGAAAACTATAAAATTTTCAAAGTTATTTTGTTTTGTGCTTCTTTACCTTTTACGTCAAGGAAACCTAATATTTGTCTGTAATATTCAATAGATTTTATTAATCATACAAAATTTTAAGTGCTTAAACTTTTTTCTTGCAACTCAGAAATCTTAATTTTGGCACGCAATATACTGTTACAAAGCACTTCAATAGACGTAGGTGCGGTGTTGCCACATCTCCATAATTTCCCCAACATCTGGGAATTTTTGTACAATCTGGCAACACCGCCTCCCACCCCCCGGGGGTGCCTGGGGTGACCCCCCTCAGGCGAAGTCTCAACCCTCTAGGACCAGAAATAACGAAGTTACCAACTTGTACCCCGTCGGAACGGATAACTGAGGTCTGCACATTCCGAACACCCTGTATACACACCCTGTATGCGCAGAGAACCCTTACACCCTGTATACGCAGAGAGATCTTATATTACGAGAAACACCTCTTGTGTAACATAGGAGTGATGACCACATTTGGATCACCTGTATATACATCCCCCTGTATACATAAGGGTCCGATCTGTATTCACAGAACCTTCTAGTAAAAGAAGGTCCTGGAACGTTCTGGAATGGAACGCTCTAGAAAGGAGGGGAAGGTACGGCGAGTATATAAAAGCGAAAGCAAGCCAGCCCGAGTTAGTTCAGTTCAGTTAGAGAATGTTGAAGGAACTCGAAGAAGTAGTAACTAGTGTGAAGTGTTATAGAGTAGTAGCGACTGTAGTTTCAGTGTATTAGTGACTTTTGTACAAATTAGGTATTGTAAGGCCAGATAAACTAAGTGTTTTGTGCGAGAGATATTCTAGAACTTTTATTGTATCCATATTTAGAGAGTAAATAAAGTTGTTTTGTTAAAATTTAAAGTCTCACTTATCCAGAACCCGGAAAAAACGCAACAATTTGGTGTCAGAAGTGTGGGATAAGTGAGTGAAGAAGTGAACAAGCAAGCTAGCTGTAAATGGTAAACACCAGATCGACTGACTACGACAAGATGGCTGAAATCAAAGAGTTGATGGACTTACTGAAAAAGCAACGCGAAGAAGACGAACAACGACGACAAGAAGAAGAAAGAAGACGGCGCGAAGAAGACGAACGACGGCGGCAAGAAGATAAAGAAGACCTCAAGAGGCAACGCGAAGAAGACGAACAACGGCGACAAGAAGAAGAAAGAAGACGGCGCGAAGAAGACGAACGACGGCGGCAAGAAGGTAAAGAAGACCTCAAGAGGCAACGCGAAGAAGACGAACAACGGCGACAAGAAGATGCACAGAAGACAGATCCAGACTTGAAAAATATTAGAGAATGGCTCGAAAAGGGAAAAAGACCTGAGTGGCACGATGTGTCCCGGCTTGGGGCAGAGGTTAAAGGTTACTGGCTACAGTGGGACTCCTTGTGCCTAAAGAATGACTTGATCACTCGAAAATGGGAAACTGCCGATGGTAGAGACTGTATATACCAGACCGTTGTGCCAAGTGAGTGCATAAGCAGTGTTCTTCAAGAGTTACACAATAGTAGAAGTGGAGGCCACTTTGGGGTCAACAGGACTCTTGCCAGAGTGAGAGACCGCTTCTATTGGATAAACTGCCGAAGAAGCGTGGAAGAATGGTGCAAAAGGTGTGACCAATGTGCTTCAAAGAAAGGACCAAAGACCCGATCCAGAGGAAAAATGATGCAGTACATCTCAGGTACACCGTGGGAGAGAGTTGCCGTAGACATCGCAGGACCTTTTCCCATCACAGAGTCTGGGAACAGATACATAATGGTGGCGATGGACTACTTCTCGAAATGGCCTGAAGTTGCGCCGATCCCCAACCAAGAGGCAACGACCGTAGCAGAAGCCCTGATGGAAAATGTCATATCACGGCATGGCGTACCCTTGGAGATTCACACCGACCAGGGCCGGAATTTTGAATCAGAGGTCTGGAAGAGCCTAATGGACTTGCTAGGCATAAAGAAAACGAGAACAACGCCACTCCATCCTCAATCAGACGGCATGGTAGAACGGCATAACAGGACCATCAATCAGTATCTTGCTATGTTTGTCGACGAGAATCAGAGAACCTGGGACAAGCTGATACCTCTGTTCCTCCTAGCTTACAGAAGCTCTCAGCATGAATCTACCGGCTACACTCCATCCATGATGTTGACCGGCAGAGAGATGCGGTTACCAATCGACATGACGAGACCACCACCGAACGAGGACATAGCGGACCTAGCTACGTTACCTGAGTATATCGCCGACCTAGAAGGAAAACTGCGCACTATACACAGATGTGTCAGAGATAGGCTCCTCTTAAGCAGTGACCGGATGAAGATGCGCTTGGATCGCAGAGCAACACCCCATACATTCAAGGAAGGTGATGCAGTGTGGCTGTACCAACCAACAAGGAGAAAGGGCCTCAGTCCCAAACTTCAGAAACCATGGGAAGGGCCATACTTGGTGACTAAGAAAATTAACGACCTAGTCTACAGAATCCAGCTGTCTCCAAGAACTAAACCCAAAGTTGTTCACATAGAGAGGTTGAGTCCCTATCGGGGCAACGAACCCCCAAGTTGGCGGCCGGTAAATACTGTTCGAACAGTCTTAAGGAGGGGGGCAGTGTTACAAAGCACTTCAATAGACGTAGGTGCGGTGTTGCCACATCTCCAGAATTTCCCCAACATCTGGGAATTTTTGCACAATCTGGCAACACCGCCTCCCCACCCCCCTGGGGGTGCCTGGGGTGACCCCCCTCAGGCGAAGTCTCAACCCTCTAGGACCAGAAATAACGAAGTTACCAACTTGTACCCCGTCGGAACGGATAACTGAGGTCTGCACATTCCGAACACCCTGTATACACACCCTGTATGTGCAGAGAACCCTTACACCCTGTATACGCAGAGAGATCTTATATTACGAGAAACACCTCTTGTGTAACATAGGAGTGATGACCACATTTGGATCACCTGTATATACATCCCCCTGTATACATAAGGGTCCGATCTGTATTCACAGAACCTTCTAGTAAAAGAAGGTCCTGGAACGTTCTGGAATGGAACGCTCTAGAAAGGAGGGGAAGGTACGGCGAGTATATAAAAGCGAAAGCAAGCCAGCCCGAGTTAGTTCAGTTCAGTTAGAGAATGTTGAAGGAACTCGAAGAAGCAGTAACTAGTGTGAAGTGTTATAGAGTAGTAGCGACTGTAGTTTCAGTGTATTAGTGACTTTTGTACAAATTAGGTATTGTAAGGCCAGATAAACTAAGTGTTTTGTGCGAGAGATATTCTAGAACTTTTATTGTATCCATATTTAGAGAGTAAATAAAGTTGTTTTGTTAAAATTTAAAGTCTCACTTATCCAGAACCCGGAAAAAACGCAACAATACGTTTTATTGTAAAATCTTGTGTACAAAATTTGGTTCCCACAGCTTTGGTATTTGTGAGGATGCAAAATTTTTGCAAAACGAAACCCAAAATTTTCCCGGAAAAAGTGATGATTTTAAGGGCTAACGAACTGTTTCAAGCAATAACAATACACACCGGATATATTTTATGACGAAAATCCAACCCCTTTTTTACCCACTATTGGTGAAATTTCGGGAAATCTGTGTTGAGATCGATGGTTGTAAATAATATAAAACATGCATCAGGATCCATAGAAGGTCACGTGGGAGAGGAGCTTGAAGCCTTCTGGTGTGGTAAGGGCACATTAAATCATTAAATCTACCAAAAGTCTCCAGACAAGCATAAATGAAAGGTTTAATGTCAGTTCAATTTCTCCTGTACTCACTCGTAGCAGGGCCATTTTACACTTCATTCAGGACTTCATCTTCGACTACTGGAACTCGCGTCGTTTGATTTGTTCTTTCAAAAGAAGTGGATTTCTTGATTGTTCCAGTTTCACATAGCCGCATATGTGCATTGATAACGTTCTCGGGTTAGGTAGCATTCGATAAGAATACGAGGGCAGGTCTCTAAGTCCGTGACTTTTTGAATTTCACGTCTCTTCACAGGTGGTGCAACACTGCTCCTTTCAACAAGCCTCTGTTAGTTGACTCCTGTCAAATTTTTAACAAGCTGCGTCATTTAGTTTGTGTTATATGGCCATTGAAAGCAGACAACCTCTTGAGTTATAACGAAAATGGTAAAAAGTGAATTTCGTGTGCTCATCAAACATTATTTTCTGCGGAAAAAAACCATCACTCAAACCAAGGCTAAGTTTGATAAATTCTATGCGGACTGCGCCATCAATTTCCATGGTAAAAAAGTGGTTTACTGAATTTCGTTGCGGCCGTACAAGCACAAATGACGCCGAACGTTCTGGACGCCCAGTTGAGGTCGCTACACCCGAAACAATTGAAAAAACTCACGATATGGTGTTGGCCAATCGGAGATTGAAATTGCGAGAGATTGTGGAAGCCATAGGCTTATCACACCGCTGAGTGCTTTCGATTTTGCATGATCACTTGGGTATGAGAAAGCTATCCGCAAGATGGGTGCCGAGTTTGCTCACAACCGACCTCAAACACAATCGTGTGACAACTTCGAAGGAGTGTTTGGCGTTGTTCAACCGCAATAGGGACGAGTTTTTGCGCCCTTTTGTAACCGTGGACGAAACATGGATTCACCACAACATACGAGAGACCAAGCAGCAGTCAAAACAGTGCGCGCCGAAGAAGGCCAAGGTGGGTTTGTCAGCCAATAAAGTGATGGCGACCGTTTTTTGGGATGCACGCGGTACAATCCACATTGATTACCTTCAAAAGGGAAGAACAACCAATGGCGAATATTATACCAACTTATTGGACCGATTCAATGACGATTTGAAGATAAACGACCGCATGTGGCCAAGAAAAAAGTTCTTTTCCACTAAGACAATGCAAGGGTGCACACATATCTAGTCTTCATGGCAAAATTGCATAAACTGGGTTACGAATTGCTCTCTCATCCGCTTTATTCTCCGGATTTAGCTAAAGCGACTATTTCTTGTTTTCAAACTTAAAGAAATGTCTCTGCGGAAAGAGATTTGACTCCAATGATGAAATCATCTCACAAACAAATACCTATTTTGACGACCTCGACAAATCTTATTTTTTAGAAGGGATACAAAAACTTGAGAAACGTTGGACGAAATGTATAGAGCTCAAGGGAGACTATGTTGAAAAATAAAATGATTTTTGGTCAAAAAAACCTGTGTTTCATTCAAAAAGTCACGGAATTATGGACCCACCCTCGTATCTACGTGTATAGGGTGTAGAGGCGTCCTAAGCGTTGCAATTATCATTTTCATAGATTAAATACATTTCTACATACTCTACATTGATAAAATTAACCATAATCAAACCACTCAAAACAGTTTGGAAACAACAAACGTAACAAAGTACTTAAGGCACAAATCAGAATTTATACAGGCTGCTCCAAAAACAGGTCCGAAGCAGAAAATAAAAGTTGACCCGAAAAAACATAAGACCCTTATATGACGACTTTCACATTTTATTGTAGAGGTTCTTGAAGGAAGTGGGTGTCCCAAATTTCAAAAATATAACTCGAGGCATACGAGAGAAAAACGCAAAATATGATAAAAAATTGAAACTTTGACAGCCTGTACCGGTAGCAAAAATAGTGCATTTTTGACTAAGGGTATATTAACATTTTGTTCTCTAGTACTGCCCCCTAAAATATTTGCATGACGTTATGTTACACCCTGTATATATTATATAAGTGAACAGAGATCGCCTCAGCAAGAGCAATTTTCCTCTAGGAAAATTGGTTAAATCACTAAAATTACCAACATTTGTGCCTAATTTTACATTTTTGAGTACCGGGGCTCTATAACCTGAAGGATTACGCGGTTATAGTTACAAGAAGGAGAAAAGCAGCGTTAGCACAATTTAAATTCCAACATCGAATATATACTTTTATCCTCTGAGCTCACTTCAGTCTTTTGACAAAGCTGCCTTTGTCTATGATATCTTTAGTAAAAAATATTTCACAAAGGACTCTTCTTACTAACGAAAGTAATAAAGTCTGCCGGAGATTTCTTATACTAGCGTTATATGCCAAACGTGATTACGTAAGCGTTAGTATGTTTTCCGTCTATACCCTTAAGTGTAGCTACATCAAATTTCCAACCTCGCAGAACTATACATGCATTATATGGAAAACAGGAAATGTCTAGGATGCAACAGAACATGAGATTTCCTGAAGCGCATATCATGTAAATAAGAAAATCGGACCACCAGGGCACATGTATCACGAGTTGGTAAATAGTGTGCATCCACAGCATAAGAAATTTATTCTGTGGTGCATTAGTCTGCAGTTAAGGATGGTAGATCAAAGGAATGTTAATTACGAAGACACTTTGCAGGCAACATTGGCATCACACACACTAGTTACGTCTGTAAATTAATAAAATGGTTTGGGGTAAACGCTGAAACTGTGTATGCACAAATCTTCAAAGTTTGACACGAGAGTTCATGTTAGTATTTAAACCAATAACAAATTAATTTGAAACTCTGGACGTAGCAAGTTCGTTACGATAGCAAATTTTGATGGCCAATTGATATAGAATTATTTGACTAATAAAAGTAAAATAAAGACCGGACGCAACAAATGCGCTATGGCCTCGAATTTTTATATAAATGATCTAAGCAATTTATTAATAAATTTATATATATATATATATATATATATATATATATATATATATATATATATATATATATATATATATATATATATATATATATATAGTGACGAAGCAAAAAGGAAACAGACCAGATTATTTATGCTTTCTGTTATTAAAAAAATCGCTCGCACACGTCAATTTTTATCTCGAGAGGAAAAGGTTTTGTAGATATCTTCAATCCTGTGAGTTTATTACTCCAGTTTTACCCATGAAATTTCAAAAGAAAAGGGGTATTGGGTAACACCTGATTCTAAATATAATCAAATTCTCTTTTGGAGATGTATCAGCTTTTGAAAATAAGTTGAGTAGTTTCTGAAACAACGCATTTCAATGTGTTGTTTGCCAAACAAAAGGCTCAAGTCTCGTCCGTTACCTTTTATTACCTTACTAATATACTAATACGTTAAATGTTCGAAATGTTGACCTCCAGCTTCCAAGCAATAATAGAAGTTTTGTTCAAAGCGGATTCGAACGTTGCGAAGCATTCCGGGTGAAATGTGCTGCCATTCTGCGATAATGCGTTGGCGTGAATCATCTACGCATTCTGGCAGTAGAGTGTAAAACTTGTTTTTCAGGTGCCCCCACCAAAAAAAAAAAAAACTCTTAAAAGTTTAAATCCGCCGACCCTAGGAAAAATGTACTTGCAGTTATTGGAGGATGCCGTTGGTCCAGCGCTAACAGAAATTTGTAGACAAAGTGAGCGTTAGAATGAAAATGAATTAATATTTAATCACGACGGAGCACCCCCACAGTATACAAATGTTGTTTGTCGGTATCTGGACCAAGCATTTCCTGAGAGATGGATTGGGTGAGGAGGAGTAATATGATGGCCTGCAAGATCACCAGACTTAAACCTTTTAGACTTTTTGCGAAGCTGCCTAAAAGATATTATTTACGCCAACGCATCATCGCCGAATGTCTGCAAATTTTACCCGTAACGTTTGCTACGTTCAGAATTGCTTTGAACAAAACTTTTCTTAATGCATGTAAGCTGGAGGTCAACATTTCAAAGATTTGATACTTTAGTATACTTTTCAAGTAATACAAATCTGGACGCAGCAAGTACGTTATGGTAGTGAATTTTCATAAGAATTGTACACTATTAGTAAGATATTATTAAAACTAATTCTTTAAATTTAAATGGACCTTGGAGATCGGTTTTAGAGTCCTAGTTAGTGATTATTTGAAAAAAAATTATATTTTATATGGAGCTACTAAATTAAAATTTGGTCTTAGATATAATATGTAGGTACTGCAAGTGCCTTTAAAAAAATTGTGTTACAAATCTCATTAAAGTTACAAACGTTTTTCAGAAAAAATAAATGATTTACAAAGGGAATGTACCTGTCGAATTATAAAAATATGTAAGTACTGCAAGTGTGTTAAAAAAATTGCGTTTTTTATATTAATAATGAGAAAATGTTTAGGAATTTGAATTTATTGTTTGAGCAAGCATATTTCTTCTTTGTATCTTTTATCGCTTTTATAAAGCGGGTGCATAGCGTTTTTCCAAAACAGCACTAACTTAAAGATAGGGAGATTATCACTATACAATACACAGTTTCAACTTTAAGTTTATAACATAACCTATAAGCAAATAACAAAAACGAATACCTTGGTTAGTTATTAGTCTACATACTATATACACGAAAGTTATTTAAGTAATATTTTACTTACCATTTATAACATATAATTATTTTAGCGTCCCACATTATCTATTTAAATAATAATAATAAAAATGTGAAATAAGATTTCTGTTTTAATAAGAATATAAATAAGACGTCCATGTTGTAGTTTATTATTAACGTTGACGTTAGGTATCGAGCATCTCGACGCAACTCGCAGCTATGCTGTCATCGCATGCATCAATGTCATATTGTACAAATTAGATTGTAATTATTTTTTGAAAATAAGACAAGGAACACTTTTATTTGTCATCAATAAGTAGTACAAATAGGTGTTATGACCATAATATGTTTTACATTTTAAGATTAAAATAAAATTTTATTATTTCTGGCAACCCGGCACATTTATATCTAATTGTCAGGTGACTTGGTGAATTTTGAATTATCTACTTAGAAAAGCACATTCACAGTCTAATCATGCTTGAATACATTCACCGTGTGAAATGCCTCATGTAATTCAAAGTGATATCTTAGACTGTTTATTACTGTAACATCTTTATTTTCGAATAACTCCTTTTCTCGTGGGCCATTTAATTTGAATATCGGTTAACAGGTATATTATCACGTCTCCTATATATGTGCAAATTTTCATTCGAATCACTCCAATATTTCATTAAAATATTGTGTTTTCAAAATTATGTTTACATTTTTTTCAAAGAAAAATTAGACGCACGGTGCCCATCTACGAACTCATCCAAGCCATTAACACAATCAAGGCAATTCCCAAATTTGGTCCGAATCGGTCAAGTATTTTTGAGTTATCAGAGGGACACTTTATATATATATATATATATATATATATATATATATATATATATATATATATATATATATATATATATATATATATAAACATATAAAAATCAAAACCGACCTTGGATGATATGGGTTCTAAAGACCCGAATTCGCGCTCATTTGAGGAAATTTTCCAAAAGTCTTACCATCGATACCTCTCTATTAATGAATTTTCTGAATGAAAATCCAATAAAAAGTAATATAAGAAACTTGTGTAACAAAATTTGCTAATAAAACCACATTTTGTACATGGATATTCACTAACAAAACAAGTTAAAAACAATACCAAATTATACGTAACATATACAGCTATCAAGATGCTGTTAGCAGTTAAACCAGTTACAGAGAAAAAAAACAAACGATTGTGGAGCCATGGAAATTATCTTTGCGTCAGTATTTGGTATGGGACGGTTTCACTACGTAAGGACAACAACAATCAATTAATTGAAAATTACACACTATGGTCTAAATACAAACGTAAAGACGTATGGCTTTCGGAGAAAACAGTCGCTTGGGTGAAGTGCCGTAGAAAGCGGAACTAGAAATTTGCACATTTTGGTCGTGAAAGATACTCTATCAGATGATGATAGTTTTCAAAATGACCGACATCCGGTTATACCAGAAACTGCTATAAACTTTGTTATTTAAAGTGGAGCACAATGTACATTATTACATTTTTCAATTGGTCGTTGATTTCTAAGTTAGCTTTAATAATTAAATTTAATTATTAACATTTGCTATACCTAAATAGTTTCAGAGATAGTTCAATTTGTTTGCAATTCCCCCGAAAAACCGTAACTGCTTTAAAGTTAATAATTAGTCGTGTAAATGATTATGAGGAAAAAATTTCACACTGTGCATCAGAGAAATATCAGGTTTGTATAGCATGTATGCAAACTGACGTCCCCTCTGGGTCAGGGGACTAACTAAAAGAATAGGCCCAAGGTAACTCTGCCTGTCGTAAAAGGCGACTAATTGGAATCAAACACTGGCGGGGGTCTTGTCCATGTGGGCCTGGAGGGAGGCGGATATCTCTGGCGAGTGATGTACACCCGGATATTGGGCCTCCACTCTGGGTTTAGAAATGAATGGTTGCCCGCGCTTGGTTGTTACTCGGGAGCGGGGTTCCGGATGGGTGCCTCCTTGGGTTGAGTGCTGGCGGGAGTCGTGTGTCTAGACGACCCGGAGGGGGTTGACAACTCTGATGAGTGGTAAACACCCGGAGTTTGGGGCCCCCACTGTGTGGTTCGGAACGGACGGACGGCCTCGCTTGTGCGATGCTCGGGAGCGGGGCTCGATGGGATGTCGTCTTGAGTCTAGCACTGGTGGGTGTCGGGTCTAGACGAACCCGGAGGAGAGCTGAGATCTTTAGGGGTGGAATAAAACTAAGGGTTGAGGCCTCTTCTGTGAGCTTCGAAACGGACAAACGACCTCACTTGGATGCTGCTCGGATGCAGGACTTCACGATACTGCACCGAGTCAAACACTGACGGATGTCTGGTCCAGACGAACTCGGAGAGAGGTTATCTCTCTTTGAGCTTTGAGACGGGCAAGCGACTTCGCTCAGATGGCAGTACATCTGTCAAACAAAGTTTAACCTCGCAGGTGTCGTGTCCTGTCGGAAGCTCGATCTGTTGGGTGAAATTTAAGCTAACGCTGGCAGGTATTGGACCTGGACGAACCCAGAGGTGGCTGGGGTCTCTAGGGGTGGATTACACCTTGAGACTTGGGCCTATTCTGTGAGCATCGATACAGGCCAACGACCCTGCCTGGATGCTGCATGATACCGCCTCGAGTAAATGAAACACTGGCGGGGGTCTGGTGCAGGTGAGGCTGGGGGGAGGCAGACATCTCTGGGGAGTGATATGCACCCAGAGTTTGGCGCCTCCACTGTGGCCTCAGAGACTGACAATTGGCCTCGCTTGGTTGTTACTTGGGAGCGGGGTTCCAGATGGTACCCCCCTGAATTGAGCCCTGGCGTGTGTCGTGTGTCCAGACGTCCCGGGGGGCTCTGATCTCTGAAGAGTGGTAAACACCCGGAGTTTGGAGTCCATACTGTGTGCTACGAAACGGGCGGACCGCCTCCCTGGGGTGAGGCTCGGGAGCGGGACCCGATGGGATGTTGCCTTGAGTCTTAACACTGTTAGGTGTCAGGTTTTGAAAGAGCCTGAGGGGAGTTGAGATCTGTAGGGGTGGATTACAACTGGAAATTAGATGCTGCTCAAGAGCGGGACTTCATGATACCGCCGCGAGGCAAATACTGACGGATGTCGGGTCCAGACGAACTCGGAGAGAGGTTATCTCTCTTTGCGCTTCAAAACGGGCAAGCGACTTTACTCAGATGGCAGTACACCTGCCAAACAAACTCTCACCCTCAAGAAAAGATCGATTCCCTCAGCGAGCTGGAATTTCTAAGTGAAATCTAAATAATTAGACGTGAGCCACAATAGACCTAAGGTCGCGGTGAAGGGACTGAAATAGCCCACTCACAATAAAATCTAATCTAATCTAATCTAATGCAAAGTGACTTTCATATACAGAGTTTTCTGTTGCTTCCATATTTCGCGTGTTTTAGAATGTGATAAATCTCTGATTTCATATAGAATATCCTGCATATTATACCTTCAATGAAGGCAATTTAGAAAATCCCTTAGAACTATATTATCACTCCATATATCTAAAATTATTAATTTTAGCGTTAAAAGTGCAAACTTCTGATTTTGAGTGTGTGCTATAAGAATAATAAAACTATTCGAATGAGTGTCACTACTGCTAACTTGAATGTTCGAAATGCTCGCCATTAACTTGAAGACATCTCAAGATTCTGTTAACTACACCACCTGTAGCTGCCGTCTCAATTTGTTCTGCACCTAACTCTTGGAATGCTGATTTGACAATTTCGTCCCGTTCTTGTTTTGTCGCTACATTTACTTCATAGACTCTACCGTTAACTTCTCCATAGATAAAAATCCATTCGAGATAAGTCCGGTGACATAGGTGGCCAGATAGTTGGGGCGCATCGTCCTATCCATCTAGTTGCGAATATATTTCGAATATTCGCTCACTGTTCCACTGCTATGAGGTGGAGCACCATCGTGTTGGAAACAATAGCTTAATTCCAAGGGCACATCGTCTAGAAAATCGCTAACTATTGTACTGAGTATTTCAACATACCGTTGATTAGTTAAAGCTCCATCGTAGATGTGATAGCATAACTTTTTTTAACATATAGAACGAATTAAAACAGAACTATTCTATTTTTTTGAATGACTATTGAAACATGTTAAAGACCACAAAAAAATGGAAATCTGGGAACAATACTACATTCAACAAACAAACAATAAGAAACAATTAATGCCAAGTACAAATATTTAACAAAATTTAATAAAGGCCATACAAATAGACAAATTATCAAACCACAGTGATCAAGACAGGAGACCGATACACACGACACACTCCGAAGGCACAACCAATCAGATAACAGGAAACCGACCAATAGAAGCTCACGACGTATGCGCCATGTACAATCTCAGACGTAGACCACACAGGAGCAATAACAGTCAGTAGCGTGCTGATAATGAACCGGGATGGTCCGAAACTGCAGTCCGCGCAAACCAATAAGAAATCTAAGAAATCACAAACGTACAGCAAACCAATTTTATATATATATATATATATATATATATATATATATATATATATATATATATATATATATATATATATATATATAGTAGAATGGTCCATATGCTCAGGTGATAGATTAGTATATTGATGGGCCCTGGTATATTTCACCAGCCTAGACCCATCACAATACACAACCAAGTAATTCAAAGTAATGAGTCCTTTTCACTTGTTGGCATTTCTGTGGATCGAAATCTCAATTGGCACCAACATGTCACATCAATTGCAGAAGCGGCTGCTAAGAAATTGGGTTTCCTCTTCCTGGCTCGCAAATACTTTTCACCAGCTAATCTCTATATCTTATATACTTTACAAATAAGACCAAACCTCGAATACTGCTCCCACATCTGGGGTGCTGCTGCCGCTTCTACACTCGATATCCTGGACTCCATTTAGAAGGGAGCTATACGTCTCATCGGTGACCCTACGCTCACCCAAAGCTTCCATCCCTTGCCCACTGACGTGCCGTTGGTGACTTCTCTCTTTTATAGATATCTGCACGGGCACTGCTCAGGGGAGCTTTCTTCCATAGTTCCTCCAGCTGCTGCCCCCAGCAGATCTACCAGAATAACAGAGCGAATGCACCTTTTTACTGTCTAGGTCACCAGACATAGAACATATTATTATGCCCGCTCTTTTGTCCCGAGAACTTCCAAGTTGTGGAAATCCTTGCCGGCACATGTTTTTCCTTCTCCCACGAACCTCCAAATCTTCAAGTCCAGAATTAACAAGTTGCCTCTTTCCTCCTTGTCGACACCCACGGTACGATAGTATTTAGGCTGTAAGCCCTCGTGGTGTGTTGTTCATTGGAGTCGCTTCTGAATATGATCGATCTCGGGCAGCTGAACATTGTCTTTTTTTATATTTCAACAACACACCACGAGGGCTTACAGCCTAAATACTATCGTACCGTGGGTGTCGACAAGGAGGATAGAGGCAACTTGTTAATTCTCGACTTGAAGGTTTGGAGGTTCGGAGGAGATGGAAAAACATGTGTCGGCAAGGAATTCCACAACTTGGAAGCCATCGGGACAAAAGGTGAGACATAACAAGATGTTCTATGTTTGGTGACCTTGAACAGTAAAAGGGTGCATTCGCTTTGTTCTCCCGGTAGATCTGATGTAGGCAGCAGGTGGAGGAACCATGGAAGAAAGCTCCTCTAAGCAGTGCCCGTGCAGATATCTATAAAAGAGAGAGAGGTCACCAACGGCACGTGGGTGGGCAAGGGGTGGCGGCCTTTGGGTGAGGGTAGGGTCACCGATGAGACGTATAGCTCTCTTCTGAATAGAGTCAAGGATAGCCGTTGTAGAAGCGGCAGCGGCACCCCAGATGTGGGAGCAGTATTTGGAGTTTGGCCTTATTTGTGATCTACATAAGGTATAGAGATTAGCTGGTGAAAAGTATTTGCCTAATTTTAATTCGGGTAATTTTCTTGGAATTTCAGGGTCTTCTTATTCCGGGGATTATAATTTAGGCAGATTGAATATTTGCTAGGTTTCGGATGTTGTGGGCTGGTCTTATAAATTTTGATTCCTATTCGTAGACGGCAATTTGGTTGAAGGGTTATTAGTTTTGTCCCTTTTATCATGTTCGTTCTTTCCTGTTACTCGCATATTACTCTGGAGTTTGTTTCTTCGGGTTCTATTATTATGTACAGACTGGTTCCATACCTCAAGACGGTGGGTTTATAATTTTGTTTCTTGTTTACAATTGTCTATGGGTTTTTGAAAATTAATTTTTTTGATTTCACATGGACTTTGGTTGTTAAGTGCAAATGGCTTATCATTTTCGCAGATATACAGTTGGTTCTTAAAATTTTGGAGTTTTTCGTTGTGGTAAGCATATTGCTTGCTACTCAGGATCAGGTAGTTGGTTCTCGGAATTATCATTGTGAATGTATAGGGATTTTTGGGTATAGGTAGAGTTTAGAATTGATAATATGTATAATCTGATTAGCCTACTAACGGCACTTCTAACTGAAATATAATTTTGAAGTCAATGAACGGTTTTAATTTTTAAAAAAATTTCATATAGTTTTTAGTCTTGAATTTGTTATATCATTTGGTATCTTAGCAAGTTCTTTTATTATATATTTGGGTTTCAATATTGATGCGTGCAATATCTCTAACTTTAAAAAGGAACTTACATTTTCTGTTGTTAAAATTATTTCCTGGACGTTATTTAACAAGTACCATATCTGTGTAAATAATAATATGTTAATTGTTCGCTCCGGACACTGTCAATGGTGTCTTCTAATTCATTTATTAGTTTTCCTATTGTTTCCTGATAGTAACTTAATTTTGTTATAGTATGACTGAATTCTGAAATTGCTTCCAACATTAAAGGAGTTCGTGAATTCATTAGTTCATGAATTTTATTTTGATCTTTTGTCAATAATTCTCACGCCTTATACATATATATATATATATATATATATATATATATATATATATATATATATATATATATATATATATATATATATATATATCTGTGTGTGTGTATTCATCGTCTTCGGAATCCATATTTTACTACTAGCTATATTTGAATAAAATTCTGTAAAATATGTCATCTATGCTACTTAGTGTAAAATTAAGAGTTAATATAAAATTATAGTATTCTGAGTGGTCGCAGGTTGTCAGTAATTTTACTGTCTCAGTATAATATTGTTTTATCTTGTCATAATCGTTAAGTAATCATGTTAAGTTATCTACGTGCAGTAGTTTCCATCTGTTGTTTTCTGGGTAAGCTGTCCCTAGTTTTTTGGATAGTATGCCTTGGTGGTCCGTCAAAGCTTGTCTCTGGCAGTCTATTCCTGCGGTGAGGAACCTGAAAGGCGTAAATTTCTTACATGTTATATAGTTTGTTCATCATTTTTGTGGTTAATTAAAATAGCTTTGTTATGTTCTAAAATTAAAACTATCGAGTACGGTCCTGAAAATGGTTTTTTATGTTTTTTGTGGAACTTTTTATACCCGATGTCGCCCTCTTTAAAAGGTTGTTTTGTATTTTTGTTAGTCCGTTGTAGTGTTTTAATTTTCGAATTTCGATCCGGATTCGTACTGTGTCGTAAATAATATGCATTAATTCTTTATGTCTAACATTGTATTCTTGGGTAGTTATTACCTATTATTCTAAACTTATATACCCAATCTATAATTTAAATTGAAAAAATGTAAAAAAGCTATTTTTTCATGAAATTTGAGTGGTGAATGGAAAATGTAAATAAAAAAATATATAATTGGGAAAATACTCGTTTTCCGATGTCGCAAGCTGTGGCTCAAAACTACTCGTTATTTTGTCTATATAGTAAAACACATGCAGAAATAAACCAGAGTAACCAGCTTTTGAAAACTCTCAAAGAAGCTAAATTATCTGTTTTCCATTAACTGAAAATGTTAAGAGAACAGAGCTTTCTAATAAAAAGGTGGTATCTTTTATTGGCACTTGTGCAACATTTTTTCCCCTAAAATATTCTGTTCTTATTGTAGTCTGTAATCAGAATTCTTGAAGAGTAACCAACAATTCTGAATTCTTTGAAGAGTGATAACAATTTTTTGGTCATAGGGCACTTACTGCTATCCTCTTGCAGGAAAAGGAGGGTGGGTTGAATAACTAAATGTTGGTTTGAGATCCATATCCATCAAGCTATAATTGAGAATTTTTGAAGGCTTTGATATGCAATTTCACTGGGGCAATAATTTGAAAGTTACGAGAGCCAGATATTTTTAGTGCCAGTTTGTAAGTTCCACGACCGCACGGGTATTTTCTTTTTCAATTTTTGCTTTTAGGCAAGGCAAGCTCCCAGTTATCCCTTAATATATTTAACACTAATATGCACTTATACACGGTTTTTATTTATAATCATTTTGACTTAGAAGGCACTTTAAAGTACCCTTTAAAAGATGGCTTTACTAATACCACATGATCTTAACACCACATGTTTATCGTCTTTTGCGTCGAGATTACCGGTGATTGATTTAAAAATCGATCCTAACCCGTTCATTAACATTGAACGTTTTTCCTGTTATTGTTGATAGTTGTTTTACTACTAGCTATATTTAAAGAAATCCTGGAAAATATGTCACCTATGCTACTTATCGTAAAATCACGGGTCAGTTTATATATATATATATATATATATATATATATATATATATATATATATATATATATATATATATATATATATATATATATATATATATATATATATATATATATATATATAGTTGATAATATTGTCACTGTTATGTCAGAATGAATGAATGAATTTGCTGTTGAAAAAGATGTAAAATTTAATTTAAGCCAAGTTTAAGCATATGGATGTTTTCGATAAAAATGAAGAAATAGATATCCAATCCATAGAGCCTTGGTGGTTCTGTTGCAAGAACATGTGCCTCTGAACCTAAGGGTACTGGATTCGATCCCAGGGTACTCCTTTCGCTTTTTCAGTACATACTGTAGAATTAACATCAACCGAGGTTGTGGTTGAGCAAGTTGAATGTTTGCACAATCCGCCCTTCGAAGGGGGCGTAAAGCCAACGGTTCCGTGTCCATGCGATGTTGCGCATGTTAAAGATCCCTACCCTGCTTACAGAATGGCAGAGGTTCGGCAAAAATTTCCATTATAGTGAGGTGAAACTGCTCCATGGCGTCGGTGATTGGCGATAGTCGCGAATATAGGTCGACTTTAAAGAAATAAAAACACAACACACACACAACTCATTCATGTAAGGCTAGATGCATTTTCGTAACAATTAGAACCGTAGACCGGTTTCGCTCTCATTAGAACTCTTCAGTACGGCATACTAATTGTAGCAAAAATGCACCAAAAGTAACACGGCTATAGTATAGCCAGCCTTAAATCACTAAGTGAGTGGTGAACGTGCCGCCACCTAGTTGCGGAACCAAGTAGTATGTTGTCACGCCAGCTCCAAATTTGGAGCTACTTGGTTCCGCAACTAGGTGGCGGCACGTTCACCACTCACTTACCCATTCGTTTTTTCAGAAATTGTAATGGTACACAATACGTTTTGGGGATTTGAAATTAGATCACATAACTTTGGGACAATTGACAGTTAGATTAAAATTGCACCATTTAAAGCCATAAGTTTAAACTTATTTATAAGATGCTTTGTACAATTCGTAAAACAACAAACTATATATATATATATATATATATATATATATATATATATATATATATATATATATATATATATATATATATATATATATATATATATATATATATATATATATATATATATATATATATATATATATATATATATATATATATATATATATATATATATATATATATATATATATACATATATAAACAGAACTCCTCGTCAGCAAAATTTCACTATCCAAAAATTCGCAAAAGAAGTCTTAGATATTTTCTCCAACGCCCCTAGTAATTTTTTTATACAGATAGAAACATAAAATTTGGTGTGTATTCGAGAATGTTTGATAGTGAGATTTGAATACTGAAAAATTTCCCCCAGTGGAGACGAAATAGACCTCCTAGAGCCTATATCCGAGGGCAATTTAGAACTTGATGTTTATGTGATATAAAACAGGTTATATTAATATTAAATGGTGGTACGAAGTATTTTTTTTTTGTGTTCTCATTACCTTAGTTGCATTTTCTATTTAATATTTTAGATAAGATCAACTTGCGAAAAAAAAAACACCCAAAATTTATTTTAATTACGTTTATTTATTAACTTAGGCGAACAGTTTGGAAAATATACATAATTAAATCTATGACAACATTACATATAAACTAAGTACATACAATAATTGTGACTATTATAGAGAAATAGTTATTTAAATATTTCCTTTTTTACACATGAAACAGTTACTTAAAGTTTGCTTCTTTTTATTTCTGTTTGACCATAGGAAATGGTCTTTTACTTCCTAAAAAGAACTGGTACATGACCTCTGCCTAGATTTGGATTTTAAATGCTTCTTTAGACTATTCTTGAGACTTGACTATGACAGAGAAATCGTTATTTAAATAATTTCCTTTTTTTGGCACACGAAACCGTCACTTGAGACTCTTTTAGTATCCTCTTAAGGATTCGAGGATCTCTAGTATGTTCTGCAAAAACAGGTTTGTTATTATTTGCTAATAGTTCCTGAATACGCATTTCATATTTCAGCGAATTTTGACTGTTGGCTTGTTCAATTAGATCTGCTGTTGTTATTCTGGTAATTTGAAAATCTACTGCATATATTTCATCTTTGAAAACGCCATCCCAGGTGTAACGCAGTTTGATTAGCTCTTTTCTCGTTTCCTCATCGGCCTACAATTCATAAAATACATATTTCAGTAAACTAGCTTAAGTAAATTTATCTTTTCACTTACCAAATTGAAGACATGTGTAAATATCGGCACAATATTTTTTCTAAACAGGCTAGTATAGGGATGACCAACGTTTTTGCAAATCGAGTCGATTAAATATAAAATTGGAAGCTTTACTTCTGTATCAACCTAAAAATAGAAAAAAAAAATAACAAAAATATCGTGGAGTAACAAATGTCTTTAATAAATACAGCCGCAGAGACTTTCTCTGGCTTCGCAAAAGTTTATTCTTTCTCTGTGGTCATTTTCTCTTCTTGGCAGCCTCATTAGATATGAGAAAGTTTACTTAATTTATACGTATTTATAACAACTGCAAACGAAAATCCCTTGTTACGTTGTGATGTTTTAATCAAAAGATTTTTTAAAAAACCAAAACAAAAAAATGGCGTCCTCAAAATGTCTAAGTGATAGGTGTCAATGTTTTACATCAAACTGGAATTGAATTATAAAGGTAATAACCATAACACGAATAACTAAACAATAACAGCAATAAATCAGACAGCGAAAATACCCACTTGTAACACGTTAAAAAGTCACCCTATATATATATATATATATATATATATATATATATATATATATATATATATATATATATATATATATATATATATATATATATATATATATATATATATATATATATATATATATATATATATATTGTTAAAAGGACGTAGGTCTCGGATCCTAAGGGTCCTAGCTCGCACTTACTTGCTAATAATAATTCGCTCAAAAGTAAATTTTAGATAATGGTTTCTGTTCTTGTTTATGAATAAAAAATGTTCGGGGCACAGCAAGTGCGTTATGGTAGTGAATTTTCATAAATATGTTTTAATAGCAAATATGTTTTTTTTTTAAGAAAGCAGGCATCAAATTTGGTTACCAGTATAACCTATATAGTAAAAACAATGTTTTATCAAAATCACTTAATTGTTTGAAAATGTAAAAAAAATGCCGCAAGAAAACTTAAAGTGTTCCCGAAAAAGCTGGTTTCTTGGTCAACCTTATAGGTTAATAGCAAATTGAGCATTTAAAATTTGAAGCCTTTTATGAAAATTCGCTACCATAACGCACTTGCTGCGTCCCGAATTTCTTTTCTTACAAAGATGTATTATATTTCGATGGAAAATGCAAAAATGCAATAACATAAGGCGTGTTCGATTAAAAAAAGGAAATTTGAATCACCAACGACTTATGAGCCACCTTGTAATTGTAAAAATATTGTTTTAACATGTAGCTCATGACACCCTATAATTAATGTATACAATTTTTCTTCGTAACTTGCATAATAACGGATATTATGAGCTTTAATGATTTTTTACGAAAATTTGACAAAAATGATATACCATTAACCGATAAACTCTATAGCCAACACTACTGCCAAAGCATCAGAAAAAGGGTCTATTTAAAATGAATTTTCTGGGAACATTTTAGTAAAATGAAGGACAATGACGATTGAAACTAAGACTTCAGGCTTTGCAAAGCACTCTTCTTGAGACATTTTCCTTCCATAGCTCATATTAATTTCAGGTTCATTGCCTAAATATTACCAATTTTGAAGTTTTAAATCGCGACGTTTTAAGGAAAACCCAAATTTATTTTTCTTTAAATGTCTGTAACTTTTTTGTCCTTTAACCTACAGAGCTCAATTGATGAAAAACTTACCTATAATGCTATAAACAGGTGCACCAAATTTGGTTGCCCTTACTTTGAATTTTCCGGGAAAACCTCGGAGGCTTTTCCTGGCTAACGAACTTATCCAAGCCACTTGCGGAAGGAAGGTACTTACCAAGTTATATTAAAATCGGTGCATTATTTATTTAGTTATAGGTATATATATATATATATATATATATATATATATATATATATATATATATATATATATATATATATATATATATATATATATATATATATATATATATATATATATATATATATATATATATAAATATATATATATATATATATATATATATATATATATATATATATATATATATATATAAATAAAATCTGAAACCGACCTCGGATTTGGGTTCCAGGGGTCCTAAATAGGGCACATTTCAAGAAATTTTTTCAAAGTTCAAAAGTCGGGACCTCCTCATTAGTGAATTTTTTAATAAAATTGACTAAAATTGCTGCAACCTGAACCATAACTTACACATAGCTGTGATAAATAATGACATACTCATGAAATGAATTTAGAGTGCCAATGGCTTAGGTCTTAGCCAAATACGATACCCCCTGAATTTATAGTCCATGACTTGACCACAAATAAAATATTTGTATTCCTGTACCAAAAGTGATATCTATATCTCAATTCGTTCGGTAGCTATCGCGCCTGCTTACAGACAGACGTACAGGTCGACAGACAAATCGAACGAAAGACCAAAAAAAAAATAAAGAATCAAGGTTTCTGTATTTTTTGAGACCATTTGCGCTGTTTCGGCAAAAAATTAAAGGTTTGTTACCAATATTTTATCCCCACACATTCTACCCCTAATTTAGTTTTAGCATAGAATACCGTATATTCGGTAAAATTTAAAGCTTTCTAATAAACAAACCCTAAAACGTTATATTACTCGAGATTTAAGGAAAAAATGTCAATTTTTACCAAATCAACCCCCCCCCCACTACTCACATCCCCTGCTACTGGAGCGATTTTACTAAAAAACAACCCGAATCGTTCGTTTCTTAGGTGCTAACCGTATAACAAATTTGAAGACGGTGTCTCAATTCGTTCTAAAGTTATCGTAGCTACTAACAGACAGACATGCAAACCGACAGACCAAAAAATTTCGTTCCCAAATCATGTTTTCTATATGTTTTGACACTTTCTATTTGGGTAAAAACAATTTTTTGAAATTTATGCCACCGATACTATACTTCCACAGGGATTGATGATGTGGAAGGAAAATATTTGGCAAGGATATGTTTAAAATGGAAGCATGGCTAAAACTAAAATATAAAGCCTGGACGCAGCAAGTGCATTATGGTAGTGAATTTTCATAGAAAAATATCTGGCACAAAATATTTTATTATAAGTTTTTTCTTGTAACATAGAAATCTAGATTTTGGCATGTGGTTTACTTTTTATATTGTAAACCTACCTAGCAGATTTGGTTATCATAGCTTTTTTATTTTACGAGAGAAAATTTTTTTTCGAATGAAAACTCACAATTTTCGCGTAAAACCTCGTCCGATTTTCCCGACTAACAAACTTATTCAAGTCATTTATAAAAGGAAGGTACACGCCAAGGTCGGGATCTCCCTATTAGTGAGATTTTCCACGAAAATTCACTAAAAGTTATCGGTTTTAATTCATCTGGTAATTCTGGGATGTTAATTATAGGAAAAATAGTGAAGTTAACACAATTCTATTGTAAGGATATTTTTTAGCCTTGCTAAATTAGTGTCCATTTAAAGCAATCAAAGATTTAAAATAAAAAAAAATAAACTTACCTTATACAAACGTTCTTCAATTGTCTCTACAACTTCTTTGGCATATCTTACCAATTCTTTAGCCTCTGTAGTCAATATACTGATAATTGGTTCACAATTAAATACCAAGTCCACTAGGCTGTAGAGATACACCAGTTTGACGTTTTCTGAGGTAAGCTCTTGATATTCACTCATCTCGAAAAATTTAAAAGAAAAGCCCAAGAAAATCTTATAGTCAAAAACTGCTGTTAATTTTGATAATTGTTGGAACTAAACGGACACTACTTAAATAAAAGACACTAAGTACGACTGAAACACTACTGAAGTGAAATTTAATATTTGAGGTACCTATGGCCCGGCAATATTTGTGCCACCACCCCGAGCACCCTTTCTTTATCTTAATGACCCCCTTCGGCAGTTCTTGGTAATCATCAATTGCTAACAGTTTTACAGTTATGCTTAAAATAAATTACCTTTTAAAATCCAAATATATCTTTATGTAATTCTCAACTTTTACCTGTAGTTAGGTACCCGAATTTTAACTGTCGACAAAGGCAAGTATAATGTTTATCTGGTATTCCACGAACTATGTAATGCTAATGATCTGAACATATTTACAGTGTCAGATCTTAATTGCAGATCTGCACTTTATAATTTTTCTCTGCAAGCTATTTACGTAAATGATATACCTTCTCTAGGTAACATTTTTTTGTGATAAGAAATGCGTAACTTCTATTATATTCTATGAGTGTTTGTTAATGTTTCTGTACAACCCCGCACCAATTGAGTTCTTGTTTATCTCGGTAAACGTCTTATAAAATGATATACTGTATTGTGTATTAAAACCAGTCTTACACATACTGTGGTTTGGAGCGAAACAAAATTTTGATTCAAACTACTAATTACGAAATAAAAATAGGAAAGTAAATTTATATCTGCGTAGCAGGTTTTTGTAAAAAAAATGCTTTTTATGACGTCACGATTTAATGACTTTCAAGGCATTTATTAAAGCTCCGCAAAGTTTTGTTAGTTTCAATTTGTGGATATATATATATATATATATATATATATATATATATATATATATATATATATATATATATTTATATATATATATATATATATATATATATATATATATATATATATATATATATATATATATATATATATATATATCTATCATTAAGTGACTACGGTCACGGCAAAATAGCCCAGATACCATTTTGTATTTCAAAATGTTATTTATTTAATGTAATCTCCTCTAAGATTTACACATTCACAGAACAATCATAAAGCAAATCTAAATTATTTTAAAAAGTTCGGGACGCAGCAGGTTCGTTATGGTAGTGAATTTTCATAAACATGTTTTTAATAGCAAACATGTATGTTTTTTTTATAAAGCAGGCATTAAATTTGATTACCAGTATAACATATTGTTACAAAGCACTTCAATAGACGTAGGTGCGGTGTTGCCACATCTCCAGAATTTCCCCAACATCTGGGAATTTTTGCACAATCTGGCAACACCGCCTCCCCACCCCCCTGGGGGTGCCTGGGGTGACCCCTCTCAGGCGAAGTCTCAACCCTCTAGGACCAGAAATAACGAAGTTACCAACTTGTACCCCGTCGGAACGGATAACTGAGGTCTGCACATTCCGAACACCCTGTATATACACCCTATATACGCAGAGAACCCTTACACCCTGTATACGCAGAGAGATCTTATAGTTCGAGAAACACCTCTTGTGTAACATAGGAGTGGTGACCACATTTGGATCATCCTGTATACACATCCCCCTGTATACACACGGGACCGATCTGTATTCACAGAACCTTCTAGTAAAAGAAGGTCCTGGAACGTTCTGGAATGGAAGGCTCCAGAAAGAAGGGGAAGGTACGGCGAGTATATAAAAGCGAAAGCAAGCCAGCCCGACAGTTAGTTCAGCTCAGTAAGAGAATGTGGTAGTGACTTGAAGAAGCAGTGTAAAGTGTTAAGAGAGTAGCTACTGTAGTACCAGTGTAGAGACTTGTGTGGAGATTAGTAATTGTAGACAGTAAATTAAGTGTTTTGTGAGAGAAAAATTCTAGAAATTTTATTGTATCCATATTTAGAGTGTAAATAAAGTTGTTTTGTTAAAATTTAAAGTCTCACTTATCCAGAACCCGGCGAAAACGCAACAATTTGGTGTCAGAAGTGTGGGATAAGTGAGTGAAGAAGTGAACAAGCAAGCTAGCTGTAAATGGTAAACACCAGATCGACTGACTACGACAAGATGGCTGAAATCAAAGAGTTGATGGACTTACTAAAAAAGCAACGCGAAGAAGACGAACAACGACGACAAGAAGAAGAAAGAAGACGGCGCGAAGAAGACGAACGACGGCGGCAAGAAGATAAAGAAGACCTCAAGAGGCAACGCGAAGAAGACGAACAACGGCGACAAGAAGATGAAAGAAGACGACGCAAAGAAGACGAACAACGACGACAAGAAGAAGAAAGAAGACGGCGCGAAGAAGAGGAACGACGGCGGCAAGAAGATAAAGAAGACCTCAAGAGGCAACGCGAAGAAGACGAACAACGGCGACAAGAAGATGAAAGAAGACGGCGCGAAGAAGACGAGAGAAGACGACAAGAGGAGGAACAGAGGCGTCTTGAAGATAAAGAAGAACTCAAGAAGCAACGCGAAGAAGACGAAAAACGACGACTAGAAGACAAAGAAGACCTCCGAAGTATGTTTCACAATATGAGAGTCGATGTAAAAGAGGAAATTGAACTGATCAACGAACAAATAGAAAATGTGAACAGTAAAGTAGAAAATGTAACAGAAAATGTAAAGGATTGGAACAAACGATGGGAAGAAGTGGAGGGGTTGAAAGAACAAATGAAGATGATGATGAAAGGCACAGAAGTCAGACATAGAGAACTGACAGAGCAGGTGATGGGCCAGACTGACAGAACTCAACCAAGAGGAGTTACTGGAATGTCCCCAGTTCAAAATCGTCCGGAAGAAGGTATACCAATCGTGCAGCAGCCTCATGGAACCTTGAAGCCGCCGACTTTTGACGGAGAAACATCGTGGCCCATGTACAGGAGGCAGTTTGAGGCGGCAGCTCTCAGCAATGGGTGGAGCGAACAACAGGCAGCAACTGCTCTAATTCTCTCGCTTAGAGGTAAAGCCCTAGAGATCCTCCAGAACATCCCGGAGTCGAAACAGCAAAACTACTTAACAGTGATACAGGCCCTAGATTTGAGATATGGTAACAAGTACATGAGCCAGGTCTACCAGACACAACTAAAGTCAAGGGTCCAGAAGCCAAATGAGACGCTGCAAGAATTTAGTGCCGAAGTGGAGAAACTTGTGCGACTGGCATATCCCCAAGCCCCAGAAGAATTTGTCAACCAGATAACCGTCCAGACCTTCATCGATGGGGTACTTGATAATGAAATGCAACAAGCTTTAAGGCTCGGAAGGTTCAAAACACTTACGGACTGCGTAATTTATGGCTTGGAATTTGAAGCAGCGAAGAATGCATCTCAACCTCGCCGCAACAGGCTGCGCGAAGTGAAGGAGAAAGAGGACCTTTCAGACACGACTGGGGAACTTAGGCAAGAAATAAAGTTTATAAAGGAAGCCATAAGCAAGCTCACTGCAACGGTCGGAGCACGTAAAACGAAAGCAGATTGGTCAGACATAGAATGTTACAAGTGTGGTAGGAAAGGCCACATAAGTAGGCAGTGCTTACAAACCCAACAGGTGGCTCGCAGAAGACAAGAATATACCAACAGGGAGCGCCATCAGGGAAAACGACCTGACGCCAGTGTAGGTGGGCGACACGTGGCATGCGAGACCCAGGGCCCCAAGGTCAGGGTCTCCACTATCCGACGCTACCGCGAGAGCCTCGTTATACCTGGCAGCATAGACGGAAGACAATGCAGTTTCACCATCGATACTGGTGCTACTAGATCCGTTGTACGTCCAGACATGTTGCCAAACAGGTCCGCACTCACGACCAACAAACAGCCTGTGTTGGAGACGGCAAAAGGAGATAGGATACCTGTGCATGGAGAGGCCACTGTTTTCATTAGGCTGGGCAGTACTGAGCTACAGGTAAGGGCTGTCGTCGCAGAAATCGTCGACGAATTTATTCTGGGCCTGGATTTAATGGAAGATTTCGATGTCCTGTCAGTAGACTTCCAGAATAAGATCTTGAAAATCGGTAACGAAGAGCTGTATTTATCTCCAACAGCAGGCGAAGCTAATCCCAGGGTGAGACTTATTGTCGACGAGGATACACGGATTCCTGGTAACAGTGAGAAGATTGTCAGAGCCAGACTAGAGAAGAAACTTGATGGTATGTCTGCTCTCATAGCGGAGCCCCTAAAAGATAGACATGATGGTGCCCTCGTCGCACGATGCTTAGTAGACCCGAAGAGGACAATACCCATAAGAGTGGCTAACGTGCAAACTAACAGGGTCACATTGAAGAAAGGTGAGGTTATCGCCACTTGCGAGCCCATTGACCGAGTGACGTTGTCAAGAAAGGTGACACCCACGGCATTAGACAGAAGACTGCCAGTAGAAATGGTAGAGCGGTTCAAGAATTCTTGGGGCCAATTGAACGACATGGAGATGGAAATGGCCCTGAAGTTCGTATTGGAGGAGGCCGATATTTTCGCTCAAGATAAAATCACAGGTCGTACGAGTCTAGTGCAACACAGAATTAATACTGGCGACGCAAGACCAATTAGACAGCCACCGAGAAGACTGCCTTTTGCCAAGCAATCAGAAATCAAGGCGATGGTTAACGAAATGCTGGAAGATGGTGTGATTGAGGAGTCTAATAGTCCTTGGTCGTCCCCAGTAGTTTTGGTCACCAAGAAAGACGGCACTATGAGATTTTGCGTGGACTATAGGAAGCTGAATGATGTCACCAAGAAAGACAGTTATCCCCTGCCCCGGATCGACGACACTTTGAACACTTTGGCCGGATCAAAGTGGTTCTCTACATTAGACCTGAAAAGTGGCTACTGGCAAGTAGAACTCCATAAAGACGATAAGGAGAAGACTGCTTTTTCAACCGGGAATGGGTTGTACCAATTCAAGGTCATGCCATTCGGCTTATGTAATGCTCCTGCCACCTTCGAGCGACTAATGGAGTTAGTGCTGAGAGGACTTACATGGGAAACATGCCTGGTGTATCTCGACGATGTCATGGTGATTGGAAGGACTTTCGATGAACACCTGTCGAATCTGAAGCAGGTTTTCTCCAGGCTGAGAGGTGCCAATCTGCAACTCAATCCCAAGAAATGCGTCCTCTTCCAGAAGAAAGTGAGTTTCCTCGGACATGTCGTTTCTGAGAAAGGGATAGAAACTGATCCAGAGAAAATAAAGGCAGTAAGAGACTGGCCTGTGCCGAAGAACAAACATGAGGTCAGAAGTTTTCTGGGACTTTGCAGCTACTACCGACGCTTTGTAAAGTACTTCAGCAGCATTGCGAAACCTCTGCATGGACTGACTGAAAATAAGGCCGAGTTCATCTGGTCACCAGATTGCCAAGAGTCTTTTAGAGAGCTCAAACATCGTCTTCTCACTGCTCCTGTGCTGGCTTATCCTCAGGACGAAGGACTGTTTATACTGGACACCGATGCTTCCCAGTATGGCATTGGGGCAGTACTCTCACAGCTCCAAGCCGGAGAAGAAGTTGTGATAGGCTACTTCAGCAAAACGTTCGGAAAAGCAGAAAGAAATTACTGTGTAACCCGGAAAGAACTGCTGGCAGTTGTAAGATCCATCGAACATTTCCACAGCTTCCTGTACGGAAGAACATTCCGCGTGAGGTCAGATCACTCTGCTCTGCAATGGCTTCTGAACTTTAGAAATCCCGAAGGACAGATAGCACGATGGATAGAGAAACTGCAGAGCTACGACTTCCGGATTGAACATCGAAGAGGAAGAAGTCACGCCAATGCAGACAGCCTGTCAAGAAGACCATGTTCAGTGCATGAATGTAAATTTTGCGAGCGACAAGAGAACAAAGAGATCGACAAAGTAACTCATCAGATCAAACAACTGGTGGCAGGACAGGAGAATAACACCGATCTAGACGTAAATCTTGAATACATCAGAGACGCACAGAAGACAGATCCAGACTTGAAAAATATTAGAGAATGGCTACAAAAGGGGAAAAGACCTGAGTGGCACGATGTGTCCCGGTTTGGGGCGGAGGTTAAAGGCTACTGGCTACAATGGGACTCATTGTGTCTAAAGAATGACATGATCACTCGAAAATGGGAAACTGCCGATGGTAGAGACTGTATATACCAGACCGTTGTGCCAAGTGAGTGCATAAGCAGTGTTCTTCAAGAGTTACACAATAGTAGAAGTGGAGGCCACTTTGGGGTCAACAGGACTCTTGCCAGAGTGAGAGACCGCTTCTATTGGATAAACTGCCGAAGAAGCGTGGAAGAATGGTGCAAAAGGTGTGACCAATGTGCTTCAAAGAAAGGACCAAAGACCCGATCCAGAGGAAAAATGATGCAGTACATCTCAGGTACACCGTGGGAGAGAGTTGCCGTAGACATCGCAGGACCTTTTCCCATCACAGAGTCTGGGAACAGGTACATAATGGTGGCGATGGACTACTTCTCGAAATGGCCTGAAGTTGCGCCGATCCCCAACCAAGAGGCAACGACCGTAGCAGAAGCCCTGATGGAAAACGTCATATCACGGCATGGCGTACCCTTGGAGATTCACACCGACCAGGGCCGGAATTTCGAATCAGAGGTCTGGAAGAGCCTAATGGACTTGCTAGGCATAAAGAAAACGAGAACAACGCCACTCCACCCTCAATCAGACGGCATGGTAGAACGGCATAACAGGACCATCAATCAGTATCTTGCTATGTTTGTCGACGAGAATCAGAGAACCTGGGACAAGCTGATACCTCTGTTCCTCCTAGCTTACAGAAGCTCCCAGCATGAATCTACCGGCTACACTCCATCCATGATGTTGACCGGCTAAGAGATGCGGTTACCAATCGACATGACGAGACCACCACCGAACGAGGACATAGCGGACCTAGCTACGTTACCTGAGTATGTCGCCGACCTAGAAGGAAAACTGCGCACTATACACAGATGTGTCAGAGATAGGCTCCTCTTAAGCAGTGACCGGATGAAGATGCGCTTGGATCGCAGAGCAACACCCCATACATTCAAGGAAGGTGATGCAGTGTGGCTGTACCAACCAACAAGGAGAAAGGGCCTCAGTCCCAAACTTCAGAAACCATGGGAAGGGCCATACTTGGTGACTAAGAAAATTAACGACCTAGTCTACAGAATCCAGCTGTCTCCAAGAACTAAACCCAAAGTTGTTCACATAGAGAGGTTGAGTCCCTATCGGGGCAACGAACCCCCAAGTTGGCGGCCGGTAAATACTGTTCGGGACGAACAGTCTTAAGGAGGGGGGCAGTGTTACAAAGCACTTCAATAGACGTAGGTGCGGTGTTGCCACATCTCCAGAATTTCCCCAACATCTGGGAATTTTTGCACAATCTGGCAACACCGCCTCCCCACCCCCCTGGGGGTGCCTGGGGTGACCCCTCTCAGGCGAAGTCTCAACCCTCTAGGACCAGAAATAACGAAGTTACCAACTTGTACCCCGTCGGAACGGATAACTGAGGTCTGCACATTCCGAACACCCTGTATATACACCCTATATACGCAGAGAACCCTTACACCCTGTATACGCAGAGAGATCTTATAGTTCGAGAAACACCTCTTGTGTAACATAGGAGTGGTGACCACATTTGGATCATCCTGTATACACATCCCCCTGTATACACACGGGACCGATCTGTATTCACAGAACCTTCTAGTAAAAGAAGGTCCTGGAACGTTCTGGAATGGAAGGCTCCAGAAAGAAGGGGAAGGTACGGCGAGTATATAAAAGCGAAAGCAAGCCAGCCCGACAGTTAGTTCAGCTCAGTAAGAGAATGTGGTAGTGACTTGAAGAAGCAGTGTAAAGTGTTAAGAGAGTAGCTACTGTAGTACCAGTGTAGAGACTTGTGTGGAGATTAGTAATTGTAGACAGTAAATTAAGTGTTTTGTGAGAGAAAAATTCTAGAAATTTTATTGTATCCATATTTAGAGTGTAAATAAAGTTGTTTTGTTAAAATTTAAAGTCTCACTTATCCAGAACCCGGCGAAAACGCAACAATATATAGTAAAAACAATGTGCCATGTTTCATAAAAATAACTGTACTGGTTGAAAACGTATAAAAATTTCCGAAAGTAAACTTAAAGTGTAACCGAAAAATCAGTTTCTTGGTCAACCTTATAGGTTAATAGCAAATTGAGCTTTTCAAATATGAAGCATTTAGTAAAAATTCGCTACCATAACGCACTATCTGCGTCCAGAATTTTTTTACTTACAAACATGCATTATATTGCGATGGAAAATGCAAAAATCCAATAACATAAGCCGTGTTCGACAAAAAAAAAATGTGTATCACCAACGACTTATGGGCCACCTGTGATTGTAAAAGTATTTTTTTAAGATGTACCTCAAGACACCCTATAATTAATGTAAACAATTTTTTTCATATCTTGTAGAATAACAGATATATTGAGCTTTATTGATTTTTTACGAAAATTGGACAAAACATATACCATTAAACGATAAACTCTATAGCTAAGACTACTGCCAAGCATCAGAGAAACGGTCTATTTGAAATGAATTTTCCGGAAACATTTTAGTAAAATGAAGGACAATGACTTCAGGGTTTGTAAAACATTCTTCTGGTGACATTTTCTTACCATAGCCCGTATTAGATTCAAGTTCTTTGCCTAAATGTTGCCAATTTTGACGTTTTAAATTGTCACTTTGACGTTCTGAGGAAAACCTTTTTTTTTGGCCATAAATTTTTGTCTCTTGACCTACAGCGCTTAATTTTGACAGGTGACTTGTCTATAGCAATATAAAACTATGTAGCAAATTTAGTTGTCCTTACTTTGTTATTTCTGGAGATATGAATTTTTTTCATATACTGATTTCAGAAACCTGCCTAGCCCCCCCCCCCCCTGGATCCACAAAACCCAAGAAAAATGTCTTGTTCATACCCTCCAAGGGAGTTACGGGACCAGGAGTGAATAGTGGTGCTGGGCGGGGTTGGTTAGTAAAAAGGAAATATGAGCAGAAAATGCGAATAAAACGGGCTTGAAAGTTGTCTTTTTCACATCTTGAAGCCATATCCCCCTTAACTTAAACCCTGCCTACCCCGCACAGCACTCAAAACGTGTCTACACCCCCCAAGGAAGTTACTGGACCAGGAGTGCGTAGGGGTGTATAATTTTTTTTTAGCTAATTTTCGTAGAACAAATTCGTTAATGCATTTTTGAATTTTTTATCGAAATATGATGCGTTTGTAAGAAAAAGATCAAGACGCAGTAAGTGCGTTTTGGTAGCGAATTTTGGGTAAATTTGCAGTTTAGCTCCCGAACGCTTTTCAAAACACTGTTTTCAGAAACCTGCCTAGGGCCCCCCTGAATCCACAAAACCCAAGAAAAATTTCTTGTGCACACCCCACAAGGAAGTTACGGGACCAGGAGTGAGTAGGGGTGCATAATTTTTTTTTAGCTAATTTTTGTAGAACAAATTCGTTAATGCATTTTTGTATTTTATATCGAAATATGATGCGTTTGTAAGAAAAAAATCTGAACGCAGTAAGTGCGTTTTGGTAGCAAATTTTCGGTAAATTTGCAGTTTAGCTCCCGAACTCTTTTCAAAAAACTCTTTTCAGAAACCTGCCTAGGGCCCCCCTGAATCCACAAAACCCAAGAAAACTTTCTTGTTCACACCCCACAAGGAAGTTACGGGACCAGGAGTGAGTAGGGGTGCATAACTTTTTTTAGCTAAATTTCATAGAACAAATTCGTTAATGCATTTTTGCATTTTCTGTCGAAATATGATGCGTTTGTAGGAAAAAAATCTGGACGCAGTAAGTGCGTTTTGGTAGCGAATTTTCGATAAATTTGCAGTTTAGCTCCCGAACGCTTTTCAAAAAACTGTTTTCAGAAAACCTGCCTAGCCCCCCCCCTTGGATCCACAAACACCAATGAAAATTTCTTGTTCACACTCCCAAAGGAAGTTACGGAGATTCCCGAGATTTTTTTGTCTGAGGATGCTGTCAAGCACAGAAACCGGTTACAGAAACGTTGAAGAAAATCCTAGAACATCTAGAATTCAGAAGGGCCACTTGCTCCAGTTAGGTTGCGTGCTGGCTACGTCCTTCATCCACAAAAAAGAAAACCAACAGTGAAGCCAGAGAAGTAGTCTACAAGTCTTTGTCTTAAATTTCAACATTGGATATAAAATTTTATCTTCTGATCTCACTTCAGTCTCTTGACAGAGCTGCCTTTGTCTATGATATCTTTAGTAAAAACCATTTTACAAAGGACTCTTCTTACTAGCGAAACTAATAAAGTGTGCAGAGGCCCTATTATCGTAGCGTAATCTGCCAAACATGGTTACGTAAGCGTTAGTATGGTTTCCACCTTTACTGTTAAGTGTACATACATCAAATTATCGCCCTCTCAGCACTTAATTATATATGCACTATATGGCAAACAGGAAATATCTAGGATGCAACAGAACGTGAGATTCCTTTAAGCACACAACATCATGTAAATAAGAAAATAGGACCACCAGGGTATATGTTTCCCGAGTTAGTAAATAGCGTGCGTCAACAGCATACGAGACTTATGCTGTGGTGCATCAATCTGCAATGAGGGATGATAGATGAAAGGCATCTTGCTTACCAAGGCATTTTGCAATATTCAAATTAGACATACTAATTAAGTTTGTAAATTAATAAAGTGGTGGGAAACGTTGAAATTGTGTATGCACAAGTCTTCAAAGTGTGACAAACGAGTCTAGATTTGTTTTTGAAGTAATGGGAATTAATTTGTAAGTCTGGAGGCAGCAAATTCATTACAATAGCACATTTTGATGACCAATTGATAGAGTTATTTAACTAGTAAGCTAAGCAAAGTAAGCAATATATAGAATATTAGATTAACAAAATTGCTTAGGTCATTTCTATAAATATTCGAGGCCAGGGCCATATATATATATATATATATATATATATATATATATATATATATATATATATATATATATATATATATATATATATATATATATATATATATATATATATATATATATATATATATATATATATATATATATATATATATATATATATATATATATATATATATATATATATATATATATATATATATATATATATATATATATATATATATATATATACGATAATGTTAGAAATGTAATGTCAAATTTTGTCCTAGAAGAATTAAAATATAGATAGATATAGTTGTAGAATATAGTTGTAGAAAAGTAATTACTTTTATATGACAGTAATTTTAAATATAAAATACTACAGTGGATATATTGGTGAGAAGTGGGATTGTAGGGGAGAGAAGTTCCGAGGAAGTTTGGAAAGTGACAGAATAAAAGCGTTTGACGGTTTTTGTTTGGAAGAACTTTAAAATTATGTCATTGGCAAGCACAAGCTAATCTTTTTTGTGAGACGTGCTATATAATTAAAATAACAATAAATAAGTATATATATATATATATATATATATATATATATATATATATATATATATATATATATATATATATATATATATATATATATATATATATATATATATATATATATATATATATATATATATATATATATATATATATATAAAATAGGATTGTTAACACGGCATTTCTGTATACTATACAAGGAGAGGCGTTAAGAGCAAGGCTGCAAAGAAACAACCGCATACACGTGTTTCAAGCTTATTAGCTATCATCAGTTCGGTATAGCCAGGTGATGATGGGAACACTCTGGATGAAGAAGCACAAATATACACGGAGTCACAACAGGCAACCAGTGCATATTTGCAGCACGATGTTAAAATTGCATGCGCTGTTTTGTACGCAAGTTTGTACTCTATGAATTACACCCTGTGTAGCAATCCGTATCACCTTCGCTGTTGAAACTACTCGAATACACTTCGTCTTTTACATGTCCTCAGAAGAAATAGTCTATTAGAGCCAAGTCTAGGCTTCTTGCAGGCAAAGTTACTGAACACGGTTGCCGATCCACCGTTGTCTAGACTTATCTAGACAATCAGTAACAGTACGACAAGTACGGGAGGGGTGCTCCATCCTGTTCACTAAATCTTCGATGTATGAAAGGGCCAAATGACTTTGTTATTGAAGATTCCGCACCAGACGTTTGCACTGAATCTGGTATCTAGAAACCCTGGAGACGCTAGATCCTGTAATAGAAATTGACTAATGAACCACTGGCGGGAATCAATTTTTCTCTGAAAGTTTGAGTTACTTAAATGGTTAGTAATATGATACCTATACTGGTGATATTTTTTCTTTCTTATTATGTTCGACCGAACTTGTGATAGTCAATATTGTCTGCATATTTAAATGGTTGAACTTGTAGGGTCAACGTGAACTTGATCCATAACATTCACAGTGTTAACATTTAGTTCATTATTGTAATGAGATAATGGCTTGCGTAACACAACGGGAACTTTCATTTAGAAAATTGACTAATAGAGAGGTATCGATGGTAAGACTTTTGGAAAATTTCTTTCAATGAGCGCGAATTAGGGTCTCCGGAACCCATTTCCATGGTCAGTTAAAATGTTATATATATATATATATATATATATATATATATATATATATATATATATATATATATATATATATATATATATATATATATATATATATATTTGTGTGTGTGTAGTAATTCCCAAAATTCGCTACCATAACGCACTTGCAGTGTCCAGAATTTCTTTACTCACAAACATGCATTATATTTCGATGGAAAATGCAAAAACATAACGCGTTTTTGACTAAAAAAAAATAAAATTGTATCACCAACGACTTATGGGCCATCCTGTGATTGTAGAAATATTTTTTTAAGATGTAGCTCAAGATACTCTATAATTAATGTATACATTTTTTTTCAGATCTTGTAGAATAACGGATATATTGAGCTTTATTGATTTTTTCGAAAAAAGTTATATAGCATTAAACGATAAACTCTATAGCTAAGACTACTGCCAAGCATCAGATAAAGGATGTATTTGAAATGAATTTTCTGGAAACATTTTAGTAAAATGAAGGACAATGACGGTTGTAACTAAGACTTCAGGGTTTGTGAAACATTCTTCTTGAGACATTTTCTTTCCATAGCCCCTATTAGATTCAAGTTCTTTGCTTAAATGTTGCGGATTTTAAGGTTTTGAATTGTCACTTTGACGTTTTGAGGAAAACCCCAATTTATTTTTCTTTAAATTCCCATAACTTTTTTGTATTTTAACCCACAGCGGTACTGGTAGGTAATTCACTTATAGCGATATAAAACGATGTACCAAATTTGATTGCCCTTTCTTTGTTATTTGCAGAGATATATTTTTTTTTCTAAAGGAAACACAAAATTTTCCGGGAAAACCTCGGCTGATTTTCCTGGCTAACAAACTTAACCAGGCCACTTACAAAAGGAAGGTATTCACCAAATTTTGTCTAAATCTGCCCATTATTTTTTGAGTTATCGGTGTGATACCTCTATATATATATATATATATATATATATATATATATATATATATATATATATATATATATATATATATATATATATATATATATATATATAAACATATAAAAATCGAAACTGACCCCGGATATGTGTTCTAGGGGGCCTAATTAGCGCTCATTTGAAAAAAAAATTTCAAAATTCAAAAGTTGGGATCTCCTTATTAGCGAATTTTTTTTAAGAAAATTCACTAAAAAAATGGGGTTTCTTTAAATCAATTTGCAATGTGAGTTTTTAATCAGCCTGTATTTATCAAAATAACATCACAGGCCACTAAAGTAGATCCCCTTCTACGAGAAAACAAATCGAATTAAATGATAAAGCTTTTCATATAGGAGGAATGGACAGTTGTGTTTAAGCCCGCAAGCGACATTTTTGACATAAAAATTATTATATGTCAAAAACGGCTGGAGTTAGGTATAGGACATTATGCATAAGATGTGTCTAAAATTTCACGTGTTATCTAAAAATGTAATAATATATAGGGCGTCCTACTTAAAATAAGCAAGTTAACATCAACGACCTGTATAACCGGAAGTGCAACCATCTTTAAAATATTTTAGCCGACAATCGACTTCAGTAAGCTGCCCAATTTTGAAAATTGTCTTCTAAAATCTAGTTTCTGAGAAATTGATTGCGGGCGTTCATGGTATGACAGCCTGTATATATATATATATATATATATATATATATATATATATATATATATATATATATATATATATATATATATATATATATATATATATATATATATATATATATATATATATAGTCACATTTGTCTATGAGAATTAAATTTAGGAACTTTGTTACTTCTAGGGTAGTGTGTTGGTAACAGCGAACGCTCTAGAATTATACTTCTAGAAGGGACCAGAAGTGACAGGTGTAGAATAGTGTAGAAGGTCTAGAATCTCTAGGGACAGTATAAATAGACGTGTGGTGCGCAGAATAAGTCAGTTCAGTATTGAATAAGGTGGTATAATAATCATAGAGTATTAAGCGAGTCAACAGTAAGTGTTAATGTATAAGGAGCGATCATAGAAGGCGATAGTGGAATGTAGGTCTATGGACATTAATTACATTAATAATAGAGAAGAGAAATATTTTGGTTGACCCTGGTGTTGGAAAATAGTTGGTAATAATAAATAGTAATTTGAAAAGCTGTGTTTTGTTAGTAAACAAATCCAGAACCCCGTGGAACGTAACAACTGGTGTCAGAAGTGGGATTTTCAAGCTGATAGCAGAAATATTTTCCCGAATATTCGTGGAACAACGTAGAAACTTCTAGAATCTCTGGAAGATCAGTGTCAGTAGTGATTTATAACTGGGTGTTTTCTTGAAACAGAATAAACTGTGTACCAGCTTTAATTACGTATATGCCTAAGACACGTATTGCAACAGCCAATATGAACGCCCAGCTATTGGAATTAATTAAAGAAATGAAAGAAGAGGCCAGAAGAAGAGACAAAGAAGCTAAAGAAGAGGCCAGAAAAAGAGATGAAAAAGCCAGAAAAAGAGATGAAGAATCCATAAAAAGAGATGAAGAGGCTAAAGAAGAGCTGAGAAAAAGAGACGAAGAAGCGAAAGAAGAAATGAGAAGAAGAGGTGAAGAGACCAAAGAAGAAATGAGAAAGAGAGATGAAGAGGTCAGAAAAGGAGACGAAGAGATGAGAGAGGAATTGAGAAAAAGGGACGAAGAAGCAAATGAAGAAATAAGGAGAAGAAAATAAGAAACAAAGACAATTCTGCAAGAACAAGCCAGCAGAATTGAGAATTTTACTTCGTGTGTGGACGAACGTATGAAGCAGGTAAAAGACATCTTCCAGCAAGTAGAAAGACGAGTAAGGGGTATCAGCGACGATGTACATGACAAGCTGACGAGTGTGCAGGAAGTACAAGCGGAGGTACAGGAGAAAATGCAATCACTAGAAAAGAAGTATGATACCCTAGTCAAGGGAAACATCAGACTCGAAGATAGCCACGTAAGAATTCAGGTTCTCACATTTGATGGCTCAGTCCCATGGGGTATCTTCGCCAGTTCGAAGCCGCTGCTACAGCAAATGGTTGGGGCGAGAGAGAGAAAGCGACCTCGTTAATAGTATCTCTCAGAAGAGATTCCCTCGACGTGCTTTAAGGTATTCCCAGTGAAGAACCGTTAAGTTTTGATAGCATTAAACATCAATTAGAGATGAGGTTTGGCGACCAGCATTTAGAAGCTGTATCGATTGCAGTTGAAAAATCGTTCTCAGAAATCGGGCGAAAGTCACCAACATCTCCACGCCCACGTTGTCAGACTGACACGATTAACCTACCCCATAGCTCCGATAGAGTTTTTAAACCAGCTGTCGCTGCAAACATTTATTGGCGGCATCAGAAATACCTACACGCAATAGGCGCTGAGGATGGCGAGACACAAAAACTTGAACGATGCTTTGGCACATTCCTTGGAGTCTGAAGCGGTAACGCAAGCGTCAGAAAGTCATGTGAAAGTTCGCAGTCTTCACGTCCAAAAAGAAAATAAAACAGATCCATTCAAGGTCATGCAGCTACTGGAGAAAATAGCAGAACAAATAAGGCTGACGTCTCGTGGACACCCAATAAGAGATTACCGTGCAAATACCTTGCGCTGTTGGAACTGCGGCAAGGTGGGACATATAAGGGGCGAATGTTGGGCTCTAAGATCACGCGCAAGGGAAAAAGTGAAGCTGAGGCCAGTAACCATTTCTCAGGTTAGCGATTATGGCACCGCTCTCATCTCAGTGGGATACGTAAGCGGTAATAAGACCCAGATGGTCCTCGACACAGTCGCACCTAGGACGATTATTCGCCGCGACATGGCTCCAAGATGGCGAGTAAGAGAGCCAGACAGAATGTACAGAGTAAATGCAGCCGGTGGTGATCGGATCCAAGTATTTGGCGAAACTGACGTCGAGCTGCAAATTGGGACATGGAAGGCAAAGCAGAGAGACATAGTCGCCGCCACATCAGACCCGATTATAATTGGCTTGGACTTACTTCAGGGTCAGTGCGCTAAACTTGATCTTGGCACTAACATCCTGACTATCCACGGTGAAGAAATAATAATTTCGCCTGGCAGTAACCTGGTAGTGCGGAAAATCACCATAGAGGAAAATAGCAACGCCTGCCGTGAAAGTGCCATTCCAGTTAAGAGGGCTGTGAGAGGAAGAGACGACCCAGTTGCTCACCCAGAAGCAAGTGGAGAAGGAAGTATGAGAGAAATACAAGACGAATAGTGCAAACACCATGTAAATGTGAAGCCTACCCAGAAAAAGGCCAGTAAACACATTTGCTAGAACAGAGTCGATGTCGAAAGAATGAAAAGGGCCCGCCGAGATATTTGTGCAAGTATAAACATCAGAACAACACCAACTATACGGAGGAACCGATACCACCTAAGAACTTCGCTTGAAGGAAGCTTCGACATATTGACGAGAAGGAAAACCATCCACTCTGCTGTCGTAATGCATATATGAATAGAAAGCGACCGCATCAAGACACGTTTCTACGTGCCACCGTATTCAGCTGGTTTTAAAGAAGAAGATCGGGTGTTGTTCTACAAGCCAGTACGACGCAAGCAACGATCACCTAAACTACAGAAATTATGGGAAGGTCCGAATAAGGTGGTCAAAAGGATCAATGATGTTGTCTATCGAATTCAGAGGAGCCTGAAGAGCAATATGAAGGTGATCCATATGCACAGACTTACACTATGCCAAGAAATATCAGAATTCGACCGGGACGATCGAATATAAGAGGCCCCTCCTTCTTATATTCGATCTTTTCGGTGCATTGTCACATTTGTCTATGATAATTAAGTTTAGGAACTTTGTTACTTCTATGGTAGTGTGTTGGTAACAGCGAACGCTCTAGAAGGGACCAGAAATGACAGGCGTAGAAGAGTGTAGAAGGTCTAGAATCTCTAGGGACAGTATAAATAGACGTGTGGTGCGCAGAATAAGTCAGTTCAGTATTGAATAAGGTGGTGTAAAGAAGTGACCATAGAGTCTTAAGCGAGTCAACAGTAAGTGTTAGTGTATAAGGAGCGATCATAGAAGGCGATAGTGGAATATAGCTCTATGGACATTTAATAATAGAGAAGAGAAATATATATATATATATATATATATATATATATATATATATATATATATATATATATATATATATATATATATATATATATATATATATATATATATATATATATATATATATATATATATATATATATATATATATATATATATATATATATATAACATATAAAAATTGAAACTGACCCTGGATATGTTAGTTAGCGCTAATTAAAAGAATTTTTTTTACAGTTCAAAAGTCGAGATCTCTCCATAATGAATTTTTTTGACGAAAATTCATATTTGCAAGACCTAGTCTCTCCCGTGTATTCGTTGGAGTTTATTTCAAGATATTCATTGGAATGTCCGTCCCCATAGAAAACTGCATTAAAACCAATTTTAAATTCCAGCATAAAGAGATAAGAAGTCATTATCTTCTTAAGTTGTCCTTTTAAAATATACTTCCTGTATAATTAGAATCTTTCATTATTTACGCTGCTAATCCTGTCAAGCTTTATCATAATCCCGCTATCTTACAATCCTCTGTGTCTAAACCAAATGTCAGTAGGCCTAGCCGCAATCTGACTTGTTGTAAACACAACATCAATCAAACCAGTTGATAAACTTTATGGTAACTGACGAAGTTTGAGATTTTAATTATGTGGCAGTGAGTGGGTAGAGCTTTTCAGCCTTCAGCGTTCCGTCGGGACAGGGATAACCTGATTGTGCAACATGCCAAAGCCATTCCGCTGTAGTTCAACTCTCCGTCCGCAGGCAGAGATCTCTTGTAGCTCGGTGCAGCGTTCACCTCAGGGGCCATGCCTAGTAGAATTGGGATATAAAATACGACAAATCTCATTTTCAGTTATTCTGTTTCACTTTTAGTTTTATCTCATTTTGATTTGTTTTGCTTAAACAAAAAAGTTTAAAAAAATTCCTGCTTAAAAAGAACATAAATCTAATGCACATATTTCAACTTTGCCCGCAAGATTATTTTTTATAATTTTGAAACTTCATTTTTGGTAATTAGAAAATCACTATTAACCATAGTTCACAAGAGTTTGTTTACAATACCTTAATACGGCACTGTCCTTAGGTTTGTTACTTAAAAAAAGCACACTTTGCCGAAACATTTTGAGAACCCAATTTATCACAATGGAGTTTCCAGACTTGCCAATCGTTGGGCTAACAAAGTTAGCGTCATCGGAACGATAAAAAATAATTAAATCAAAACAAGAACTAGAAAGATATACAGACAAACCTCACAATTTTCTCGAAAATTTCTGTAATTAAAAAAGGTTCGGGACGCAGCAAGTGCGTTATGGTAGTGAATTTTTATTAAATGCTTCTGTTATTATTCAGAGTTGAATAAAGCACAGCTTCACATTTGAGTATCAGCATAAGACTACTTTATTAACAACTGTCGGTACAAAAATATAATGACGTTACTTACTTACTATATGGAACTATAGATGGCGACACATACACATAATTTTGGGCCATTGATACTAAATATCAACACCCCCACTTATCAATGTGGACAAAATTTATGAGCTAACTATTCCTCACGAATTCAACAATTTATAATGCTTCTCAGATCCCAGTCCCTTTGTCAATACATCTGCAGGCATAACATCTGTAGGCAAGTAATCTAATTTTATTACCCCATTCGAGATTAATTATCTAATAAAATGATGTCGTACATCAATATGCTTACTTCGTTTGTGATAAACTGCATTAACCGACAAATTAATTGCACTTTGGTTGTCATTAAACAATTTAATACAGCCCACGTTCCCAGTTAACTCCATCAACAAACCTCTCAGATAAACAGCTTCCTTAGCAGCCTCAGATATTGACATGTATTCAGCCCCAGTGCTTGACAGAGCTACTGTTTTCTGCTTTGAGCTTTCCCAAGAGATCACAGAACCACAAAGTTTGAAAGCATAACCCGTATAAGACTTACGGTCTATTTCATTACTGGCCCAATCTGCATCTACAAAACCTTGTAATTCTGAGTCTTCACCTGAGAATCTTAAACAATAATTCATTGTTCCTTTCAAGTATCTCAAAACTCTTTTTGCACTCTTCCAATGAGTTTCATCATACCCATTATTAAACTGGCTCAAAAAACTTACACTAAACGATATGTCGGTCTCGTTAGTACTGACAAATACATGAGAGAACCAATCAAATTTTGATAAGGAATTTGAGTTCCCATGTTATCATCACTATCATTTTTTTCTAACTTCAAGTTACTTTCTATAGGAGTCTTAACAGTTTTGGCATCAAGCATGTTAAATTTCTTTAATAACTGCAAAATATAATTCTTTTGATCCAAAGTTATGACATTATTTACAATATCGTAATCTACCTTCATGCCCAAACATTCCTTAATTCTCCCTAGATCTTTAATTTCAAATTTAGAACTAAGTTTCCTCTTTAATCTATTCGTTTCATTTTCATTATTAGAAAATATGAAAAAATCATCTACATACAATACAATGATCGTAATCTAGCTATTTCCCTTTTTTATATAAATACACGGTTCATAAACTGACTTTTGATAACCTAAATCCTACAAAACACTATTTACACGATCATTCCAAGCCCTTGATGACTGTTTAAGCCCATATATGGCCTTATTCAGTTTCAAGCATTTACTTTTATCAGAACATACAAAACCTTCTGGCATCTGCATATACACATTTTCTTTCAGATTGCCATTTAAGAAAGCAGATTTTACATCCAAGTGATTTATATCTAATCCTAATTTTACTGAAAGTGAGAGAAGTAATCTCAAACTGGAATGTCTTACCACTGGAGAAAATGTTTCTTCATAATCTATTCCATATTTTTGTAAAAAACCTTTAGCTACCAATCTAGCACGATATTTAATTACACCTTCACTACTACACTTTCTTTTAAACACCCACTTAGATTTCACTACTGCTGCAGACGAACCTTCTGGCCAATTTACAACATTCCAGGCATTGTTTTGTTCTAAACTCTCCAATTCTTCAGACATTGCCCTTTTCCACATCTCTGCATCTGGCCTTGACACAGCTTCTTCCACAGTGAGCGGGTCATCAATATCTAAATCTTCTACACACATGTGACTTACAAAATCTTGAAAAACTTTGGGTTTTGCATTTCTTTTTGGTCTGGTTACTGACACTGGCACTACCTTTGTTTTACTTACACAATCTTCATCACTTGTATCTTCATTTTCTTCAGGTTCAGTGTCTTTTTCTTCTGTAGAACTATCTACTCTTGCATTCTCTGTTGTTTCTTCCATAGATGTGACGATTTGGTTCTCTAAAATTTATTCTTTGGCATCCCCCACTGAATCAGCTATCTCATTCCCATTAATAACCACTAGCACTGGATCTTTGATTTCTTCCATTATCACAACATCCCTACACACTGTGATATTCCTGGTTTCTGGATCATACAGTCTATAGCCTTTACTGGTTTCACTGTAACCCACTAAAATCATTTTTCTTGATTTCTTGTCAAATTTTAACCTGGTGGCTTTGGGAATATGCACCATTACTTTACTGCCAAATATTCTCAGATTACTAATATAAGGCTTCTTGCCGTACCAAACTTCAAATGGAGTCTTGTTCTCAAGACCTGAAACTGTACTTCTGTTATGAAGATAAACTGCAGTGTTGACTGCCTCTGCCCAAAATTTTTTGTCGAGCCCTGCATCAAACAATAAGCACCTAGCCTTTTCAACAATGGTCCTGTTCAAACGTTCAGCGACTCCGTTTTGTTCCGGTGTATAAGGATTTGACTTTTGATGCAATATACCTGCTTGCTTCAAATATTTCTCAAAACTTGTTGAACAGAATTCACCTCCATTATCACATCTCAGAATTTTTATTTTTCTGTCAGTCTGATTTTCAACAAAATTTCTGAAATCCTTAAAATAATCAAACACCTGATCTTTTGTTTGCATGAGATAAACAAAAGCCATTTTGCTGTAGTCATCCTTAAACATAAGAAAATATTTAGCTCCACCTGATGATTTCACCTCTATAGGTCCGCACACATCTGTGTGTATAACCTCTAGTATATCATTTGCTCGAGAACCGATACTTGGAAACGGTAACCTGGTCTGCTCCCCTCATTACATGTTACACAGTTTTGTTTGCTCACGTTCAGTTCACCTGCACATATCATACCTTCAACTGCCCCTTTTGTCATTTTCCTCAACTCATTTTCATTAATATGCCCCAGCCTGCGATGCCATATATTACCCGACACTGAATTTCCAGCAGCTATAAAACACTGCTCTGAAATTTCTGTGTCTAACTTGTACATACCATTAATCAGTTTGGCAGTACCAATCAGCTGGTTATTTTTATTAAAAATCTGGCAACCATCGCTTCCAAATACGACTCTATTACCATTATTAATGAGTTGGCTGACCGACATAAGATTCGTGGCAACTTGTGGAATATATGCTACGTTTTTAACAATTGCACGAAATTGCTGATCTTCAACAACTGTCGTAATGTTCAAGTTACCAATACATTCTATTAACATTTTCGATTTGTCTGCAAGAATGATTTCAGTTACCCCTTGTGGATATCTGACATCTGTTAACCAGTCTCTGTTTATAGTTATGTGAATACTGGCCCCCGAATCCAGGTACCAATCAGTTAAAAATATCGCACTGAACACATTTGCGCTTTCAGAACTGCCTTTATTCTTTCTTAACTCGGGACATTTGTTCTTGATGTGACCCATTTGTTTACAAGCATAACAACGAACTTGCTTTTTGAAAGATGACACATTTGACTTATTTGACGTATGACATTTGCTGTCACTACCATGACTGTAACTACCATTATTGTGACTAACCTTGGTATTCCTATCACCTGATTTTCTATTCCATGCAGCCTTGCTAATAAAAGCGCTACCTGCATTATCGTCTGCCATTTCCAACAATTTTGTTTTTATCGAGTCCGACGTAATTTGAATCCCACTATGTTCTATGGCCATTATCATGGGTGAATACTTCTCTGGTAGTCCTGCTAGGAGTAGAGATCCTATCCATTCTTCATCTATTTTGAATCCTGTGCCCCTCAGCTTTTGTGACGTTTCCACAATGTGGTTTACATATGACCCCATGCTATCCATGTCTTCCAATCGCGCCGAAATTAGCGATCGTAATAAAGCTATTCGTCTAGAAAAACCAGCATCATCATACAAATTCTTTAGTTTAATCCAAAGTTCTTGGGCCGTTTGAGTCTCCTTTATATGAATATATAATAATGGTTCAATTGTCATAATTAACTTGGCTCTTGCCTGAGTGACTATGCTGGCGTCAGCTTCAGTTCCCTCGATGCACGTTTTCAACCCATCGAGTATCAGGAAATTCTCAGCTGCGAAAGCCCACCCTGCATAATTATGCACTCAAATTACACGAAGCACTGGTCCCATAACCTGTTATTATTCAGAGTTGAATAAAGCACAGCTTCACATTTGAGTATCAGCATAAGACTACTTTATTAACAACTGTCGATACAAAAATATAATGACGATACTTACTTACTATATGGAACTATAGATGGCGACACATACACATAATTTTGGGCCATTGATACTAAATATCAACAGCTTCAAACTTGAATAACTCATTTTTCTATAAATTTAGAAAGTTGAGTTTCGGTGTGTAGTAAGGCCTTTTACAATACAATATCAGACAAATTTAATTGGCATAGCTTTGTACTTTTCGGAGAAAAAAAAATGTTTTCGAAAGAAAATTCAAAACTTGAGTAACTCAATTCTCCATACACAGATAAAGTTATATTTTTGTGTGTAGTAAGGTCTTTCCCAAGTTAACATATTCTCCGAATTTTATTAAAATAAGATTGTACATTTCGGAGAAAATTTTTTTTTTTCGGAAATTTTCCTAGAAAACCTTGTCCGATTTTCCTGGCTAACGAACTCATCCAAACCATTAATAAAAGAAAGGTACTTGCCGAGTTTCATCGAAATTAGTTAATTATAATTTTAGTTATCAGCTGGATACATACACACACACACACACACACACACACATATATATATATATATATATATATATATATATATATATATATATATATATATATATATATATATATATATATATATATATATATATATATATATATATATATATATAATCAAAATTGACCCCGGATATGCGTTCTAAGGGTGCAACTTACTGCGGGAAAGACCAGACGGGAATATCGACACACTCGCTTGGAGCTAGAATATTTGCCAGAATGTTATCTGTTCTTGAAACCCTAAAAGTTATTGTGTATATATTAATAACTATCTAGCTACACATTATTGTGTAAACTCAAAGACTTAGGTTTCCGAGCAACGGGCACCATCGGGAAAAATAGGACATTATATGGGCAGTGTACATCAACATGATTGGGTTCTGGAAAACCACAATATTTCGGTGAGGGGGAAAAAGTGGTATTGGGCCCTAGTGACACGCATTATTGATATGGCCGTAGTGAATGCGTTTATTTTGTATCGAGGCATTCATGGCAAGAAATCAATTTCTATAAAGGAATTTAGGAGATCTATTGCAGTCGCATACCTAAAAATCGAACATGATAAACGAATTCTAAAAGGTAGACCGCTAAGTTTTTCTTCCACTTCCAGGTCAAAGGTTCCTTCCTGGTGTTAGTTACGATACAAGAGGACATTTTCCACAAAAGCGCGAAAACAACGCCGCTGTCAGTTTGCAAATTGCACAAGTAAACCAATTACATTCTGCAGTAAGTGCAAAGTGACTTTATGCACCCACTGGTTTCCTAAACACCGCCGCAAACAGTGAGTAGTTTATTTTATACATATTGTTTTTAAGGAATAAATGTTTTTGTTTCACCACAAACAGTAATTTATTTTATACATATTGTTTACTTTTATTTCATTGTTATGGGTTCTGGGGGTCTAGGAGTCCTAGTTCGCGCTCATTTAAAAAAAATTTTGCAAAGTCTCACCATCGATACCTCTCTATTAGTGAATTTTTTAAAATAAAAATTCACAAAAAGTGTGCTAAAAGAATAAAAATGCTTGCTGAAAGGAATTGATAGGAGGAAGGAAGATATATATGGGGCATATTTTAAAACATCTTTCTAATAGTTTTGGTTGCAAGGTACGTACCTGGACAAAAAGGAAGAGCTAGATCGAAAGGAGAGCTTCTGGAAAAACTTTTGTTTCAGAATCAAGTTTTGAGACTTTTTACGCCGTTTTGCAAAAAAAAAATCGCAATTTTTGTCACCGATATTCCACCCCCACTCATTCAACCCCTAATTTAGTTTTAACACAGAATATCAGATGTTTAATAAAATAGAAATTTTTCTGATAAACAAACCCTAAAACGTTATATTACTCCAGTTTTAGGAAAAAATGTAAATTTTCACCAAACCATCCCCCATTCATCAGACCGACAAACCGACAGATTTACAGACCGGCAGACCAGCAGACACAAAAAATGTTCGTTCCCAAATCATGTTTTTTTATGTTTTGACACTTCTTACGGCGCTTCAGCGAAAAAAACTTTTTTGGAATTTTTGTTCGCGATGCCATACTTCCACACGTATTGACGACAAATTGATGAATGCACACGGCAAAGTTAGTAAGAGTTGAATTTAATGGGGCACGAATTAAAATCCCTCCTCTAAATCAAACTTTATATATATATATATATATATATATATATATATATATATATATATATATATATATATATATATATATATATATATATATATAAAGGTATATATATATATATATATATATATATATACCAAATCACAGTTTCCGGACACATGTCTATTTGGGCATAAAAGTTTTGATGTCCTTGTAGTATGCGCTTCCACATATTGATGTCAGGAAAGCCACCAACTTTAAATAAAGTTCTTATTGGTGTCGCCTGCTACTAAATAAGGGTAAATTATCTGGCTATTCCACATTTAATTTTCACCAGCATTGTATCATTACACCAGTCATTGCAGAGGCTAACCTAAGCTATTAACTATTAACGATGATATAAGCCTAAACGTAGTAACACCTAGTAATTTGGCAGTTGCTAGTTACTAATTACTTTTCTGAGGTGAATAGCTGACAGTAGTTAGTACAATTAGCTCTCCTGTGTTGTGTTGTTATTAAAATGTCATTCAGTTGCCATATCCACTGTTTAAATTATCAGCCTAATTCTTTAAAATAAGTGGTCATTCTCTTAGCTAAGCAGAATAAAAGTCTGGACACAGCAAGTCAGTTATGGCAGCGAATTTTTATAGAAATAGTTACATCATTTCCCGAAAATTATATATATATATATATATATATATATATATATATATATATATATATATATATATATATATATATATATATATATATATATATATATATATATATATATACAGGGCCTTCATTAATTACCGAGTCCCACGTGACCGGATTATGACTCTCTCTTAGTGGAATATGATTTTATGTGTTGGCAGTCAAAAAGTAACCAAAAAAAAAACCCATTAGACTAGGGACCCCAAAGTTACTAAATCAATTGACAATTGACAGTGCAGTCCATTTCCCTTTTGACCGGTTATTTTGTATGTATATTGTGCATTTTCCAAGTTCGACCAGTGTTTATCTTCTTCAAACAATTTTCTATCTGTTGGACAATAAAAATAAACAGTTTTTTATCAAAACTTAGCATTTCCATTGCGTTTTTACGTAAGTTAAAAGTGTAGGTATGTTAAGGTTATGTTTATTTATTTGTTCCATTTTTAGCCCTACCAAATCTGTTTGTCGGTTATCTGCCCAAACAGGTACATATTTCTAAAACCGTAAATTAGAGGTTTAATAACCCTTTTTATAAGAAATGCAAAATTTTTTAGAAACATATTTTATTTACTGAACACTAGTTAAAATGTTTTTTGTAATGCTAGTTTGGTTTGTTTTATTTTGATACCTATACAAAATAAAAGTATTATTTTATGTTTTTACGAACTGGTTATTAATGTTAAAATTAAAAATGTTACATTTGAATTCCCCAACCCTTGAAACCTCAAAAATGACATTACATCATCAACGGAATGCCGCATGCCGCTAACGCATCGCATCGCGATAGGTCAATTTTGATCTCATCTGAGCAAAACAAATATTTTTTTTTGCTCTGCGAAAAATATTTACACTCTAATGCGTAAACGTGGAAGTAGAATTGAAGAAAACTAAAAGTTTAAGACATTTACTGTTTCATCTTATTATAATTTTTATAAAACCACAAAGGAAATAAGTGACGCCACTGGCAACTTAGGGATTTCGTTTATTCAGGTTGTACAACCGTGCATGTTTAGTTGCCTAACTTAAGCGGTCACATGGGACTCTGGAATTAATGAAGGATAGACATCTCCGAATTTTTTTTTGTTTTAGAGATATTTTCAAAAATTTGGATTTTTTGATTTTACATATTACACTTTTTCTGGCCTTAATGGTGGACCTACACCAATACCGATGACACTTCTCCACAACAACTTTCTATTTTCTTTAACTCAGCATTGCTAATTTTTACTCCGACGTTTCGTTTTTGCCGGACCATCATCAACTTTCTTTTTGAATGCGGCTCTCATTTTCTGAAACCATATTCTGAAAGTAATTTTCATTTAAAATCCAGCGATGTGTCATCACACTTTGTGGTTTAGTTCCATATTAGTCTTTTTTCGACCTTAATCAAGAAAATTCCCATTACGAACCTGTACGTAGCTTTTAAGCTTAAGTACTAAACAACTAGCAATACCAATTAACACTTTATGTCATTTAGGCGTTTAATAATAATCCAATGGATGAATTGGGGCTACAATTTAATAGAATAAATACATAACAAATACACAGAACAAATAAACTTAGTTTTTGACACATTAGTTTCTTGTTTAATTTATCGTGTAATAATTAGCAAATGTTTCTAGCAAATATTAGGTTTTCTAAGGAAGAAGATTTTAACATGTTGGCATGTTTCATTTTATCCAACCGAAATTGTTTTGTTGTGGAGCGTGTGTATTTGCAGACATATCCGGAAAGAAGCCAAAAAAGGACTTATAGCAAATTAGTTGCAACCCTTAAAGCATATGGTTCTTTTAAAAAACCTGTAGTTTTTCGGAAAAAGTCCAACAATAAGGAAGCAGTACAAAATGTTTTGTTAGCAGTTACTAAAAATCCCGATACATCAGTCCAGCGGATTGAACTAAAGGTTGGTATATCAAAATGAACGGCACATTTTATTTGACGAAAACAAAAATTACATCCGTACAAGTACGCAATTTGTCAAGTACTCAGACCAGGTGATTTAGAACGACGTCGCTCATTTTGTGAGTGGTACACAAGAAAATGCCAGGACAATTTTAATTTTCCATATCAAATAATATGGTCTGATGAAAGCATGATTACGAATAATGGTATTTATATAGAAGAAATGTTCCCTTGTGGTCTGAAACCAATCACGGCTCAAATAAAACGTCGAAGCATCAACACCGTTTTGCTTTCAATACGTGGGCTGGTATCTTCGGTACAAAGATTATAGGACCGTTTCTTTAAAACCATACCTTAACATCAGAGCGCTACCTACATTTGCTACAAAACGATTTAGAGGATGCTGTCGATAACATGCCTCCGGAGAGAGTTAGAGAGTTCACAACTGTTGGATAAAGCAGGATGGGGCACCTGCACACAATTACAGAGCCGTTCGGAAATATATTTCAAGGAGATATCCATATAAGGTACTCAGGACGTATTCGGAAACACCCTGGCCAGCGCGGTCACTAGATATAAGCCCGCTTGATTTCTTCGTATGGGGATACGTTCAGTATCATGTATATTAGCAAAATTTTTCTAGAGAAGGAGATCTGAGGAGGTTAGTTCTGGAGGCTCGGGAGGATTCGAGAGTGCAGTCCACGTAACCAAATAAAAGATCACAAAAAGTACAGCATACAAATAAAGTGTATATTTAAACGTGATTACAACACCACATTACACATTAGACAACTTCGCACCAGAAGCCTTTGACTTGTGCGGGGGGAACTGAATACAGGACTCGAACCCGCGTCATCCTAGTCAGATTCTAGCGTTTACTTGCCTCACGAACTGAGCCATTCGGGCTCATTTGATATGTATATATATATATATATATATATATATATATATATATATATATATATATATATATATATATATATATATATATATATATATATATATATATATATATAGGTGTTTCAAAAAGAATCGTCTATGTTACAGGTGCACATTGAGTACAAAAAAATTAAGACTATTTTTTCATATAAACATGGGTCCGCAAATGCTTTGAGTCAAATAAAAATTTTGGCGTGAAAGTTGGCATGCATGGGTTTTCGAGCGCAAGAAATTTAAATATGTTATTGTTAATAACACTTCTGGTAGAGGGCGCCACCTGTAAGACTATGCTTGAATTGAATTGGCTATACTTTTTGACACCAAGTAATATCGACCTACCGCCCTTATCAATTGTAAGTAAAAAATGTATATTTGATCCAAATCTCTCAGACACACCATTTTCGAGATATTTCAATTTTTGTATCTCAATGTCGCACAAAAATTAATTTTTCTCAAGTAATTAATTGTATTTTCTGCAAATTTTAACAACAAATAAAACAACAAATAAAAAAGTTTATAACATTTTATGATACCTGATTACAATAAATGTTAAAAATGGCTACCCTCCACTTCAATACACTTTTGTATTCTGCGGAGCATACAACGTTGTACTCTGAAATAATTCTGGTGTATTTCTAATTTGTTCGCATCCAAGTACAATTCTTTGCTGCAGATCATCCACATTTTTAACATTTCCTTCATAAACAATACTTTTGAGATGCCCCCATAAATAAAAATCCATAGGACTTAAATCAGGGGATTGAGCCGGCCATGGCTGAGGTGCACCGCGTCCGATTCATCTGCGTCAAAAAGTATTCCTTAGGTAATTTCTGACATTTAGTGAGAAATGTAGGGGGGGCTCCGTCATGTATAAACCACAGGTTATGTCTTATGTCAAGAGGTACATTTTCTAACAACCCATTTAGTTGTTTTTGCAGGAATTCAAGATAAGTTGTAGCATTAAGTCTGTGAGGTAAAAAAATTGGTCCTATCACATTACACCTTACAATTCCAGCCCATACATTTAAGGAAAACGCTAGAGTTATTAGGGAAAACTATTTAAATAAATATCCGGAAATGCGGCAACCACACTATTTTTATTTTAGTGGACTAGATCGTAAGATCGGAAGATAAATAAAAATGGCCGACAGGGAAGGTAGTGAACTGAGTGATAGTGATAAGAATTGCAATTATTGTGATAAAAGTGCACCAGAATTTGTTAGTTGCCAAAAATGTAAACTCATTTACCATCCTAGTTGTGGTAGAAGAAATAAAGTTTGCTGTGAAACACCACTTTCTGTAGAAAACACCACTATAACAACACACAATAACACAAACACTGAATTCCAAGAGGATGCATACAATTTTCTAAAACAGCTGGTGGTAGAAATGAAAGTTAGCAATAAACTGCTGATGGAAAAGGTAACTAAATTGGAAGAGGATGTTACCAGGAAACATAATAATTGTGTTAACTTACAAATTTTAAATAAACAGCTGGAAAATAAACTAAATCACATTACTTTATCAAGAAATGATAAAGAAAATAGCAGTAGACGGCAGATAAGTTCAGATAGACAGACAAAAAAAGGGACGGATAAAAATGAAATCCACATAAACAAATACAATGAACAAACAAAAAATGACACCCAAATAAATAATAAAGATGATTCCAGGAAAAACTACATGGAAACCAAAATGGCTCAAGAAAAAGTTATGGACAAATGCATTGGTTTGAATGATAATATGCCCTTACTACCACAGGAAAAAGAAAAAGAGGAAAATATCTGGAAAACTGTTATAAATAAGAAGAAATTTAAAAATAGGTCAACAATCAGTATTGGAGAAGATACAGATGAAGCAAATACAGCACAGTTCTTGGGAAATGAACCAAAAATTTGGCTGTTTATATCAAGAGTAAATAAAAATGTAACATCGGACATTATACAGCAATATTTGCAGGCAAAGGATATTGCAAAAGGAAAGGATTTTATAGTTGAAGAACTCAAACTTAAGCGTGCAGATAGTAAGGGCTTTAAAATTGGAGCTGATGTGACCCTAAAAGAAGAAATATATAAACCCACATTTTGGCCTAGGGGTGTAGCTTTCTCGAAGTTTACATTTCCCAGAACAACACAATCGAAAGGAAATTTTTCTGTGGGTCAAGTACCACAGATAATCATCTAACATCTTATACAAATAAACAACATGCTCCTCTGTTTGCTGTACTTAACTTGAATGTTCAGTCAATTAGTAGGAAGGTGGATGAATTAGAGCTATTCTTGAAAAAGCGTAGTGACATTCAGGTTGTCTGTTTGACGGAGCACTGGTTGGTCAAGACTGCACTGAAGCATGTAACTTTTGAAGACTTTGAAATTGGCAGTTACTTTACCCGCAATACATTTGAGCATGGCGGAGTGCTTACAATGGTAAGGAAGAATGTACAGTTTCAAAACATAGATAATTACTTAGAAACTTCATTGGAGAAGCACTATGAAATATGTGGTATTTATATCAAAATGATGAACTGTATAATCCTTACAGTATACAGGTCGCCAATTGGTGATATTGACATCTTAATAGAAAAACTAGAGAGTACACTGTTAAAGCTGACTAAAGTCTTTAAGGCAAACATAATCATCGCAGGTGATTGGAATCAAGATTTTGGACACACGGATAATTCATCGTCAAAAAAGAAACTCCTCAAAATGCTTCAGTCTTTTAATATTTCTCATTTATTTGAAGAACCAACACATTTTACAAGTACTAGTTCCAAATGCTTGGATAATATATTTACAGATATCTCAAAGCAGCACATAAAAACCGAAACACTAAATTTACACATCTCTGACCATCTTGGACAGGTGCTTACCTACAAAAAACAGGTTATCAGACAAAGTTATACAAAAACACACAAAAGATACTAGTAGATAGTGGGACACCTGGGACCATCCCCTCCACTTTTTACTGCGCATGCGCGTGACGTCATGCGCATGCGCTGACCTGCGCTGACCTGTGACAGTTGACAGCTGACCTGTCAGATTTGACAGGTGTCAAATGTCACTGACCTGTCAGCTGTCAGCTGTCAGCTAACCTGACAGCTGTCAACGTCAGCTGTCACCTGACCTGACATGTGTCAACGTCAAATGTCACCTGACCTGTCAGATGACGTCACAAGCATTCCAAGATGGCTGACCTGTCATAGACAGTCGCAACCCGGGTTCTCTCTATGGAACTAACCTGAGATGACGTCACAAGCATTCCAAGATGGCTGACCTGTAAGAGACATCTGCAACTCCGGGGTTCTCTCTCTATGGAACTAACCTGAGATGACGTCACAAGCGTTCCAAGATGTCTGACCTGTGTGTCCATAGATATCTACAAGTCAGGTTAGCTCTCCATGTGTGTTTGTCTGATTGTTTATTAAGGTTATGTATTTGTTTATTAAGGTTATGTTCGCACACACACACACACACACACACACACACACACACACACACACTACTGTCTGTATTTGTTTATTAAGGTTATGTTCACACACGTGTTGATTACCAGTCATATGATTGTTTGTTAAGGTTATGTATTTGTTATTTGAATACAAACAGAGATAATACAAGATTGTACTTACATACAACAAGAGACGTCAGCCTTCTTTCACAGCTTAATACACACACTACTGAACAGGTGTCTTCTGTGTTGAGGATACAGACAGACAGACAACTGATTGCCATTGTTGAAGCTTATACATGCTGTTTAACAAACACGTCATGACAGTTCAAAGTCTTTGCTTAAACTGACAGATGCATGTGTATTTGAAAGAAAAGCATTCGCCTGAACTTAGATTTGAACCCACGAACCTCGAATCAGCCGTTGTTTGCTTTACATATATACACTGTCCCTAAACCAATAGCTCCACAGACACACACGTTAAAAGTTTGTTCGCTGTTGTATATATAAAACAAAGCCAGTTGTTGTTGACATATGAGGTTAGGTGTTTGTATACATGTTGATTACCAATCATCTGATTGTTTAGTAAGGTTATGTTTGTATTTGTTATTTGAATGCAAACAGACATAATAATAAGAGTGTACTTACATACAGCAAGAGACGTCATCCTTGTTTCACGACTTAACACATACTGAACAAGTGTCTCTTGTATTGAGGAAACAAACTGATGTAAGAGAGAGAGGCCTTACAAAGGATAAACAACGTTTTACAGTTGTTAACCTTGATCCTGTTTGAGCTTGTCTGTGTATCTGTTTAATATACACAAGAGAGAGGCCCTCTTAAAGGTAAACAACCTGTCAGTTGATGACCTTGTGTTATATCTGTTCAATAACCCCTACATTATTCGTGTTTGAGCTTGTCTAGAATACAGTCGTTAGAAGTATGACATCATCCATGTATTTTAGCAGATGTACCACAAGATAAGTTTGTTCAGGATATTATTGCTTTAAGACATACTTTTTAATTGTATTACAAAATAAAAACACATTAATTTTAACAAAGACTTTTATTTGATTCTAAGTACAAGTATGTAAACTCTTTGTTGGAATACATTTATAGAATTATTAACATTAGATGGTTCAGTGTTGCGTTGGTGCTGTTGTTGTTGTTGTCGTCGGTGTCTCTTCATGGCTGTGGGCTTACTAGGTGATAACACTAGCTTCTTTTAGTTCTTCCAAGATTGACTGAATTTCGTTGTTATGAGCAGTATTACCTGCAACTTGGGAAGCCACTAAAAGTCTAAGTCTGTCAACCAACTCGTTTATGTCATTCCAATACACATAGGCTATTTGTTTGTTATTTTGTATCATATAGTTGTTGGTGCTGATGTTGTTTGGGCTCATGCCGTTGCTATCGCTGCTCTTATCACTCTGAGTTTTAAGTTCAGTCTTTTGTTTTTTGTTAAGATGTCTGTCGTTGCTGTCGTCATCGTCTTCCTCGTAGGTGTAACCAAAACCTTGAGGTGTTGAGGATCTACGACCTCGTGGATTTATCACTGGTTTTATTAGAGTCAGATACTTTTCAGAGGAACAACCCTTGGTTCGTGCGTTAGGATCATAGTTCATTTTATGAACACTAGTTGCTTCTAGAATATCTCTATAGTGTTGAAGATCATCATAGGTATACCCTCTAGGTGTTTTCATAAATATCAATTCTAGCAAACCTTGTGTTTGCGGGTATCTCCTTTGGCCCAGTTGAATCTCAGCATCAGTAAAGTCCAAGTGTTTGTTGCCAAGACTCCAGCTACCAGTATCTTTAGCGTAGCGAGCACCATACGTTTGATCAATAGTAGCAAGCCTCGGTGGTTCAGTAAAATACTTGTCTACATAATATCGAACTCGGTCAGGATATTGCTCCAAAAATTCTTGATATGCAGGGTTGGTTGTGACAGTTTGTAGGTCTGCCTCAAGCTCTTCAAATGTTGGGATGTCCTCATCGGAACTTGTCGCCTCAGCCTCTTCCCTTGGTTCAGCTTCAAAAACTTCATGGTCTTTAAGGAACTGTACTTGGGGTTTCGTTTCTGGTATATCGACTTCGTCTTTGATTTGTTCAACCTTTGGTGGTTGCGATGGCTGTTGCTGCTGCAGTGCTGCTGTGTTTTTAGATATTTCACTTAGGGGCTCAACAAGTGGTTTATATAAACGTTGCAGAGCATCATCATTCTCAGCTCTGTTAAGTTTAAGCATTAAATGTTTTTTTCGAATATTGTCAGCAAGTTGTAAAATCCTTTTCTTAACTTTTCGCTCTTCCTTACCCAACACTTCCATTGTGCTACAACTGTTTTTGGTGTTACCAGTCGGTCTAATCATTTGTTTGAGCGATACAGGTTGTGTGGTGGTTTAACATATACTGACTCTGTCACGGTACATGCCTTCTTATTTATCACGATGTCCGGCTGTCTTGTTAGACAGCTGTGTTAGACAGCTGTGTTAGACAGCTGTCTTAGACAGCTGTCTTAGACAGCTGTGTTAGACAGCTGTGTTAGACAGCTGTGTTAGACAGCTGTCTTAGACAGCTGTGTTAGACAGCTGTCTTAGACAGCTGTCTTAGACAGCTGTGTTAGACAGCTGTGTTAGACAGCTGTGTTAGACAGCTGTGTTAGACAGCTGTGTTAGACAGCTGTCTTAGACAGCTGTCTTAGACAGCTGTGTTAGACAGCTGTGTTAGACAGCTGTGTTAGACAGCTGTCTTAGACAGCTGTGTTAGACAGCTGTCTTAGACAGCTGTCTTAGACAGCTGTCTTAGACAGCTGTGTTAGACAGCTGTGTTAGACAGCTGTGTTAGACAGCTGTGTTAGACAGCTGTCTTAGACAGCTGTGTTAGACAGCTGTCTTAGACAGCTGTCTTAGACAGCTGTCTTAGACAGCTGTCTTAGACAGCTGTCTTAGACAGCTGTCTTAGACAGCTGTGTTAGACAGCTGTGTTAGACAGCTGTCTTAGACAGCTGTCTTAGACAGCTGTGTTAGACAGCTGTGTTAGACAGCTGTGTTAGACACCTGTGTTAGACACCTGTGTTAGACACCTGTATGACAGCTGTGTTAGACAGCTGTCTGTCCTGTCTACCATTGTTAGAATAATATATATCTATCGAATCCTTTTCTATATCGACCTTTGTGTACATCGTTTTCCTTCACAATCACCAACACACCATACTTATTATCTTTCCAGCATTGGTGGCAGATAGTTTTAAATTGTTTAAAGTCCATATCGTAGATAGTGGGACACCTGGGACCATCCCCTCCACTTTTTACTGCGCATGCGCGTGACGTCATGCGCATGCGCTGACCTGCGCAGACCTGTGACAGTTGACAGCTGACCTGTCAGATTTGACAGGTGTCAAATGTCACTGACCTGACAGCTGTCAGCTGTCAGCTGTCAGCTAACCTGACAGCTGTCAACGTCAGCTGTCACCTGACCTGACATGTGTCAACGTCAAATGTCACCTGACCTGTCAGATGACGTCACAAGCATTCCAAGATGGCTGACCTGTCATAGACAGTCGCAACCCGGGTTCTCTCTATGGAACTAACCTGAGATGACGTCACAAGCATTCCAAGATGGCTGACCTGTAAGAGACATCTGCAACTCCGGGGTTCTCTCTCTATGGAACTAACCTGAGATGACGTCACAAGCGTTCCAAGATGTCTGACCTGTGTGTCCATAGATATCTACAAGTCAGGTTAGCTCTCCATGTGTGTTTGTCTGATTGTTTATTAAGGTTATGTATTTGTTTATTAAGGTTATGTTCGCACACACACACACACACACACACACACACACACACACTACTGTCTGTATTTGTTTATTAAGGTTATGTTCACACACGTGTTGATTACCAGTCATATGATTGTTTGTTAAGGTTATGTATTTGTTATTTGAATGCAAACAGAGATAATACAAGATTGTACTTACATACAACAAGAGACGTCAGCCTTCTTTCACAGCTTAATACACACACTACTGAACAGGTGTCTTCTGTGTTGAGGATACAGACAGACAGACAACTGATTGCCATTGTTGAAGCTTATACATGCTGTTTAACAAACACGTCATGACAGTTCAAAGTCTTTGCTTAAACTGACAGATGCATGTGTATTTGAAAGAAAAGCATTCGCCTGAACTTAGATTTGAACCCACGAACCTCGAATCAGCCGTTGTTTGCTTTACATATATACACTGTCCCTAAACCAATAGCTCCACAGACACACACGTTAAAAGTTTGTTCGCTGTTGTATATATAAAACAAAGCCAGTTGTTGTTGACATATGAGGTTAGGTGTTTGTATACATGTTGATTACCAATCATCTGATTGTTTAGTAAGGTTATGTTTGTATTTGTTATTTGAATGCAAACAGACATAATAATAAGAGTGTACTTACATACAGCAAGAGACGTCATCCTTGTTTCACGACTTAACACATACTGAACAAGTGTCTCTTGTATTGAGGAAACAAACTGATGTAAGAGAGAGAGGCCTTACAAAGGATAAACAACGTTTTACAGTTGTTAACCTTGATCCTGTTTGAGCTTGTCTGTGTATCTGTTTAATATACACAAGAGAGAGGCCCTCTTAAAGGTAAACAACCTGTCAGTTGATGACCTTGTGTTATATCTGTTCAATAACCCCTACATTATTCGTGTTTGAGCTTGTCTAGAATACAGTCGTTAGAAGTATGACATCATCCATGTATTTTAGCAGATGTACCACAAGATAAGTTTGTTCAGGATATTATTGCTTTAAGACATACTTTTTAATTGTATTACAAAATAAAAACACATTAATTTTAACAAAGACTTTTATTTGATTCTAAGTACAAGTATGTAAACTCTTTGTTGGAATACATTTATAGAATTATTAACATTAGATGGTTCAGTGTTGCGTTGGTGCTGTTGTTGTTGTTGTCGTCGGTGTCTCTTCATGGCTGTGGGCTTACTAGGTGATAACACTAGCTTCTTTTAGTTCTTCCAAGATTGACTGAATTTCGTTGTTATGAGCAGTATTACCTGCAACTTGGGAAGCCACTAAAAGTCTAAGTCTGTCAACCAACTCGTTTATGTCATTCCAATACACATAGGCTATTTGTTTGTTATTTTGTATCATATAGTTGTTGGTGCTGATGTTGTTTGGGCTCATGCCGTTGCTATCGCTGCTCTTATCACTCTGAGTTTTAAGTTCAGTCTTTTGTTTTTTGTTAAGATGTCTGTCGTTGCTGTCGTCATCGTCTTCCTCGTAGGTGTAACCAAAACCTTGAGGTGTTGAGGATCTACGACCTCGTGGATTTATCACTGGTTTTATTAGAGTCAGATACTTTTCAGAGGAACAACCCTTGGTTCGTGCGTTAGGATCATAGTTCATTTTATGAACACTAGTTGCTTCTAGAATATCTCTATAGTGTTGAAGATCATCATAGGTATACCCTCTAGGTGTTTTCATAAATATCAATTCTAGCAAACCTTGTGTTTGCGGGTATCTCCTTTGGCCCAGTTGAATCTCAGCATCAGTAAAGTCCAAGTGTTTGTTGCCAAGACTCCAGCTACCAGTATCTTTAGCGTAGCGAGCACCATACGTTTGATCAATAGTAGCAAGCCTCGGTGGTTCAGTAAAATACTTGTCTACATAATATCGAACTCGGTCAGGATATTGCTCCAAAAATTCTTGATATGCAGGGTTGGTTGTGACAGTTTGTAGGTCTGCCTCAAGCTCTTCAAATGTTGGGATGTCCTCATCGGAACTTGTCGCCTCAGCCTCTTCCCTTGGTTCAGCTTCAAAAACTTCATGGTCTTTAAGGAACTGTACTTGGGGTTTCGTTTCTGGTATATCGACTTCGTCTTTGATTTGTTCAACCTTTGGTGGTTGCGATGGCTGTTGCTGCTGCAGTGCTGCTGTGTTTTTAGATATTTCACTTAGGGGCTCAACAAGTGGTTTATATAAACGTTGCAGAGCATCATCATTCTCAGCTCTGTTAAGTTTAAGCATTAAATGTTTTTTTCGAATATTGTCAGCAAGTTGTAAAATCCTTTTCTTAACTTTTCGCTCTTCCTTACCCAACACTTCCATTGTGCTACAACTGTTTTTGGTGTTACCAGTCGGTCTAATCATTTGTTTGAGCGATACAGGTTGTGTGGTGGTTTAACATATACTGACTCTGTCACGGTACATGCCTTCTTATTTATCACGATGTCCGGCTGTCTTGTTAGACAGCTGTGTTAGACAGCTGTGTTAGACAGCTGTCTTAGACAGCTGTCTTAGACAGCTGTGTTAGACAGCTGTGTTAGACAGCTGTGTTAGACAGCTGTGTTAGACAGCTGTCTTAGACAGCTGTGTTAGACAGCTGTCTTAGACAGCTGTCTTAGACAGCTGTGTTAGACAGCTGTCTTAGACAGCTGTGTTAGACAGCTGTCTTAGACAGCTGTGTTAGACAGCTGTCTTAGACAGCTGTCTTAGACAGCTGTGTTAGACAGCTGTGTTAGACAGCTGTCTTAGACAGCTGTGTTAGACAGCTGTCTTAGACAGCTGTCTTAGACAGCTGTCTTAGACAGCTGTCTTAGACAGCTGTGTTAGACAGCTGTGTTAGACAGCTGTGTTAGACAGCTGTGTTAGACAGCTGTCTTAGACAGCTGTGTTAGACAGCTGTCTTAGACAGCTGTCTTAGACAGCTGTGTTAGACAGCTGTGTTAGACAGCTGTCTTAGACAGCTGTCTTAGACAGCTGTGTTAGACAGCTGTGTTAGACAGCTGTGTTAGACACCTGTGTTAGACACCTGTGTTAGACACCTGTATGACAGCTGTGTTAGACAGCTGTCTGTCCTGTCTACCATTGTTAGAATAATATATATCTATCGAATCCTTTTCTATATCGACCTTTGTGTACATCGTTTTCCTTCACAATCACCAACACACCATACTTATTATCTTTCCAGCATTGGTGGCAGATAGTTTTAAATTGTTTAAAGTCCATATCGGTGGTTACATGATCGTCGTACACATGTTTTAAATTGGTTTCATCTTGCTTGAATAACACAATAACATTGGTGTTGTCACGTACCAGATGCTTGGGTATTCGTGTATATGTTTGACAGAGATAGAATGAATCAATATTCTTATGTCTGCCCATACTGAAGTATGCTCTTATTTTATCTTGTTTGTCACAAGCTACATCATCAAATATAAACACAGAGTTGTCCTTGGCATCTGCCGGATCTAATATTTCATCGTTTTCTCTATAAGGATAGTAACCAACACCTTTTGTTGCATTCATCACCTCCTTTAACATCTTGTATTTCGGTTGATACAGAGACTTTGAATAGACATACACGTTATCAAATTTTAAACCGTTTGCTTCAAACAATAAACTCAGCATGACATTAGTTTTACCACAACCACTCGGACCACATATGATACAGCGAACGGTGTTTGGAAAGAGAGGACCATACCTCAGTTGTTGTTGAGCTGTGTCCGTAACAACATCGTCTATATTTGTAATGGGTAAGGCAGAAGCGTGTTTGCTGGTACGCATCTTAACTTAAACTAAACTATATTTTATTGGGTGTGTATATATAAATGAATGCAAGTGAGACACCCAGTCAGTATGCATGTTGGTGTCGCAGAGTGAGGGTTGTTATTAACAAAGACAGATACAGGTTTTGCTGAAACGTTGCTAGCGTTACAAACACCATGAAAGTTAACAGAAAACTTGATGAGGGGTTTTATGTAATCAACTCGAAGCCAAAGAAGAAGGTCCCCTTTAAAAACATACTAAGTCTGATTGAGGAAGTTATAAAAGATAGAAACCTTATTCCAACAGCGAACGCCGTGTTTGATATAGCTCATACAATCGTTAGAAACATTGGTGGACGTAAGAATGTGCAGAAACCTCGAGTTATTCCAATACCTAAAAGTGGAGGCTTCCTTCCGTTGTTGCCTCTTATATTTGGTGGGCTGTCAGCACTAGGAGCTCTGGGTGGCGGTGCTGCAGGTATTGCCAAAGCCGTGAACGATGCCAAGTCTGCGAAACAGAAACTAGAGGAGGAAGAACGACACAACAAAACAATGGAAGCCATCGCGATGGGTAGGAGAGGGAGTGGCTTGAAATTTAAGCCAAAATGCAAGAGACTGGGCAAAGGCATGTATCTCAAGAAACAGCGCTACGGTTATGGGTTGTATCTGCAAAAACCAATGCAATAAAAGACTGAAACAGTAGCCTGTGTGTATCAGTCATGGCGCACACCTTTGTGTTGAAAGACCGCAGCTCCCATCTGTCGTCAGACTACCATCCACCAATTGTTTTGGATGGTAATTATGCTGTTGCCTTGATAGGCTTTCACACCTACAACAACATACCCAACATCTATGAAGGTAAAAACAAATTTCATGTAAAAGAAGGAACCGGTTGGCGAACCATCACGATACCCACCGGTGCTTATGAAATAACACACTTGGAAGAGTTACTTCAAAATGAACTTGTTGGTGCTACAGCAACACACGAACAAAAGCAACAGGCTCTGATTCTGAGACCTAATCCGAACACCATCAAATGCAGACTAAAGTGTTATACAAATGTCAGTTTTGAATTTGATGGTTCGATTGGGCGAATGTTGGGCTTTTCAAAACAAGTTCTTCAGCCGGACACCTTTTATGAATCTGATTTACCTGTTGATATAGTGGATGTTAGACAGATTCGCATCGAAACCAATATTGTGTCTGGTTCCTATTATAACGGACAACCCTCACATACGCTGTATGAGTTTGCTCCGATGGTTGATCCTGGCTACGCAATCGACATAGAACCTAAAAATTTAATTTACTTACCGGTGAACAAGCAAGAGATTTCCAATATAAGCATCGACATCGTCGACCAAGATTCAGTTCCTGTCAACTTTCAAGGTGAAGAGGTGTCTGTTCGCTTGAAACTTATAAAAGTTGCTTAGTATGTTGGTCTTCAAGGATATAAAAGCAAGTGCATCTACCACATCAAATTCAGTTGAGTCAGACACGTCAAAGGGTACGCTTCGTCCCGATAATATTGAGTTCCTGCAAAGCCTGGGTTATCATGTCGTCAAAACTAGAAATATTCAAAGAACCCGTGTTTGATGATGGCATCGATCGAGAAGAGCTGCGCTCTTACTATTCACCAACTAAATCGTTTGGTAACAGCGATGAAATTGAAATAGCCATCAACCAACAAGATGCGTTCGTATGTCTGGCCGAGTCAGCTCTAATAATCGAAGGTGCTCTGGAACCTGTAGCAGTCCAAAATGCCACTGGTGCTTGTTATCTGTCAAATAATGGAGGAGCAGCTCTGTTTGAATCAATGACCTATGAGTTAAATAACAAGGAAGTGGAACGAGTGCGAGACCCATACACCACAACCATCATCAAAAGTCTGCTATCGTTCAGTAAGAATGAAGCCCAATCTCTTAGCAACGCCGGTCTGAATGTGTCGTCGGAGCACATCACCTTAAATGATAACAAGTTTCACATGCTCATACCTGTCTGGTTCCTCTTCAGTTTCTTTCATCATTTCAAAGGAGTTCTCTGTGGCAAACATACTTTCCGCTTTACAAGAAGTCGAAACGATTCCAATGGCTATTACAGCACAGGTACGGCACGAGCAAAAATTACCGTAACCAATATGTTTTTAAAGGTAAAACATGTATTTCCCAATGATAAAATGAAATTGGAACTGATGGATAAAATAGCCAAAGACACCTCTATATTTCTCGCATACCGCAAATGGGACATATACGAGTTACCAGCACTCAGAGATATCAACAGAGATGTGTGGGCTGTTAAAACTGCAACCAACTTGGAAAGACCTCGATATGTGATTATAGCATTTCAAACAGATCGTAAGGATAACGTGAAGAAGAGGTCAGACTATTTCGATAACATTGGTATGTTGGACCTCCGAGTGTTTCTAAATTCAGAATGCTACCCTTATGAATCTATGAATATGGATTTTGAGAAATCGAAATATGCAGAAGCCTATAACATGTATACAGATTTTCAAAAAAGCTTCTGTTATAAAAACATGTCGGAGCCTATCTTGAATTATGACGAGTTTAAAGACAGAGCTCTATTTGTGATTGACTGTCAGCACCAGAACGAGTCAATCAAGTCTTCAACGGTGGACATTAAGGTGGAGTTTATGAGTCACGCCAACTTCCCAAAAAATACTCGTGTTTATTGTTTGGTTATTCATGACAGTGTAATGGAATATAAACCTCTAACGGGCATCGTTAGAGCCATTATGTAATAATTGTATGTCATTTATGTATCAATATGTACAACTTAATTAATCCTAATAAATTTTTATTGTATGTAAAACAGTTGTTTTATTTTTATTTTGTTGCATTTTTATTAACCCCTTTCTGTCTGTCAGTCTAAGCAAAGACTTCGAGCTGTCATGACGTGTGTGTTAAACAGCTGTACAAGCTCAAACAAGATTATCTAAGATACTTGTTGGGCAATCAATTGTCTGTCTTTTATTACACAGCTCTGTCAGTCTAAGTAAAGACTTCGAGCTGTCATGACGTGTGTGTGTGTTAACAATCAACAACAGCGTCTATATGTTTTGTTTGGTTCAAGTGAATGTCATTAAACAACTGTGTTATTTCTATAACGGGGCCCCATTCAAGACCTCAACATACGTTAGTGTGTACTAAGCCGTGAAACATGTATGACGTCTCTTGCTGTATGTAAGTATACTATTATATTATTTATGTTTACATACAAACAATACTTATCAAACAATCCTCGTATATCAAAGTTTAATTTAGTTGTTTTAAATTGAGTTTTGTTACTTGTGTGTTTTTGATCACTCCCTATATAAATTTAGATTCATTCATTCAAAATACAAACACACTAACATAAACAAACACGCCGACAATAAAACCAAGTCCCCGAGTTTTATTGCGCTATTAAAATAAACTCATTAACATATCTAGATGTAAATACGTTTTTCTTATTGATATAGTTTACTTGAAACGTTTTTGTTATTAAATGATATTAGATAGGTAAATTGGTACGTGTTTTAAATTTCTTTTTACTATAAATAAACAATTGTTTTTAACATTACAGTTCCTATTATTCAATTGGAATGTAATAGAGATACACCCCCTGCCTACACACACAAACTCAGCAGCCTCATAAACTCGTTTTATGTAACAGGTTTTTGTTTTATATATACCCACTGATAACAAACTTTCATCGTATGTCTGAATAGCATAATCGGTTTAGCGACGTTTGCATATCTTAGTAAGTTGTATGGTTGGGGGTTCAAATCTAATTTCTGGCGAATGCTTTTCTTTCAAAAATCATATTTCAAATTAAATTCAAAATTTCAAATTACCCGCTCAATATATCTTCCTCATATATGTATGTGTGTGTGACTAAACCGAATGACTGTGTCCAACAGATGTCTCCCATCGAGCTAGAGAATATTCTCTACACTCTACAACTTTACAAATAGAATATTCTCTAGCTCGATGAGTCATATCTCTGGACACAACAGACAGAAATTTTCAAACAAATTCAAATTTCCCGCCAAAAACGAAATACCCTAACAAACTTCAATACACCTTAACAACAACAACACAATAAACAAACCAAACAGCTGTGTTTACGAACACCTAACCTTAATAAACAAAATACATAACCTTAATAAACAAACAGATGCATGGTAATCAACACACATGACATAACCTTAATAAACAAATACAAACATAACCTTAATAAACAAACAGATGACACGTGAGCGAACATAACCTTAATAAACAAATACATAACCTTAATAAACAATCAGACAAACACACATGGAGAGCTAACCTGACTTGTAGATATCTATGGACACACAGGTCAGACATCTTGGAACGCTTGTGACGTCATCACAGGTTAGTTCCATAGAGAGAACCCGGGGTTGCAGCTGTCTATGACAGGTCAGCCATCTTGGAATGCTTGTGACGTCATCTCAGGTTAGTTCCATAGAGAGAACCCGGCTTGCGACTGTCTATGACAGGTCAGCCATCTTGGAATGCTTGTGACGTCATCTGACAGGTCAGGTGACATTTGACGTTGACACATGTCAGGTCAGGTGACAGCTGACGTTGACAGCTGTCAGGTTAGCTGACAGCTGACAGCTGACAGCTCTTGGAATGCTTGTGACGTCATCTCAGGTTAGTTCCATAGAGAGAACCCGGGTTGCAACTGTCTATGACAGGTCAGCCATCTTGGAATGCTTGTGACGTCATCTGACAGGTCAGGTGACATTTGACGTTGACACATGTCAGGTCAGGTGACAGCTGACGTTGACAGCTGTCAGGTTAGCTGACAGCTGACAGCTGACAGCTGTCAGGTCAGTGACATTTGACACCTGTCAAATCTGACAGGTCAGCTGTCAACTGTCACAGGTCTGCGCAGGTCAGCGCATGCGCATGACGTCACGCGCATGCGCAGTAAAAAGTGGAGGGGATGGTCCCAGGTGTCCCACTATCTACTGATACTTTACTGAAGAAAACTTAAAACGGTTTGCGTGTCATATGTGTTCTGTTGACTGGGAGGCCTACTTTATCAACAGTGATCCGCAGACAAATTTCTCCAGATTTCATGAGTTCTTCCTTATGTGCTACAACGAATATTTTCCCGAAAGAAAATCTAGGATAAAAACTCAAACACTAAAGGTAAACTGGTATACCAATGAGTTGAAATGTCATAAAAACGGGCTGGATGCACTCTACACAATATGGTTGGTGAAAAGAGATAACGAGTCATTAATGGCATACCAAACCTACCGAGACTGCTATCGCGACAAAGTTCGTGCGACAAAGGCTGAAGGGGTTGCCATGGCTATTCAGCAAGCGGAAGACAAGCAAAAAGCTGCATGGAAGATTATAAAGGGTGAAACACAAGAAAAACGTAAACAGTTACCTTCATTAACACCAGAAGCATGTAATAGTTATTTTGCTAATATAAGTAAAAATAGTTTTCAACAAATAAACGGAAATAATATAGTACCACGAACATATATTAAGACCAAAGTTATTAATACAATGAATTCATTTTATCTGCGGGAGGTGACGTCGCTGGAGGTTTGGAGAGTGGTATGTGCCTTGAAAGCCAAAATAACGCCAGACTGTTATGGAATAAATGTAAAATTTTTAAAAACAGTTATTTACAGCATACTAGATCCAATAACAGCTTTAGTAAATGAATGTTTGCAGGCTGGCCTGTTTCCAGAGGAACTTAAGAAAGCAGACGTAAGTATGGCATATAAGGGTGGCAATGTTGCCTCTTTGGATAGCTTTAGACCTATTTCCATTTCGCCAGCACTTTCAAAAATATTTGAGTACGTAATAAACCAACAGCTTGAAGAATATTTAGAAGCAAAAGGTTTTCTCAGTGAGGAGCTTCATGGCTTTCGAGGAGGTAAATCAACAGTCACTGCGCTGGTAAACACAACAAATAAATTAAGTGAGGCGCTGGACTCTGGCAATATGGCACAATGCATATATTGTGATTTACATAAGGCATTTGACACAGTATCACATGAGATATTACTAACCAAATTGGAACACTATGGCATTAGGGGTTTGCCACTGAGGCTCTTTAAGTCATACCTTACCAACCGATACCAAAGAGTGAAGCTAAATGAACAGTACTCGAGTTGGCAGACACAAACATGCGGTATACCTCAGGGTTCGCTGCTAGGGCCTCTCCTATTCATTATATACAGAAATGATCTTCCAGAGAACGTTTCGTCTGATGCAGTTTCTCTCTATGTAGACGATACCTCATTTGTTAACATTGGCAGAAATGAAGCTGAACTTAATGAGAGAAGAAATATCACAATGTCGGAAGCAGGAGAATGGTTTAGAAATAATAAACTGAAACTCAATGTAAACAAAACAAAAGTCTTGAATATCAGCTCCCACCAAACGCAACCAAGACAAAAACAATCTGTGAAATTTCTTGGTGTATATATACAATCAGATTTTCGCTGGTCAATGCACATTGAAAAGCTCCAGGGCACATTGGCGTCGTGTCTGTATCTGTTGAGGCGTCTGATGAACATCAGTAATTACCAGACAGTTTTGACAGCTTATCATGCATGTTTCCAAAGTAGGGCTACCTATGGTATCCTAATATGGGGGAGTAGCCCTGGAGTGTCTGAAATATTTCTGCAACAGAAAGCTGCAGTAAGAATAATCTGTTCTGTAGACAGCCGTACAAGTTGTAGAACCTTATTCACGAAGACAGGCATACTTACCATCTTTTCAGCATATATTTTGGAAAGTGTCTTATATACTTACCAACATCAAGAGGACTACAACCAAAACGGTGATTACCACGAATATGGTACCCGAGGCAGACAGAACATATCCATTCCTTATCATAGAATAAAAAGAGCTGAAACCGGGGTGAATTGCTGGGGTGTCAAGTTCTTCAATAAAATCCCCCAGAATATAAGATCAAAACATAAGCGAGAATTTAGGAGAAATGTGAAAAACACTCTTATGAAATATGCATTTTATTCTTTAAGTGAATACCTCAATATGGACATTGAGTGGATAGAGTAGAGTCACTAGAGACAACATAAGATGCCATTTTTTTTATGTGTGCAAATTTGTTTATTTTGTCTTTTGTATTTCTGTTTGTTTTTGATGTTTATTTCACAATCTTAGTTCTATAGTCTTATATTTGGTATTTGTTTGACAAGGCTGTGTAATTTTTGCCAGAATAAATATTATTATTATTATTATTATTATTATTATTATTATTATTATTATTATAATCTAAAAGAATATTGTTCATTTGGAAAACCCAAAAGTAAGTATGATCGTAGAATTAACAAAGTTGACGAAAATCGAGTGCTACAACAGGTAAGCATTTAATGGATTAAATTTTTTGTCTTATGAATAATAACTAATATTGATTATTAATTCCAAATATTCAATGCGTGAGGAAATGCGGTATCGGTGACAGAGTTTTTTTTTAATAAAACGGCGTAAAATGTGTTAAAACGAATAGAAAACGTAAGGAAAGTTTGGGAATGGACACTTTTTTGTCTGTCGGTCTATCGGTGTGTATGTCTGTATGTCTGTCTATTAATAGACCCGACACCTTTCACTGATATATCGTCTTCAATTTTGGTATACAGTAACAGCCAACAAACAGTCCGGATTGTTTTTGGGTAAAATAGCTCCAGCAGGTGGGGCGATTTGGTAAAAATTTAAATTTTTTTCGTTAAAGCTCGAGTAATATAACGTTTTACAGCTTGTTATTGGAAAACCTTCAATTTCATCCCCCATCTGGTATTCTGTGATTAAATTGAAGAATAATTATGTAATGTGGCCAGATTCAGATAATAGTATGCACGTAGTGGGGATAACGCGCGTTTCTTCAGACGGGTGTGAAGAATTTCTGCCCAAGCGAAGCGAATAGAAACCAAAGCACTTTTCACAGAAATCATTTTTTTGCAAATTTTGATATTAATTAAGATGCGATCGTATCGTGTGATATATCACTGTAATCACAAAAAAAATAATTTAAAAATACAAAAATCCAATATGGCACCCATAAAAAAATCAAAGTTAAGTATTGTAAATCTTGCATAAATAACGCCAAGGCAAATATGATGCCAGATGTAGATTGTCCATAAAAAAGTATCCTTAGAATGTCATTAAAAATTGAAGATCACTGTTTTTTCCGAATAACTAAAAAACTAAAAATGACATCTCAAATTTTCCTTCAGATAATTTACAGCAATAGAAACGCGCAACTTTGCCCTATATTGACCATCCTTGTGTCTCTTACGGTTTATAGGGCCCCAATGGTGAGGCTCGATTTTGAACTACCCTATATATATATATATATATATATATATATATATATATATATATATATATATATATATATATATATATAGTAAACCGGGGTAAAAGTCCGTTTTCGTATTGGACAGCTCCTAATAAAGCGACCCACGTTCTGTGGGGCAGTTTTCATTACCCATTCGATCGATAAGGTGCTGTTGGAATTCGCTCGCGAATATCGCTAAAGATAACCTTAAAAATGAGGTAAGCTTATAAATTATCTTTTTACAATAATTTTTCGAGTGGACTACTTAAGAAACTAAACTTAGATGTGGACATTTAGGCAAATGTCATAGGGTGAGATTGATTACCGTTTTAGTAAGCTATTTATCCATGTTGTTGCTTATATTGGCGCTGTTGCCGTTTGTGAGTTACTGACTTACGATTAAAGTTGTAGATTTGGGGCAAAAGTCCGCGGCTGCGGACTTTTGCCCCTATATTGCGGATTTTTACATGGTGGCGGACATTTGCCCCTTAATGGAGTTTGTGCTCTTTAATAGCAAATATATTTATATTTCAGAAACTACAAGAGACGAACAAACCGAAAACCGGTAACTAATGATATACTTGAGAATGCCCGCCAAAGAATTCGCCAAGGGGAGACCATTCGTAGCATCGCACGAAATTTTGAAATTGGTGAATCGTTGAATCGTGGCTGCGCAAACGTTTCAAAAAGGGCTATGGTGTTACCTAGCTTTTGCGTTTTAAGAGCACCTTTAATCCAGATTAAAAAGCCCAGTTAGCAGATCACTGCAGACAAATGGATGCACGGTTTTATGGGATAGTAAAAAAATCTTTTCGAAAATCAGCCTACGACTTCGCAAGACAAAACAACATTCCGCACAATTTTAATAAACAGATTCAACTAGCAGGAGAAGACTGGGCAAAATCATTTTTAAAAAGATACAATCTTACTTTACGGACTCCCAAAAGACAAGCGCTGGAAGAATAGTGGGCTTTAATTAAACTTAAGTTTTAAAACTCTTCGATAATTTAAGTGAGCTTCTATCCAAGTACAAATTTCAGACATGTCGAGCCTACAACATGGACAAAAGCGGCATCTCAACCGTTTCCAATAGGATACCTAAAGTGATTTCGAGCAAGGGCAAACAAAGTGTAAACAAAGTAACATCGGCTGAGAGGGGACAAATGGTAAGGGACGTCTGTGCTATAAGTGCATCTGGTCATTACGTCCCTCCAGCCCTAATTTTTCCCAGAAAGCGATCCAAGCCTGAACTTTTATCTGGTGCCCCCCCTGAATCTATTATGTTCATATCAGATACATGAGCACAGAGCTATTTCAACAATGGTTAAAACATTTCCAAAAGCATGTAAGAGCTTCCGAATCAGATCCAGTGCTGCTTATATTGGATAATCATGTTTCACACTGCAGTCTGGAAGCAGTCACATTTTGCAAAGCAAACCATATTCATTTATTGACCATACCACCAGATGCCAGCCACAAAATTCAGTCGCTGGATCGATGTCTTTTTAAGTCGCTTAAAGACTTCTATGGACTTTTTGCGACCAGTGGATGGTAAATAACCCAGGCAGAACAATAACTCATGCAGATGTGGCAAAAATTTTCGGTGACGCCTATTCAAAGAGTTGTACAATGGAAAAAGCTGTTAATGCGTTCATATCCTACGGAATGACACCTTTTAAAATATTTGTATTCGGAGACGAAGATTTTTTACCATCGATTGTGACCGATCAAACTCCTATTGATGAAGAAGACAAAGATGAAGTTCCACATCAAACTGCTGATATAATGGATGTTGAATCCTCTATTGATGACGACGTACCTTTAATAGATTTAACTAACAAATCCAAAAATTGAAATATATTTAAGCCAGGTTCCAGCACATCACGTAAACCATCGACGTCTCGGGAGTGCCAGCTAGATGAATAACATTCATTGTCATCAAATTCTTCGGCTAAGAACAAAGGGTTAAAGTATCGAAAATTCTTCCCTCAACCCCAAATAAGGAAGAATTAGAAAACGGACGAAAAGAAAACGTGGAAAAGGAAATTTATTATGTGATGTCAATACTAAACTGGACATCCGAGGTGAAGGGACCATTTGCCCGCTTTGCGAGCAAACTTATGGACAAGATTCAGAACAAAGAGATTGGATCCAGTGCAGCCTGTGCAAAGCGTGGTGGCATGAGGAATGTTCAGACTATGAAAATGGAAAATTTGTGTGTGATTTATGCCGTTAACTTAAACTAATGTTTTTTTTTATTTTAAAAAGTTATGTTTTATTTTTGCCAAAGAGATAAAAACTTAACTTAATCTGTTGGTTTTACCGAATAGTTAATTATTTTAGTATAAAAATAAAGTTTATACTTGTTATTTTAGTATAAAAATGATGTTTATTCTAGTTCTAAATATAAAAATATTGAAACAAACATTTGTTTTGCATTAGGACTTTTACCCCATAAATAGGATTTTTGCCCCATAGAGATCGGACTTTTACCCCAGCCCATGGGGCAAAGGTCCTATTTTACAAAAAAAATGAAACTTAAAGAACAACAAATTCAAATACATATTTTTTACTGTGACCCATAGAATAAAGCAGTAATTCAAATAAACAAGACACAAAAAAAAAATCAATAAAATTTTACAAAATGGCGGCTATTTTGGCATTTATTCTTTAGTTTCAGGCTTTTGACCTGATCTGCTATATATATATATATATATATATATATATATATATATATATATATATATATATATATATATATATATATATATAATATATATATATATAATTTTAACCATGTACTTCCAACAAACTACTCTATTAATAATTTTTACTTACCAAGATCAAGTAAATCAAAGCAAATTTTGTTGATACTTATTTAACCGCGCTGTGTCTGAACGTAAATCACACATAAGTACAATTTGGAGAACCAAATTTATCACAATATATATATATATATATATATATATATATATATATATATATATATATATATATATATATATATATATATATATATATATATATATAATTTTTATGAAAATTCATTACCAGAACGCATTTGATGCGTATGAAACTGGCATGTCAAGCTATAAATATAATAATTTACTTAGATCTTAACGAAAAACACCAAAATACAAAATGGTCTGGCCATTAACATTACCGAGCCATCTGCTACCCGAGATATTGGCTATTCGATGTTAAGATCCAGAAGCCCGCAATGGCTTTAACGTCCCAATAACAAAATTATTGACGAGCCTATTTGATGAACGTGTGTCACTAAATTACCCTTTATTAGTAGTAATATTGTCGATGTTGGTCTTGATGAGGGATTCTATACGTTAGGTTATGTTATCACATTAATATTGGGGTCGTTTCGTAATTAAAGCAAATTAGTTCTTAATACAGGATATTATTTGGTTAACTGTGCATATTATGTTCTGGTTAGGCTTACATACCTGTCAGATGGATTTGCACTACCAGCACAAGCATCCTGAAATAGAAATTAACAACTATTAGAGTTCGGCAATTAACCTCTTTTTACGAACTATATGAAACTTAATCATAAAAAATTTATACAACTATTAGCTTTTTTTTCTAAAGCAAACTTCATCTTTGGATGAAAGTTATTAATAAGATTTATAAATTCATTTAGTTCTGTATGGGCGCCTTGAAGACATATTAAAATATAATCTGCATATCTGTACGAAAAGGCAATATTATGTGAAAATTTGGTTTTCTAAGTGATCCATAAATATGTTGGCGAAGAAAGAAGACAACAGAAACGCCTTTATGTTGCATATAAATTGTCTCATTAGGTTTAGAATTGTTTTGTTTAATATATTCGTAAAAAAGATTTATTATTTCTTGTCTGTTTATGACATTTACGTTCTTTTTTTGGCAAAAGGTTCTCTAATAGAGGTAACTATTCTCTAGGAGGCATTTTAGAATACATGTTACAAACATCAAACAAAGCTAATTTTCTGTTTGGAGCAATAATTACGTTATTAGTGAATTTAAAAAAATCCTTAATGAGGCGGATCCGACTTTTCAATTTAAAAAAATATTATTTAAATGAGTGCGAACTAGACCCCTGGAAGTCAAATCCGATGTCAGTTTTAGACTTTATATATATATATATATATATATATATATATATATATATATATATATATATATATATATATATATATATATATATATATATATATATATAGTACACCAGTTCTTCATTATGTTCTATTGTAAATAGTAATTCAGGTATGTTGAATATGTTTCTGTTTTGTGCAATGGTTCCATTCTTACTACTGATTTTAAAAGCCACCGTTTCACTCATCATACTTTCTCCATCTGAAGGCACATCATCATGATTTGACCGAAACTTTTTGAACAGCCTGCAAAGAATAGTTTCTCCTTCATTCAGACCTTCCGCCTTCTGTGAATCAACAATCTCTTAGAATTCCACAATTTCTAGTACTGAATCAGGTAAGATATGAGTTTGAATATTCGTCGATATTTGTTTAAGATAGTCATTTCCCAAACACTTTGAGAAATCGATCGCGCTGAAATTTCAAGGATAGGGGCGACCTGCTTCGAAACCATTACTGATTGTCTCTGGTAGCAGAGTATTCTCTGTCACACACTTTATCAACCATGTAAATGACTTTTTATCAGCTCTTTCAAAGGATGTGTTCTGCTTCTCCAGTCTGATACACCACGTCTCCAGCCATCTTTCAACTGCTTGAATGTTGAGACATCCACAGGCTGGTGTATACGAGTGGCATATGGGTACAAAACGATTAGTTTTATACCAAGTTCCGAACACATGTCAATCATATTTTTATCTAAATGTGTTCTGAGTCTATCGACGAATAATACAATTGGAAACTCTTATGCAAGTATATAATTAATGGGGGTGTCTTCTGGTCTGATGCGTTGACCGTAATCAGACTGTTAATGCTGATTTTGTTAGGACAGTGTCGATTTCATAGACATTTTTGGCACTTTTTGGTACTAAAACTTTCCTATTTCGCAGAAACAATGAAAAATTGGTTTCGTTTCCACTTAAAATTCTTTCTGGATACTGGCGAATGTGTTCCAAACCTTTGGTAAGTAAATATCAATAAATTTGACAGAACGACTGTCTTGTATTATTTTCGCTGACTTTTGAAGAATCAGTTGTGACCGATTTTGAGTTTCAGAAACTTGCACATCCTCCGTACGACGTGGAAATCCTTTAAGATGATTCTCGTTGATCCATTTACAACCGCCTTAGAAAAGTTAAAGCCGGTAGCGCGTGATTGACCTCAAGTGTATCCAAATCCGGACGGTAGTGAGGCCACTATCAACTATTAACCCTAACCTAAAAGTATCTATCTATCAGATATATTATTAGCAAGATAAGAAACACTTTATAAGGCTAGAAGATATTAATATGGCTCAATACTTACTCTGTTTTTTGAGTTGCTCTGCCCGAAGTGCTATATTTGTTGGATCTCCAGGCAAGTGTCTGGTTACTAAAGTATTTCTTTAAATTTTAGATATCTAGATATGTGATACAAATATTTCTAATCTGTGCTGTTGTCAAATGTTGGAGATTTTTAGGTAGGAATTATTCTTAAATTAAACAGAGATATAACAAAATATAAATATTAGATTTATCGATATAAATTGTGGCAAAAGCAAATTAAATTGATACTGCTAGTAGATTTCAAATAAACTTTACATTACACCAAATAAAACAAAATGAATATTCAATATTCTAGTAAAGAAAACAACTATTGCATATTACAGCATAAAAGGTGGATATTATTTCACAAAAATATGAATATAATTTATTTAATAAAAAGAAATTCAATGCTGTATTTTACAACCCTAAAATAAACATAAAGTGTGGAAAATTGTTGTCTTTCAATCAGTTATACTGATGTTGTCGAGATTTTTAGATACAATTTAGGTGGAATTCCTAGACATTTAAATTGGCCATTTTGGTTCAATTCTCTAAAGAAACAAGATAACTTGAGTGAAGCTCAAAGAACAAAGAATTAACCAAATTTATATCTCACTAATTAAGAATAAAATACTCAAGACATTTACAGGTTAGGTGACTGGTAAACAATATTAATTAATTTATAATTAAAGAGTGACATATCTTAAACTACGTTACTGACAAAACATGAAAGAGATAGAATAATGACAGTTACTTAAGCACATCTCACTGATATAAAAATAAAAATTAGATGGTTTAGTTATGTTGAGTGGAAGTTCATATTGCAAGTAGTTTAAAATTTCATAAACTGCATTAAAGTTTGAAAGTCACACACAGATAAAATTAAGAAAAAAAAACTGACCAAAGCTGAATTATGCAAGAGAATTTGAGAGCTCTCAATGATCTGTTGGTGGTTTACAGATGTTCAAAGGAATTGATGTCGGACATCAGTGCCGGCCACAGGCTCTTATCCTTTCACAAGAAGGAAAGTCGGGAAGAATGAAATGCCTTTCTCATGTGTTATAGCCCGAGCAGTTGTTTAAACCATTCTAGTGCTGGGCGAGGTAGGTGAAACTATATTTTGCAGGAATAGCTGTTGTAATGACGTCATTCTTCAGATGTTTGAATCGAAACTTTTACGTTTAAAAATGTAACTGTAGGTATACGGAATTTAATAACCTGATTAGCTTATAGCTCGTAAAACGTAGATAAGCACTTGCAATAATATTAGATGCTCTACAATATAAAATAACAGAGATTTACCGTTAGGCCACGTTTTCACCAAAATAGACTATTAATCTTGAATTAAATCGAGATCAAAACACTTAAAACCATCACTGACAACTATTATTCAATATTACCGATAACAAAAATGAGAATTTATACCCTTTTTAGGGTATTTAAAGGCCACAATAATTCAAACGGTGTTTGCCGCTTCCCCAACTTCAAACGACTCTCTCGAAACAGGCAGTTAAAGACCCCTCTTTACCTCCCTGCCCTGCTCCACACTTCCAGTGTTCAAGGTTGACTTCTCATTAGGCACATGGGTCTGAGACAGACAGATAGGGTACTAACTCCCCTTTTAATACTATAAATGGGCACAGTTCGACGTCAGACTTTTCCTTAATATTGCAATAATGGACCAGGCCCAACGGCTTTTTAGAATTTTTAAATGAGATCATACTTTACTAAGAATTATTCTGGAATATACGACACTTTTTCATCAATAAGAACATTGCGTCTTTCGATATTTAAATTTTAACGTATATTAAAGGAATGCAGTACGCGCTCTAGGGTAGTTAAAGGTATTAGCAGATTTCAACAAATAATTTTTGAAACTGAAATTTGAAATGCATTACAGAAATAAGTCGCCTGGGGTTTTCTATATGTTTTTAGAGCAGTAACGATGCTAGATAAAAACGCAATCGTTACACATTTCACAAGTGTATAGTGGAGTAAGTGTTGTTATGGGTCCATGATTATTTTTAATAAAGTTGGCTGATAATCGGAATTGGAGCCATATAAACTTTTTTATATATTTCTCCAGTTCCTCCAGTCTCTTACATTCCGTAATGTGGATGTTCCTTTTTTAGGCAGCATAAGTAAAATATATCGAAATATAATTTCAATTACTACAGAATTAACGCAACCCATTGACATAAAGCCTGCGCTCTGCGGTTCTAATTATGGTGAGAATACATCTAACCTTACATACATTGTCCCTATATTAGGGAAGAAATAGGCCAGGGCTGACAATTTACAAGATTGTTACTTGGTTGTACATAGTCTCTATTTTATAGCATTTTGTATTATTTAGAGCTTTCGTGACAACATTCTACTTGGTTCGTCAACGAGATGGCGACTCCTGTCTTACATTTCACTTTGTATTCTTAGTTTATTTTCGGAAAATTATTGTACTTTTTCACACAATAAAATTATTTTGATGAAATAAGGTACCTTGTTGTACTACTACGTACAGGTTATACCAAATTCTGTGCCTTTTATTTGAAAGAGTCATATTTGTAAACATTTTTATGAAAATTCACTACCATAACGCACTAGCTGCATTTATACTCTTTAAATTATGTGTTAGTTCATAAGAATTTTTAGCTGAATATTATATATTGCAATTGTATTTTCTAATAAGTGAAACCAGTTTTTAAATTATTAAGGTAGTATTATTCAGACCTTACTTATAAATTACATCCCATAAAATTTGATATATTATATAACCGAACATATACAGTGTGCATACTGCCTTTTAAGTTGATCATGCGATTCGCCGCGTTTGCAGCGATAGAAAGAAGACTTAGTGGGAACGGACAAATTCAACCTCGATGTGACGGCACTGGAAGGAGATGTGTGATTTGCAATGTAGATCTTGAGGAAGTTGTCACTGAAATGTAGAAAATGTAAATATTTTCTCCAATATTTTGTTTGTTGATGCAGCATCATTTCGAAGACATTGTTCTGTAAACCATTAAAATATTCACTCATTGTCTGATCAAAACCCCCACCAAGTTTGTAAATAGAGATTTCAGTAGAATTTTTGTTTAAATGTATGGTCAGGAATTATACGATATTATCCTATTGATCCGCTTATTCTTCCTGGCTATCTCGGTGCAGCGAAATATCTAAGAGTTTTAAATGACCAATTCAAATATTGGTTGAAAAGTGCCACGGCTATCCGTGACATCATCTGGTACGCGTACAACGGATGTCCTCCCCATAATGCATTAGTTATTAGGCAATGGTTAAATTTTAATTTAAAGGTCGGGGGAATTATGGACCCGTCATCATGGACTACTTTTTATGGGGTTACCTAAAAGATATTGTTTATTCCAACCCTATAGATAGTGTGAAATGCTTCGTCAAATAATTTTGTCAGCCGCTGAGGAAGTAAAGATCGACAGAAAGATTTTTGCAACGATACGTCATAAACGTCATAATTTGAATCGTAGAATTAGACTATGTTTGTACAGAAAATTAGATATAAAGACCTAACTATCTTTATATCATCCGACCAGTGTCGACTTGCATGAGACTTCAGGTAGTGAGTCGACTCTAGGGCACTGGTAGATCATTCGCATAAATTACACTTTCAAGTAACCAAAACAAGCATACTAATTCAAGCAGTTTATTTTAAATGATGCAAGTTTTACAAAGTAGTGATAGAAAAAATACAAAAATGTAATTAGATATTTAAAATGACAGGCTGTATATAATAAATAGACTCAAAGTTAACAATAAAATTGATACAATTACTTACATTTGCACCCTGGCATGTATATGAAAATTTAAAGATTGCTTAAACGAATGCAAGCTAATTGAAGCACATAAATGTATAAAAAACATGTGATTCACGGATTAGTTTTCTGGAGTGACATTTATCTTAGAAAAGTCAGCGTTGTACTCTTAGGGGCCATTCAGTCTCGGAACAGATGATGTTCAGCTCAAGGTAGGTGCTCGCCATTTTGCAGAGGCCCACGTAGTTCTGCGATCTCTGAGATGTTGAGCCAGTGTGCCAGTGTCTGCTGTTCATTCATTCTTCTAGGGGGATTGCAGTCTTCTTAGAAGCATTGTTCTTGGATTTTGTTTCCTCTTAAAAGAATTGATGTCTTCTTAAATGCATTGGGTTATTCTTAAAAAGGGTTTTTTATTGCGATCTTCTGCAAGGAGGGCGTCATAGAGAGTACAACAATTTTTACACTTCTCACAACAGTAATGATGCTCCTCCTGGTAATACGATAGTGTCACTTAATTCAACTATACTTTATAATAAAATTAAATCAAACTAAAGTGTTTTACTTTAAGGCTAAGTTAGTGACAGGATCATATTATCGCAGAGAGCTTCTACACAAAATTTTAAACTCTACAAACATCGAAAGCAAATCAAGCAAATTAAGTTAACACTTAAAATATATTTACCCATGAGCAAGGTGTTGCGACTACATCACTGCATGGATATTGTTTGCAGCCAAGAACAAATTGAACAGGATCGCCTTAAAAGATGTTATCTATTTACAAACGTCCTAAACGAAATAAGCCAGGCGCATGACGACAGTTCAGTCAACAGTGTGTAAATTAATATTCGGAATGGGATTAAAAAGAAATAGCGTTACCTATGCCATAAATAAAAGTATCTTTAGACAATAAAATAAAATATTTTTGGTGTAATGAACTAAATAATAATTAATGTGACGTTTCAAACGTTACATTTTACAAGAAAATGGAAACAACTTGGATGCATCCTTTAAGATATATTTTACTTTTAATTGTTATTTAATTGTAAACACACCACGAGGGCTCACAGCCTAAATACTATCGTACCGTGGGTGTCGACAAGGAGGAAAGAGGTAACTTGTTAATTCTGGACCGGAAGGTTTGGAGGTTCGGAGAAGGAAAAACATGTGCCGGCAAGGGATCCCACAACTTGGAAGTTTTCCGGACAAAAGAGCGGGCATAACAATATGTTCTATGTCTAGTGACCTGGACAGTAAAAGGGTGCATTCGCTCTGTTTCCCTGGTAGACCTGTTGGGGGCAGCAAGTGGAGGAATTATGGAAGAAAGCTCCTCTGAGCAGTGCCGGTGCAGATATCTATAAAAGAGAGAGAGAGAGATAGAGAGAGAGAGAGGTCACCAACGCCACGTCGGTGGGCAAGTGATGGCAGCGCTACCATAACGTACTTGCTGTGTCCAGAATTTTTTTCTTAAACACATGCACTATATTTCTATGGAAAATGCGGTTCTAATTGTAAATATATAAAAAGCTAAGCTGCCCCCGAATATTTGTTTTAGGGAGGCTAGTTCGCACTGATTTGAAGAATTTTTTCCCAATATTCAAATTCGCGATCTCTTCATTAGTGAAAAAAAATCTACAAAGATTTACTAAAATGAGCATATAATAAGTCTGTTTATAAAGTGATTAATTACGGTATATAGCTCGTAATATTTTGCAAAATGACGCACCAAACACCATCTTATAATCATAAACTCAGACAGTAGGTACCTAGTGCTGTTTTTCTATTGTCATCAATGAACTTCATATAACGCAAACTACAAACAAAACAAAAAATTATTATGTTCATTCACATGGCAGTCTACTAGCACCGTCCTAAAAATAACTGTGCTACTCCAAACGCTTTCAGCTCCATTAAAATATTTATACGTAAACGCATCATAATGTTTACGTTTCACAGTCTGATGAGAAACATATGTAAAGGTGAGAAGTTATTTTAATATCAGATCTTTCGTGATTGTCAGAATCCACAATGTCGGAAGACGTGTCCACTATAATTAAACATACTGCATTTCAAATTTAAACATGGAAAACGAGAATGGGTGAATGAACAGAAAACTCGTCTTGCTTCTTTGTGCTGTGAAAAATTAGCGACGTGCTACGGAAAACATTCCTATGAATGAGACTAGTGACTGCTCTTTGTAAAGCTTGACGTTGGCTAAAGAGAAAAGTTTTAAGACAGTTACGAGAAAATAAACTGATGCAAGTTTCTAGCAATTTCTCAGTTTGCAGAATTAAGTTTTGTTGACAGTGTTAAGATTAATGTTATGTTACACGGAAAATGTGCCTGGTCTGTGAAAAGGCGCACGACTTTTCTGGTTACAAACGCAAGCTCTACGGACATTTTTCGTTCAAATATACATATAAACATTTTGGAATGCTAAAGCTATAGCCAAATTATACGTGATAGTTCCAATAATGACGTTTGAAATTTTTGTTTCCAAGTAGAAGCAAATGCTTCGTTGTATAATACGCTGTACAATAGGGTGGCGCATTGAAAACGAAACAGACCGCTTTGCATCCAGAGAATTTTTTTTAAAGAAATGCTGAAACACTTGAATTTTAATATTCAGGGGGATATGTTTTCTCATAAAACTCAACTTTGTCACACTAACCCCTTAAGGGTGGTGATAATAACCTTATATTTTAAATAGGGAACATGGGTCGAGTGTTACATCATTTGAAAGCTTTTTCTTTTCTGAATTCAGCACACTGATTTTTTGGAAGTTTTCTCAACTCGTTTAAAAATTATTCACAGTTGTTGAAGATGCAAAAACGCATTTCACTCATTCTGATAAAAAATGTGCTGATAGTCAATGTTTTGTTGGTTTGTAAACAAAAAAATTGACTATCAGAATATTTCTTATCAGAATGAGAGAAATTCGGTTTATTATTTCAGTTTATCGGTCGGTTTGATACTTGACAGTACTACCGAAAATTAATTTCACAATGGTGTATTCTATAGAAGAAACTGTTGAAAGATTTACTCTTTTTTTCAAAAACGATGACTGTGCCAACCGTACCGCAAATTTGTTTAATGAACGACATCCGAACAGACATGTTAACAGAAAATACATTTTGGAGTTAGTTGCCACGTTTCGACAAAGTAGCCAACAAAAAACGGGATATTGAACTTAAATTTTCGGTTAGAAATGAGACTACTGAGGTTGAAGTTGTAGGACAAATTGGTGCAGACCCAACTTTGAGCACGAGAAAATTAGCCACTGTTTCAAACATCAAAAGAAGAACTATTCAGCTCATATTGAAGCATCATAAATTTCACCCGTATAAAATTCATCTTGTACAACAACTGAATGAAGATGATTTTGATCGGTGGCTCGAGTTTTGTGAAGTTATCACTGCACGAGTAGCTGATAACGGGAACTTCCTGTTCAATATCTGTTTTTCAGACGCGTGTACGTTTTTATTAAACTCTACAGTCAATCGTCATAATTGTTATTAGGCAGATAATAATCCAAGAAATTTTCACGAAGTCCACACTCAAACTCCACAGAAATTGAATGTCTGGAGTGGCATTTTTAGAGACCGTTTAATTGGACCAATTTTTCTTGATGGCAATTTGAGTGGCGAAACGTATTTGGAGTTACTAGAAGATATAGTTTACCCTCTACTAATTGACATTGTTGAAAATGATGATTGCTATCAAGAAAATCAACTAGTGTTTCAACAAGATGGAGCTCCTCCACATTTTTCACAACGTGTTAGGAAGTTTTTGAACAGAGAGTTTCCAGAGCAATGGATTGGACGTAGAGCTGCTATTGAGTGGCCCCCTAGATCACCGGATTTAACTCCTTTAGACTTCTTTCTATGGGGCCATTTAAAGAGTAGAATTTTCGCAACAGAACCGGAGTCTCTGGAAGAGACCGGTCCGACGCATTGTTGAAGGTTGCCGTCTAATAACTCCACAAATGCTCCAGAATGTCAGAGCTCGTTTTGTACAAAATTTTTACTTTTGTATGAAAGCTGGTGGTCAACAATTTGAACACTTACTTAACGGAATAAACATTTTTGAAGGTTTGGTCTTGTTTTTAGTTTTTTTAACGAAAAATTGACTAATTTGTGCATTTCTTATCACAGTGAATGAAATACGTTCTTGCAACTCCAACTGTGAATATTGAGTTGATAAAACTTAAAAAAAAATTAGTGTGCTGAATTCAGAAAAGAGAGTACTGTCAAATGGTGTAACACTCGACCCATGTTCCCTATTTAAAATATAAGGGTTGTTATCACCACCCTTAAGGGGTTGATGCGACAAAGTTGAGTTTTATGTAAAAACATGTCGTCCTCAATATTAAAATTGACGTGTTTCAGCGTTTCTTAAAAAAAATTCTCTGGACGCAAATCGGTCTGTTTCGTTTTCAATACGCCACCCTGTATAATCTATGTCAAACAAATATATTATACCCTACTCCTATCTTATACCGTACTCTCCTATGAACGGCAGAGCATTTGGTAAAAATTAATGGATTGATTCGTATTTGGTATGCATGATGATATTTAAATACAGATACGTAGTTAGGTATGTACTGGGTGACCAACTAATAATGGTCGTTGACCATATCTCAGAAACGGTTCACTATACAGGTTCAGGAAAAAAGTCATGAGGAGAGTTGCCATGAAAAATCGCTGGAAAATATTTTGAAGTTTCTAAAAACACCACTAGGGAGCTTAAGAAAGACTGCTGGTCGGAAAATTGCGATTTTCATCACATTTTCACCAAGAAGTTTTATATTGCTCTGTCTCCGGTCTAGACTGACCGTAGATCAGTTGCCTTTTGCGGTCCAGAGCTTTACACTCGCACAAGATGTGCTGGGCTAATTCCTCCTCCACGCCACAGTGTCTGCATGCCAGGACCCCCTCGTACCGCCCCATTTTATGCAGGTGTTTCTTGACGGCCATGTGTCCCGTCAAGAGTCCTTGTATGTTTCTGAACTGTCCTCTGCTAAGTTTTAGCAGCTACACAGCGCTCTTTTAACTGGGTTGCCCAATAAATGACTTCCCGTGTTTGAGCCCTGGACGATCTACCCAGTATGCCTTGTGCGGTTCCCCGACCCAGGACTTGATGGTTCCCCTGGCCGTGCCTTTCGATACGCCCAGGACCAGTTCTAAATAAATACATTTGGTTTCGCAGTACGTACTTTTTGGGAGAATGGGTGCTTGTCCCTCTGTGTACTACCATCTTTTGCAGGAAAACAAGAATTCTGTACTGAGCCGTCTTCGGTTTTCACTTTCCGCATCCTGTTCACTATATGAATCCCCTTCTATTGTTTCAATCTGGTCTTCAATATCTTCGTCATCCGGTTCTTCATTGATGGGTTCTCTCACTCTCGCCAAAGACGCAGAAGACGTTCGTTGTCATACGAATAGTAACTCATTTCTGTAACAAATAAGTGCTAAATAGAAAAAACATTAAGAACCCAGCTTTATTGGGTTTTTATTTGTTTATGTTGCATTGTCTTCGGATTTACACGTGTGTAAAGTTTGAATCCCCTAAATAGAAATAGTAGAAATTTTGATTAAAGATTGTGTGACTGAGATTTATCTACGGGAGGACAGGTGAAGTTAATATAAAATTTATAAAATGACCCATGTACTCCCAACAAACTACCCAATTAATAACTTTTGCTTACCGTGTCGGAACGTAAATCACAGTCACTTATTTAGTCGCGCCGGGTCCGAACGTAAATCACACAGCCACTTGTTTAGTCGCGCTGGGCCTGGATATCAAGACTCAAAATTCCCACGATCCCCGTGAACCTTGTGCGTATGTTTTGTTTATGTAACGTCGGCCTATTTCCACGACTATGGCCAATCACCGACGCCAGCGAGCAATTTCACCTCAGTATCCTGGAAATTTTGCCGAACCCCTGCCTTGGTGTAAAGTGGGCAGAGATCTTTAACATGCCCAACGTCGCATGGACACGGGACCGACGGCTTTACGCCCCCTCCAAAGGGCGGAACGTGCAGACATTCAATTTGCTCAGATACAATGCCAGAACCTCGGTTGATGTTAATGTTACAGTTTGTACTGAACAAGTGAAAGGAGTGCCCTGGGATCGAATTACTCCTGAAACACCGAGGTTCTCCTGTGGACCTTGTTTCACCACTTATCACACAGAAAGCATTCAAAGCAAAAGTTAGAAAGTTACTGAAAGAATCAGCCTCAGCCGTGTTACCATATCAAAGCAGTTGTGTAATAAAGCAGTTTCTGGGTCTGCCAGACCCGGCGCGACCACTGCCGGGTTAAAATACTGTTGAAAATAAGAGTGCGATACAAAAGCGGTGTCGCTTTAAATAAATTACAATGGACTGGCGCTAATACATATGCTTGTATAAATTATTTTGCCTTTATACAAGTCTATCTTTTACATTTGCGCCGCCACTGAAAACTTTATATCACTGTCCGCTGGAATAACTGATGCATGTAAATGTGTTTTTATACATTTATTCCATTAGTACATTAGCAGTAATATCTGAACTCGGAGATTATAGTTCTCTGAAATAAATTTTGTGTATACGACTCATATTTATACGCTTCCAGCGATATATTTTTATTCACATGTTTTATGTAGCTCTCTTCAAAGTAATGTGAGTCGTAAAATAAGAGGAGCTTTTAGAACACATCAAAAGAATTTTTATATTGATTTTAATTTAACTTAGATTTGCTTTTAAGATTTGGTCTATATATAGAATCTGTAATTGGATTTAAAGAGAAAAGTGGTTTTATCCATTTCAATACATTTCTTTGTGTGAGTTTTGTGTAAATACAACTTTTAAGAGAAAAATGTTAACTATAATAGCGTCTTGTTCTTGATCTTCACCATAAAATACATTGTCATTTTAGGAGAGGATGGTGCAGTCGCCCTCGTCACAATAACTGAAACGTGTTTAATCTTCCGTTTGAGAACAACTTTCCTCATTTATAGTAAATGTTCCACTATCCTTTGTTGAAAAGGGCCTCGGCGCTTTTATGCTATTTTTACACTAACAATAACAGTGTGTTAACAACAGCAGAAAAAATACTATTTTAAACTGTTTTTGTTGCTTGCTTCACTTCCCATCTTCCTGAAAAAGTTGTAAAATGTCTGTAAAATTCTGTTTGTTGGTCAAGTGACACCAGGATATATCACCCAGAGGTTCCGCAATAATTAGGTGTAATATGAGGATACCGGCAATTATTTAAGCTACTGGACAGTGGCTGCAACTTTGATGTAGCATATCACTAACGTAAGATAGTTTTGGCTACCATTGAGTTCCTCGAACTTACAAGTCATTCAATGAGTAACAACAACGTTTCTTAAACTTTGAAAGCAGCTTTGAACATGCGTAACTCCAAGGTAGTTATATTGGTAAATATTACGTAAATGCCACCAGCTAATATATGTGTAATATAAAGCTATTTTCACCAGCGAGGCGTAAAATAAGTGGGAATTGCGTAATAACTACTCATTAGTGAATTTTCTCACAAAAATCCACTAATGAGGGAGATCTTGACTTTTGAAAAAATTTCTTCCAACGAGCGCGAACTAGGCCCCCTAGAACACATATCCGGGGTAAGTTTCAATTTATATATATATATATATATATATATATATATATATATATATATATATATATATATATATATATATATATATATATATATATATATATATATATATATATATATATATATATGTCACACCGATAACTCAAAAAATAAAAGGTCGATTTTGATAAATTTTGGTGGGTAACTTCTTTTTGCAAGTATTTTGGACGAGTTCGTTAGTCAGAAAAATCGGGCCAGCTTTCCGGGAAAATTTTAGCTTTTCTTCTGGAAAAAATTGATATCTCCGGAAATAACAAAGCTGTAGCAACCACATTTGCCAGGCTGGTTTACGCTATAAAAGCAAAACTCTGCACCAAAATTAAGGTCTCTATGTTGAAGGAAAAAAATTTATAGGCACTTAATAAGGCCAAATTTTAGTACCACTAAAAGTCAGAGAAGACGCAATATCAAAATATTGTATGTGTTAAACAAAATCGATTAAATATTACAGACAGCGTTTATCTTTTCATGGCGCAAAATGGACAAGATGTGCCTGAAAAATTACCTTAAAAATTTTATATTTTTTCTTCTGTAAATGTCGAACTGGAGATTTGAAACGTGAAAATTAGAAAACTATTGCGGTTTATGAATGAAAAAGATTCCACAAAATGTGTATTAGAATGTTCTAGATTTACGCTACTATTCTCATTTGTTAAAATAACTGCAAAATCTGCCTCTAAAAATCTTATATATTACAAATAAATAACTTAGGACCATTATCGGTTATCTACCTTTCTCCGTTGCAGTTTTCCAGAATCATTACATGGTGTAATGGTTAGGATGTCTGTCTGATGAGCGAAGGGACGCGGGTTCGAATCTCACCGCTGAAGATGTTCTATTTTGACTTTGTTTCATCTATAATTCCATTATAACGTTTTCTGATCAGATTGTGTAATTCCAATATATTTTTAACGACTTTTTGTTGAAAATGAAAGATAAGCACTTCTAAGACTTTTACTTCAAGTTTAATAATAGCTGTTGTTGCCCCTAGTTGGTGAAACGGTGCCACAGTTAACATAGACGTAGAGATTTGTGACATGAGAAGAGGTTGTTTCCTTCTCTACAATCAGATTCAATTTTTACAGTATACACAGGTAAAAGAATTTTCTTGTGAAGCCACAGAAAAGGTATCTATTTCTGTATTTAGATCAGATTTTGAATATTTTTTAATTTATTTAATTTACTTCTATTTCTATTAGTTAATTTTCTTGTGCAACATATTCTGTTAATAGAGAATTTTCTTATAAAGTAATTTAATGAATTTTATTTGAAGAAACGTTTGTTGCGAACTTTTGTATGAAAAATTATTGGAAAAAATAACGAAAAGAAGGTTTTAATGGATTTTCGTGCAAACAAATTATTTTATTTTCAATTTTAATTAGAGATTTGATATATAATTCGAATCTTATGTATTATTTTTTCAAAATTTTGTGTAAAAAGATATATAGCCAGTTTTCGCAGAACTACTTTGTATAAATCATTTTTTGTAAGATGTTTTTGTAAAATTTTGGTAACTAATGACAAATGTTTAATAAGTTATTAAAAAAAAACGGATTTTCTTGAAAAATTGTTTGCAAATTTTAATGAAATTTTTTTTTAGTCGAAAAGTTTTTGTGAAAACTTATGTTTTGGTAGGTGGGTAAATAAATTGAAATGGTTGGTTGGTCAGGAAAGTCGGACCAGTGTTTTTTGTTTATTCCATTTTTTTATTAGCAATTTTTCTTGTACAAAATGCTCTTTTAATCGGGAATTTTCTTATAAATGAATGTGATGAATTGTATTGAAGATATATTTGAGAATTTTTGTATGTAAAATTATTCAATTGAAGGAACATTTTTTAAACGAAATTAGTCGAAAATAAGTTTTTTATGGATTTTTGTGCAAACAAATGATTCTATTTTCAATTTTAATTACAGATTAGGTATATAATATAATATAATTTTTTTAAGTTCCTATCTCACTTGCCATTACTTTGGCACTAGTTGGGTTGATACCCATAACAAAAAAATTATGGCAAAAAAGGTAAGTCCCAATATTAGGGCGTCCGTCATATTAGATTTAGAACATTGTTAGATATACGATATTATATTGTCACCGGACCTATACAGGAATGATACATTTCAAAGCTCTGGATTCATCATAAGATTTGTTGCAGACAGAGAAAAACTAATAAAGAGGTTTCAAAAATTAAGCAATCTTCACTCTTTGCTATTTTCTTGGAGTCATTATTCAGGGTGATTCTTTCCGAGTTCCTATTAGACGTTTTGGAGAAACTAGACTGAAAATTTGTAGTATGAGGTTTTCCAATATGCTCAATCCATCTAAAATATTTAGAACTTCCTGCTACTTCCGGCTATACCGGAAGTGGACACTAACTAGCTCATTTTAGAGGCAATACCCTGTATATTATTACAGATTCGGATACAGCAGATCTTGACGATTCTCCCTATATACGGCTTTGCTACTCTATACTGAGCGCTTCACGAGATATGGTAATTTTTATTACAAAAATATGCATGTATCCATTAATTGATGCAAACTGGAAGTTTATTTTAATGCATACTTTTAGCGAATCAAAAAAAAATTCGCTAATCAGAAGATCTGTGTTTATATATATATATATATATATATATATATATATATATATATATATATATATATATATATATATATATATATATATATATATATATATATATATATATATATGTATATATATATATATATATATATATATATATATATATATATATATATATATATATCCGACCGATAACTCAAAAAATAATGGACCGATCTTGATCAAATTTAGTGAGTACCTTCCTTTTGCAAGTGGCTTGGATAAATTCGTTATCCAGGAAAATCGAACCAGGTTTCCCGGGAAATTTTGGGTTTTCTTTCTAAAAAAATTCATATCTCCATAAATAACAAAGTAAGGGCAACCAAATTTGGTGGGCCGTTAAAGAAACAAATTTTGGAGTATTCCTCAAAACGTCAAACTCGCAATTTTAAACGTCAAAATTGATAATGTTTAGGCAAAGAATGTGAAACAAATACCGATTGTGAAAAGAAAATGTTGCAAGAAGAGTATTCTGCAAACCCTTAAGTTTCAGATTCAACCGTCATTGCCCTTTATTTTACTAAAATATTTACACAATATTCATTTCAAATAGACCCTTTCTTTGATGCTTTGGCTGTCAGTTTAGTTAAGTTGATGCTTTTTTGGATATTGGTTTGTAGGTTTAGTGAAGTTTATGGTTTAACGGTCTATAATTGTTTTAGCTAATTTTCGTAGAACAAATTTGTTAATGCATTTTTGCATTTTTTATCGAAATATGATGCGTTTATAAGAAGAAAATCTGGACGCAGTAAGTGCGTTTTGGTAGCGAATTACGCTATATTTGCAGACTAGCTCCCGAATGCTTTCCAAAAAACTGTTTCCAGAATCCTGCCTAGGGCCCTCCTGGATCCACAAACCCCCAGAAAAATTGAAAAATTTCATGTTCACACCCTCCAAGGAAGTTACGGGACCAGGAGTGAATAAAGTTACTGGGCGGGGTAGGTAGTAAAAAGTAAATATGAGCAGAATATGCGAATAAAACAGGCTTGAAAGTTGTCTTTTTCGCACCTTGAAGCCATATCCCCCTTAAAACCTGTCTACCCCGTACAGCACCCCTATTCCCCCAGGTGCCGTAACTTCCTTGGCGGGTATGAACAGGTTATTTTTCCTGTGGTTTATGCAACGAGGGTGGTTGTATGCAAAATTGATGCTTTCGCTGTAGGTTTAGTAAAGTTTATGGTTTAATGGTCTATAATTTTTTAGCTCATTTTTGTAGAACAAATTCGTTAATGCAATTTTGCATTTTTTATCGAAATATGATGCGTTTGTAAGAAAAAAATCTGGACGCAGTAGGTGCGTTTTGGTAGAAAATTTTCGGTAAATTTGCAGTTTAGCTTCCGAACGCTTTTCAAAAAACTGTTTCCAGAAACCTGCCTAGACACCTCCCCCATAGATCTACAAACCTCAAGAAAAATTTCTTCTTCACACCCCCCAAGGAAGTTACGGGACCAGGAGTGAGTAGGGGTGTATAATTTTCTTTTAGATAATTTTCGTAGAACAAATTCGTTAATGCATTTTTGCATTTTTTTTCGAATTATGATGCGTTTGTAAGAAAAAAATCTGGACGCAGAGTGCGTTTTGGTAGCGAATTTTCGGTAAATTTGCAGTTTAGCTCCCGAACGCTTTTCAAAAAACTGTTTTCATAAACCTGCCTAGGGCCTCCCTTGGATCCACAAACCCCAAGAAAAATGTCTTGTTCACACCCCCAAGGAAGTTACGGGACCAGGATTGAGTAGGGGTGTATAATTTTCTTTTAGATAATTTTCGTAGAACAAATTTGTTAATGCATTTTTGCATATCGAAATATGATGCGTTTGTAAGAAAAAAATCTGGACGCAGGAAGTGCGTTTTGGTATCGAATTTTCGGTAAATTTGCAGTTTAGCTCCCGAACGCTTTTCAAAAAACTGTTTTTAGAAACCTGCCTAGGGCCTCCCCTGGATCCACAAACCCCAAGAAAAATGTCAAAAATGTCTTGTTCACACCCCCCCAAGGAAGTTACTGGACCAGGAGTGAGTAGGGGTGTATAATTTTTTTTGCTAATTTTCGTAGAACAAATTCGTTAATGCGTTTTTGCATTTTTTATCGAAATATCATGCGTCTGTAAGAAAATAATCTGGACTCAGTAAGTGCGTTTTGCTAGTAAATTTTCGGTAAATTTGCAGTTTAGTTCCCGAACGCTTTTCAAAAACTGTTTTCAGAAACCTGTCTAGACCCCCCCCTCTGGATCCAGAAACGACAAGAAAATTTTCTTGTTCACACCCCTCAAGGAAGTTACGGGACTAGGAGTGAGTAGGGATGCTGGGAGGGGTAGGTAGTAAAAAGTAAATATGAGCAGAAAAATCGAATAAAACGAGCTTGAAAGCTGCCTTTTTCACATCGTGAAGCCATATCTCCCTTAAACCCTGCCTACCCCGCACTGCACCCCTATACTCTCAGGTGCCGTAACTTCCTTGGCGGGTAGGAAGTTATATGCACGCGACCGGGAAGGAAAAATCCCCACGACAAAGCACACCCAACCCAGCCCCCCAACCGCCCCTGCCGCAATTCGAACCGGGGGGGATGCTTCGTCGTAGGCATTTTCCTTCCCCCCCCCCTCGTGTGCATACAACCACCTTCGTTGCATAAGCCACAAGAAAAACTTATCGCTCATACCCCCCAAGGAAGTTACGTGACCTGGGGAAAATGGGGGTGCTGTGTGGGATAGGCAGGGTTTAATGGGGATATGGCTTCAAATAGACAGCTTTCAAGCAGTTTTCTTCGCATTTTCTGCTCATATTTCCTTTTTACTACCTACCCCGCCCAGCACCCCTATTCACGACCAGTACCGTAACTTCCTTGGGGGGTGTGAACAAGAAATTTTTCTTGTGGTTTGTGCATCCCGGGTCCTAGTAATGTTTCTGAAAACAATTTTTCGAGAAGCGTTCGGGAACTAATATGCAAATTTACCGAATTTTCATTAAATCCTTCAAATTTCAATAACTCAATTTGCTATTAACGTAAGCTTTGTTGGTTAGGAAACCAACATTTAAGTTTATTTTCGGAAATTTTTTGTATATTTTCAAACCATAAGTAATTCTGAGAAAATATAGTACATTTGTTTCTACTACGTAGGCTATACCGGTAATCAGATTCATGCCTGCTTGCATTTGCTATTAAAAACATATTTATGGAAATTCACTTCCATTACACACTTGCTGCATCCAGACTATTGAAAAATGTTTATATATTTTCAAACAATAAAGTTATTTAGATGAAATATGGTACATTGTTTCTACTATATAGGCAACAAGGTTTGATGCCTGCTTTCATCAAAGAAAGACATTTACTATGAAAAATATTTTTAAAAAAATTCGCTACCATAACGCACTTGCTGCGTCCAGACTTTCTTTCAAATTGATCACCCTGCATATTATAATGCCATTGGCAAGATGTTTTACTACTCTTCGAATTATATTTATCATTCCCGAGATCATTCCCTATACCCAAACCGTACGGTTTTTGAGATATTCAGCTTCGAAATGTGCAATATAGGTAGTATGTATTATGATTGGTGTAGAGTGCTATGGAAAATAGAAAATTTGAACAGTAACCAAATTTTTAAGTGAACTTTACCTTCTCTGCACAAAAATTCACGTTGATTAAAAAAAAAAGATGTACTCAATTTAGGATTTTATTAATCAGCTACTAATTCACGAAGAATGCTAACGAATGTAGCAAGAAAACATGTGTATTTGCAGAACCATATGTAGACTTGCCTCCACCTTCCCACGAAACTGCTGATGTCGTTATTTGAAACTTACCACACTGTAAATCAGTCAATCAACAAACAAACTAACTGAACTAAACAACGAAACAACGAAACAAACTAACAATAAAAATAAAATTCAAACAATTGAACACTGAAATATGAAAAAAATATATATAACAAATGGTGTTGTAAACACTTATTTGCTCGCTGAACGATACAGCGATGGCATGCTCAATCTGGTTTGCTGTCAGCAACGCAAAAGCTTCTCGAATTCGTCTGTTCATATCTTTCTTAGCCGTAACCGGATGTCCATACACTACATTCTTTATGAATCCTTAAATGAAGTAGTCTAGGCGTAAAAAGTCTGGAGAACGTAGGGGCCAGACGTAAGGACGTCTATTTGCTATCCACCTGCCACAAAACATCCGTTCTAGTGCATCACTGTGCGGTGACGCGCCATCTTGCGGGTACCATGTCTGATTCCTTACCTCGTCTGACATTCCAGCTAATTGTAGTTGAATAACGGTCCTTAATATTTCGAAATAACTTTCCCTAGTAAGATTCTCGTCATAGAAGTGGATACATAAAATCGATCACATGGAAAGGATCACAAATCATTATAATAACAAGTGGGTTACCTTGAATTTCACAATATGGAATCAGAATTGAAGAAAAGGAGTAATCCGTACTTTATACTGAGTCTTACTTAGCCTGTTAAAAAATAGTTTTTAATACAACTTTCATGTCTACGGACCTTTTATTGCACAGAATACATTGAAGGACCACCTATTTTAAAATCCTCTTTGCCAAGTTACATGAGGATTCTCGGAAGCCCAGTAGTGACAGCTCTGTCTACTGAACATTCCGTTATTCGTGCATTTCGGCTCAAATGACATTATTCAAAAGATTTTCATACGCATCTTACTGCATTATAAGCCATTCGCAAAAGTTGACTCTTTTTCCAAATCAGTGCTTACCAGAGAATGTACTGTGCTGCAGCAGTAAGGTCTCTATTTCTGTTTTTTCAAAGCTCTTTGAATTTTTGGAAATGAGTCGCAAGTGACGCATTAATTCTCTTATAGAGGCGTTAGGATATGCAGTCAGAAACTCTAAAACATTCATCTCATTCTCTTCATTATCAACTTCAGGTTTTGCTCTGACATTTTTTGCTGTAAATGATCCATGTTGTTGTAAGTTTATCATAACGGCATCAATAGTTTTGTGCGAGGGTGGGGGTAATTTGGATATCGTGCTGGAAATGCACGACATGTTATTGCTGACCTTCTCCGTGAATTAGTAGCAGATTGATTAAATGTTGACTTGAGTATCCAAATATTTTCATTGCTTTTTTGAGATCAAACTGAATTTTTGTGCAAAGAAGTAAAGTTCACTTAGTTGTATTACTCAACTCAAAACATAACTGTCAAACTGAGAATTTGGTTACAGTTCATGTTTTCCACGGCACTGTACAGCAATCAAAATACATACCCATATTGCATATTTCGAAGCTGAGTATCTAGCAAACAGTACGACTTGGGTATAGGGAAGGATTAACAAAATTTGAAGAGTAGCAAAAGATCTTTCCAATGGCATTATAATATGCAGGGTAATCCATTTGAAAAAAATCTCGGGACGCAGCAAGTGCGTTATGGTAGTGAATTTTCATAGAAATGATCTGGCGCAAAATATTTTATTATAACTTTTTTTTCTTGTAACATAGAAATCTAAATTTTGGTGTATAGTTTACTTATTATATCGTAAACCTACCTACCAAATTTGGTTATCATAGATTTTTTATTTTTTAAGATAAACATTTTTTTCAAATGAAAACTCAAAATTTGTTCAGAAAACCTCGTCCGATTTTTCTGATTAACGAACTTATCAAATCCATTCATAAAAGGAAGGTACATGCCAAATTTTATTAAAATCGGCTTATTATTCTTTGAAATAAAAATTTTTTTCGAATGAAAACTCAAAATTTTTCCGAAAAACCTTGTTAGATTTTCCTGACTATCAAACTTGTCAAAGCCATTTACAAAAGGAAGGTACATACCAAATTTTATTAAAATCGGCTTATTACTTTTTAAGATAAGAATTTTTTTCGAATGAAAACTCAAAATTTTCCCGGAAAACCTCGTCCGATTTTCCTGACTAACGAACTTATCCAAGCCATTTACAAAAGAAAGGTACATGCCAAATTTGATCAAAATCGGCCCATTATTTTTTGGGTTATCGATGTGATACACACACACACACATATATATATATATATACAGTGTGGAACAGCCAAATGGAATAAATTCGATAACGGATAAATGAGGATGTGTTGGGAAAAACGCTTGGACACGTCGATTTGTATTTTTAACTGCGCATCTTTTTCAAGAAAAAAAAATTATATAGGGTGCGTCATGTGACAGTGGCCAATACCAACTTTCTTATTTTAAATACAAGCCCCTGTATATTATTAATTTTTTGGATTCCTCAGAAAATTCTAGACATAATTCATGTACAATGTCCTATACCTATCTTCAACTGTTTCGGAAATATTAAGTATTTTCAGATTTATTACAAAAATTAACATTAAAAATAGAAAATTATTTTATTTCACAAATTCTAATAAGAAATACTGATTATTTCTTAATAATTTAAAAAAACAAAAAAAAATTAATGTCAATGTAGTAAATGTTCAAAATGCTCGCCATGAACATCTTGGCAACATGCTAATCTGGTATAGAAATGTCTTCTAACATTACTCAACATCTCAGGCGTGACTGATCTAATCGCAAGCGTGATTCGTCTTTTTAAGTCATCTAAGTTGAGGGGCTTAGTTTTGTATACAATACTTTTGACATATCCCCACAAAAAGTAGTCTAATAGCGACAGATCAGGAGATCGTGCTGGCCATTCTATCGATCCGCGCCTCCCTATCCACCGATTTGGAAAAATTTGGTTCAGGTACTGCCGGACATTGATTTGGTAATGGGGCGGTGCTCCATCTTGCTGAAACCATATTTTATTAGCAGGAACTTGTGGGTTTGCTGGATCTGGATATAAGTTTGTCAAAGTTGGCACGACATTATTTTGGAGCAGTTCTAAATATTTATCCCCATTCAAGTTGCCATCAATGAAAAAGGGACCTACGATATGATTTCCAACAATTCCTGCCCAAACATTAACTTTTTCAGGATATTGCGTATGTTCCTCTCTCATCCAATGAGGATTCTCATTAGACCAATAGCGGCAATTTTGACGATTAACATGACCGTGAAGTGTAAATGTGCTCTCATCAGAAAACAAAACATCTTCTAATTGGATCACATTGTTATCTAACATTGCCATCATTTGTTCACAAAAATACGTTCTCCTATCGAAATCGTCCTCCATGAGCTCCTGAGTTGGTATCATTTTATAGGGATGCATTTTACTTTCCTTTAATGTTCGAAAAATTGCTGTGTGGCTAACGTTGAATAGTTGGGCTGCTTGTCGACCAGAAGTATGTGGGTTTTCTTGAAACTCAAGCGTAATATCCAATTTCGTATCATCACTTACTGCATTGGCAGCTACTTTTTTTATCTGTCTCACATGACCAAGCTCGCGAAACTGCTTTTCTATTTTGCTAATTGTTCCTTGGGATACAGGCGGCAAATTTGGAAATTTTTCGTGAAATAAGCGAGACACTTCCATCTGTGTCCGTGTGTTATCTCCATAACCAATCATTTGTAGAATGGTTATTTTGTGCATTTCTGTTAAATGAACCATTTTTCTGATATTATTACGTACAGTTAACGAAATTCAAACGACAATAGCACTGACACTAATCACTACTGTCATGCAGGCAGACAACAAGTTGCTAAGGCTACGAGTTTTATACGAACAGAAAGAAAACTGTTTTTGTTTTTGTTTCATTTCATATCAGTAAAAAGAAACGCAGGAATGGTTTTTGTTTACTTTCTCATTATCAAGAGCTGAATGGGAAATAAGTATTGAATGCAATGTAGCGAATTTGTGAAATAAAATAATTTTCTATTTTTAATGTTAATTTTTGTAATAAATCTGAAAATACTTAATATTTCCGAAACAGTTGAAGATAGGTATAGAACATTGTACATGAATTATGTCTAGAATTTTTTGAAGAATCCAAAAAATTAATAATATATAGGGGCTTGTATTTAAAATAAGAAAGTTGGTATTGGCCACTGTCACATGACGCACCCTATATAATTTTTTTTTCTTGAAAAAGATGCGCAGTTAAAAATACAAATCGACGTGTCCAAGCGTTTTTCCCAACACGCCCTCATTTATCCGTTATCGAATTTATTCCATTTGGCTGTTCCACACTGTATATATATATATATATATATATATATATATATATATATATATATATATATATATATATATATATATATATATATATATATATATATATATATATATATATATATATATATATATATATATATATATATATATATATATATATATATATATATATATATATATATATATATATATATATATATATATATATATATATATATATATATATATAAACATATAAAAATTGAAACTGACCCCGGATATGGGTTCTAGGGGTCCTAGTTCGCGCTCATTTGCAAAAATTTTTTCAAAATTCAAAAGTCGGGATCTCCCCATTAGTGAATTTTTTCTACGAAAATTCACTAAAAATAGATATCCGCGCATATGCGTTTTTAATCACCGTGGAGACAACAGTCAATTTGCCAGAAGATTGTGTATACCAAGTTAAAATATATAATAATGTAAAACATTACGCATAACAAGGAACTTCAGATTCGCATCGATTAATAAGATAATACGCGTTGAAAGGGACAGATTTTTGTAATAAAAATGTCCCTATCAGTATAAAGTAGCAAAACCCTGTATTGGGAGAATTGTCAAGATCAGCTGTATCCGAATCTATAATAATATACTGGAAGTTCCATTTAAAATGAGCCAGTTGGTGTCCACTTCCGGTATAACCGGAAGTCGCAGGATGTTATAAATATTTTAGATGGATTGGGCATATTGGAAAACCTCATACTACAAATTTTTAGAATCCAAGTCAGTCTAGTTTCTCCAAAACGTCTAACAGGAACAAGTAAAGAATCACTCTGTATAACCATACTAAAATTTCATTAAAACGTTAAATAGATACACAATCTTGTATCATGTCCCTTCTGTCATTATTTCGGATCCTATATACAAACTGAAACCATAGACAGGCTAACGTATCCTTTATCTAGGCACAAAGGTTATTGACAGAGGATACATTGGTTTTGACAGAGAAATGGAGGATTTGATAAGGAAAATCTCACGATCTAAAGCTCATTTAAGCGATCAAATACGAGCACTTGAATAACGTCACCACAGGTACATTAATTCCTTGCCGTGTGCAAAACTATTTAAAAAAGTCTGGACGCAACAAGTGCGTTATGGTAGCGAATTTTCGTTAAAATGTTTCTAATGTCAAATATGTATTGTTTCTAAATGAACATTTGGTTAGCAGTATAACCTATATAGTAGTAACAATGTACCATATTTAATTACAATAGCTTTGATGTTTCAAAAAGTACAAACATTTTCCGAAAATAAACTTTAAAAGTTCCAGAAAAAAACTGGCCCGATTTTCCTGGCCAACAAACGTCTTTAAGCTGTTTACACACCTGCCAGGATATAATTATTCACAAACAACTTTAGGACCAAAATTGAAAAACAAATCTGAAAATTTGCAGAAATTCCTTTTACAGAAATTGCTCTCAGTAATGTTACACTAAATTTTATTTTTCACAAAAATTCGACAACTTTTTTTTTAGAATAACGTACTAAACATTTATTATTAACTACCAACATATCACAAAAATAAGTTCCACAGAAACACTAAAAACATTTCTGCGAAAACTTTTAAAATTCCGGTATTATATAAGCGTGCTCGTACACGGCAGCTCGATTTTTTCGACGAGTAATACAAACAAAAAGTTCTCTCAATGCGTCATTTTCATGGGGTTCCGCTATCTATTGATAAAAACGCCGTATCACCAGCGACTTATAGGCCACCCGTGATTATCAAAATAAGTTTGTAAGATGCAGCTCGAGATACCCTATAATTAACATCAAATCTTGTATAATAACGGACATATTGAGCTTTGCCGTAGAAAAGCGTCACCCTGTATATGTGTAAATAGACAAAAACTGAAACTGACCCAGTATATGGGTTTTTGGGGTTCTAGTTTGCGCTCATTTGAAAAAACCTTTTTAAAATTTATAAGTCGCGGTCTTCTCAATAACTAATTTTTTCTACGAAAATTTGCTAAAATATAGACTATTAAACCATAAATTCTATAGCTGAAACTACTTCCGAAGCATCAGAAAAAGGGTATATTTGAAATTCATTTTCTGAAAATATTTTAGTAAAATGTCAAATGGTCAATGATGGTTGAAGCTGAAACTCAAGGCTTTGTAAAACACATTTATAACGAGATATTTATGACATAATCTGTATTTGCTTCAAGTTCGTTGTCTGAAATTTTTAAATTTTGACGTTTCATATCGCGACTTTGACGTTTCAAAAAGAAAAATTATCAAATTTTCGAAATATTTTTTTCTGCTACTTCTTGACGTTCTTGCATCAAGAAAGCTTAACCGTTGTATGTAGTATGCAATTGGCTTTGTTAATCACACAAAATATTTTGTTCTTATGCTTTCCTCTGATCACAAGTGGCACCAATTTTTTTTTAAATGCCTATAACTTTTTTTTCTTTCAACTTAAAGATCTGAATTTTGGCACGTAGGGTAAGTTTCATGGTAGAAACGTATGCGCCAAATTTGGTTGTCATAACTCTGTTTTTTTAGGAGGTACAAAAATTTTCCGAAGGAAAACCCAAAATTTTTCCGGAAAAACTGGTCCGATTTTCCTGGCTAAGTAACTTATCCAAGCCACTTACAAGGAGGGTATATACCAAATTTCATTAAAATTGACCCATTATTTTTTGGATTATCGATACGATATATATATATATATATATATATATATATATATATATATATATATATATATATATATATATATATATATATATATATATATATATATATATATATATATATATATATATATAAACACAGATCTCCCCATTAATGAATTTTTCGTTTTACGAAAAATTCGCTAAAAGTGTGTTTTAATTGCCAACAGAGTACTAGTTTTATAATAAATAATAATAATAATAAGCCATAGACAGGAATTCTAGTTGCTCTCAATAGGGCCCTTGCGTATCATATTTACTTGTCAAACTTGGCAATGAATCGGCAATGATAATAATAACAATAATAATAATAAGAGGGCGCTTCTGCAGCAAACATGTCACATAGTCCGAAAATTCCTCAGTTATGTGGCGACCTCAAACAGGTCTGCTGTGTTGGAGCACCGGAAAGTCAAACTGTAACGATAATATCAACATAATGGGATATGATGAATTTCTTCTGCATCCACCGATAGTCCGGTCAATTTAGACATTCGAAGGTGCATAAAGTCCCAACAAGCTGAAAATCAGTAAAATTGTTCAAAATATAATTATAAATATAATTTAAAAGTTCCCCATCATTCCCGTGTATGGAAAAATTTTTATTCAAGGTCAAAGGTCAAAAAAATGAGTTTTTCGCGATTTTCAGCAAAACGGTAAGTTCTATCATAAAAGTACGTCAGACAAAAATTGTAGGCCATAAAATTATCTATAAAAAATGTATCAACACTTTTTTTCTACGAGCCACTGTTTCTGAGATAAAACGATCCAAAAAGTTGTAAAAGTTGTTATCGTCATAATATGCACACGTTTCCACGCCACCTATGAGGTAGTGTACTTAGCGCGTTTTTTTTTAACGTGTTTTCCCCAGTGGGCCTACTCCACGGGTCAGTTGTGATCCTGTTTAATTTGAAACTATTGCAAAATAACGAAAATTTTCAAAGATTGGAAAAGTTAAAAGCGATGTAAGTTTAAAAAAAGTGGTGATTCGTAACTTTCAAATTCTTGTTCTTCTTGATCTTCTTCTTGTTCTTCTTCTTCTTCTTCTCCTGCTTCATCTTCATCTTCATTTTGGATGTAAGTAAATTGCGTCAATAGCGATGTATCGCATCACACTTCGTTGGAATCAAACGAATCCTCCAATGTTGGTGATTCAACATTAGATCACGACCGGCCTTGACAATTTGTGCATGCCAGAGAACAAAACAGTCCGACTTTTTTGCAACTACATTTAGCACTGCATCCCTTTTTGCAGTTGCAAAAGATTGTGTTCAGCAGTTTTTCCGGCGCAGGTGGGAGTAAAGTTTGAACTGGCTCTAATATATTGCTGACCAACTTCCAACCCCAGTCTGTAGGGTCTAGCTGATAACCAAGCCACACTTGAACTTGGTAATATACCCGAAAAAGATGTTGATGAGCAGCAACTGAGGTTGGAGGAAGACAAGCTAATCGAACTTGTTTTTTATTTTTAGTATTTTTAACGAAACATGCATATCGATGCTTATCTAAACAGGTAGTTTTTTTAGGAGCTCCGTACATAGAAAGAAGAAAGCGGATGCCGTTGGTGATAACTTCTTGTTGAGTTGAATTACTCTTTTTAAAAACTTCAGCACATTGAACTAAATCTTGTTTTTCAAACATTTAGAAAATTGCTGTTTTACGCCTCCTGTAAAATGCAGATGTCGTATCACAGCCAGTTATTGCGTGTAAAAATAGTACATGATTTTGACACTTTACAAAAGTAGATAAATTTTTTGATGAATATATATATCCGATTGATGTTGAGCTTTTCCTGGTTTTAAGAAGAAAATAGTTTTTTCAGTTGGCGTTCGAGCATTGAGTAATACGAGTAAGTCTACATCTTCACCAACAACAATAGTTGTATTTGTCAAATTGAATTGCTCTATTGCTGCTTCAATTATCAATACATCGGCATCATTATTAGTTTGTTTTACCAATATATTTTCAGCAGTAAACTTTTCTTTCAACATTGAAATGAACCGAGACTTGTTGTGAGTATTTGTAAGAAATGTCTGTTGACTGGTTGGAACTGTCATAAGTTACGACGTTGTTCTGCAGCTTTGATATTTCTCGTGCAATTATCATAGACATCAAATACGAGAGTAACTCTGGAACCAAAATGTCGACGTACATATTGAACGTATTTATCTAAGATAACGTTGAATGGTTCTTCGCTATCCCACACAACGCGGTGTAGTAAGTATCCTCCCTCAATGATGTATGTCGCATTAGTGTTGTTGATATCAATATTTACCTTTTCAAAACAATCGTAAATGGCAGACTTCTGTGTTTTACGCATCCCGTATATAACAACTCTAGAGATGTATATACGTGGCGTACTCATGCATATTATGACGATAACAACTTTTACAACTTTTTTAATCGTTTTATCTCAGAAACGGTGGCTCGTAGAAAAAAAAGTATTGATAAAACTTACTGTTTTGCTGAAAATCGCGAAAAACTCATTTTTTTGACCTTTGACCTTGAATAAAAAAAAATTCCATACACGGGAATGATGGGGAACTTTTAAATTATATTTATAATTATATTTTGAACAATTTTACTGATTTTCAGCTTGTTGGGACTTTATGCACCTTCACTCTCATTTTTTGGTCTAGATTGACCGGACTACGAGCAGATACCCGAACGTCGCGTGCGAGGGGTCGGTTAAAAGTTTTCTAGTAGTAATACTGAGAAAGTGTGACGCTTATATCAATAATAGCATATTCATTTGTCTGTACACTAACATTTTAGGTATGAAAAATGCCCTAATCACATCAAAGAAATGAACAAATAAATAAAACAAATGTGTCTGTAGCTTTGCAGATAAACGGTGAGCGAAAATCGCCGGACATTTGAAAGCCGCATAAAAGTGCTAAAATAAATATTTTGGCACGTGTTAGGTCAAAAAAACATTAACACAAAAAGTTTTTTCTGCATAAACAGTAAATAAAATATACAGGCGGTTAATAAGGAGAAATAACTGCTACGTTTATAATTTGGCAGATACTTTACTACTCGAAATTCGAATTAACTTTCCTTCTGGAAATTTTTGTATAACTTTAATGAAATTTGTAATACAAGTTTCTTTTAAAGAGACTTACACTATCTACAGATGTAGCAAAATCTAACTCTTTAGCTTCATAAAAAATTGAGTTTTGGGCATTTTTCTCAAAAGCAGTTACAACACAAGATTTTTTTGATAATAGCGAGATATGGATGGTAACACTTTTGAAATAATGCTTCAAATGTGCGCGTACTAGGACCTCTAAAATCGATCTTCAAAGTCTGTGTATGTTTAAAGTATTAACTTTACTAATATGCCGTATAATAGTAGTGTACAATTCTTATGAAGATTCGCTTCTATAACGCACTTGCTGGGTCCCGAAATTTTTTTCTTTACCTCCACTGGTTAAAATTGTCGTAAAAATTAATTTCTTTTTCAGTTTTAATTACAGATTAGGTACATATAAAATTCGAATCTTATGTATTCTTTTAGCAAATTTTTGTGTAAGAATTATTTAGTCGGTTTTCGCAGAATTTTTTTTGTTTGCGTAGAAATCATTGGTTGTAAGATATTTGTGAAATTTTGGTAATTAATAATAAATGTTTAATAAGTTATGGTAAAAAAAATGTTTTTGTAAAAAAGTTGCTGTTTTTTTAGGAAGTTTCGTCCAAAAGCTTTTTGTGAATACTTATATCTTGACAGGTGGGTAAATATCTTCAACAGGTTTTCTGGTCAGGAAAATCAGATAAATGTTTTCCGGACATTTTAATGTTTTGTATGCAAATTATGCTTTTTTAGGCAATAAAGTTATTTATCGAAATATGGTACATTATTGTTTTAGTGAATTTTGTTCACTAATGAGGAGATCTCAACTATTGAATGTAAAAAAAATTTTTCAAATGAGCACGAACTAGGCCTCCTAGAGCCCATATCCAGTGTAAGCTTGAATTTTTATATATTAGACATATCCGGGGTCAGTTTCAATTTTTATATGTTTATATATATATATATATATATATATATATATATATATATATATATATATATATATATATATATATATATATATATATATATATATATATATATATGTATCACACCGATAACTCAAAAAATAATGGGCCGATTTTAATTAAATTTGGTGAAAAAATTCCTTTTTCAAATGGCTTGGATAAGTTCGTTAGCCAAGAAAATCTGCCCAGGTTTTCCCGGAAAATTTTGTGTTTTCTTTCGAAAAAAAATTATATCTCCGGAATTAACAAAGTAAGGGCAACCAAATTTCGTACGCAGGTTTACATCCTTATAGGTAAGTTACCTACTAAAATTTAGCTATGTAGGTTAAAAGATAAAAAAGTTATAGGCATTTAAAGAAAAATAAATTGGGGTTTTCCTCAAAACGTCAAAGTGGCGATTTAAAATGTCAAAATTGGCAACATTTAGGCAAATAACTTAAATATAATACGGGCTATAGAAATAAAATGTCTCAAGAAGGATGTTTTACAAACTCTAAAGTCTTAGTTTCAGCCGTCATTGTCCTTCATTTTACTAAAATATTTGCAGAAAATTCATTTCAAATAGACCCTTTCTCTGATGCTTGGCAGTAGCTATAGAGTTTATCGTTTAATGGTATATAATTTTTGTCGAATTTTCGTAAAAAATCAATAAAGCTCAATATATCCGTTATTATATAAGATATGAAAAAAATTTGTATATATTAATTATAGGGTGTCTTGAGCTACATCTTAAAATAATATTTCTACAATCACAGGCTGGCCCATAAGTCGTTGGTGATACAAATTTCCTTTTTTTTAATCAAACACGCCTTATGTTATTGCAGTTTTGCATTTTCCATCGAAATATAATGCATGTTTGTAAGAAAAGAAATTCTGGACGCAGGAAGTGCGTTATGGTAGCGAATTTTGATCAAATGTTTCATATTTGAACAGCTCAATTTGCTATTAACCTATAAGGTTGACCAAGAAACGTGTTTTTTCGGGAACACTTTAAGTTTACTTTTGGAAATTTTTTTACATTTTCACACAATAAAGTTATTTTGATGAAACATGGAACATTGTTTTTACTATATAGGTTATACTGGTAACCAAATTTGATGCCTGCTTTCTTAAAAAACACACATATTTGCTATTAAAAACATTTTTATGAAAATTCACTACCATAACGCACTTGCTGAGTCCAGAATTTTTTTATTATTGTATTATATACATACATACATACACACCGATAACTCAAAAAATAATAGGCCGATTTTGATCAACTCTGGTGGTACCTTTTCTTCAAGTAGCATGGCTAGGTTCGTTAGCCACGAACATTGGCCCAGTTTTTTCCGAGAAATTTTGTGTTTTCTTTCGGAGAATTTTTATATTTCCGGAAATAACAAAGTAAGGACAGCCAAATTTGGTACGCTGGTTTACGTTCCAAACTAAACTATGTACCAAGTTAGGCCCACAGGGTGAAAGGAAAAAATGTTATAGGCATTTAAAGAAAAAAAAATTAGGTCCCACTGATGATTAGATAAACGCACAAAAGTAAAATATTTTCTGTTGGTAAAAAATCCTATGTATGTTACCGACAAAAACTAGGTTTTTTGGCGCAAAAAGGTCAAGAAATCCTATCAGAATTACTTTGAAAATTTGATATCTTTTTCTCCTAAAACCTCAAAATCGGGATTTGAAACGTCAAAATTGGGAACTTTTAGGCAAAGAACCTGAAGCTAATACGGGCTATGTAGAGAAAATGTTGGAAGAAATGTATTTTACAAGTCCTTAAGTTTCAGCTTCAACCGTCATTGTCCTTCGTTTAACTAAAATGTTTCCAGAAAATGTATTTCATATAGACCCTTTCTCTGATGCTTAAGCAGTAGTTTTGGTTATAGAGTTTATGGTTTAATTCTTTATAATTTTTAGCAAATTTTCGTACAAGAAATTCGCTATTAAGGAGACCGCGACTTTTGAATTTTAAAAAGATATTTTCAAATGAGCCTGAACTAGGTCCCATAGGACCCATATTCGACGTTAGTTTCAGTTTTTATCTGGCTACATATATACAAGCTGACTCATTTCTACGGCAACGCTCAAGATTACTGTTATTATACAAGATACGAGAAACAATTGTGTACGTTAATTATAGGGTGCCTTGAGCTACATCTTAAAAATATTTCCACCATCACAGGTGGTCCATGAGTCGTTGTTGATACAAATTTTCTTTTTTTCATCGATCGCGTCTTATATTATTGCATTTTCCATCGAGATATAATTCATGTTTGTAAGAAAAGAAATTCGGGACGCGCCAAGTACGTCATCGTAGCGAATTTTCATTAAATGCTTCAAATTTGACTACATGTCATTTGATCTGCATCTTATAAAAATTATTTCGACAATCACAGCTGGGCCATAAAGGTAAAGGTAAGATGCTTACTGGCAATTAGGCCAATGCTGACCCTTTTTGCTCATCTAAACTAACCTACCCTCCACCTTGAGCTCGATCTCAACGACAGAAGTGATTTGAAAAGTCATCCGCTGCCGGTGAGTCTCGAACCGTCGTCCCCCGAGTCCGAATTGGGATGTTTCAGTCGACTTTCCAACACGGCCACGGGGGCTATCAGCTCGGCCATAAGTCGTTGCCGATACACATTTTTTGTTTTAAATGGAGTACCCCTTATACTATTGCATTTTTGGATTTTCCAGCGAATTGTTATTCATGTTTGGTTTCAAGTTATTTCAATTGTTTTGCAGCTTTTCCCATTTTTGGCACTTACCGAAAATCGTGATACGGAGTTTTTACCAACAAAAATCGGAGTCTAATGCAATTAACGCATTCAGAGAGGTGTTTATATAAATGAAAATGCGAGATGCCATGCACAGGCTGGTCTCAAATAGTGACCGAATAAAAAAAAAATCAAGCTGTCGTAACTCTATTGTTTCAAATAGAACAGTCTGTATTTTGTGTTTTAGAAGTAAAGTACATAATACTAAAGGTTTAATAAGTTATCTAAAAAATATTTTCGAATTTTCGAGAAAAAATTATTTGTAAATTTTTATGCAACAAACTTTTTTGGGAGTTTCGTCTAAAAGCTTATTTGATGAAATATGGTACACTGTTTCTACTATATGGGTTACACTGGTAACGAAATTTTAGCCTGCTTTCATTAAAAAAAAACATATTTGCTATTGAAAATATTTTTTTGAAAATTCACTACCATAACGCGCTTGATGAGTCTAGACTTTTATATAAATAAACTCAGCACCAGGGGTTGTGCTTCCTGAAACAGTGTGTTTTTTCAGTGGAATCATGTGTTCTGTTATTTGTTACAAGCAACTATTATAATTTAATAGTAAAAATAACTGTATTATCTCGCTTTATTAATACCATTGTGCCAAAAGCATATCATTACAGTAATTTTTAGTACTTGTATTAGTAGTGTGAATTGTGAAATATGAAAAAGTACATAAACGTTGCAAGTATTTTATTTGACGGCACATTTAAGATGCATTTTATTGACTGTGTAAACACATAAGAGTGCTTTATGGGGCGATAAAAATCGTTCTCTGTTATACTAGCTATAAATAAAAAATTCTCAGGAAGACATTTTCAGTACTTTTGACCACGTGCCAATATAAAACACAAATGCTGAACCTGCTTTCAATTTGGTTTTCTGTCAGACTGTATTGTAGCATATTGTGAAGTAGAACGAAAGTTTTAAACGCTCGTTTCATTCATGTTTTTAATTTCATACAGGGTTTTTGTGACTCCTATCAGGATTTTGCTAAAAGGGTGAATGACAACTAATTACTTAATTCTGGGTTGGCTAACTAAATACATCTAATCATAATCAGTGCCTTACTTTAAAATTGTGATATAAACGTTTTTATTTATATTTATTTTTTTGTTATATTTTTTTTGGAGAACCCAATTCTACGTAATACAATTTTTAGACCTGACGGTCAGGCCAAAAACTGTATTATGATGAATTGGTGTCCTCGAATTGTACTTATCAGTGCTCATCCCAGGTTCGAATCTTCACTCATCTTCCTGCTCGCAGTGTGGTTAATAAATTGAAAGATCTCTTTTATCTATCAGCCACTTCATTTTTCAACTTTATCGCACTGTCTGAAACGTGACTTAGGCATGACGTTCTTGATAGAGAATTATTTTGTGACCGCTTCCTGGTTTTTAGGGAAGACAGGGAGTTTGGTGTTGTCGGCATGTCTAGGGGCGGAGGAGTATTTCTTGCAGTTGATAGACAACATGATGCTATCAGGGTTTCTTAACCGAGAGATCTGCTATCACTTATACCTACTGTTGACATTTTGTTTGTTAGGGTTACCTGTGGCCATCGTCCTCTATATATTTTCGTGCTCTACATTCCCCCGGCATCTCCCTGTTGTGTATATAATTCACTTTTTGACTTGTTGTTGTCTTTGGAGTTTATATTTTCTCATAATATTCTGACTATCGGTGACTAACATACCTGGGTATGCAGATGCGTTGGATGGGGAAAGGTCGGGCTCCAATAGTGTCCTGACTGCTCTTGATGAATTTGTGTCACTCCTTGAATTATCCCAGTCGAATGTGATACGTAATGATCGCAATGGTATTCTTGATTTGGTGTTTAGTGGGCAAGATTGTGAGGTATCCAGATCGGAAGACGTTTTCTTTATTGAGAATGGTTATCATCCACCCCTAACAGTAACTATAAAGGTTGTGAACTGTAATAATCATTCTGGACACAAGAAAAATGCTGAGCCAACTTACAATTTTAGACGTGCTGATCTAGGAGCATTATATGAGAGACTTTCCTTTGTTGATTGGTCTTCTTTACTGGCATTCGACGATGATGTTGACCTGGGTTGCTCACAATTATATTCTTATCTCTTAGTAACTCTTCCGAACTAAGCCGTTGGTCATCAAGAGTTGGTTACTTATACCGGTAACTGTTCGGTCAGTGCTAGTTTTGGTCTGCCCCGAGTATTTGATTTCCTCGGTACCACCTATATCTAGGAGGCGTTCCCCTATCCGCCGCGAGGCGCTCGATGGAGGACCAGCAACCCCACACGTGGTTACGTCACACAAGGGAAATTACGGCAAGATTTGAAATTCTATTAACGGAATCACAAACAGTAATAAACGTTCTAATGTAGTTAATAATAACAGAAAAGGGTAGTGTTTTGACTTCGGAGAGGAATATTGCATTGGAATTTAACAATCATATTGTTGAAGCAAATAGTATATCTCAGAAAATTAAAAATCAAAATGTAAAAAATAGAGCAAGTAAGCAATATAGACATTCCTTTTTCATGCATTCTGTAACAGAAAACGAAGTTATAGTCTCTTCGCTGTCGCTGGAAGCGATGGTATTTCTGCCAACACAATGAAAATTGTTATCTGTTTTTTTTTGGCCAAAATTGGACGCACCATTTAATGAACACAATATTGCAAACAGCTATTATTCCATTACAACTGAAAGAGTCTATAATGCTTCCAGTTTATAAGTCATGTGATCATAAAAATGTTTCAAACTATCGGCCTATCAGTCTACTTAGTGTGTTTGCAAAGATTCTTTAGGAATTATTAGACACCAGATTGAATGGGTACTTGGAAAAACATAACATAATGTCCAAAATACAATTTAGTATTAAAAAAAGACTTTCTACTCAGGTTGCATTATATTAACTGACAAGTACTGTTCTCGGAAGCTTTAATCGTAAAATCAAAGCTCTAGCTGTGTGTTTGGACCTAAAAAGGCTTTCGATACAGATTGTCATAAAAACTTGTTGGATAAGTTGGAGTTGATGGGGACAAGAGGATATACGTTGTCACTTTTTGATAATAATAATAATAATTGTTTATTGGTGTCTTTGCACAGTGGTGCATTACACAGGTCATGTACTTATGCGTACAAACCAAATCACAAAAGTGATAGCATACATCTTATTCACAAATATACCTACAAATCAGCAGCATAGGTCAAAACACATAATTAAAACCTGCATGAATATACAGAAACATAAAAATGTAGATTAACATCAAAACAAAAAACAAAACAAAAAAAACATCACAAAACAGAACAAGTCAACAAAAGCCCCGCGATACACAATATCCATGCATGGCGTGGGAGCGTTTATTTTATGCGATAAGCAAAATATTCATCAAATGAATAAAAAGCATTGCTTATCAAAATGTTTTTAATGACAGACTTGAATTTGTTGTTATGTAAATTTCTTATATTATGAGGGAGTTTGTTATAAAATTTCATTCCATAGTGGTTGGTTCCGTTCCTTGTTCTTTTTAAGCGCCTGAAATCGACTGCGAAGTTATATTTACAGCGCGTAAGATGACTGTGAATGGTACTGTGCCTAGTGAAGTCTGATTCGTGGCACTTAACATATAAAAGACGCTGAAAAATTATGACAGAAGGTATTGTGAGTATCTGAAAGCTTCTAAAGTGGCCACGACAGTAATCTCTATACCCCAAACCGCCCAGGATTCGGATTGCCTTACGTTGGGTTGCGAAAACAAATTAAGAGTGTGGTGAGTGCCCCTATACTAGAATGGCATAAGTTAAGATACTATGCACACATTCATAGTATGCACTTTTTAAGGTGAGAGTAGAAACTTCGGCCGAAAGACTCCGCAGGAGAAACATGCCACGGTATGCCCTCTGACATGCATAGATGCAATGTGAGTCCCAAATCAGCTTGTTGTCGACCATAACTCCAAGGAACTTCACAGGCTCGGTGTTAGCGCCGATAACGAGATTGTGCTTTAACGAAAACAATAAAGACTCCGATTTCAGGCTGTTCATGCTAAGCTGATTTGCCGAGAACCAATCCTGAAAGACATCTTTTATTCTGCGGATGGTAGAGTGTACTGTATTGATGTTTGGATCTGAGAAAACAAAAGTCGTATCATCAGCAAATAGAACAAAATTACCCAAGTCAGTTGATTTTGGTAGGTCGTTGATGTATATCAAGAATAAAATAGGCCCAAGGACCGATTCCTGTGGCACACCGTATTTTAGATCTAATGTAGGTGATTTTTCACCATTAGCTGATACAAACTGAGATCGGTCTTCCAGGTATGATTTTAAAAAAGTGATACTGTCGGTATCGAAGCCGTAGAACTGAAGATTGTTTATTAAAATATCACGAGAGACAGTCAAATGCCTTAGACAGGTCGAGAAACTGTGCATAGGTATGCTCACCCCTCTCGAGGCACATGCAAACATCATCCACCAGGCTACTTACTGCTAGAGATGTAGATCGATTATTCCTGAAACCAAATTGTGAGTGTGACAGTAAGTTGTTATCCTCTAGGTATGAACTTATTTGGTTGTACAACACAACTTCAAATATTTTGGAAAAAAAAAATGGAATTATAGAAATTGGTGTGTAATTTTCCAATAACTCCCAATCTCCCTTTCTGAAAGCCGGGATGACCCTAGACAGTTTCAAGGCATCCGGAAATATGTTCCTAGATAAACAAATGTTAATCAACTTTGTAAGTGGGACTATTATAGCATATTTAATGCATTTTAAAATTTTCATATTTATGTTGAAACCATCCAAGGAACACGTGTTTTTTAATCCAGATATTATATCCAATACTTCGATATATGTGACCTTTTTGAACGAAAATTTTTTAGTTTTATAATAAGCCTTTATTTTAGACATATAAAATTTATAGGAATTTGAACTTTTAGGTACGGTCTTCAACAAGTCTTCTGAGGCATTCGAAAAAGAGATGTTGAAGGTCGCGGTCAAATTTGGCTTGCGCGGATTTGATTCCCTCCTTGAAAGTAATAGTTGCTCCCTGTATCGTTGTTTGTGATCCTTGATAACTTCTTTTAAAGACGGGCTAGCATTACGTCTGTAAACGCCCTGAAGAAAATGCAACAGTTCACGGCTTTTCCTTAATTCGCCAGTTAACCAATTGATTTTCTGGTTTTTAGGTGACAATATTTTAGATTTTAGAGGAAAAACCCGAGATATGGCATCAACAATATGGCCTATGAAGGCGTCAAACAACACGCCCACGTCCTCGGTGTCTACACCTACAAAACTCCAGTCCATGTCCGCCACCAAATAATTTAAATTAAGTAGACCAGCTTCTGTTATAGGCCTGTAATTAATGCTTTAATTATCTATATCATACTATCCTTTTTACTTACTCTCAATATTACAGCTACCTTCATGCAGTGTGTGAAAGTTGGTGACTGAGTGAGTGAAATACGAGTGGTTACGTGTGCTATATTACTATTAAGAAGTATAAAATATCTAATAATCATGCATAATAATAAGAAGGGGAGAAAAACATTTATTTTGCAGACTAGTGTAATACAAGATCACTAAAGGAAACTACCATTAAGTTAAGTCTCTACTTGGTTTCATACAATATTCTATGAAACATGTTAAATTCATATTCGTACCGTTATCACCTTCGCACGAGTCGCAGCTGTCTCATTATAAATCCTCACGAAACAGAAATAAATACGGCAAGTCAATCTTCATTAATTATTGATGTCTTGTAATAAAATTGATGTTCTCCCATAAATTCCAGTAAATATAAGCTTGAACGATCCACTCTGACGACCGCATAAAGTGTTTCCTATTTGCAGAAGTTCACTTGCCAGGCAGCTTGGCTAACAACTTTAGTCTAATAATCTCCCTACTATAACCAGAAGGGTTTTAAGATACCCACTGTTAAAATAGCTCTAACGTAATTAAATATACAATCCAAATATAAACCACCGACTCCAAGTTTACGGTTTTGCATTTGCAATTATTATTCTATATTTCTGTACCAAAAGTAAAATGTGCAGCTGCTAAAATGTGTAAATAGATCCTTCATTGACATTTTAGTGAATTTTCTGAAAAAAAAACTAATGGCGAGATCCCGACTTTTGAATATATTTTTTTAAATTTTAACAACACACCACGAGGGCTTACAGCCTAAATACTATCGTACCGTGGGTGTTGACAAGGAGGAAAGAGGCAACTTGTTAATTCTGGACTTGAAGGTTTGGAGGTTCGGAGGAGAAGGAAAACATGTGCCGGCAAGGAATTCCACAACTTGGAAGTCCTTGGGACAAAAGAGCGGGCATAACAAGATGTTCTATGTCTGGTGACCTGGACAGTAAAAGGGTGCATTCGCTCTGTTCCCCTGGTTGATCTGTTGGGGGCAGCAGGTGGGGGAACTATGGAGGAAAGCTCCTCTGAGCAGTGCCCGTGCAGATATCTATAAAAGAGAGAGAGGTCACCAACGGCACGTCGGTGGACAAGGGATGGCAGCCTTTGAGTGAGGGTAAGTACACCGATGAGACGTATAGCTCTCTTTTGAATGGAGTCCAGGATAGCGAGTGTAGAAGCGGCAGCTGCACCCCAGATGTGGGAGCAGTATTCGAGGTTTGGCCTTATTTGTGAAGTGTATAAGGTATAGAGATTAGCTGGTGAAAAGTATTTGCGAGCCCGGAAGAGGAAACCTAATTTCTTAGCAGCCGCCTCTGCAATTGATGTGACATGTTGGTGCCAGTTAAGATTTCGATCCACAGAAATGCAAACAAGAGAAAAAGACTCATTACTTCGAATAACTTGGTTGCTCATTGTGATGGGTCTGGGGCTGGTGTATCTCTTATGAGAAAGAAAGCAAGACTGAGATTTGGTGGGGTTGAATTGTACAAGATTTCTACTTCCCCAGTCTAATATTTTTTGGAGATCCACGGAGACAGAACCCTCCATGAGTCTGCGATCCTCATCTAATTGGGCTAAAGAGACAGGCTCAGAATACTGTATATTTGAGTGGAGGGTGCTGTCGTCCGCGTAGCTGTGAACTGGGTTGGATGTGCTAGAGAGGAGGTCATTAATGTGGAGAAGAAACAAAGTAGGGGCTAAAGCTGAACCTTGAGGAACTTCTGCATTAATTGGATACAGTTTAGAGGAATGGCCATCCACAACAACAGAAATGTTCCTGTTGGAGAGGGAATTTGCTGTCCAGGTACAAAGTTTTGGTGGTAGGCGATAGGCCGGAAGTTTATTAAGCAGCGCTGCGTGCCAGACCTGGTCGAATACTTTGGATATGTCTAGAGAAACAATCTGAGATTCACCGTGTAGTTCCATAGACTTGTTCCAAGAATGGGTGACAAAGGAAAGAAGGTCGGCAGTCGATCTGCGCTGACGGAATCCATACTGCCTGTCGTGGATTAGACTGTGTTTTTCAAGAAATTTCAGTAGTTCGGTGTTTATATACTTTTCCATCACTTTAGAGACGACTGAAAGAAGAGAAATAGGCCTGTAGTTGCTAGGGGGCGCTTTGGATCCTTTCTTGGGGATGGGTTGTACTCGAGCAGTTTTCCAGTTACTAGGGAATATGCCTTTATTGTAAGATGTCTGAAGCAGACGAGTCAGGACAGGAGCAAGTTCTGGTGCGCAATTTCTGAGAACAATTGCTGGAATCTCGTCAAGGCCAGAGGCTTTCCTGGTATTAAGAGAAGAGAGCATATTTCGTACCTCTTTAGTTTTGAAAATGATATCCGTCATTTTATGTGCGACATTGGGGACTGTTGGTGGTTGAACATTTGGAGGTGGGTTGAGAGTAGAATTGCTGGAGAACAACGAAGCAAAAAGTTTAGTCTTTCCCAGGGCGGTAGAAACAATTTCATCCCCAGGATGAGAGAAGCAGACAGACGCCCATGGAAATGAGGAAAAGTAATCCCGCATTTCGTCCCAGTTTGCGGATGACTGTGTGACCTCGGGTTGCATTGCGCAGGAAGCAGTGACCATGCCGTGGTCTGAGCGATATGTTATAGCACTCAGGTTTTGTAGTAAGAAGGAGATCCAAGGGATTTGAGCTGTGTGTTGGGATACGAGGAAAGTAAGTAGGTTGCTGAACCATATTGGATAAAGAATTGCTGACTTGAAAGGCCTCCGCTGTTCTTCCTTGTGGATCGGTTCTTGAAGATCCTAGCCATTCCTTATTATGGACATTGAAGTCACCAAGAATAGTGACCTCGGAGAAAGGATATTCGGAAATCAGATGGTCGGTTTTTTCAGAAAGGTAGTCAAAGAGCTGGACAAAGTTGTTGTCAGAAGGTGACCGGTAAATGCAACAGATGAATTTAGTTGCAGCCCTGAGAGAGAGTTTTATCCATAGTATGTATTTTCTTCCAGCTTCTAAATTGGGGAGTCTGGTGCAGGGTAGATTGTAAACGGACGTATGCGCACACGCCTCCATGCAATATAAAGGAAGTAAGGAGCTCATACCCCGGGAAATTAAGGTGATGACTGGCTGTTTTGGCACTGATTTGGGTTTCGGTGAGGAAGAGGAGTTGGGGCCTGTTAGCCTGGAGGAAATGGTGGACAGAGTTCAGGTTAGAATTTAGGCCACATATATTTGAAAAGAATATGTTAAATTTCGATGTTGGCGCCCCCTGTACACCCCTCTCCCGGAGATCCGAATGGAGGGGTATTTTGCCTCCGGAATATTTTGTACAATGAGGAGCCATCATCATTTTTGTTTATAAGGGAAACCGACTCATACACCAGAACCGGAAACGTCCGTTGGGACTTCACCGGCCCCTTGATGTATGGGGTGGTACCTCCTCGGGCGTGAAATGTATCACAGCGATAACTCAAAAAATAATGGGCCGATTTCAATTAAATTTGGCGAATACCTTCCCTTTGCAAGTGGTTTGGATAAGTTCGTTAGCCAGAAAAATCCGCCGAGGTTTTTCCGTAAAATGTTGTGTTTTCTTTGGATAAAAATTTATATCTCGGGAACTAACAAAGTAAGGGCAACTAAATTTGGTACGCGAGTTTATATCGCTTTGGGTAAGTTACCTACCAAAATTTAGAGATATAGGTTAAAAGACAACAAAGTTATAAGCATTAAAAAAAGGGTTTTCCTCAAAACGTCAAGTTGTGATTTAAAACGTCAAAATTGGTAATATTCAGACAAAGAAAACCTGAAACTAATATGAGCTATAAAAAGAAAATGTCTCAAGAAAAATCTTTTACAAAGCCTGATGTCTTAGTTTCAATAGTCATTGTCCTTCATTTTACTAAAATGTTTCCAGAAAACTTATTTCAAATAGACCCTTTCTCTGATGCTTTGGCAGTAGCTTGACTATAGAGTTTAAGGTTTAATGGTATTGAATTTTTGTCGAATTTTTATAAAAAATCAATAAAGCTCAATATATCCGTTATTACAAAAGATATAAAAAAAATTGTATACATTAATTATAGGTTGTCTTGAGCTACATCTTAAAAAATATTTCTACAATTACAGGATCGCCCATAAGTCCTTGGTGATTCAAATTTTCTGTTTTTTTTAATCGAACACGCCTTATGTTATTGCATTTTTGCATTTTTCATCGCAATATAATACATGTTTGTAAGAAAAGAAATTCGGGACGCAGCAAGTGCGTTATGGTAGCGAATTTTCATTAAATGCTTCAAATTTGAATAGCTCAATTTGCTATTAACCTATATGGTTCACCAAGAAACCAGTTTTTGCGAGAACATTTTAAGTTTATTTTCGGATTTTTTTTTACATTTTCAAACAATAAAGTTATTTTGATGAAACATGGCACATTGTTTCTACTATATAGCTTATACTGGTAACCAAATTTGATGCCTGTTTTCTTAATAAAATATTTGCTATTAATTTATGAAAAGTCACTACCATAACGCACTTGCTGCGTCAAGGATTGTTAGTATAACGTTCAGGGATAATTATGGTTTTGAAGTTGTAAACCGGGGCTATCGTTTTGGCGTTTATTTTGTGTCCTGTATAAATATGATGCATGGCCGGTGCCGGTGATGTGTCAGATTTTCTAACTGCGAGGGTGTGTTCATATATTCTACTGTGGATGCGTCTATTTCTTTGTCCTACATAAGTTGGGGAACGGTCAGAACAAGAAATTTTGTAAACTCCATGTAAAGGACGCCTATTTTTTACATTTTAATTTTATCAGACGGCAAGATGGAGCCTGGATCTTCAGACATCAGGCAGTTCACAATCAGATGTCTTAAGATCCAGACTCCATCTTGTCGTTTGATAAAACGAAAATTAAAAAAATAAGTGTCCTTTACATTCATTCTTTGACTGCTTCAAGTCATGTAATGTTTCTATTTTCTTATTATACAGTTTTCGTTTGGAAACCTGAAGACAATAGATGAAAAACCGAACCTTGGCAACATTTCATATATCACTTTCTGTAACTAAAGACAGGAATTACTCTAAACTCCTGAAGATGGCTCAATAATGGGCCGAAACGCGTAGGGTTGAGAATAAAACAATTGAATGGTAGTGAGAGCCTTTTTAATTATTTAATCGCGTCAAACCCAATGGTAATGACCATCATAAATAATATAATCTATACCTATAAAAATATGTTTAAATGTGTAAATTACTAAAATCTTAATTTGAAATTTTTCCATTGTTTATATTTATTTAGTTCATTTTCAAAAAGTATGTATACAGCAATAGTAAATAAATGTTGAAAAGAGTTCAGGTGCAGCAAGTGGGTTATAGTAGCGAATTTTTGTAAAAATATTTCAAATGGTGATAATTCTATTTCCCATCGATTTAGAATCTTCAGTCTTGATACATACTAAAGGCTATATAAAAGTGGCGTGGGTGCTAAATTTAGAAAATAACAAAATTAGATTCACAGGCAACGATAAATTTGTTTTAAGAAACCATTTTTGTTATTCTGTTTGCAGAAACTGTTTCGATTGAGTGGACTAAAACGGATAATTCAAGCGACTAATAAGGAAAAATACCTGCCACGTTTATAATTTGGCAGGTACATTCGTTTTGTAATTAAAAATTAAAGGTAATGTGAGGGGAAAGTGCAAAAAAACTAGCTTAGTTGCACCTCTATAAGCTGCGTTTATCCCATTTTGCAGAGATACCAACTTAAAATTCTGTTTATCCCACCAGAACCCCCAATGTTCACAGCAGGTCCCATAGCTTTCTTGCGGGTTGTTCCCAAGAAACTTTTATTGTTTACATTGATCGTTTTAGTGAATTTTCTTAAAAAAAATTCACTGATGAGGTGATCCCGACTTTTGAATTTTGAAAAAATTTCTTCAAATGAGCGCTAATTAGGCCCCCCAGAACACATATCCGGGGTCGGTTTAAATTTTTATATGTTTTTATATATATATATATATATATATATATATATATATATATATATATATATATATATATATATATATATATATATATATATATATATATTTATATATATATATATATATGTATCACACCGATAACTCAAAAAATAATGGGCCGATTTTGATTAAATTTGGTGAATAAATTCCTTTTGCAAATGGCTTGGATAAGTTCGTTAGCCAGGAAAATCGGTCCAGGTTTTCCCGGAAAATTTTGTGTTTTCTTTCGAAAAAAATTTATATCTCCGGAATTAACAAAGTAAGGGCAACCAAATTTCATTCGCGGATTTATTTCATTATAGGCAAGTTACCTACCAAAATTTAGCTCCGTAGGTTAAAGGATAAAAAAGTTACAGGCATTCAAAGAAAAATAAATTTGGATTTTCCTCAAAACGTCAAAATTGCGATTTTAAACGTCAAAATTGGTGAGTACATTCCTTTCGCAAGTCGCTTGGATAATTTTGTTAGCCAGGAAAATCCGCCGAGGTTTTCCCAGAAAAATTTGTGTTTTTTTTCGCAAAATATTTATATCTCCAAAATTAACAAAGTAAGGGCAACCAAATTTGGTAAGCTGGTTTATATCGTTATAGGTGTGCCACCAACCAAAATTTACCTCTGTAGGTCAAAAGACAAAAAAGTTATGGGCATTTAAAGAAAAATAAATTGGGGGTTTCCTCAAAACGTCAAAGTGACAATTTAAAACGTCAAAATTCGCAACATTTAGGCAAATAACTTGAATCTAATACGATCTATGGAAAGAAAATGTCTCAAGAAGAATGTTTTACATACACCGAACTCTTAGTTTCAACCGTCATTGTCCTTCATTTTACTAAAATATTTCCAGAAAATTCATTTCTAATAGACCCTTTCTCTGATGCTTGGCAGTAGCCTTAGCTATAGAGTTTATTGTTTAATGATATATAATTTTTGTCGAATTTTCGTAAAAATCAATAAAGCTCAATATATTCGTTATTATACAAGATATGAAAAAATATTGTATACATTAATTATACGGTGTTCTGAGCTACATCTTAAAAAATTATTGCGACAATCACAGGGTGGCCCATAAGTCGTTGGTGATACAAATAATTTTTTTTTGTCGAAAACGCCTTATTTTTTTGCATTTTCCATCGAAATATAATGCATGTTTGTAAGTTAAGAAATTCTGGAGGCAGCAAGTGCGTTGTGGTTGCGAATTTTGATTAAATGCTTCATATTTGAAAAGCTCAATTTGCTATTAACCTATAAGGTTGACCAGGAAACGGATTTTTTCAGTAACACTTTTGGTTTACTTTTGGAAATTTCTGTACGTTTTCAAACAATCAAGTTATTTTGATGAAACATGGCACATTGTTTTTACTATATATGTTATACTGGTAATCAAATTTGATGCCTGCTTTTTCTATATAGGTTATACTGGTAACCAAAATTGATGTCTGCTTTCTTAAAAAGAAAACACACATATTTGCAATAAAAACATTTTTATGAAAATTCACTACCATAACGCACTTGCTGCGTCCCGAGATTTTTTATGCATTGAGAGTAGTTGTATGCATAGAGACGTGGTTGGGGAACCTCTGGGAAGCAGCGAGCCAAGATTTTCAATTTATGTTTAAATTGTTACCTCATTTGATTTGTTTAAAATATTTTCCAAAAATGAAATTTAGCATGTAAACACAGTGTGGGTACCAAATTAAAGAAAAATAACATAATTAGTTTCGCGGATAACTACAAGTTGGTTTTCTAAAACATTCTTTGTTGTTTTGTTTGCAAAAACGAGTTCGATTGGGTTGACTAAAACAAAACCATCCAAGCAATTAAAAGGAAAACTACCTGCCGTATTTATGATTTGGCCGGTACATTGCCTTTGTCAAGAATTTTTTTTGTAGAAAACTTGTGTTACATTAATGAAATTTGTGAATTTTGTTAAAGGGACTTCCAGTACCTGCATAAATCGCTACCAAACTAAAATTTTATAGCTCCATAGAAAATAGAATTTTATTCAAATAGTCTCTAACTGGAAGGTCTAAACCCGGTCTCCCAGGTCCATTTAAATGTAAAGAATTACTTTTAATAATATATCTTACTAATTGTGTACAGTTCTTATGAAAACTCACTACTATAATGCACTTGCTGCGCCCCTAATATTTTTATATTGCCCAACTCAAGTAATGTTAAAACTGTTCTGACGTAGCAATTTTGAAGTGTCCGCAACTTGATAAGTGTCGTCCAATGTTTGAAAATTGCGCAAGTTTTTGACCTGTAACGTTATTCATACGCGGCGATATCAGAATGGTGCCATTTTTGGGGGATTAAAAAAAATTCGCTAATGAGGAGATCTGATATATATATATATATATATATATATATATATATATATATATATATATATATATATATATATATATATATATATATATATATATATATATATATAATATATATATCTGACCGCTAACTCATAAAATAATAGACGGATCTTGATCAAATTTGGTGAGCACCTTCCTTTTGCGAGTGGCTTGAATAAGTGGGTTATCCAGGAAAATCGGACCAGGTTATCCCGGAAAATTTTGTGTTTTATTTAAAAAAAATATATATATCTTCGGAGATAACAAAGTAAGGGCAACCAAATTTGGTACGCGTGTTTTTTTTTTTTTTAATGTCAACAACACACCACGAGGGCTTACAGCCTAAATACTATCGTACCGTGGGTGTTGACAAGGAGGAAAGAGGCAGCTTGTTAATTCTGGACTTGAAGGTTTGGAGGTTCGGAGGAGAAGGAAAAACATGTGCCGGCAAGGAATTCCACAACTTGGAAGTCCTCGGGACAAAAGAGCGGGCATAACAAGATGTTCTATGTCTGGTGACCTGGACGTTAAAAGGGTGCATTCGCTCTGTTCCCCTGGTAGATCTGCTGGGGGCAGCAGGTGGGGGAATTACGGAGGAAAGCTCCTCTGAGCAGTGCCCGTGCAGATATCTATAAAAGAGAGAGAGGTCACCAACGGCACGTCGGTGGGCAAGGGATGGAAGCCTTTGGGTGAGGGTAGAGTCACCGATGAGACGTATAGCTCTCTTTTGAATGGAGTCCAGGATAGCGAGTGTATAAGCGGCAGCTGCACCCCAGATGTGGGAGCAGTATTCGAGGTTTGGCCTTATTTGTGAAGTGTATAAGGTATAGAGATTAGTTGGTGAAAAGAATTTGCGAGCCTGGAAGAGGAAACCCAATTTCTTAGCAGCCGCTTCTGCAATTGATGTAACATGTTGGTGCCAATTAAGATTTCGATCCACAGTAATGCCAACAAGAGAAAAGGACTCATTACTTTGAATAACTTGGTTCTTCATTGTGATGGGTCTAGGGCTGCTGTATCTCTTGTGAGAAAGAAAGCAAGACTTAGTTTTGGTGGGGTTGAATTGTACAAGATTTCTACTTCCCCAGTCTAATATTTTTTGGAGGTCTACGGAGACAGAACCCTCCATGAGTCTGCGATCCTCATCTAATTGGGCTAAAGAGACAGGCTTAGAATATTGTATGTTTGAGTGGAGGGTGCTGTCGTCCGCGTAACTGTGAACTGGGTTGTATGTGCTAGAGAGGAGGTCATTGATGTGGAGAAGAAACAAAGTAGGGGCTAAAGCTGAACTTTGAGGAACTCCTGCATTAATTGGATACAGTTTAGAGGAATGGCCATCCACAACAACAGATATGCTCCTGTTGGAGAGGAAATTTGCTGTCCAGGTACAAAGTTTTGGTGGTAGGCCATAGGCCGGAAGTTTATTAAGCAGCGCTGCGTGCCAGACCTGGTCGAATGCTTTGGATATGTCTAGAGCAACAATCTGGGATTCACCGTGTTGTTCCATAGACTTATTCCAAGAATGGGTGACAAAGGAAAGGAGGTCGGCAGTCGATCTGCGCTGACGGAATCCGTACTGCCTGTCGTGGATTAGACTGTGTTTTTCAAGGAATTTTAGTAGTTCGGTGTTTATATACTTTTCCATCACTTTAGAGATGACTGAAAGAAGAGAAATAGGCCTGTAGTTGCTAGGAAGCGCTTTGGATCCTTTCTTGGGGATGGGTTGTACTCGAGCAGTTTTCCAGTTACTAGGGAATATGCCTTTATTGTAAGATATCTGAAACAGACGAGTCAGGACAGGAGCAAGTGCTGGTGCGCATTTTTTGAGAACAATTGCTGGGATCTCGTCAAGGCCAGAGGCTTTCCTGGTATTAAGAGAAGAGAGCATCTTTCGTACCTTTTTAGTTTGGAAAATGATATCAGTCATTTTATGCACGACATTGGGGACTGTTGGTGGTTGAACATTTGGAGGTGGGTTGAGAGTAGAATTTCCGGCGAACAACGAAGCAAAAAGTTCAGCCTTGCCCAGGGCGGTAGAAACAATTTCATCACCTGAGACAAGAGATGGGAACGTGCTCTTGCAGAAATTATTCCCAATAGACTTAGCAAGAGTCCAGAAGGGTTTGCCGCCGTTGGAGCTTGAGAGAACTTTGTTTTTGATGTGGTTATTAAACGAGTTTTTTGCCTCAGAAAGAATGCGGACATAGCGGTTTCTTGCGTCGTTGAATGCTTGACGATTTTCTTGACTGGGATTGTGTAGAAGCGTTTTGTGAGCTTTGACCTTTTCAAGTCTGGCCTTGTCACAGGATTTAGAGAACCAGGGCTTTTGAGTGGCTGAAGAGGTTTTCTGTGTACGTGGAATAAATAATTCCATGCCAGCTTGGATAATTACGGTGACGTTTTGTGAGATATCAGAGGGGTCAGGATGAGAGAAGCAGACAGACGCCCATGGAAATGAGGAAAAGTAATCCTGCATTTCGTCCCAGTTTGCGGAGTTGTAGTGCCAAACGATACGTGGGTGTGATGACTGTGTGACCTCGGGTTGCATTGCACAGGAAGCAGTGACCATGCCGTGGTCTGAGCGACCAAGGGGGGCGGTGACTGATATCTTATAGCATTCAGGATTTGTAGTAAGAAGGAGATCCAAGGGATTTGAGCTGTGTGTTGGGATACGGGGAAAGTAAGTAGGTTGCTGTACCATATTGGCCAAAGAATTGCTGACTGCAAAGGCCTCCGCTGCTCTCCCTTGTGAATCGGTTTTTGAAGATCCTAGCCATTCCTTATTATGGACATTGAAGTCGCCAAGAATAGTGACCTCGGAGGAAGGATATTCAGAAATCAGATAGTCGGTTTTTTCAGAAAGGTAGTCAAAGAGCTGGACAAAGTTGTTGTCAGAAGGTGACCGGTAAATGCAACAGATGAATTTAGTTGCAGCCCTGAGAGAGAGTTTTATCCATAGTATGTCTTTTCTTCCAGCTTCTAAATTGGGAAGTCTGGTGCAGGGTAGATTGCTACGGACGTATGCGCACACGCCTCCATGCAATCTAAAGGCAGTAAGGAGCTCATACCCCGGGAAATTAAGGTGATTAGTGGCTGTTTTGGCACTGATTTGGGTTTCGGTGAGGAAGAGGAGTTGGGGCCTGTTAGCCTGGAGGAAATGGTGGACGGAGTTCAGGTTAGAATTTAGGCCACATATATTCGAAAAGGATATGTTAAATCTTGATGTTGGCGCCCCCTGTACACCCCTCTCCCGGAGATCCGAATGGAGGGGTATTTTGCCTCCGGAATATTTTATACAAGGAGGAGCCATCATCATTTTTGCTTATAAGGGAAACCGACTCATACACCAGAACCGGAAACGTCCGTTGGGACTTCACCGGCCCCTTGATGTATGGGGTGGTACTTTCTCGGGCGTGAAAAAATCCTTTACTATTACATAAAGGAAAATTCCACTACCACCTGCCTGTTTGTATTTTAAAGGGTGAACCCTGTACCAAGCTTTAAAGACACAGAAGTTATGGGCAGTTAAAGAAACAAATTTTGGAATTTTTCTCAAAACGTCAAACTCGCAATTTGAAACGTCAAAATTGGCAATGTTTAGGCAAAGAACGTGAAACACATACACATTCTGAAAAGAAAACCTTGCAAGAAGAGTGTTCTGCAAACCCTTAAGTTTCAGATTCAACCGTCACTGCCCTTTAGTTTGCTAAAATGTTTACAGAAAATTCATTTCAAATAGACCATTTCTCTGATGCTTTGGATGTCGGTTTAGTTAAGTTGATTCTTTCCCTGTAGGTTTAGTGAAGTTTATGGTTTAACGGTGTCTAATTTTTAGCTAGTTTTCGTAGAACAAATTGGTTAATGCATTTTTGCATTTTTTATCGAAATATGATGCGTTTATAAGAAAAAAAATCTGGACGCAGTAAGTGCGTTTTGGTAGCGAATTTTCATTAAATCCTCCAAATTTCAACAACTCAATTTGCTATTAGCGTAAGCTATGTTGGTTAGGAAACCAACATTTAAGTTTATTTTCGGAAAATTTTTGTATATTTTCAAACCATAAGTAGTTTTCTTAAAACATAGTACATTGTTTCTACTACATAGGCTATACCGGTAATCAAATTGATGCCTGCTCGTATTTGCTATTAAAAACATTTTTATGGAAATTCACTTCCATAACACACTTGCTGCATCCAGACTTTTGAAAAATGTTTATATATTTTCAAACAATAAAGTTATTTCGATGAAATATGGTACATTGTTTCTACTATATAGGCAACCAAGTTTGATGCCTGCTTTCACCAAAGAAAGATATTTGCTATTAAAAACATTTTAAAGGAAATTCGCTACCATAACGCACTTGCTGCATCCAGACTTTTTTCAAATTGCGTAACACAAAAAGTGTACATGTCTGCGAGCACCTTTACATAAGCAGTTTACCGCTCTGGTCTTTCAAGCTGGCTTCACTCAAGAGTCACCAAGTGAAGATTGGCACCTGTGATGAGCACTGATAAGTACACTTGAAGAACACAAATCATCAAAACACATATTTTCAAAGACCTGACGATCGTTTCACTAACAAGGTTAGCTTCATCAGAGGATAAAACATTCTGAAGAACATCTCCTGATGACGCTTAGCTTGTTAGTGAAACGATAATCACGTCTTTAAAAAAATGTATTGCGGTGATTTGCGTTCTCCAAGTGTACTTAAAACTAACTCAAGACACAAAGTTATTTCAAAAGATGCTCACCGATTCACATATCTTGCAGCGAGTGTTTTGCCGCCGCTACTCGCTATCGCTTGGAGACTTGGGACCTCGCACTGGCCTCTTTATCTACTCATCTGGTTGCCATGGAGACCAAGGAAGCGCGCAACTAAATTATTGAAACAAATACATGCTTGCTCACCAGGAACTTTTATGTGAAATAAAATGTTTGATGTACGTTGCCAATAAAAATATCCTACAAAAGTGTGCTTTATTACTCTAAAATTAAATTAAAGAGTCTATTGGTAACAAGGCGATGTCACCTTTATGATAATGATAGCTAATACTATTATGAAGTGTATTTAATTTTCTGTGGTGTATAATTTTCCACGTTGGCATGAAGCACTTTTATGAGTTTTGGGACCCTAAGCACAGCACGAAAACATATCTAAAATTAACCAATTACTTTTAACCTGGTTTACCGTGACCCTTGACATTTTCGTCACAAAAGGTATATCTCAAAAGAAACAACCAAACAGGAATAATGACCAGACAGTTCCAGACAGTTCCAGACACACTACAATATATAATACTTTTGAAATTTACTACCCCCATAAACGAGAAAAGCTGCTAGACAATGGGTTACAGAACAATATTGTGTTCGTCCTCACAGTTTTACTAAACAGCGTTGTTAGAAAATGTAGTAAACTCTTCATATGTGCATAGTTGTTTTCGTGTGGGTGTGTGAGTGTGTGCTTTAGGGATGGCTTTGGAAAACAAGTTTCATTACCTACATAATTTTTTTATAGCTTCAACTAAATGTCTCGTAAGGGGAAACGTATACATGCGTTTCTGGTAAGCCTAACAAATGCAAACTATTGGAATCTCAGAGTTTAGTATAACTTTCACGAAACGATCGTTATACTCTTAGGTGGTTAGGGTAATAATCGGTTCCTGAAAATTTGGCTACCTAAATAACCGCTTCTAACACTTCCTGTTTTATTGGAACTATGTTATTTTAAATGAAACACTCTGTATATTTTTGCATTTTTTGATTATACGCGTCATTTTAGAGAATAAAAAATTATATTTCTGAAAACAATAAATTTGAACTTTGTGTTATGTACGACAGGCTCGCCATCTCGGTGCGGAACCAGGTAGTGTGTTGTCACGCCAGCTTCAAATAACACAAAATGATACAAAATGGAGACTGCATACAAACAACTAACAATTTTGTATGTCTTCAACCCTGGCCCATTTATTTCATAATATAGCGACAATGTATGTAAAACTAGATGTATTCTCACCATATACACGCTGTTTCTAAATTAATGCGAAAAATTTTACAGGGTGGTTCTTTAGCGAAAAATAATGGGTGTCTTTTCTTATAAAGTTTTTCTTGAAACCCGTTCCCCTCCACGTTACAGTACTTTGAAATTTTTGCAAAAAAAGTTTTCATTAAATTTCTCCCTTATGAAATAATTTTAAAAAACGAAATTTTGTAGATGCATAAGGCTAACAAAATGACAGTTTTAAATGGATTTTGTAACCCTATAATGTTATCGCAAGAGGGTGAAAAAAACTACCCTTACATTATTTTTATCAGTACTTTTTATTGTGTGTACCGTTTTCTATTAAAAAAATCATTTAGAAATAAGGATTCATTTATCAACTTTTTTATATCCTGACATTTTCTCATAAAATTGTTAGTTTCATCACAAAAAAATTAAATATTACTCAGATCGATGTCACATGAATTTACAGTGGTTGTTATTTGTTGAAAAATCAAGTACGTGGTAGGCTGTCAAATAACGTCATAATTATACTAATATATATTGTTCTGGCTTTTACTAATTCCCAAAAATTCATAATAAGAAACAACAACTATTGTACTTCTATTTTATAATTAACAATTAACAAACTAAGAAACGAAAAGAAATATTAACAAAATGTCAGTACGTATCATCATAATAAATGTTGAAAATGCCCCCTTCGGAGAGAACGCATGACTCTAGTGTGTTTCTCATTGAACTTCGTATTCAATGAAAAATACTGGGTGTGTTTCTTATAATATTACATGATGCGATAATACGATTTCTGAGGTCATCAATTTTTTTAACAGAACTTGAATAAACTAAGGTGTTCAGAAAACCCCACAGGCAAAAATCCAAAGGATTCAATTCAGGCGATCGGGCAGGCCAATTCTATGGGCCTCCTCGACCTATCCAACGATATGGGTAAACTTCGTTCAAGTAGTTACGAGCGTTGATACTAAAATGAGCCGGAGCCCCGTCGTGCATGTACCAAGAATTAGGGGCAACTCTTCTTTGAGTAGATGACAGTACATTTCTCCATTTAGTCTTATCGGAGGAAAATATGGTCCAATTAAGTCATCACCAATGACAGCAAGCCACACATTTAATGAAAACTGGTGTTGAAAATAAGATTCCGTAATTTCGTGTAGGTTTTTTTCAGACCATATATGGTTATTATGAAAATTTCTAATAGATTATCGTGAAAAGTTGGCTTTATCAGTAAATAAAATACAAAATAAGAACTGTGGAATTTTCATTTGAAGCATTTATTGACAAAAAACTAAACGAGGTAAAAAATCACGAGGTAAGAGCGCTTGAACTCGTTGGATATGGTAGGAATACAGTAGTTGTTCTTTTAAAATTCTAAATACCGTGGAATAGCTGACATTCAAGACTTGAGAGATTCTTCTTGTACATGTACCAGGAGATTCTTCAATTAAATTGAGGACAGCCTCTTCAAGTGCTACAGCTCTTACTTCTCTAGAACACCCGCAATCGGCGGCACTTCTTGAAAAATTTCCTTCTTCTTGCAGACGTTGATCAATGCGTGCGAATATGCTGTGATGGGGTACAGTTCTATTTGGATATAATTCGGTGTAGAGGCGGTGTGCTCCTAATCCATTGCCATTAGCACGGCCATATTCAAAATGCATATCTGCCATTTCGAAATTGGTATAATTTACCATTTTATTCACTTATTTGTTCTAAGTGTTTAAAAAATTCTCGATAGATTGACAACAACCAGAGCAATTAATATTAGTGTAATTATGACGTTATTTGACAACCTACCACGTACTTGATTTTTCATCAAATAACAACCACTCTGTAAATTCATGTGACAGCGATCTGAGTAGTATGTTTTTTTTTGTGATGAAACTAACAATTTTATGAGAAAATATCAAGACATAAAAAAGTTGCTGAATGAATCCTTCTTTCTAAATATTTTTTTAAATAGAAAACAGTATTTACAATAAAAAGTACTGATAAAAAATAATGTATGGGTAGGTTTTTTCACCCTCTTGTGATAACATTATAGAGTTAAAAAATCCATTTAAAACTGTCATTTTATTAGCCTTATGTATCTGCAAATTTCGTTTTTTAACTTATTTCATAACGGAGAAATTTAATAAAAACCGTTTTTTGCCAAAATTTTAAAGTGCTGTAACTTGGAGGAGAAGGGGTCTCAAGAAAAACTTTATAAAAAAGACACCCTTTATTTTTCGCCAAAGAATCACCCTGTAAAATTTTTCGCATCAATTAAGAAACAGCCTGTATATAACCGCAGACCGGTTTTGTCCTAATTAGAGCTCATTAGTGAAGTATTGTAATTAGAGAGAAAACACATATAAACTAATACGGCTAGAGTTGCCAGCCTCCTAGAACATTGTGAGATGTACGACAGAGTCGGCGTCTCGATGCGGAACCAAGTAGTGTGTTCTAGGAGACTGGCTACCATAGCCGTATCACTTTATAAGTGTGTTTTCGTTGTAATTAGTATACCATGCTGATGAGCTCCAACTAGAGGGAAACCGGTCTATGGTTCTAATTATTATGCTGAGAATACATCTAGCCTTACATACATTGTCCCCATATTATAAAATAAATGGGCCAGGGTTGGCAAAAAAATTAGTGTGCTGAATTTAGAAAAGAAAGAGCTTTAAAATGATGTAACACTCGACCCATATTCCCTATTTAAAATATAAGGGTTGTTATCACCACCCTTAAGGGGTTGATGTGACAAAGTTGAGTTTTATGTCAAAACATGTCCCCCTCAATATTAAAATTGACGTGTTTCAGCGTTTCTTAAAAAAAATATTCTCTGGACGCAAATCGGTCTGTTTCGTTTTCAATGCGCCACCCTTTATATATATATATATATATATATATATATATATATATATATATATATATATATATATATATATATATATATATATAAACGGATCCTGGGTCTTGGTCCAAGAAGTTGTGGTTCACGATCAGTAAAAGAACTTTTTTCACCATTCATAATGTAGTAGTTTGTTATTATATCCCACATTATCAAGGGCCTGCACACTAAACCGTTTACCGCAACAATTTTTAAAGATACTTGAGATGAAGAGCCAAACTTAGAAATACTAGTAGCTGCATCCAGCTGTAAAAAGCACCAATCCTTTCGCACACTATCACGTCAGCGGGCTATGGAGAACTTACAGTGGAGTGGGCGAATACGGATCATAGAGTATATGGCATTCGGTTACTACTGCCTCATGAAATGCTGAGTTGCAAACCATAGCAACCTATGATTTTATGTTGCACAGATGCAACACGTTCTACTAAATTCACCAACGAAAACGCTCAGCTACATTATAATATTTCATAGCGCAAATGGCAGCAGCAGGTAGAAAATATTGAAAATTGGTTGTTATCTACTGGGCGCAACGGGCGGAGTAAATATTAATGTAAAGCTCTGGTCAGGTTTGAAGCGTCATGCAAAGCAGCGAGTTGAAAGGGTTCTAAACATTCTATACAATTTTAAAGAATTTAGAAGTGGGCGAGTCAACATATTAAAAACTTGCTATAAAGAGAATCTCACATAATTTGCAGTTATGTCACCGATAAGGTATTCTTTTAGGTAACATTCCCTCGTTTTGGAGGCTTTTTCTCTATTTAAATATTAATTTAAATGTGGGTGCTGTCCTTCTCCAGTCAAAGCACGGGGATTGTTGCAATACGGGTCAGCGAAATTACTAATTTACATTTGGTTGTACCTACATATTTTATCAGTTAGATTTTCTGAACATCTAACAATAGAGTAAGTGAAGATTGGAACCTGTCATGAGCACTGAAAAGTACACTTGGAAAAACCCAAATCACCACAACACATCTTTTTAAAGACCTAACAAGCGTTTCGCTAACAACGTTAGCTTCATCAGGGGATGAAATATTCGAAACTAATTATTTCCTACAACCTGTATTTATATTGATTCTTAGATGGACGAACGAAACCGAAAGGGATATTTTACGTCACAGGCGCGTCTTTTGTGTATCGTATCTTTACTGACCGGACGAGGTTATTGAACTTCCTTTATTACGCCACCTGACAGCTTATGAATGTTTATCTAATTCAAAGGCAACAAGAAAATAATGGGCTTGAGATGGGAGGTCGCGCTCTGTTTAAGGAAGTGTGGTTTTTATTGCTCTAGAAATATAAATACTCTCGTACGCATCAAACATGAATTACTGTCTAGTATTTTTCATAAGTTTCAAATTATCTTTATCAATGTGGTGGTTATTATCACATATATGGTGTGCCACACATGACTTGTCTACACTGACGTATCGTAAGTGTGCGAGATATGCACGCAATCTGGTACCTATGTTTCTTTGAGTCTGCCCGACGTATTTAAGATTACAACCTTTACAACCTATAGATACCTTAGATTACCTAACAAATTTCTTAAATTACTTTTTGTTGAAATTTTTTAAAATAATTTGGAAGTGGGATAGTCAACATTTTTAAGAATGTAGATCAGCAGCTAACTTGAAAAGAAAGTAATTTAAGAAATTTATTAGGTAATATTAGAAATAAATGTAAAGCCACTGAGATGTCAGGTGTCTATGAAATAGTTTGTAAAGATTGTAATCTTAAATACGCCGGGCAGACTAAAAAAATAAGTACCAGATTGCATGAACATCTCGTACATTTACGATACGGCTGTGTAGACAAGTCATGTGTGGCACAACATATATGGGATAATAGCCACCACATTGGTAAAGATAATTTGATGCTTATCACAAATATTAGACAGCAGTCCATGATCCAAACTTCCTTAAACAGAGCCTCACTTCTCAAGCCCATTATTTTCTTTTTACCTTTGAATTATATAAAGCTGTCAAGTGGAGTAATGAAGGAAGTTCAATAACCTGGTCCGGTCAATAAAGACACAATACACAAGACATGCCTGCGACGTAAAAAGTTCCTTTCGGTCTCGTTCGTATACCCAGGAATCAATATAAGTAGAGGTTGTCGCAAAAAATTAGTTTAGAATATTTCATCATCTGATGAAGCTAAAGTTGTTAGCGAAACGGTCTTTAGGTCTTGAAAAACATGTGTTGTGGTGATTTTGGTGTCTCCAAGTGTACCTATCTAACAGTAAAAAAGTCTGGACGCAGCAAGAGCGTTATGGTAGTGTATTTTCATAAAAATGTTTTAAATGGCGAATATGTGTTTTTTTAAAGAAATCAGGCGTCAAGTTTGGTTACAAGTATAACCTATATAGTAGAAACAATGTCCCATATTTCATCAAAATAACTTTATTGTTTGAAAATGTACAAAAATGTGTAGAAAATAAACTTAAAAGGTTCCCTAAAAACTTGGTTCCTGGCCAACGAACCTTGTGGGTTAATAGCAAATTGAGCTACTCAAATTGGAAGCATTTGGCAAAAATTTGCTACCATAACGCACTTGTTGCGTCCCGAAATTCTTTCCTTACAAACATGCATTATAATTACGTGGTCTAAATTCAATACATTAAAGGACAGCTCAGAACTGGCACGGACCAGGCGAATTCGACTGTCTAATTAAAACGAAGCATTGTTTAATCTATTTGAACTGGGCAGATTTTAATAAAAATTCGCTACAATAACGCACTTGCAGCGTCCCGAATTTATTTTCTTACAAACATGCATTATAACTACGTGGTCGAAATTCGATACGTTGAAGGTCAGGTCATAAGTGACAGGGACAAGGGGAATGCGACTATCTAATTAAAACAAAGCATTGTTTAATCTATATCAACTGAGCAGATTTTTCTGGCTAAAAACTTATCCAAGCCATTTGCAAAAGGAAGGTATTGACCAAAGTTGATCGTTCTTGGCGTGTTATTTTTTGAGTTATCGGTGTGACACACACACACACACACACACACACACACACACACACACACACACACACACACACACACACACACACATATATATATATATATATATATATATATATATATATATATATATATATATATATATATATATATATATATATATATATATATATATATATATATATATATATGCCTTCGGTATCCGCATGAAAATTTGAGCTGCGTTACCCGCGTCGGTCTCACAGACCGTTAACCATTTTTTCGGGTTTTTATATTAATTCCTTTGATGATTTTGAGTAAATTATGCAAAGGAAAATATAACATATATAAATGATTTATTTATGAAATAAACTACTACATATCACAAAAGACCAATTTAAAAAATATATTGAAGCATGTAAAATAACCTCAGATGAAACCAATAAGCCCAAAAGAAATACTTAATAGATAAAAAGAATTAATCAGAAAACTTTTTAAAACATGTATCACACACTACTGTAACATGTTCTAGAGACATAATTTTTTTACGTTTTCTGTAGTGATATCGGGTTTTTCTATTCCTTTTGCTGTCACAGTATCGTCCTTTGTCGGGTAGTGGCTGTGAATTTTCTCCTTGAGCTCCTCTGACATCACAACTCTCTTGGGTGCGAGTTTCATCGGGCGGGAGATCTGCTGCAACGAAAGGCGTACAAGTAAATGTGGACGATCCATTTCAAGTTGCTTGAGGAACTGTCTACGCCGAATTTTGACACCAGGGTTATTTGAACAATGTATCATAAACGAATTTATTCCAGCCACGTTTAGACTTGGATAAAACACCCCCAGAGTATTTCGAGCACAGTTTTAGTTGCTGCGTAGTTGGTCAACTGTATCCACTCTACCTTTGGTACTGTTGTATAGAATAATGATCTCTAGTTTTCCAGTTATAATATCTATTGCATCGTCGTGGTGAAGACTTGACAGCAGTTAAACATTTTTCTTCTTTTTCGGGATGTGGGATACTAAGGTGCACGCTTTTCTAAAAAAGAACATGCTTGTATTCGGAGAACTTTGTACAGGATTGTAAAATTCCACTGGTAACTCCCGCTTGTTTTTCTTATTGTTCCAACAACAGTTAGTTTTTTTTCTAATCACTGATTTACCAAATTTAGGCTAGTGAACCAATTATCCAAAGTCACATTGCGACCCGAGTTATAAATTGGTTCACAAAGACGCATAACTACATCTCCTGGAGAATTGCTTCGTTGAAATGGACCGGGCGGCTGAGTTCTCTCATGCACTTCTTGATGGGCTGTGTAATACATTCGTGCGTCCGAAAGAGCACATATTTGGATTCCATACTTGTTTGGCTTTGATGAAATATACTGACGAAAGCCACATCGACCGCGGAAAGCCTCCAATTTTTCGTCGATCGTCACATACTCCGACATAGTATAACAATTTTTGCAGTTCTCGACGAATGAATCAAAATATTCTCTAATTGGGGCTAACTTATCAGTTTCCTTCCTCTGTGATCGAGTGGCTTTATCGTGGAAACGTAAGGCAGTAAGTAGGAAACGAAAGCGGTTCAAGGACATTGCTAGACGGAAAATGTCTACGCCTGATCCACTGGTGGCCAAAAGATGTTTGGTATTCAAGCGATTGGCCTTCAAAACACCTGCATAGTAGCAGTCCAAATAGAGCCTGAATGTCTGCTTTGTTAGTCTCTCTTGCATCTCGGTCTCTTGAATAGTTTTCCGTTATTGAGTCAATCAATCTATTATTATTATTCACAATTTAGACCAACATTTCATCGTTGATAAAATATTTCCACAATTCTAATCGCTTCGCCAATGACCTTGTCGGTAATCTTATAAGTGGAAGCCTGCTCTCAATATTTTTAGCCCTAGTCCTCACATTTTTTTAGCGGTACTATTTTCCCCCATGTAATGCCATCTTTAGCTGCAAATCCGTTTGGAACTTCCTCCTCCTCACTTACTTCTTCCTGGTCAGGTATTTCCTGTTCGGTTTCTGAGCCATTATCTATTGTTTCCAAAATATCATCTTCAGATTCTGAGGGCCTGTCGTCGGGCCCTTCATCAATGTCTATATCAGATTCTGTTAGCGCCTCCTGCATGAGATTCATGAGACGTGCCTGCTCCTTTTCATAGTCCCCCATTTCTGAAAAATAAATAAAAATATCAATACCATAATGCTGGTAACTAACACACAACAAAAACGAAGCTAAAGTAACTATATTGCCAGAATTCAAAGAAAGTAGTTACATAACAACATGAACAATACCCACCTTTCGAAATAAAAACACTAAAAACGTTACCCGCTTCGGTCTCACGGACCGATTTCACTTGTAAATGCTGTACTTCCGCACTGATCCGGTAATAACTTGACACTGACATCGGGCGCCTAGGGCTAGGAAGGTACTCGGGTGGAGGGAAAAATACGATTTTTCACGGCTTAAAACGATTAGGGTAAATACTGTGTCGGTCTCAGAGACCGATTGCGGGTACTAAAGGGTTATATATACATAAACATAAAAAAATCTGAAACCGACCTCGGGTTTGGATTCCAGAAGCCCTAGATAGCGCTCATTTGTAGAAATTTTTTCAAAATCTGATTAGTGAATTTTTTAAAGAAAATTCACTAAAGCTAACGTCTTTAAGCTTCAAATAAAATGTTAACCAAACTTGTCCTTTGAATGTTCTCGCATAGAGTGCGCTACCAAAGTTAGCAAACAAAAGGGTGATGTGGGACAAGACGGGGCTACAGTAAATACCACTTGCTGAATTTTGGTAATACCACCGTATCCTATAAAATATAAAATACTGTGCGTCGAGTTTTAGTTAAACAGAACATATTTACTTTTACAAGAGTTTAATTTTATCTTTGTTGAAGCAATGTGTGTTCGAGTAGTTGGTGAGATGTTATCACAGCCCTTAAAATTTATAGCACCTAATTTACAATATGCGCTTTTTGAAATTTATTTTTTGATGTTTTATGTGGTCGGCAGATGGAATTAATTTTAATCAGCCTTCTATCATCGATCGTTATAGAGATAACAATTTTTATGTAACCCAACTTTACTCTCAAATTTTCGCAAAAAAAAATGTACCTCCGAAAATATTAAGTTTCGGTATAATATACAATTATTTTGATGAAATATGTTACATTTCTTCTACCATATATGATATATCTGTAACCAAATTTGATACCTGCTTTCGTTGAAAAAGGCATATTTGGTATTAAAAATATATTAAAGGAAATTCACTATCAAAGCGCTCTTGTCGCGTCCAGGCTTTTAGTGAATTTTCGTAGAAAATTCACCAATGGAGAGATCCCAACTTTTGAATTTTGAAAAATTTTTTGCAAACAAGCGCAAACTAGGACCCCTAGAACCCATATTCGGGGTCAGTTTCAATTTTTGTATGTTTATATATATATATATATATATATATATATATATATATATATATATATATATATATATATATATATATATATATATATATATATATATATATATATATATATATATATAGGTATCACACCGATAACTCAAAAAATAATAAGCCGATTTTGATAAAATTGGGCACGTACCTTCATTTTGTAAATGGTTTGGATAAGTTCGTTAGTCCGGGAAATGGGACGAGGTTTTCCAGGAAAATTTTGAGTTTTCATTCGAAACAAAAATTGTATCTCAAAAAATAAAAAAGGTATGATAACCACGTTTGGTAGGTAGGTTTACGATATAAAAAGTAAGCTATACACCAAAATTTAGATTTCTATGTTACAAGAAAAAAAAAGTTATAATAAAATGTTTTGTTCCAGATTATTTCTATTTTCCTTACAACTCGCATCGTTTTTAGTCTATTGTTATTATGAAAAGTCAATAGTTTCTTCCTAAAATTTGCTCTTACCGAACACACGTGGTTTCCATTGACGTCTGCTTCTGCCGCTGTTACAGTCTTAACTCTTAACATGACGCTTTGCTTACTTTTACTGATAAACTATTTTACATACGTATCACCCATCAAAAACATACTTGTATTCCACCGCATAAGACGTTCCTGTAGCTTCACTTTTAGTTTATTTTCCTCTCTTTCTTCTTTATGATTCATTTGCAAAGCTCACTAGTCTGTTCTATCGAGAATGAAAATTGTAGAAGCATCCTCTTACTAGGCATCGTGTGTCCATTTGTCATGATTGTACTTTTAATTTACACTGTTAGTCAATGCTCGCTCTCTATGTAACTTTTATTTATGTGACCCCATAAATTACTTGAAATTTCCATGCAACATTTCTTTTTACGTGCCTTACGTGGTCTCCTGCTACATTCATCACCTTTATAATGTGAGGCCACTTACCATTACATTTCCTGTTTCCCTAGTGTAATTATCATAAGGAGCAGATTTCGTCTTCGTAAATAGCTATTAGTCAATGATACCTTCCGCAGATAACGTACCATTTCAGCCTAACATACACGGTTTCGACCGTCCTGTCTGTTTTGTCGTTTCTATTGTTAGTCAATGCTCGCTATTCAATTTCTTTTTAGTGAATCTTTGTAGAAAAAAATCAGTATGGGGGAGATCCCAACTTTTGAATTTTGAAAATTTTTTTGCAAATGAGCGCGAACTAGGACCCCTAGAACGCATATCCTGGGTCAGTTTCAATTTTTATATGTTTATATATATATATATATATATATATATATATATATATATATATATATATATATATATATATATATATATATATATATATATATATATATATATATATATATATATATATATATATATATATATATATATATATATATATATATATGTGTGTGTGGGTGTGTGTGGGTGTGTGTGTGTGTGTGTGTGTGTGTATCAAAAAAGAATGGTCCGATCTTGATAAAATTTGGCACGTACCTTCCTTTTGTAAATGGTTTGGAAAAATTCGTTAGTCAGGAAAATTGGACCAGGTTTTCCGGGAAAGTTTTGAGTTTTCATTCAAAAACAATTTTTATCTCAAAAAATAAAAAGCTATGGTAACCAAAGTTGGTAGGTAGGTTAACGATATAAAAGGTAAACTATACACCAAAATTTAGATTTCTATGTTACAATAAAAATCTCGGGACGCAGCAAGTGCGTTATGGTAGCGAATTTTCTTTAAAATATTTTTAATAGCAAATGTCTTTCTTTGATGAAAGCAGGCATCAAACTTGGTTGCCTATATAGTAGAAACAATGTATCATATTTCATTGAAACAAATTTATTGTTTGAAAATATATAAACATTTTTCAAAAGTCTAGATGCAGCAAATGTGTTATGGAAGTGATTTTTTCCATAAAAATGTTTTTTAAAAGCAAATGCGAGCAGGCATCAATCTGATTACCGGTATAGCCTTTGTGGTAGAAACAATGTACTACATTTTATCAAAATTACTTATGGTTTGAAAATATACAAAAATTTTCCGAAAATAAACTTAAATGTTGGTTTTCTATCCAACAAAGCTTACGTTAATAGCAAATTGAGTTATTGAAATTTGAAGGATTTAATGAAACTTTGGTAAATTTGCAGATTAGCGCCCGAACGCTTTTCAACAAATTGTTTTCAGAGACATTACTAGGACCTCACCTGCAGGTTTCTGAACAGTTTTTTGAAAAACGTTCGGGAGCTAAACTGCAAATTTATCGAAAATTTGCTACCAAAACGCACTTACTGCGTCCAGATTTTTTTCTTACAAACGCATCATATTTCGATAAAAAATGCAAAAATGCATTAACGAATTTGTTCTACGAAAATTAGTTTAAAAAATTATACACCCCTACTCACTCCTGGTCCCGTAACTTCCTTGGGGAGTGTGAACAAGAAATTTTTTTTGGGGTTTGTGGATCCAGAGGGGTGGGGGCCTAGGCAGGTTTCTGAAAACCGTTTTTTGAAAAGCGTTCGGGAGCTAAACTGCAAATTTATCGAAAATTCGCTACCAAAACGCACTTACTGCGTCCAGATTTTTTTCTTGCAAACGCATCATATTTCGACAAAAAATGGAAAAATGCATTCACGAATTTGTTCTACAAAAATTAGCTAAAAAAATTATGCACCCCTACTCACTCCTGGTCCCGTAACTTCCTTGGGGAGTGTGAACAACAAATTTTTCTTGGGGTTTGTGGATCCAGGGGGGGCTCTAGGCAGGTTTCTGAAAACAGTGTTTTGAAAAGCGTGCGGGAGCTAAACTGCAAATTTACCGAAAATTCGCTACCAAAACGCACTTACTGCGTCCAGATTTTTTTCTTATGAACGCATCATATTTCGATAAAAAATGCAAAATTACATTAACGAATTTGTTCTAAAACAATTAGCTACAAAAATTATGCACCCCTACTCACTCCTGGTCCCGTAACTTCCTTGGGTAGTGTGAACAACAAATTTTTCTTGGGGTTTGTGGATCCAGGGGGGGCTCTAGGCAGGTTTCTGAAAACAGTGTTTTGAAAAGCGTTCGGGAGCTTAACTGCAAATTTACCAAAAATTCGCAACCAAAACGCACTTACTGCGTCCAGATTTTTTTTAAGATAAACGGATCATATTTCGATAAAAAATGCAAAAATGCATTAACAAATTTGTTCCACGATAATTAGCTAAAAAAAATTATAGGCCGTTAAACCATAAATTTCACTAAACCTACAAATAAATATCCAAACAGCTACCAAACTTAACTAAACTGACAGCCAAAGCACCAGAGAAAGGGTCTATTTGAAATGGATTTCCTGTAAACGTTTTAGTAAAATGAAGGGCAATGACGGTTGAATCTGAAACTTAAGGGTTTGCAGAACACTCTTCTTGCAACATTTTCTTTTCACAAATGGTATTTGTTTTACATTCTTTGCCTAAACATTGCCAATTTTGACGTTTAATATTGCGAGTTTGGCGTTTTGAGGAAAACTCCTACATTTATTGCTTTAACTGCCCATAACTTCTTTGTCTTTAAAGCTATGGACTTGGTACAGATTTCACTCTTTATAATACAAACACGTGTACCAAATTTGGTTGCCCTTACTTTGTTATTTCCGGAGATATTAATTTTTTTATAAAGAAAACACAAAAATTTCCGGGAAAACCTGGTCAGATTTTCCTGGCTAACGAACTTATCCAAGCCACTTGCAAAAGGAAGGTACTCTGCAAATTTTATCAAGATCGGTCCATTATTTTTTGAGTTATCGGTCGGATATATATAAATATATATATATATATATATATATATATATATATATATATATATATATATATATATATATATATATATATATATATATATATATATATATATATATATATATATATATATATATATAAACACAGATCTCCCCATAAGCGAATTTTTTTTTAAAAAAATCGCTAAAAAAAGAAGTTATAATAAAATATTTTGTGCCAGATCATTTCTATGAAAATTCACTACCATAACGCACTTGCTGCGTCCCGGCTTTTTCAACTTTCTCTTACATAGCTTCAATTACCACACTTACCTACATCTAGTTGCTTACGCAAACCATACATCTTCACAATTATTTGGTATTATATAAGGGGGAGGAACTTTAATAATGCTTTTACGATATTTTTCCGTCTACCTTAGGTCAAATATAGATATATTTTATAGTAATGTGTAGACATAGTATAGATAAACATAATAATATGCTATATATGCTTGTTAGCTTGCTGTGTCAACCCTGTTGCCTAGGGCTACTAATACGGTATCGACATTGGCAATTCTGAAATCTGATACATATTTTATTGGTGTTTGCCTGGTAAACACGACTAATACATACAAAATTTATTTCTACATCAAACAGCTTAGCCCTTAAGAGGCTAATCCCAAAACATTTTATTGACAATCTGAATAATAATTATTCAATTAAATTCAACCTACATTTCGTTACCAGTATATTGCGTATGAATTCACTAATGAGGAAATGTCGACTTTTGATTCTTCAAGAAATTCCTCCAAATGAGCGCGAACTGCCTAAAACACAAACATGGGGTCGGTTTAAATTTTTATGTTTATATATACAGGGTGAGACGCGAAACTTCACTACGTGCACTTCTATCATGCAAACGTGACTTGGTTGACAAATTAAATTGCAAAGGCTACTATTGTTACAAGTTTGCCACCCTGATTCGGATAAATATGTATTTATCTCCAAAAAGGGTTAGATTTAGGTATTATGAATGCTAATGTAAATCGAAAGAGATTCGAACTGACAATTAACTTAGTTAATAAAATACAGCGTGTCCCGTTTGAAAAACGCAAGTTTTGACCATTTGAATTTTGTCAAGTTGCCAAGTCAATTTCTATCACCCTGTATGTTGCTACGCAAAATTGTAATACGTGTGCTGAAGGTACATATACTGGTGTGTCGTCTGCAAAAGACGATTCTTGTAGATTATTCTTCCTTCAAGTTATCAGGTATAAAGAGCAAAAATTCTCGAAAAAACCGAAATATTTTGAAAATGGTAAATTTTAGACACCTTTTTTTATATATTTTTTATTTCAACAACACACCACGAGGGCTTACAGCCTAAATACTATCGTACCGTGGGTGTCGACAAGGAGAAAAGAGGCAAGTTGTTAATTCTGGACTTGAAAATTTGAAGGTTCGGAGGAGAAGGGAAAACAAGCGCTGGCAAGGAATTCCACAACTTGGAAGTCCTTGGGACAAAAGAGCGGGCATAACAGGATGTTCTATGTCTGATAACCTGCACAGTAAAAGGGTGCATTCGCTCTGTTCCCCTGGTAGATCTGTTGGGGGCAGCAGGTGGAGGAACTATGCAAGAAAGCTCCTCTGAGCAGTGCCCGTGCAGATATCTATAAAAGAGAGAGTGGTCACCAACGACACGTCGGTGGGCAAGGGAAGGCAGCCTTTGGGCGAGACGTGTAGCTCTCTTCTGAATGGAGTCCAGGATAGCGAGTGTAGAAGCGGCAGCATCACCCCAGATGTGGAAGCAGTATTCAAGGTTTGGCCTTATTTGTAAAGTATATAAGGTATAAAGATTAGCTGGTGAGAAGTATTTGCGAGCCCGGAAGAGGAAACCTAATTTCTTAGCAGCCGCTTCTGCAATTGATGTGACATGTTGGTGCCAATTGAGATTTCGATCCACAGAAATGCCAACAAGTGAAAAGGACTCATTACTTGAATAACCTGGTTGTTGATTGTGATGGGTCTAGGGCTGGTGTATCTCTTCTGACAAAGAAAGCAAGATTGAGATTTGGTGGGGTTGAATTGTACAAGATTTCTACTTCCCCAGTCTAATATTTGTTGGAGATCCACGGAGACAGAAGCCTCCAGAAGTCTGCGATCCTCATCTAATTGGGCCAAAGAGACAGGCTTAGAATTTTGTATATTTGAGTGGAGGGTGCTGTCGTCCGCGTAACTGTGAACTGGGTTGGATGTGCTAGAGAGGAGGTCATTTATGTGGAGAAGAAACAAAGTAGGGGCTAAAGCTGAACCTTGAGGAACTCCGGTATTAATTGGATATAGTTTAGACGAATGGCTATCCACGACAACAGAAATGCTCCGGTTGGAGTAAAAATTTGCTGTCCAGGTACAGAGTTTTGGTGGTAGGCCATAGACCGAATGTTTATGAAGCAGCGCTGCGTGCCAGACCTGGTCGAATGCTTTGGATATGTCTAGAGCGACAATCTGGAATTCACCGTGTAGTTCCATAGACTTTTTCCAAGAATGAGTGACAAAGGAAAGGAGGTCGGTAGTTGATCTGCGCTGACGGAATCCATACTGCCTGTCGTGGATTAGACTGTGTTTTTCAAGAAATTTTAGTAAATCGGTGTTTATATACTTTTCCATCACTTTAGAGACGACTGAAAGGAGATAAATAGGCCTGTAGTTGCTAGAAAGCGCTTTGGATCCTTTCTTGGGGACGGGTTGTACTCGAGCAGTTTTCAAGTTACTAGGGAATATGCGTATATTCTAAGATGTCTGAAACAGACGAGTCAGGACAGAAGCAGGTTCTGGTGCGCATTTTTTGATAACAATTGCTGGGATCTCGTCAACGCTAGAGGCTTTCCTGGCATTAAGAGAAGAGAGCATCTTTCGTACCTTTTTAGTTTTGGAAATGATATCCGTCATTTTATGCGCGACATTGGGGACTGTTGGTGGTTGAACATTTGGAGGTGGGTTGAGAGTAGAATTGCCGGCGAACAACGAGGAAAAAAGTTCAGCCTTGCCCAGGGCGGTAGAAACAATTTAATCTCCTGAGACAAGAGGTGGGAACGTGCTCTTGCAGAAATTATTCCCAATAGATTTAGCAAGAGTCCAGAAGGGCTTGCTGCCCTTGGAGCTTAAGAGGACTTTGTTTTTGATGTGAATTTTTTGCCTCAGAAAGAATGCGGACATAGTGGTTTCTTGCGTCGTTAAATGCTTGACTTTTTTTTTTGGCTGGTATTGTGTATAAGCGTTTTGTGAGCTTTGACCTTTTCAAGTCTGGCCTTGTCACAAGATTTAAAGAACAAGTGCTTTTGAGTGGATGAAGAGGTTTTCCGTTTACGTGGAATGAATAATTCCATGCCAGCTTGGATAATTTAGGTGACGTTTTGTGAGATATCAGAGTATGCTAGTGAAAGTCTACGTTAAATTATGAGTGGAATTCAAATTTATATTAATAGTTGGCATAGTGCATTTAAAATAACGGAGTTGATAGACACTTCCGATAGAACCGTAAGTGTCACGTGAGCAAAAATACTTTAGTTTAATTCGGCTCGACAGAAAACTAAGGAATCGAAATTTTCCGAATTTAAATCGGTTTGGTTATTGAGAAACTCCCAACAGAAACTCTTGGCGCCTCACTCTGTGTATATATATATATATATATATATATATATATATATATATATATATATATATATATATATATATATATATATATATATATATATATATACATATACATATACAGGCTGATTAATTAGCAATGGGAAATTCGAAAGCTGGAGATACTACAGGTTAATGTAGTATGTCCAGCTTTCGGATGTGACCATTGGCGCAAACACGTCTTATTCGAAAGTTGATACTTTCGGAAGTACAGGGTGTTGAAGGTTAAAATTTTAATTGTTTTGACATTTGCAGTTAACAGCTTTTCATCCTGCGTGTCCAACATGAAATTTGATTAGGTATTCTTCTTACATTTCGGTATTTCGATACGTTTTTAAAAAAAAGTGATTTAACGAACATTAGGTTTTGATAATATGAAAAATTAAAAGCAAAGAAACCAAGTGTAATAATTAATTTCTTGTATTATCACAACGTAATGTTCTTTAAATCGAATATTTCTCGAAAACGGATCAGGATATCGAAATGAAATAAAAACACACAATTAATTGAAAAATAATTGCTCTTTAAGGTTGTGAATCAAATTTCATGTTACACATATACGGCGAAAAGTTATTAACTAGAAATATGGGTTAAATTGGTCATAACTGGCGCCTTCTATGAGCAATGCGATATTTGCAACACGGATTTTATTCGTAGCCTAAAAAATTTTATTCCAAAATTTTTCCACCCTCTACACACACATACAAACAGTCATATATATATATATATATATATATATATATATATATATATATATATATATATATATATATATGTATATATATATATATATATATATATATATATATATATATATATATATATATATATAGATATATATATTCGGAAATATTTCCGCGGTCTTTAATGTGAGCTATACTTGATTCTCGGGTTTCTCCAAAATTTATTAAAACTCGACGTTTCGGCTCCTGTTTTGGAAATGGCTCCAAGACTATACTTGGTTTTCAGGTTGAACCGCACCCGAGAACCAAGTATATCTCATATATATATATATATATATATATATATATATATATATATATATATATATATATATATATATATATATATATATATATATATATATATATATATATACATTGTGGTCCATTCGATATGGAAACACCCCTGTAACTTTTGTATTTAAAAGTAGACTTTGAAGAACAAAAGATCAGAATATATAAGTTTAAAATCTTTATTACTGCTGTGAAAATTGTTCTCTGCGCCACTTGACCGAGGTCTACTAAAGCAGTTTTTCTATGTCAAAAAATGGGGGAAAGATCTAGAGCCATTTTTAGGGGAAAATAAGTACTCCACTGCATTCGGCTTCCCTCAAGATAGATATATTCAAAACTTCATCAAAACAGAAGAGTTATTAACCATTTCAGAGAAGTTAATTGTTTGACCCTTGTATATGGAAACACCCCCGTAACCTTTGCATTTATAATGTGATTTTTTTAGCGAGATCTCAAAAGAGATAAAACAAAGAAGTCTATGGATTCGGTGAAAATGGTTTCGTATGCCATTCGATCACGGCCTACTAAAACTATTTTCGTGCCACAGCATTTATAAACTTTATTCTTCAACTTTTAAGATGTTATTGTTGACTTTCATAGTTCCGTCATAATAGTTATTTTTGTTTATGAAATTTGGAAGGTAACAATTTTGAAGAACAGCGAATCCAGGGGCGTACTTATTTTTAAAAATTTTTACATATGAAAATAGTTATAGTAGGCCGTGGTCGAATGGCATAGGAAACAATTTTCACAGGATCTGTAAACTCCTTCATTTTCTATCTTTTGACATCTCGTTAAAAAAAACGCGTTATAAATACAAGTTACAGGGGTGTTTCCATATAAAAAATGTCTCAGAAATAAACCTTTCTGAAAAGGGTAATAATTCTTCTTTTTTGATGAAATTTAGCATATATAAATTTTCAGGGATACCGAATGCAGTGGCGTAGTTATTTTTTCCTAAAGACTTTCCGTGCAAACTGAACACGTGGAAATAAATAGAAGTATAAGCAAAACATACTTATACTTTTATAATATAAATATAAATAAATAAATAAATAAATATATATATATATATATATATATATATATATATATATATATATATATATATATATATATATATATATATATATATATATATATATATATATATATATATATATATATATATATATATATATATATATATATATATATATATATATATATATATATATATATATATATATATATATATATATATATATATATATATATATATATATATATATAGGGTGGCGAATTGAAAACGAAACAGACCAATTTGCGTCCAGAGAATTTTTTTTAAGGAACGCTGAAACACGTCAATTTAATATTGAGGGGGACATGTTTTGACATAAAACTCAACTTTGTCACATCAACCCCTTAAGGGTGGTGATAACAACCCTTATATATTAAATAGGGAACATGGGTCGAGTGCTACATCGTTTGAAAGCTCTTTCTTTTCTGAATTCAGCACACTAATTTCTTTGAAAGTTTTATCAACTCGTTTAAAAATTATTCACAGTTAAAGATGCTAAAACGAATTTCACCCATTCCGATAAGAAATGTGCTGATAGTCAATGTTTTGTTGGTTTGTAAACAAAAAATTGACTATCAGAACATTTCTTATCGGAATGACAGAAATGCGGTTTATTATTTCAGTTTATAGGTCGGTTTGATACTTGATAGTACTACCGAAAATTAATTTCACAATGGTGTATTCTGTAGAAGAAAGAGTTGAATTAATTACTCTTTTTTTCAAAAACGATGACTGTGTCAACCGTACCGCAAATTTGTTTAATGAACGACATCCATACAGACATGTTAAAAAATACATTTTAGAGGTAGTTGCAAGGTTTCGACAAAGTGGTACAGTAGCCAACAAAAAACGGGATCCTGAACGTGAATTTCCGGTTAGAAATGAGACTACTGAGATTGAAGTTTTAGGACAAATTGCTGCAGACCCAACTTTGAACATGAGAAAATGGCCACTGTTTCAAACATCAAAAGAAAAACTGAAGCATCATAAATTTTACCCGTATAAAATTCACCTTGTACAACAACTAAATGAATATGATTTTGATCGGCGGCTCGAGTTTTGTGAAGTTATGACTGCACGAATAGCTGATAACGGGAACTTTCTGTTCAATATCTGTTTTTCAGAAGAGTGTACGTTTTTATTAAACTCTACAGTCAATCTTCGTAATTGTCGTTATTGGGCAGATAATAATCCACGAAATTTTCACGAAGTCCACACTCAACCTCCACAGAAATTGAATGTCTCGATTGGAATTTCTGGAGACCGTTTAATCACACCAATTTTTCTTGATGGTAATTTGAGTGGCGAAACGTATTTGGAGTTATTAGGAGATATTGTTTACCCTCTACTAATTGACATTGTTGAAAATGATTTTTCACAGCGTGTTAGGGATTTTTTGAACAGAGAGTTTCCAGAGCAATGGTTTGGGGGTAGAGGAGCTGTTGAGTGGCCCCCTAGATCACCGGATTTAACTCCTTTAGACTTGTTTCTATGGGTCAATTAGAGAGTAGAATTTTCGAAACAGAACCGAAGTCTCTCGAAGAATTAAGACGACGCATTGTTAAAGAATGCCGTCTAATAACTCCACAAATGCTCCAGAATGTCAGAGCTCGTTTTGAACAAAATTTGTACTTTTGTATGGAAGCTGGCGGTGAAAAATTTGAACACTTAACTGAATAAATATTTTTGAACGTTTGGTTTTGTTTTTTATTTTTTTTTTTAACGAAAAATTGACTAATGAGTGCATTTCTTATCTTTGAAGTCCAACTGTGAATAATTGTTAAACGAGTTGATAAAACTTCCAAAAAAATTAGTGTGCTGAATTCAGAAAAGAAAGAGCTTTTAAATGATGTAACACTCGACCCATGTTCCCTATTTCAAATATAAGGGTTATTATCACCACTCTTAAGGGGTTAATGTGACAAAGTTGAGTTTTATGTCAAAACATGTCCACCTCAATATTAAAATTGACCTATTTCAGCGTTTCTTAAAAAAAATTCTCTGGCCGTAAATCGGTCTGTTTCGTTTTCAATGCGCCACCCTATATATTATATATATATATATATATATATATATATATATATATATATATATATATATATATATATATATATATATATATATATATATATATATATATATATATATATATATATATATATATATATATATATATATATATATATATATATATATATATATATATATATATATATATATTGAAACTAGCCTCGGACATGTAGGACAACTAGGTGGCCTAGTTTGCGCTAATTAAAAAATATTTTTTTAAATTCAAAAGGCGGGATCGCCTCATTAGTGAATTTTTTAAAGAAAATTCACTAATTGCGCAATAATTGAGATACTAAATTTATTCCGCTTTGTTGCTGTTTCACTCTATATATTATGGAAGGGCAAGTCGTTTATCTCAGAATAAACATAATAATTCAAAGATCAAGATATAGAGGCTTATTTGTATACATCAGATAACGTAAGAGATTATTACACGTGCAAACACTAAATTTAAATTGAATCAGATAAAACAATTAAAGATGTTAAAACGATCTGTACTATACGCATCTCTAATGCTTAACCTACTAATTTTCAGACATTCAATAAAGCTCTTTAATTAACCACTAAACGTTCTGCTTCGGTAAATCGTAGTTTTTGTATTTGTTTTACTCAATGATCAATTTACCGAAACATAAAGGAATCTCAGAAATAAATTAGAATCACAGGGTTGCTTAATTACTTAAAACAATTTTACGTTGAGAACGACGACAATGTCTTGCCAGCAACAGCGTTCCATTCCTGCGAGGATTTCCATTAACATTGGTCGTAGTTCATTTCCTGATAATTCATTTGTTTTGAAACGGCGTTTGTATCTCTGGGAATAAACTGGGCCATTAGTGAATTAATTATGCATTGAGACAAGCTGAGATTAATTATTTATTGTAACCACTTATTGAATTTACGCGAATTTTCGATGATAAATTAGAAACACCATGACACGCGTTCGTCTCGCGGAACGACCCAATAATTGGAATATGCTGATTTTGCCTTGGTACGGTAATTGGAGTAAATTGCCGTAAATCTGTCCCGGCATTACGTTCTGTGTGATACCTTCTTAGTAGAAAGTGATTAGTAAGTTATAAACGTTTCTCAGAATATAGAGCACCACAAAAAGTGAGAACACGAAATTTTACAAGGTGAGAAGCTTAGCATAAATACAGGGTGAGTTTTTGAAAGTGTTACAAGAGGATATCGCAAATCATCAAGAAACAATATCATTATTATTCATATGCTTCAATTACTTATCTATTTGTTAATGATTCTTGCACATGGTGGTGGTGGTGGTGGAGGTATTTATGACCTTGGAACAGAATTCCATCAGCCATAGACTTTTGCTATTTTATATACACAAATATACAAAAATATCTTAATTATCTAGAAGATAGAATTATGTTACCTATACACAAATATACAATATCTAAACTTATTTATACATATAATAATTTTTGCTTTCTTTTTCTTTTTTCTTCTCTTATTTCTTTTTTTTTTCTCCTTTCTTTTATTTTTCTTTTTTTTTCTTTTCATTAATATTTTTTTAACTTTTTTTTCCATTATTCTTGTTTTTTTTTTGTTTTTTTTTTTGTTTTTTTAAAATCTTTTTTTTTGTTTTTTTTTAAATATATTTTTTATTTATTTATTTATTTTTTCCAAATCATGTATACGGGATAGACAGGGACACACTTTTGCATCCAGGGGCCCTTCAGGACGACGGACGACTTCAGACAAACTGACTGGACCACGGATAACAACAAAGGTTTATAAAGGTGCAGAGACAAAGGATCACTTAAAAACTAATAATTACAAATTTCTGTTACACTATTGCTATATTTACATATTATTTCCTATATTTATACTAACCTACCAAGTAGTTTTCAGTTGTGTATATTTACATGTGGGTTACATTGAATACAATAAAGAAAAAAGGAAAATATATACATATATACACATACATACCACATTGATACATACTCCACACACACGCGTGCGCGCGTGCGTACGCACACACGTACTCTCCCACACACACTAACGCGTAAACACACACACGTACACGCATATATACACGTACACAAATTATATACAAATGCAAATGGCTTTTTTTATAATTCTAATGTTATATCGCTAAAAAATTTACAGAGAGCAGTGATTATTGTATTCTTGCACATCTTATTCATAATTTAGACATCTATAAGAAAATATTTTTATTAAATTTATATAAATAATGAGAAATAAAATATTTTGGATTATATTATCAATTTGGGGTTTATTCTAAGGAAAATTTGTTTTTGTTTGTTTAATAAATTACAAAATAATACATTTATAGGCAAAGTTAGTAAATATTACTCTTATTGTTCCTAAACGTCAAAATGTTTGGGGTTGACATCTTTGGGTGATGAATAAAAAGGCTTTTTCTTATCAAACAAATATTTTTATTCATTGTCCCGACGCGTTTCGACCCTTTTTAACAGTTCATCCTCATGGAAATCTAGAATTTACAAAAGGCTTGTCAGAAAAACGGAGTTTTCCGGTAGGCTACTTCTGCGAGGGTACAACACAGGAATACTAGATAAAATTAACGACAGCTAACCCCAACACTAAGTCAAAAAGTTAAAGGTTAAAAATGTCAAGCTACAAAGCTATAAAAGATTACAGGTATACAGTCATAAACTACTACATGCAACAAAATGAAACAAATACAAATCAAATTGAACTACAAGAAAAGCTAATTTATCTTGAGATTTTAAATTACAATAAGTCTAGCTCTAAAACTCATAAAAGCTTAAAAGTTCTTTAAAAATTGTCTAAAAAAGTTCGCCTTTGGCAGAGTATCTTTTAAGTTCAAGCTGGAGACAACAACAGGAGCGAAAGCAAACAGCACAAACACCAGCAAGCCATGCAGCTGAGAAGAAACTTTCAGAGAACATCAAACTCAATAAGTGAATGGGAATTGAAACAGAAGCGAATTTTTTACTGTTTTATGAAACATGAAAAACGCCAAAATGGCGAACTTACTTACTTGTCTTTTTAAACAGGACTGAAAAACTATACAGTTAAATGTCCAAGGAACATGCTTCATCTGTTGTTGTAGGATTGATTCATTGGCATCAGAAGTGTTACTAACTCGGAATGTAGCAACTTTTATTGAAATTAAGAATGAACATGTAAAAGTTAAGATTAAAACGCATGTCTCACGTGACGACGAACACGAGCTGACAAAAATCTCCAGGCGCAAGATCGGTCTTTAAAACGAAAACGGAAATGACAAGTGACAGCTGACAGAAGTGACGTATCGACCAGGAAATGTCAAGACGCTAAAATCGAATGACAGGTCCGGAGTAGACCAAAACAACTAGACGTAAGGTCGGTCTCAAAACCGAAAACGGAAAAAACGACAGCCGATAACTGACAGAAGTGACAAATCGACTCGAAAATACGGACATGAATATTAAAATGACAGGTCTGGAAACCACAGAGCAGACCATGTCACAGAGTTATCTCATGGTCTACTTGGATGGTGTGTGGATATAGGGTTGAAAAACTTGTGACGTCTGTATTGGAAACATTAAGTAGGTTTTTGTTAGAACAATTAATATGTTTATAAATTTCGACCTCTTCAACGACAAACTGCCAAAATTGGAAGGGTGCAGAATTTTTGCGTTATTTTCTTTGCTCAAAGGGTGTCCTGACTCGCTTAAATGACAACCAAAGATCGAAGTGTTGTTATCGGGTTGATTTCTGCTTCTTAGGTGTTCAGCGATTCTCAAACTCAACGCTCTTCCTGTCCTGCCGACATAGATTGTGTTGCAATCGGGTTCACCACACTCCAAACAATATACGCTTGAGAATTGGAATACTGTCTTTATTTTGGATAAACAAACTTTTTACACTGTTCGTAGACTTGAACGAGAACCTGACATTTTTCCTGCTGAGTGCTCTTGTAACAGTGTTGGTAATAGAACCACAAAATAAACGATAAATATGAAAGCCTCTCTGATTGTTCTGAGGGCAGACTTAAACTCATTGACCTCAACAATTGGCGGTTTTTCTTTTTGACTAATTTATGTACTAGTCTCAGTGGATATTCATTATTGGTAGCTAACTGTTTGATCAGATTTAGCTCTTTTTCGAAATTCTCTCTAGACAATGGGATTCTAAACAATATATGTGTGACATGTGATGGCAAGACCTGTACGGTATAAGATGGTCGGTCTGATTGGGTTTTCTGTAGATATCGAACTCTATTGAGTTACCTCTTCTTTGTAGCTTGAGGTCCAAGAAGTTGATTGACGATTCTACTTCTAGCTCCATTGTAAAATTGATGTTGACATGTAAGCTGTTCAACCAGTTCAGGAACAGATGGAGCTGCTCAATGGTGCCAGACCAAACCACTAGAATGTCGTCTACGTAACGATTCCAAGAAGTAATGAAATTGGAATATGGATTGAAATCCTTGAAGACCATTTCCTTCTCAAAGAAACTCATAAAGATTTCCGCACAAAGCGGTGAAAGGGGATTTCCCATGGGGAGACCTTTTGTTTTTGTATATAGATTTTGTTATCGAACTTAAAAAAAGTTCTGCGACAAGCAAGCTGTTAAAAAGGTTGGAAATGCGTCAGGACAAAGAAAAAAATATTTGTTTGGAAAGGAAAAGCCTTTTTATTCATCACCCAAAAATATTACTCTTGTTCTGCATCGCTGTAGTCAATTTTCGTAGAACAAATTCACTAATGGGAAGATCCAGACTTTTGAATTAAAAAATTTCTTTAAGTGAGCGCGAAATAGGCTCTTTAGAACACATATCCGCGGTGACTTGAAATTTTTATATGTTTATATGTATGTATGTATCACATGGATAATTCAAAAAAGAATGGGCTGATTCTGATAGAATTTGGTAAGTACCTTCCTTTTGCAAGTGGCTTGGATAAGTTCGTTACCCAGGAAGATCGGTTCAGGCTTTAAGTTTTCTCTTGTAAAAACAGTTATATAGATATCAAACTATATTGAGTTAGCTCTTCTTTGTAGCTTGAGGTTCAAGAAGTTGAGTGACGATTCTACTTCCAGCTCCATTGTAAAATTGATGTTGACATGTAAGCTGTTCAACCAGTTCAGGAACAGATGGAGATGCTCAATGGTGCCAGACCAAACAACTAGAATGTCGTCTACGTAACGACTCCAAGAAGTAATGAAATTGGAATATGGATTGAAATTCTTTAAGACCATTTCCTTCTCAAAGAAACTCATAAAGATTTCCGCACAAAGCGGTGAAAGGGGATTTCCCATGGGGAGACCTTTTTTTTTGTATATAGATTTTGTTATCGAACTTAAAGAAGTTCTGCGACAAGCAAGCTGTTAAAAAGGGTCGAAACGCGTCAGGACAAAGAAAAAAATATTTTTTTGGAAAGAAAAAGCCTTTTTATTCATCACCCGAAAATATTACTCTTGTTCGGCATCGCTGCAGTCAATTTTCGTAGAACAAATTCACTAATGGGGAGATCCAGACTTTTGAATTAAAAAAGTTCTTTAAGTGAGCGCGAACTAGGCTCTTTAGAACACATATCCGCGGTGACTTGAAATTTTTATATGTTTATATGTATGTATGTATCACATGGATAACTCAAAAAATAATGGGCTGATTCTGATAGAATTTGGTAAGTACCTTCCCTTTGCAAGTGGCTTGGATAAGTTCGTTACCCAGGAAGATCGGTTCAGGCTTTAAGTTTTCTCTTGTAAAAACAGTTATATCTCCGTAAATAACAAAGCTACTACAACCAAATTTAGTAAGCAAGTTTCTATCACAAAGGCTGATCTATGTACCAAAATTAATATCTCTAGATTAAAAGATCATAAGCCTTTGAAATCTCAAAATTAATCATACTTGTAGGCCTACTAATGCGCCTTTTGAATGAAAAATATCAAATGCAATGACTAGCAAGCTTCTCGATTTCGGTCTCAGCTGTTATTTTCGTTAATTTAATTAAAATAGTGCAAAATTCCATTTGAAAAATTAATACGCGCGACCGTATTTACCTGTTAGTATACAACATCTGCCATGTGAGTAACCGTTTGTCATCAAATAAGACGAGTTTCAATCCGAGTAGTGAGCTTATTTATTTAATTTTAGTCTTTTATTTCATTTTACTGTTAAGTGATCAGGTTGCGCAGTTCCCAGGAGTTTTTTAACGAATGTTTGTGAAAAAAAATTCACTACAAATGAGATTAAAGGTTTGAAGCCTTGATTCAATTTGAATAGCAGATTTGGTTGTTTGTTATTGCCCTAACTTGGTGAAACCGTTCCCTACTTAACACAGCCGTAGAGACTTTTCATGTGGCTTCATAAGTACTTGTTTTTCCTCTGCCACCGATTTAGCTTTTTACGGCATCGTCATGGGAACGAAGATTTTCCCTGTGAAGTCAAAGAACAATCTTCACGTCTCTATTTAGATCAGATTTTATAATTCTTGTTTATTTTATGAGCGACATTTCATGTACATAAAGTTTTCGAAATAGCGAATTTTGTTGTTTCTTGAAAGAAAATTTTATTTCCAGTTTTTGTGTAAAAGAATATTCAGGAAATTTGTGTACTGTGTGTTTAAGAAAATCTTGGTAAAAAATATATAATAAATTTTTTTACTTTATATTTGCACCTTTCTAGCGAACTTGCATGGCAAAAATTCACTTTTAATGAGATCACGACTTTGAGACTTTTGAATTTTTTTTCAGACGAACGTAAACTAAGACTTCTAGAAACTCTTGGCCCTTTGTACCAGCCAGATTCTCATGGTGCCAATCGCCACTTCCTTCTCTTTGTCACTCTGGGCATAATTGAAATATATATAAATATATATATATATATATATATATATATATATATATATATATATATATATATATATATATATATATATATATATATATTAGTTCAGTCTCTTCCAATCACAGATCAAATTGTTACCATTTTGTAGACAAGTTATTATTTTGTCGTAAAAGAGAAACTGAAAGTACCTAAAGTGTGTACATTTTATTATAACATTTACAAAAAAACTAAATGTGCTACCTAATTTTATATGCATCTCCTTATATAAAAGAAATACATGGGGGTACCATATAACAGTGAACTGTATATAGATCACTGTCATAAAATTATAGTTTGAGAATAATGCGTCTTATAATACTTTGTTAAGTCGATAAAGAAAAAGGAAGTGGAAACGCTACGTAGACTCGAATACAAGAACCTGGCCGGTATCGAGAGATAACCTGTAGGATTGTCGAGAATAGTTTCAATGTTTGTTTACATATTATATATATATATATATATATATATATATATATATATATATATATATATATATATATATATATATATATACATAATTACTTATTTCAAACATGTTTTTTCGATTAAACGTCGTAGAAGGTATCAAAACCTATAGAAAACATAAACTTGGAAGGACATTGTTTTTGTCTGTCGGCCTGTCGGTCTGTATGTCTGTTTGTTTGTAGCCACGATAACTTTAGAGCGAATTGAGATATCGTCTTCAAATTTGGTATACAGTTAGCACTCGACAAACGAATTGTTCGGATTGTTTTTGGACAAAATCTCTTTAGAAGGTAGGGGATTAATGGGAGGTAGTTTCGTGAAAATTGATATTTTTTGGTTAAAACTCGACTAGTATAACCTTTTAGGGTTTATTTATTAGAAAACTTTTAATTTCATCAAACATCTGGTATGCTCTGCTGAAATTATATTAGGCGTTGAATATGTGGGGGTGGAATATTGTTGACAAAGATATCGAATTTTTTTGCTAGAACGGCGTAAAAAGTCTCAATACATATATAAAACTTGATTCTAGAACCAAAATTTTTTTGGCTGTCGGTCTGTTTGCTTGTACGTCTGTCTGTTAATAGGTGCAATAACTTTCGAACGAATCGAGATATCATCTTGAAATTGTGCATCCGGTTAGCACCCGACAAAGTAACGCTTAGACTTGTTTTTGGGTAAGATCGCTTGCGGGGGTAGGGGATAAATAAGGGGTAATTTGGTGAAAATTGAATTTTTTTCAATGAAACCAGTGAACTATAACGTTTCAAAAGTTTTTGGGTACAGGAATACAAATATTTTCTTTGTGGTCAAGTAAAGGGCCCAACATTCCATTCCATGAGAATGCGTTTCTGAAGAGAATAAATTATCACAGCTATGTGGAAGTTATGATTCGATTAGCGGCACTATTTTTTTTTAATTAAACTATTGATAGAGCTGTAGTAGTCCTTAATGCTCAGGGGTGCTTTAAGGTACTTACTTCTTCTTGTTAATTTACTTTTACACACACAAACACACACACACACACACACACATGTTGTTGAAATTAATATATATATATATATATATATATATATATATATATATATATATATATATATATATATATATATATATATATATATATATATATATATATATATATAACATTAATTTACCCAATAATTTTTCATACACTTTTAAAACAAATCAATTTACACATCCACCCAACAAAGTACACTTTTTCCATATGAATACAATTTAATAAATTAATTAGAATTGATTGCATTTAAATGACGGCTATTCTTAATTAATTCCAAATTATTTGCCTTGTTAATTTGCTTTTAACACTAATATTCTTAACTATTTTCCTCTTCTAAGGCTCCCTAATCATTGTGGTTAGAAACCTTTTGTTAAAACTTTAACCCATGCAAAACTTTTATAGACCTTTAGTTTCACTGCACTATTTACTGATTGTGACAATATCGTTTACTAACAACTTTATAATGTACCGATTAAGTTCTCACGCATTGTCCAAAAAAACTGCTTCAAATAACGCATTTCACTTTTCCATAATTTTCATAAATATTTCCAAATTAGTTGATTTTTACTTAAAAAATCTCCAATATACTGTTCATATACTAATCATTACGTTTTTCCCATAAAACTTTTACTCTCTGAATTTTATCATATCATATACCAAAGACTTCTCTTTGCAACCTTCCAAAAATTATTATCTTCTTGCCTTTTTTCCTTGACAACCTTCTAGCTCAATTATTTCGCTTAGTAAAAACGATTTTCTCTATTATATTCTATATTTCTTTGGCACAGTACATGTATACTGGCTGTTTTAAAGTATCTATTGTCTTAACTTCACTTCGTCAGTTGACATGGGAATGGTAAATTATAAAATTATAAAACATTATAAACTTCCATTATAGCTTTTACTGAATGATGTTTTCAACAGCTATTTGTGGTTTATTATTTGAATATACTTTTCTGTTCTTAACTGTCAATTCGCATCATACATTTACTACAAAGTATTATTAGAATTGGTATAAACACACTCCAGATTTATTTGTGCAGCATTCAAACATTAGACTGTAACCTAATGTTTGTATTTTTGCAACAAAATCCCTACGTAATTTGTTTTTTTTTTTCTTCTATAATTTGAGTAGTATAAAATTATCGATGGACAGATTTGCAAACTTTATGTGATTTAAACATATTATTGACCTATGTCATTGCATAGCAATATATATATATATATATATATATATATATATATATATATATATATATATATATATATATATATATATATATATATATATATATATATATATGACATACTTGGTTCTCGGGTTGAAACGCGTCCAGAATTTATGAGTTTTCATAAATTCTGGACGCGGTTCAACCCAGGAATCAGGTATGTGTCACATTAAAGACCACGGAAATCAATCTGAACATATATATATATATATATATATATATATATATATATATATATATATATATATATATATATATATATATATATATATATATATAGGCTGTTTCAAAAAACATGCACCATCGCTCGTGGGGCAATTCCTAACTAAAAAATAAGAAAAAAAGTTTCTGTGTACATGGGCCCGGAAACGCACAGTTTCCAATATACAAGGAGTTGAATTTTAATTTTTTTTTAAATTTTTTTATAAATAATTTTAAAACCACTAGATTGATTTTAATGAAACTTGAAAGTGTATTATGAAAGTGCATATTTTCAAGTGGGAATCTGCTTACAACTGCGTCAGTGGCGTGCGTACGGGGTAACTGTAGAAATTCATTACTGGAAAAAATATATGTGCCACTGTCTTTTTCCAACTTTGATACATCAGTTATGAAGCTTATTACATAATCCACAAAAGCTGCCTCTTGGTATTTTTTCGTTCAGGGTATCCCTTAGGAGATATGATTAATTTTATAAAAAGGGGCAAAGTACCGATTCGTTGGAGTAATGAAAACAGTAATCGTAAAGTGCCATGAAACTATAATTTTTGACAGTTCTCTAAATTCTACAATTTTGAAGTGCTTTGTAGGCGTCAAAACAGTTTTCGTGTTATTCTTTAAATTTTGATACGGTGCAGTATTTTCGTTTTTAGTTATTTGTTGATACTGAGCTGCTCATTAATATTATTTCCTCCTCTCAGGATGGTTTTTGATTAAGTACGCTTCAGCGGATTTGACTGATATGTTGTTAATTTATGGACAAACAAATCAAAATGCTGGACAAGCTGTGCGAGTTTATCAGGAAACTTATCCGCAAAGAAGAATTCCTGACAAAAATATTTTCCCACGTATTGTAAGACATTTGAGAGAAACTGGTTTTTTAAAACCTTTAAAAGCTGACTCTGGACGCAGAAGATACCGCCGAACTGTACGAGTTGAAGAGGCAATATTAAATAGAGTTGAACCTGATCCTAGTACAAGTACGAGAATTATTGCTACCGAACTGAGTAATATTTCGGCATCATCAGTTCACAGAACTCTGAAGGATCAAAGTTTATATCCCTATCATTTTACACGTCTCCAGGAACTTCTACCTAGAGACTTTCAACCAAGGGTAATGTTTTGTCAGTGGTTCTTAAACAAACTTAGGCACGACCAACATTTTTCTAAACGTGTACTATTTACTGATGAGGCGTCATTTACGCGAAAAGGTATCGTAAATTTTCACAATTTACATACATGGGCCGATGAAAACCCACACTCTCTAAGAGTTGCAAATTCGCAGTATCAATTTTCCATCAATATTTGGGCTGCTATTATTGAAAATCACATAATTGGTCCTGTTGTTCTACCGAATCGTCTTGACCATGAATCATATTTAAACTTTTTTCAAAATTATTTGCCGTTGTTACTACCGCTTTTTATGAGAAATTGTACAATGTGGTTCCAGCATCATGGTGCGCCCGCACATTTTGCAGCAGTTGTAAGAACATAGTTAGCCAACACATACGGTCACCGATGGATTGGTCGTGGAGTTCCGGTGTCATGGCCACCTCGATCTCCGGACCTGAATCATCTCAATTTTTATTTGTGGGGTCATTTAAAAGAAATAGTGTATAAAACACCAGTAAATACACGAGAAGAATTGTTGGGAAGAATAGAATATGCATTTGACAGCATTAGAGAAGATCAAAATATTTGCAGAAGAGTAAGAAGATCTTTGCGCAGAAGGTTAAATAATTGTAACGACGCTAATGGTGGTCACTTTCAACATTTTCTTTAGCTTTGTTATTAAAGTCAATTGAGTAATGTACAAAAAACAAGAGTTTGGAAAAATCATGGTGTCTTTACGATTAGTTTTTTCATTTTTTATTTTTATTTTTTATTTATCATTTTTTATCAATGTTTGTAATATTCATTTCAATGTTTATCACTAATAAGTTTTACGTAGGTTAGTTATTTGCACGTTTATTGCTATAATGTTTACTGTATGTTTTGTTTTTCATATTCTTATGGTTGCAGTAAACATATATTATTATTATTATTATTATTATTATTATTACGCCGACTAATCGGTACTTTGCCCCTTTTTATAAAATTAATCATATCTCCTAGGGGATACCCTGAACGAAAAAATACCAAGAGGTAGCTTTTGTGGATTATGTAATAAGCTTCATAACTGATGTATCAAAATTGGAAAAAGACAGTGGTGCATATTTTTCCCCAAATGAATTTTTACAGTTGCCCCGTACGCACGCCACTGACGCAGTTGTAAGCATATTCTCACTTGAAAATATGCACTTTCATAATACACTTTCAAGTTCCAAGTTTCATTAAAATCAATCAAGTGGTTTTGAAACTATTTATAAAAAATTTAAAAAAAATTAAAATTCAACTCCCTGTATATTGGAAACTATGCGTTTCCAGGCCCATGTGCACAGGAACTTTTTTCTTATTTTTTAGTAAGCAATTGCCTCACGAGCGATGGTTTATGTTTTTTGAAACAGCCTGTATATATATATATATATATATATATATATATATATATATATATATATATATATATATATATATATATATATATATATATATATATATATATATATATATATATATATATATATATATATATATATATATATATATATATATATATATATATATATATATATATATATATATATTATTTATATTCTACCATAACGCACTTGCTGCGTCCAGGCTTTTAATCTTCTGATTGTTCAAATACAATTTCCGAATTGTATTCGTCATTTTCGTTGTCCGTTATGTTTGGCTCTACGACCTCAAGCATTTCGGATACAGATTTACTTCCTTCATCTAAACCATTCGGAGATTATGGAGCATTGCGAGATGCTTGCTCGTTAGACTGGACAAAAACCAAGGAGCATTGTAATCTTACGTGTCTACACCCACAGCTCGCGCATAAGCCGTTCTTACAATTACGTAAGATGACGCACTCAATTGTGGTTCAGATGCCGGTGAAAATTATGTAGTCAAATGTTTCGGGGTCATGTTCTGTAAAACCCATCCCCATTCTTTAGGTTCTGCGTTTCTTCCTTACCAAGTTTGGCCCTGTTGGTATACCCAGTCAATAGGTTGCCGAACTGTAGCACTTCGCTCGATGGAGATGATATCTCCACTGGTTTATTGGCCCTTGTTTATTTGACAAATTGTTTGTACCTAAAATCGTCTATATTGTGATTCGATTTTGGAGCCTTATAGATTGCTAAAAGAGTTCATATTCCGTTTTTAAATAATTAATTTGGAGGGCAGTTTTCTTCCTGAAAGAGTTTAGGTAATTGGTACGAATCGAAATGTTTTTCAAAGATTTTAAAAGTTTGTAGTTTACCTTTTATAAATAGATCAGATTGATGTTGTGTCACATCTAAAGATGGCGTGTAAAAATTAAATATGTTCTCTACAACGAAGATCAAAGCTTTATCCGGGTCTCCATATTTACGTTACAAATGTATCTAAAAAATATTTCTTTCTGGTGTCATTTCATTTATTCTATTAAAAGAACTAGGAGATCTATACCTTCTCCAACGATGACGGCATTGTCAGATTCCACAATGGCTGTGCCGACGATCAGAACATCAGCGTCGTCTCTGGATTGTTTTGTAGCGATATTCATATTTTTCATTTGTCGCACTCTGCATATGATGGTCTATTTGACACTGCAGTAACATATTCACGGATGCATACTCCCACTGTCCGCGCGATTTGTTAAAAACAGGTGGTGATAAAAAAATACTAAAACCTAAATTGTACAAAATAGTATACTCTACAAATTTTATAATAACTTTAAAATCGATTTGACCCATTGCAAACGAGATGTTTGCAACAAACCGATTTTGGTGACATTTCACCTTGAATATCTCAAGACATGCACACGAAATTATACAGGCTGTTTCTAAATTGATGCGAAAAATTCTACAGGGTAATTCTTTGGCGAAAAATAAGGGGTGTCTCTTTTATAACGTTTTTCTTGAAACCCCTTCTCCTCCAAGTTACAGCCCTTTGAAGTTTTGGCAAAAAAAGCTTTCATTAAATTTCTCCGTTATGAAATAATTTAAAAAACCAAATATTGCAGATGTATAAGGCTAACAAAATGACAGTATTAAATGCATTTTGTAACCCTATAATGTTATCACAAGAGGGTGAAAAAACCTACCATTACATTATTTTTTATCAGTAATTTTTATTGTGTGTACTGTTTTCTATTAAAAAAAAGATTTAGAAAGGATTCATTTAGTAACTTTTTTAAGTCTTGACATTTTCTCATAAAATTGTTAGTTTCATCACAAAAAATTAAAATATTACTCAGATCGGTGTCACATGAATTTACAGAGTGGTTGTTATTTGCTGAAAAATGAAGTACGTGATAGGCTGTCAAATAACGTCATAATTACACTAATATTAATTATTCTGGCTGTTGTCAATCTATCGAGAATTTCTTAAACACTTAGAACAAATAAATGAATAAAATGGTAAATTATACCAATTCCGAAATGGCAGATATGCATTTTGAATATGGCCGTGCTAATGGCAATGGATTAAGAGCACAGCGCCTCTACACTGAGTTATATCCAAATAGAACTGTTTCCCATCACAGCATATTCGTCTGCAAGAAGAAGGAAAATTTTCAAGAAGTGCCGCCGATTGCGGGCGTTCTAGAGAAGTAAGAACTGTAGCACTTGAAGAGGCTGTCCTCAATTTAATTGAAGACTCTCTTGGTACAAGTAAAAGAAGAATCGCTTAAGTCTTAAATGTCAGCTATTCGACGGCATTTAGAATTTTAAAAGAACAACTACTACATCCCTACCATATCCCACAAGTTCAAGCGCTCTTACCTCGCGATTTAATTTTTTTTCAATTGATGCTTCAAATGATCACACAAATTCCACAGTTCTTATCTCGTATTTTATTTACTGATGAGGCCAACTTTTCACGAGAATCTATTAGAAATTTTCATAATAACCACATATGGTCTGAAGAAAACCCACACGAAATTACGGAATCTCATTTTCAACACAAGTTTTCATTAAATGTATGGCTTGCTGTCATTGGTGATGACTTAATTGGACCATATTTTCCTTCGATAAGACTAAATGGAGAAGTATACTGTCATCTACTCTAAGAAGAGTGGCCCCTACTTCTTGAAAATATTCCTTTACAAATTAGACAACAAATGTGGTACATGCATGACGGGGCTCCGGCTCATTTTAGTATCAACGCTCGTAACTACTTGAACGAAGTATCCCCAAATTGTTAGATAGGTCGAGGACGCCCACAGAATTGGCCTGCCCGATCTCCTGAATTGAATCCGTGGGGATTTTTGCCCGTGGGGTTTTCTGAAAACCATAGTTTTTAAAGTCCTGTTGAAAACATCGATGACCTCAGAAATCATATTATCGCATCATGTGATATAAGAAACACATCCGGTATTTTTCATAGAATACGAAGTTCAATGAGAAACAGACTAGAGTCATGCTTTCTCTCAGAAGGGGGAATTTTCAACATTTATTATGATGATACGTACTGACATTTTGTTAATATTTCTTTTCGTTTCTTAGTTTGTTAATTATTAATTATAAAATAGTAGTACAATAGTTTTTGTTTCTTATTATGAACTTTTGGAAATTAGTAAAAGCCAGAACAATACATATTAACATATTAGTGTAACTATGACGTTATTTGACAGCCTACCACGTACTTGATTTTTAAGCAAATAACAACCACTCTGTAAATTCATGTGACATCGATCTGAGTAATATTTTATTTTTTTTGTGATGAAACAAACAATATTATAAGAAAATGTCAACATATAGAAAAGGTGATAACTGAATCATTCTTCCTAAATCATTTTTTTAAAATAGAAAACGGTACACACAACAAAAAGTACTGATAAAAAATAATGTAAGGGTAGGTTTTTTCACCCTCTTGTGATAACATTATAGGGTTACAAAATCCATTTAAAACTGTCATTTTGTTAGCCTTATGCATCTGCAAAATTTCGTTTTTTCAAAATTATTTCATTACGGAGAAATTTAATGAAAACTTCTTTTTGCCAAAATTTCAAAGAGCTTTAACTTGGAGGAGAAGGGGTTTCAAGAAAAACTTTATAAAAAAGACACCCCTTATTTTTGGCCAAAGAATCACCCTGTAAAATTTCATGCATCAATTTAGAAACACCCTATATAAAAATTTTGGCGGGATTATTTAAAATGCCAAAATACACAGATTTAAATTTATCATCTTTCATTCTGAGGTTGTATCTTTATTTCACTGGATTACACATGATATTTCAACTGTTACAAACAAATACTGAGTCCTGGGTGCAAAAAATAATGGCACAATTTAGATAGCCGTACTTGTCTGCACCTGAGCCTAGATGCCCCCTCACATCTCATGACCGAATACGGGTTGATTCCCGATTGTATAACGTACTGGTCTAGCCAAGAAGCCGAAGTTGTTTATTGCTAGATCTTGAATTCTGCTTAATAAACAAGAGAGGCGCATGACCTCCACCCTCTCCGTTCTCCAACTAAGCGATCAAATATTCACCATGCACTGGCTACATTGCAACCGGGTAACTCCAGAAAAAAAGTTCAAGAGTCCAGTACAGAAGTCTATAATTCCGTTTTACCGCCACAAGGGATTAGATCCAAGTTTATAAAGAACTCCAAGCCAAAAATAAACCAGATCTACGACAGCAACCTTCGCGACATCAGCAAAATTCGCTTCATACTTCGGTATATGACAATAACCATCGAAGGCATCTTAGCCAGACTAAAGCTACCGAAAGGTCAGACATCAGTTATTCTTATGCACAAGCGCCCCGTCATTATGAGTACAACAGGCAAAACAGCGCTACGTATAATGCTATCGAACAGCAAAATTATGTAACACTGGTGCAATTTTTGAACGAATTCAAGGCAATGTTCAGTCAGATCATGCAACAGAATAACATGATTCTAAACATGTTGTGGACTGTCATTAATAGACTGGCTAAACAATGTCTCAGTTTCTTAGAATAGCATTATAGAACGCCAATGGCCTTCAAGCCAAAAAAACAAGAAGTACAAATATTCCTGATTATGCACGAAATAGACATTCTGCTCGTATCAGAAACACATTTTGCGTACAGAGCACACTTAAAAATACCACACTAAAGTATATACCACACTGAACGTCCATACGCCACAGCTCATGGTGGTACCGCAATAATAATAAGAAACTTATTGCCACATTATGAGATGCCAAAATTCCAAGCAGATTTTCTACCAGCTACTACGATCCAAGTTAACAAGCTGCCTAATCCACTAACAGTATCAGCAGTTTATTGTCCGCCAAGATATAGAATTACAAAAGAAGACTTTCAATTCTTTTTTGTAACCTTAGGTAACGAATTTATAGCTGGTCTTTCAAGACTGAAAACACTGAAAGGTAGGGAACTCTCTAAGTTGATATTAGAAAAGAGGTACAGTACATTATCCACGGGAGAACCAACATATTGTGCTACAGATCCAAACAAAATTCCTGACTTATTAGACTTCTTTATAGTCAATGGGTTATCACAAAACTATCTAGAAGCACAATATTGTCTGGATCTATCATCTGATCACACGCCAGTCTTAGCAACGGTAAGTGCCACAATTATAAGAAAGTAGGCGAAACCAGTCCTACACAACAAAACACAAACTGGAATATTTTTTGGAGAATACATCAACGACAAACTCCAACCACAAATAAGTATAAAAACACCAGAAGATTTGAAAGAAGCAACAAATCACCTAATATCAACGATACAACATGCTGCATGGTATGCCACACCTATAGTAGAGGATTAAGTCAAGGACTTAGGTAGCATTCCAATGCAGGTGACTGAACTGATTACAGAAAAACGGAGAGCTAGAGCTATATTGCATCAAACTCATCACCCGGTAGACAAAACACGCTACAAAAATATTACTAACAGACTGAAGGGCAAATTACAAAATACTAGAAATGAAACATTCTGTTATAACACACAAAACTTAAATGGCCAAGATCACTCCATATGGAAAGCCACGCGAAGCTATAAGAGTCCTCAAACTCATATACCACCCATTCAGAAAACTGGACGCACCTGGTCAAGGTTAGACAACGAGAAAGCTGAATTGTTTAGTCAACATTTATCAGACGTCTCCCAACCTTACTCAGATGAACCTGATTCAGAAATAGAGTAATCTCTTGACACACCGCTACAGCTGTCTCTTCCAATCCGTAAATTTGAAGTTAGAGAAGTCAAGGAACAAATAAAGAGACTAAACAAACGTAAAGCACCTGGACTAGATCTTATTACTGGCACGGTACTGAACGAACTACCAGAGCAAGGGCTCAAATTTATAACTATAATCTTCAATGCGATATTACGGTTAGCCTATTGGCGCAAGCAGCTCAAATTTGCTCAAATATTGATGTTTTTGAAACCAGGAAAGCCTCCCACAGAAGTAAAGTCGTATAGAACTATAAGTCTATAAGTCTATGGCCCATATTATTAAAAGTACTTGAAAGGCTCATTCTTAATCGCTTACTAAGAGAATTGGATGAAGAGAACTGGATTCCTGAACACCAGTTTGGATTTAGAAAACAACACTCAACAGTTTAACAATGCCATAGGCTCGTGAATATAATAGAAAAACCCTAGAATCAAAAAAATACTGTTCTTCAGTTTTCCTAGATGTAAGTCAAGCTTTTAACAGAGTTAGGCATAAAGGACTCCTGTGCAAAATCAAGAAATCCTTCCCTTATCACAATTACCTCATCTTTAAATCGTATCTATCAGATCGACACTTCCAAATTAAACAAAGCGAAGAAGTTTAATTTATCAGACCAATCCAATCAGGGGTACCTCAAGGTAGCGTGCTGGGTCCGATTCTATATCTACTATACACCTCAGATATACCGACTACCCAAGAAACTGACTTGTCCACGATCGCAGATGACACAGCCATACAGTGTGTAAATGAAGACCCTGAAGCAGCCAACCATCATATACAGAATCATCTTTGATTGCTACAAAGATGGTTAGACAAATGAAAAATAAAGATCAATAAAGCAAAGTCATCCCATGTCACATTCACGCTGAACCGCCAGACTTGTCCACCTGTACACATCAACAACACAGAAATTCCTCAAGCAGATCATGCTAGATATCTGAGACTACATCTAGACAAACGACTTACATGGAGTACCCACATTAAAAGAAGCGTAAAGAAATGGATCTGAGAATGAAGAAACTGTAGTGGCTAATAGGTAGAAAATCTCCAATTGCCATAGAAAACAAAGTCCTGGTTTACAAGGCTATAATCAAGCCAATCTGGACATATGGCCTAGAATTATGGGGATCCTCTAATATATCCAACACTAACCTAGTTTAACGCTTTCAGTCCGAAGCCCTCCGCCTCATAACAGATGCACCTTCGTATATAAGCCACCACACCCTTCACAGAGATCTAAATATACCTTCATATCAGAAGAAGTCACTTGAAAAGCAAACAAACACCTTCAAAAACTGAAAGTACATCCAAATGATAACCGTACACCATTGCTTGAAAACCAAACCAGACGACTGAATAGAAAGTGGCCATCAGATCTATGGAGGCAGGTATGAAATAAAATTACAAATGCTGGATAACACCAATGGGTGTAATTCCTTCGTGTCAATTTCTCGACAGCAGATTTACTTATAGAACTCAATGTATATACATATTAGTTAATGTATATAATATGTTAGGTGGTTCTGATTGTAAATATTAGTGTACAATAAAAAAAGAAGAGATGGGAACCGACTAATCTTTATATTTTATATTATAAATATGGTAAACAGTTCTCGAAAGCCTTTCAGAATTCCGTTCCTTACGTAAAAACTTCCAGAAACCGTCCAGGGTTCCGTTCCACAGAACATAATTTTATGTCCTCTGGGAATTGAAAATAGATGTATAAAGACATTCCTTCGCTGCACAAACGATGCACCTAAAGAAACCAGATACAATAGTTTTTTTTACGAAAGCTATAAATTAGTATATATTATACGCTGCATATTCTGCTAATTTTTATTAAAGTTGCCGGCTAACATAATGCTTACAAAATAGTAAGCTAACTTACCACGTTTACCTCGAAGACAGCTGCATGTAACCTGCAAATATAAAACATACTATTAAATGTGAGTTGGTATTTTGCAGTGATAAATACGTACTGTAAAACGGGTTACTTTGCAAGCAGGGGCTACTGTATATAACCTGAATAAAATTTGGGACATTATTTATATTTTCTTAGGTTGGAGATATCATGGTGTGTAAAGTTCTTTACACGGACAACTACTTATCAAATTAATTCTTAATTAAGTTTGTGTGCAATAACGCGCATTCAGATTCTGCTGAGGCATTGTGCCATTCTGAGTAACACATGTACCGGAACTTCTAACGCGTTCATTAACCACAAATTGAAATCAGCTGCTTTGAATGTCCACACGGCCGAAATATTTTTTTAATCACTCATGCTTGGGAATAGATCTATTGAAGTCGCTGGTTTTTTGCCGCAAATTAAGTATGCTAATGTTTGGTTCAGTTATAACATTGGCAACATTGCCCAGCGTTTTCGGTGAATTTTTGTAGAAAAAATTTCTTCAAATGAGCGCCAACTAGGACCCCTACAACCCATCTCCGCCATCAGTTTCAATTTTTATGTTTATAAAAAAATATATTTTAGAAGATATGTAGTTTATATATATATATATATATATATATATATATATATATATATATATATATATATATATATATATATTATTTATTCTATTTAATTATATTGGCTTGGTTGCTTATTAATTATTTAGTTATTTTATTTTTAAAATGTATAAAATGATTTTTATTTATTTATATCTATAGGAAAATGATCACCTGTATAAATGTAAATCTCTTTGGTTGTATTTGTATTTTTTTTAGTTTAAATTGGTATAATTGATTGTAATTTTACATGTAAATAGAAACCTTTTTATATTGATAATTTACACAATGTTTATGGATGCCCTGTAGATTTTATAGTGTATTTTTTTTTCTGAATAAAATGTTTATAACTCTGGTGTTTGAATTTTAATTTAGATCAGTATATTATTTGTCATATTAAATCTAGCTTCAGTGTAATATGGGTTGCCTACCCCTCTACTATATTATAGTCAATTATGCCAATTAAATTGAAATCAAATAATTAATGTACTTACTTTCTCTCAGTCGTGGATTCTGCTAAATAGGGGAAAAGAAATAACCTGCTTATATGCAATTAACCTTATTTTTGGGTCTTATTAATTTTTGTCAAAGAATTATGTTTTTAGTAAAATTTTCACAACAACTTTTATTTGACAAAATTTTTAAATTTAAACCTAAACGGATCCGTTGTTATAACTCTCAATCTTACTCATAAATTAAATGATTAATATTATTCACAGAATTTTGGCTGATTTTCAAATGTTCATTACAATCTAAAATGGCTTTCCGAACTGCGATCCTGACTCCCTCTAAGTTCTTAACTTTGAACTTTGGTGAAATGTAAACTAAGATTTCTGTTTATGTATAAAATCTTATTTTTCCCATGAATGCTTTTGCTTGATAGATGTTTGACAGAATAGACTGTTTTTTAGTTAATTTACCTCCTTGTGCTGATTTAGATAAAATAAAATAGATTTCAAACCTTACTTCCTCGCTAGTTGTAGTAGATGTGATTATTCTTGATATATATACTGTTTATATTGCATTTTATTGCCTTAAAACTTCAATTAACACTTCTGTTTGTTCCAGTAATAACATGGGTCTTCTTTACACAAAATATAGTTTAAAAATATTCAAATTCTTTGGGAAGCAAGAATGACGCTCTTCTCGCGTCTTAATTTATTAAACAACCAACAATAATTAACGAACAAAAGCGGAAATCTTCTCCGAATCCATTTCCTGTTTGATATCAAAGCATCCTTTCTTGAAATTAATTAATACATTTTTGACAGCTATTCATCTTTGAAACCGCCGGGTAAGTTTGAATATTCTTATTCTAGATCGTCATTATAAAATGACATTTAGCCCTAACCATACTTCTAGAACATCATAACCAAGAATAAATTTACAATAACTTTCAAAACTACAATAAGTTTATATTTGTTGCACTCTTGATTTGAAAAGTCCCACAACACTAAACACTGTCTTTGGTAAACTCCAGTTCATTGTTTTCATAAGAACAAAATTATATATGGGTACATATATAAAGTGTTTGTTTATTCGTTACATCTAGGTAATTATTTTAGAACATATTTCTTTGATATTTATGTCATGATTAAGAGTTTAAGCTATTTGCATATAGATTTTTGGCTCTTTTAAATTCATTTAAACTGAGATACTTTCTAAATTTCCTAGTTATAAATCTTAAAGGTTTGATTAATGATTATTTAACAAATTATGGCTTTATATCTTTCATTGCTTATCCGAATAACACTGACTATCAATAATAGAGAATATGCTTGTATTAATATTATTATTTTGTTTTCCGTTTTAGTGTAAAAGAAAATATTATATCGAACGATGTGGATATGTACACAATACAGAGAGCCCATTTGCACCATGTGTAAACCGTAAGTATTGTACTTACTACTGACCAGTGGTCCTACCATGACCCCCCCATTGCTAAGCTGACCCCCCATTTTTGTAGGTCTGACTATTTACATTATTGAAACAATAATCGGAACTTAACTTCATCAAACTAGTTTCCGTAAGGGTTTTCATTTTTGTTTTATAGAAATTTATATGGCCTTTGCATTATGTACACTCACTCTAATGTACTAACAGTTTATAATGTGCAATTTCCCAGCACAACATATATATATATATATATATATATATATATATATATATATATATATATATATATATATATATATATATATATATAAATTGAAACTGACCCCCAATATGGGTTCTGGGGGTCCTAGTTCGCGCTCATTTGAAGAAACTTTATCAAAATTCAAAAGTCGGGATCTAACCAATAGCAAATTTTTTCTAAGAAAAAAAATCACTAATGAATTTCCCGAGAAAAAAAAAATCATTTCACATAAAAACTTAGCAAACTATTGATTAAGTGTTGAAAATACTTGCGACCAATCATACTATCAAACCCAACAAACCGACATACCAACGAATTAAACTTTAATCTAATAAATGTTCAAATTCAGCATCACCAACTTCCATACAAATGTGTAAGTTTGGTTCAAATTTTCAATCTAAATCCATACCTTCTAAACGAATAGACCGAGTTTCAAAAAGTTCGGGACGCAGCAAGTGCATTATAGTAGTTAATTTTCATAAGAATTTTACACTCTTCTGTCGTCCTAAGCTAAAAGGCAGTAACTCCACTTTTTAGCCGTTTGCAGTAAACACATGCAGCCGGTTCTATAGCATTATATTTAACTTACTTACAACGGTAGAACGCAGTACAAGCTATTTTTCCTATCAAAATCGTCTACGACATTTGCAGTATGTGTCACTAAAACTATTAGGAACGTAGCTAAAAAGCTGTATGCGACGTTCACTAAGCTTGAATGCAGTCCGTCCAATGATAGTAACTACACTGCTTTCTAGTGTAGGACGAGGCTGCTTGTTTTCTTCACCAGCGGGCGATACTACGTTTAAAAGCAGTATATCCCAGAAATATGCTGGATACCTTGCATTGTAGTTTAGAAAAAGAAAAAAAAATCAGAGAAGCCTAAAAGAAAGGAAACAAGATAAGTTAATGCAACAAATAAGGAATCATAGTGTTCGAGTTTCTTGTAAAAATTGCAGATATGGTAGAAATTGCCGCCGAACGAGGAAAGCAAACCTTGCCCTATAGAATAAGCTTTACGGCAGATACTGCCTACGAGTTAAATGAAGCTCAAGGTGATCGGTAGAACTTCAGGAAAACCACAAAGCATCGCAACTCCAAGAGGTATCAAAGAGGAAAGAAAAGCAATGGTCATTCAAAATTTCATACCACTAATCCCAGAAAACAGGCATAATTTTTGGTTGGAACTTCCACTAAATAATGATGCCGCCTATTTGCGCTTAGAAGTTGATGAGTGAATCAAGCCACCACCTAGATTCACTCGTTAACTTCTAATGGAAAATCCAGATAGGATCAAAATGACATGACTATATATATATATATATATATATATATATATATATATATATATATATATATATATATATATATATATATATATATATATATATATATATATATATATATATATATATATATATATATATATATATATATATATCAACATGTCTTTTATCCCCTGATTTTAATTTTTCTTTCTTTCTTTAATATATTAAAAAAATAATTATAGAAATATAGTACATTACTTGGAATTGGAATAAATAAAACATGCAAATTGCGAATTTACAGTGTTTAAATTTTATACTATGCCACGTCATTTTCAGTTATACCATGCCAGTTTTTCAGATTAAATTTTAAATTTTTATAATTAATGGTAATAAATTTGGTTGATAAGATATCGATATACAAATAATAGATGACTTTTCAACCTGTTAATGCAAAGCTATCTTGCAGTAAAGGCCACTTAATTGCCTTTACTGCTTTTAAGCTTAATATTTGCATTAATATGCTCACAACATACTACTCTTAAAAGCAGTGTCCGTCATTTTTCAACAAATTTTTTGAAAAAAATTATTTAAATTGCAATAATATTGAAATGTGTGTTACACTTCCTGAAACATGTAGTTTTCAAGATAAAAAATGGAATCTAAGTTGGTGGCCCAGCATCGAAAACATTAATTCTGTTTTCCTCGCATTGGTCTCAAGTGGAGTTACTGCTTTCTTTCTTAGGACGGCAGTATTAGTAACATATATTATTAAAACTAATTCTTCAAATTTAAATGAAACTTGAAGATTTGTTTTAGAGGTCGCAGTATGCAATTACTTGAGGATATTTCGATTTTCTATGGAGATAGAAAATTAAAATTTGGTACATATATGTAAGTACTGCAAGTCTCTTTAAAAAAAGTTTTCTTACGAACTTCATTGAAGTTACAAAAGTTTTCCAGAAAAGAAAATATTATTTACAAGGGGAATGTACCTGCCAAATTATAAATATAGCAGGTATTTTTCCTTATTAATTGATTGGGCGGTTTTGTTTGAGTCAACCCAATAAAACTAGTTTTTGCATAGAAAACAAGAAAAATATACGTGTAGGAAATTAAAACTTTACATTTATATTAAAAGCATTTCAAAGATTGTTTTTTACAGCGCGATATACTCCGCCTCCAACGCCGCCTCTGGCGGCGGCATTGCATTCTACTCGTTACGGCGAGTAACACGATACCAAATACTACACGTCTACACCTACTAATAACAAAGTTCGGTTTGCGCATGCGCAAACCGCCATCTTGGCGTACGTTACTCTACCAAAAATCGAAATGGCAGGCCCTCCTACTTCGACTGGTAATACCAATTATCTCTGACAAATTTTAATTCCCCGGGTTTTTCACTTCGGGTCAGCCATCTTGGACGCCATCTTCGATGGTACCCCAGGTCAGCACCCTATTTGCCCGCCGTCCAGCGACGTCACTCCGACGTTGCGCGCCGGTTCAGTGCCGGGTTGTGTAAGGTGGTGGGCCCAGAACCCCTCTTCTATACCTACTTATGATGTCGTATAATATACTAGAAAGGTAAACAAAATTAAGCCATGTCTCTATAAAAATGATTCTAAAATAGTTTCTTTTATTTTTAAACTTAAACATAAGACGTCACATAAGACCGAAACAGTCGTGGGATGTGTTTCAATGGTAATGTTACTAATTCTGTATACGTATACTTTGAACATAATACCCCGGGCATGAAGCTGATCTAAAGTATCACGTAAATAAAACGCTAGTTGATGTAGACTTAGATGGTGCCGGGGATATCGCGCTTGCCTCCTAGAACGTTATACTATCGAAACCAGCTTGTTGAAATTATGTTTTTTTATGTTTTATTTTGACATTTGGAGAAACAATAGTGCACTGATTTCATACGTTTTGAATAACATCTCATTTTTGTTTAAAACGCCTGAATAAGTTTGTCACCTTTGGCCTGAAATTATAATTTTGTTATTGTTGATATTGAAAGAACCGGTTTGATTAGGTTGACTAAGACGAAATCATACTGGCGATTAATAAGCAAAATATAATTGCCAAATTTATAATTTGGCAGATACTTTACTTTTCTGAATGTGAATTTAGTTTCCTTCTGGAAATCTTTCGTATAGCTTTAATGAAATTTGTAATACAAGCTTCCTTTTAAAGCTACTTACACTATTTACAGATATAGCAAAATTTAATTCTTCGGCCTCATATAAAATTGAGTTTTGGGCATTTTTCTCAAAAGGGGTCAGAACACAAGATTTTTAAGATACTATCGATGGTAACACTTTCGAAAGAGTTCTTCAAATGCGCGCGTACTAGGAGCTCTAAACTCGATCTTCAAGGTCTGTGTAAGTTTAAACTTTACTAACATGCCGTATAAAATAATAGTGTACAATTCTTATGAAAATTCGCTACTCTAACGCACTTGCTGCGTCCCGAAATTTTTTACCTTGTATATGCCAAAACATTTCTGTACATTGTATATTATAACAGCCCTATAGAGTTTTCATTTATGTTATATTTAAATTCGCCAACGTATTAGGTACGTGGCCTGGCTACAAAGGGGGCCGGTACGGGAAAATGGTTCTTCAACCAATACAGTCTGCAATACAGTTTGAAACAAACTTCTGTATACTTTTGTTAGTAGCAACATATAAATAACAATTGAGTTATGTGTGAGAAACCGCACAACCTGTTAGATGAAAATATTCAAATTTATACAAATTTCAGCAACCATATGGCATAGATTATGGCTTATTTGCGAGGCGGATGCGAATGATATTTCCGTAGAAAGTGTAGCTAGTTCTAGTGACCTACCAAAAGTCAATTTACATAGGCACTCTGGCTGCTTTGAGAATTTTATGCGGCCCCTGTTGTCGTTCTAAGAGAATTTATGGAAACTTTCCTGTAAAGGAAACGCTGAAATCTGAGCCATGTATTTCAACGTAAGACCTGACCCTGTAACCGAGAACAACCGTTATCCTGAAAGATGGAAGTATCAAAGGATTACATAGGAGATGGCTCTCGAAGTATTTGTTAGACGTTCCAGGCTGTAACTCCAAATAAATGAAACTAAATATCAAATAACAACGTCTTCGACAATATCAAATACCGTATATGTGTCACTAACACTAGGACTGAAGACGTTTGAAATATATTGAACGCAGTAAGTGCGTTATGTTAAATAATTTTGATAAAAGTTTTTTGAATTTTCTCTCATCAATTAACTAACAAATTCAAGCGTTTATTGAAGAAAAACCTATAAATCTTCTTTTAGTGAATTTTCTTAAAAAAATTCACTAATGAAGAGATCCCGACTTTTCAATTTTGAAAAAATTTCTTCAGATGAGCGCCAATTAGGCCCCCTAAAACACAGATTTGGGGGTCAATTTCGATTTTTTAATGTTTATATATATATATGTATGTATCATCTCGATAATTAAAAAAATAATGGGCCGATTTTGACAATATTTAGAGAATACCTTCCTTTTGTACGTGGCTTGGATAAGTTTGTTACCCAGAAAAATCGGCCGAGGTTTTCGCCGGAAAATTTTGTGTTTTCTTTAGAAAAAAATTCATATCTCCGGAAATAACAAAGTAAGGGCAACCAAATTTGGTACGCGCGTTTGTATTATAAAAAGTGAACTCTGCACAACACTAGCACATCGTTTTATATCACTATATGTAAATTACTTACCAAAATTTAGCGCTGTAGGTCAAAAGACAAAAAAGTTATGGGCATTTAAACATAAATAAATTGGGGGTTTCCTCAAAACGTCAAAGTGACAATTTAAAACGTCAAAATTCGAAACATTTAGCCAAAGAACTTGAATCTAATACGGGCTATGGAAAAAAATGTGTCAAGAAGAATGTTTTACAAACCCTGAAGTCTTAGTTTCAACCGTCATTGTCCTTCATTTTACAAAAATTTTTCCAGAAAATTCGTTTCAAATAGACCCTTCTCTGATGCTTGGCAGTAGTCTTAGTTATAAAGTTTATCGTTTACTGGTATATAACTTTTGTCGAATTTTCGTAAAAAATCAATAATGTTCAATATATCCGTTATTCTACAAGATATGAAAAAAAATTATACATTAATTATAGGGTGTCTTGACCTACATCTTAAAAAAATATTTCTACAATCACGGGGTGGCCCATAAGTCGTTGGTGATACAAATAATTACTTTTTTTAGTCGAAAACGCCTTATGTTTTTGCATTTTCCATCGAAATATAATGCATTTTTGTAAGTAAAGAAATTCTGGACGCAGCAAGTGCGTTATGATAGCGAATTTTGGTTAAAGGTTTCATATTTGAAAAGCTCAATTTGCTATTAACTTATAAGGTTGACTAAGAAACGGATTTTTTCGGTTACACTTTAAGTTTACTTTCGGAAATTTTTGTACGTTTTCAAACAATAAAGTTATTTTGATGAAACATGGCACATTGTTTTTACTATATTATTATACTGGTAATCAAATTTGATGCCTGCTTTCTGAAAAAACATATTTGCTATTAAAAACATTTTTATGAAAATTCATAACGCATTTGCTGCGTCCAGAATTTTTTTTAAATAGCTTAGATATATTACTTCCACATCGTCACAACGTGTGAAAGTATCGTATCAGCGACAAAAATGTCCAACTTTTTTTTCGCTTGAATGTCGTAAAAAGTTTCAAAACATATAGAAAACATGCTTTGGGAACGAAGTGTTTTTTTATCTGTCGGTCTGTGTGTCTCTCTGTTTGTAGCCACGATAACGAAGTAACATATCGTCTTCAAATTTGGTATACAGTTAGCACTCGGCAGACGAACGGTGCGGATCATTTTTGGGGAAGATCGCTTTAGAAGGTAGGGCGAAAATGGGGGGTGATTTGGTGAAAATTCACATTTTTTCGTTAAAGCTAGAGTAATATAACATTTTGGGGTTTATTTATTGAAAAAACTTTTAATTTCATAAAACATCTGGCCTTCTGTATTGGAATTTAAATTAGGGGTTGGATATGTGGGGGTAGAATATTGTTGACAAAAATTTCGAATTTTTTTTTTTGCTAAAACGGCGTAAAAAGTCACAAAACATACAGAAAACTTAAACGAATTTTTTTTTGTCTGTTGGTCTGTCGGCATGTACGTCTGTCTGCAAATGGGCGCAGTAACTTTCGAACGAATTGAGATATCTTCTTCAAATTTGGTATCCAGTTAGCACCCGACAAAGGAACGCTTCGAATTGTTTTTGGGTAAGATCGCTTTAGGGGGTAGAGGATCAATAAGGGGTAATTTGGAGAAAATTGATATTTTTTCAATAAAACTCGAGTAACATAACGTTTTGAAAGTTTTTGGGTACAGTAATACAGATATTTTCTTTGTGGTCAAGTCACGGGCTCAAAATTATTCCATGAGAATGTCTTCATCACGAAAATAAATTACTACAGCTATGTGGGAGTTATGAATCAATTTGCAGCACTATTTTTTAGTCAGTTTGAAAGAATCGGTTTTTCTAGAAGATAATCGTTGTATCTTCGTAATTAAAAAAACTATTTTCATAAAACTAAGAAGACTAGTCGTCTTAATACAGTATGGAACAGCCAAATGAAATAAATTAAGTTTTTCCATAATTGAGCATATCTGTTAAAAATCCCAAAAATCGTTAATTTTAGATTAAGAAATGAGATCTTTTAAACCACCTTATAGTGACAGTGGCAGTTGCAACTCCCAAATTTTTAAATAGGAAGCAGAGGCTTGTGATATCTCATTTGATATTTCTTTTCATTCTCTATTCAAAACTGCTATAGCTCCAAAATGTATTGCAAAATTATCATTAAAAACAAAAAATTCTTCTGATTGACGAACTGTGCTAAAACACACTAAACACTTAATAACAAAGCGCGTTTCATTCTGGATAATAAGAAACAAGTCTGGACGCAGCAAGTGCATGATGGTAGTCAATTTTCATAGAAATTATCTGGCAGCAAATATTTTTTATAACGTTTGTTTCCTGTAATTTAAGTTTTGTCTTTAGTTACCAAGTGTCAATACGGTTTTCGAAGTGGCTTATCTACGGATGCAGCTACTAGTGATTTTATACAGCATCTTCAAGAGAATTTAGGTAAGGGTATGCACGTAATAGCTGTCATATTCGACATATCGCGCGTGTTTCATATGCTTAATCCGGGTTATGTAAGCGAAAAGTTGCGATGCCTGGGTATACGTGGGCCGGCAAATGACTGGGTTTTATCGTTTTTAACTGATAGAGGGATGGTGGTTTCGATTGGGAACACTTTTTTGGACTCATATGAGATACAGCTGGGCACTTCACAAAGTAGTATTTTGGGTCCGTTGCTGTTTGTTTTGTATGTGAATGACCTGAACGACTATATAAAGGTGAGTAGATTGTTCTATACGTGGACGGCACAACCGTGGCTGTGTCTAGTCGTGACGGTGACGAGGCAAGTCAAAAGGTAAACACTTTAATAAGACAGTTTAATGAATGGTGTAAAGCAAACCACCTAATCATAAACCACGATAAAACAACGTTCATAGAGTTCAGAAGTTGCCACCGAATGCATCTCATTCTTCAGCTTGGGGATCGTATGCACTGCCTTGCAACAGATGCAAAGTTTCTTGGGATCACGGTTGATCAGCACTGATCCTGGAAGTCTCATGTTAATTATGATTGTGGCAGGCCTAAATCTGCCTATTTTATGATGTATAACTCTCTAAGTGATGCAAAATTGCTTTCTGTCTACTACTCAGAGTTATATCCATTGCTGTCATACGGCATTATTGTCTGGGTTCAGTTCATATATGTAAACGTGGTATTTGTGCTACAGAAGAGAATACTGAGGGTAATTTTTAATATGCACAACTTCGTGTCATACCGAGAACGTTTTAAGAAAAAAGAAATTAAGACCTCGGCGGAAATTAACTTTTATAAGGTGTTGAGTTTCATTTATAGTAAGAAACATATTTTGCCAAAACATTCAGACAATCACTTGTATTCCACTAGGTACTGCAGTCACATTAATTTAAACTATTTTCAAAGAATGGCGTTCAACAAATCCACTGTATACGCGGGTAGTGTTTTGTACAATTTCCTTCCGGAAAGTATAAAATCCACTCGAAAAACCTTTAAAGCCGGTTTAAAAGGATATAAAAAATATTTACGTGATCGATAATTTTACGCCGTCGATGCATTTGTTTCGTGCTCTGAGAGGCAAATAATTTATTTGGATTTTTTTAATGTTTTTGTTCTTAATTGTTTTGTTTGATGTTGTACATATATATATATATATATATATATATATATATATATATATATATATATATATATATATATATATATTTGTGTGTGTGTGTGTATTTTATTATATTCCAGTGTATATAACTGTATGCAGATGTTTGTATCTCACTGTGTTAAGCGTTTTGTTTTTATCTATTGTGACGAGCTTATCCATGTATTATGACAAGAAAGCGAAAGTAAATTATTTTATTATATATATATATATATATATATATATATATATATATATATATATATATATATATATATATATATATATATATATATATATATATATATATATATATATATATATATATATATATATATATATATATATATATATATATGATGTATTGACACTATTTATAATTGTACCCATTAGCAATCCACAATTTGAGGTTTTTCAGTTGGTTGACGAATTGTCCAGGATATTCACTTGGGTATTGAATTTGCTTAACTTCACGTGTATTTGCTTGAATAGAAAGAGATGTATTTTGTATTGTATCTGAAACACTGTATCCGCGACTTATTTGCAGTCAAACGAACAGTTGTTACTGCAGAATAAAAGTGTATCACTTACTCTTTGGAAGATAGAAATCTAGTAAAGAACTCGAAAAAATGCGAAGATTGAGATCTATTATATCTCGTAGAGAAATAATTGAAGTTGAACACAAGAGCGGTGTGTATAACTTGGAAGTTTGAGCGCTCAGAAAGAGCTCCCACGAAGATAAGATCTAAAAGAGAACTTGAAGGATATGCGCTTGTAAGCAACTGGAAGGACTGTAAGCAATTGGAAGAGACAAAACTAAGAGGGAACTCCAAAGGAATTGCGAAGATGAGATAGATCTTTGTGGCAGGACTAAATAATATTTGGCGAGAAGTCTGCTTGTATGGGGCTTCCAGATGGCGCTTTCCAAGAGAAAATTGAGTAGTGTCAGTATTTACAGGGAGGCCAACCGGTTAGAATATTCAAAAATATTTATTGACGAAGCGTCGGTGCAGGAAAATCCAATAGGTTTATTCTTGCAAGATATTTACATATGTAAAATACAACTAAACCTATTTAACTTGTTTGTTTAGTTTTATTTACAAAAATTCGCTAAACAAAATTATTACTTTTTACCATTTTTAAGAGAACTCACTTCTTAGTGACTTTAAAATTTTTGAGTGTAATAGTATTTTAAACATTTGCTATGGGCACCGAAAAGCAAATGCTTTTAAATTAATTCTTAAAAGCAAACCCTGAAACATGTTCCTACAATATGCAGTTTAGAGTCAGGAAAACTAGAGGTGACAACGACACTAAGCTAGATTACGTCTGAACCTTTTGTTTCGTATAATGAACCCATTACACAGAAAACTCTAAAAATAAACTGATTTGCTGTATCCAGCCAACTGAACTCCATTAAACTCTTTAGTGAGTATTGGAAGCTAGCTGCAACATAATTACATTCGAAACCTATAATTAAATCCAGTGAGCAAAATAAAGGTGAAAGAAGATCACGCCTTCCAGTTAACAAGACAGATGAAGGCAATAAATAATTCAACGACTAGACGTTTAATGACTTATCTCTCAAGAAACGCCATATGCTTTATGAAGACTCATATAAAGATTATCAAATAAATCAAGGGATGTAGTGACGTTTCTCTCATTCCCAGTTTTCTTAGCAGTAATCGCGAAAGTAAATCAACTGGCTTTAACGATTTCATTAAGCTGCTTTTTCCCCTTGAGTCGGACTAATCCCCCAAGAGGCAGCTTCTTATATGTGAGAATGTTGGAGAAAAACATATACACTGATAACACTAATTCCGCTCTACTACAACAGAAAAGAGGAGCCACAAAGAATCTTGAGGATTTCCGGTACTTGTTAGCTGATTGAGCGACACTGACAAACAGAATTTCATATCTAGTAGGGCGAATGCGTTTATTTTTCTTGTTATCCCTCCACTGTTAAATACAGATTTTCTGTTTTATCAAGCATCAAGTGTGCGTTGACGCGTGATAAATTTGTTTTCTTACAAAACAAGTGCAAGTGATGTTAATTTACCTTCTCGGTTTGATAAGCAATAACACTGCTTGTTTTCGTACATAATTAATTTATGTTTAAACATAAATGAGGGAAATTTATTATACTGGGATCTCAAATTCAAATTATATATTTTGGAAATTGTTGTTTATTGATCCTGCCTACTTGTGTTGGCTCAAGAACTGGTGATATTATTAAATATAACGTTCTTTCTCTGATTCTCTTTGCCAAAATTTGATGATAAATATTTACTGCGGGTATTTGACAACGGTTGATAAAGTGAAAAAAAACTGTATAAAGTTTCTGTCAGGTAAATAATGAAAGTAGAGAGTGTCCGGTTTAGGTAGATTTTGTAGGATATCTCAGTTATAAGGGAAGAGAATTAAAAGTAACATCGCACTCTTTCTTTTTGAGCAGAATGAGGATTTTTTATATTTTAAGACATCTCTTTTATCTCTTTTATGTGTTGAGCTAATAAATATGTGTAAAATAATTTTAAGTTTTTAGGTTGAATTTAAGGATGTAAATAGGATTTTTTCTATTAAGCACAGAATTTGTGACAGAAACCAAATATATGACTTTTTAAATGGAGAACTCTATATAAGTTTATGTCGTTGGATCCGGATAATTGAGAGCTTTTTAAATATATAAAGTTATATATATATATATATATATATATATATATATATATATATATATATATATATATATATATATATATATATATATATGAATGTATATAACTTTGTAAATATAGTGTATTTTGTTAAATAAAACTATAATATCTACTGTGTTTTCTGATTATATTTGTATCTTTAAGTATTATTTATTTCCGTAAACAGTTTATATAGTATTTTAATGGTTTATTGTGTAATTTAATTATGGATCACTCGTTATATGAGTTTTATGTTATATCTAAGATCAAATATTTTCTACACCAATGTTCACTAGTAAGTCAATGGAAAATTTATTCAATATTTTTATGTATGCCAAGTTCTCTCTTTTTACTTATTATAAATAAAATGTACCTGTGTTTTACTCCTTACCTTGCCTGGGCTACTCTTTATTGTCTCATGGGCTGGATGATAGGGCTCAAAATTCTACATACAAATTTCACTGACACAAAAAAATTTATATATATATATATATATAAAATGTAAAATATAATATTATCTTTTAATTTCCAACTCACTCTAGTATTCAAATTATTATTTAGGTTTGATTTATTTCCTCATTACAGTTTGATTTTATTTTGTGAGCTTTGACCATTTCAAGTCTGGCCTTGTCAAAGGATTTAGATATGTAGGTACCACACCGATAACTCCAAAAATAATGGGCCGATCTTGATCAAATTTGGTGAGTATCTTTTTTTTTGCAAGTGGCTTGGACAAGTTCCTTAGCCAGGAAAATGGGCGCAGGTTCTCCCGCAAAATGTTGAGTTTTCTTTCGGAAAAAAATTATATCTGCGGAAATAACAAGACCAAAAAGTGATGGGCAGTTAAAGAAAAAAAAATGGAGTTTTCTTCAAAACGCCAAAGTCGCGATTTGAAACGTCAAAATTCGTAATATTTAGGCAAAGAACCTTAAACAAATACGGATCATCTAAAGAAAATGTCGCAAGAAGTGGGTTCTACAATCCCTTACGTTTCAGCTTCATCTGTCATTGTCCTTGGTTTTACTAAAATGTTTACAGAAAATTCATTTTAAATAAACGCTTTCTCTGATGCTTTAGCTGTAGGTTTACTTAAGTTGATGCTTTTGCTGTAGGTTTAGTTGAGTCTATGGTTTAACAGTCTATAATTTTGAGCTAATTTTCAAATGAGCGCAAGCTAGGCCCTCTAGAATTCATATCCGGGTTTACTTTCAGTTTTTATTTGTTTAGATATATACAGGGTTGCGCATTTCTACGGTAAAGCTCAATACAATTGTGATTATACAAGATACGACAAAAAATTGTATACGTTGATTATAGGGCGTCGTAAAAAAATTCTTTGACAATTACAGGGTGGTCCATAAGACGTTGGTGATCCCTACAATTGTTTGTTCCAAACACCCTTATATTATTGCATTTTTAATTTTTTATCAAAATATGATGCACGTTTGTAAGAAAAAAAATCGAGACGCAGTAAGGGCGTTTTGGTAGCGAATTTTATTTAATTCCTTTAAATTTCAATAAACCAAGTGGATCACCTTGAATTCACAAATAATAACTTCCTTTTACTCTAGTAAAACTGAATACTGAACATTGTAGGTTGAAATTATACCTATTCTTCATATATATATATATATATATATATATATATATATATATATATATATATATATATATATATATATATATATATATATATATATATACAGTGTGGAACAGCCAAATGGAATAAATTCGATAACGGATAAATGAGGACGTGTTGGGAAAAACGCTTGGACACGTCGATTTGTATTTTTAACTGCGCATCTTTTTCAAGAAAAAAAAATTATATAGGGTGCGTCATGTGACAGTGGCCAATACCAACTTTCTTATTTTAAATACAAGCCCCTGTATATTATTAATTTTTTGGATTCCTCAGAAAATTCTAGACATAATTCATGTACAATGTCCTATACCTATCTTCAACTGTTTCGGAAATATTAAGTATTTTCAGATTTATTACAAAAATTAACATTAAAAATAGAAAATTATTTTATTTCACAAATTCTAATAAGAAATACTGATTATTTCTTAATAATTTAAAAAAACAAAAAAAAATTAATGTCAATGTAGTAAATGTTCAAAATGCTCGCCACGAACATCTTGGCAACATGCTAATCTGGTATAGAAATGTCTTCTAACATTACTCAACATCTCAGGCGTGACTGATCTAATCGCAAGCGTGATTCGTCTTTTTAAGTCATCTAAGTTGAGGGGCTTAGTTTTGTATACAATACTTTTGACATATCCCCACAAAAAGTAGTCTAATAGCGACAGATCAGGAGATCGTGCTGGCCATTCTATCGATCCGCGCCTCCCTATCCACCGATTTGGAAAAATTTGATTCAGGTACTGCCGGACATTGATTTGGTAATGGGGCGGTGCTCCATCTTGCTGAAACCATATTTTATTGGCAGGAACTTGTGGGTTTGCTGGATCTGGATATAAATTTGTCAAAGTTGGCACGACATTATTTTGGAGCAGTTCTAAATATTTATCCCCATTCAAGTTGCCATCAATGAAAAAGGGACCTACGATATGATTTCCAACAATTCCTGCCCAAACATTAACTTTTTCAGGATATTGCGTATGTTCCTCTCTCATCCAATGAGGATTCTCATTAGACCAATAGCGGCAATTTTGACGATTAACATGACCGTGAAGTGTAAATGTGCTCTCATCAGAAAACAAAACATCTTCTAATTGGATCACATTGTTATCTAACATTGCCATCATTTGTTAACAAAAATACGTTCTCCTATCGAAATCGTCCTCCATGAGCTCCTGAGTTGGTATCATTTTATAGGGATGCATTTTACTTTCCTTTAATGTTCGAAAAATTGCTGTGTGGCTAACGTTGAATAATTGGGCTGCTTGTCGACCAGAAGTATGTGGGTTTTCTTGAAACTCAAGCGTAATATCCAATTTCGTATCATCACTTACTGCATTGGCAGCTACTTTTTTTTATCTGTCTCACATGACCAAGCTCGCGAAACTGCTTTTCTATTTTGCTAATTGTTCCTTGGGATACAGGCGGCAAATTTGGAAATTTTTCGTGAAATAAGCGAGACACTTCCATCTGTGTCCGTGTGTTATCTCCATAACCAATCATTTGTAGAATGGTTATTTTGTGCATTTCTGTTAAATGAACCATTTTTCTGATATTATTACGTACAGTTAACGAAATTCAAACGACAATAGCACTGACACTAATCACTACTGTCATGCAGGCAGACAACAAGTTGCTAAGGCTACGAGTTTTATACGAACAGAAAGAAAACTGTTTTTGTTTTTGTTTCATTTCATATCAGTAAAAAGAAACGCAGGAATGGTTTTTGTTTACTTTCTCATTATCAAGAGCTGAATGGGAAATAAGTATTGAATGCAATGTAGCGAATTTGTGAAATAAAATAATTTTCTATTTTTAATGTTAATTTTTGTAATAAATCTGAAAATACTTAATATTTCCGAAACAGTTGAAGATAGGTATAGGACATTGTACATGAATTATGTCTAGAATTTTCTGAAGAATCCAAAAAATTAATAATATACAGGGGCTTGTATTTAAAATAAGAAAGTTGGTATTGGCCACTGTCACATGACGCACCCTATATAATTTTTTTTTCTTGAAAAAGATGCGCAGTTAAAAATACAAATCGACGTGTCCAAGCGTTTTTCCCAACACGCCCTCATTTATCCGTTATCGAATTTATTCCATTTGGCTGTTCCACACTGTATATATATATATATATATATATATATATATATATATATATATATATATATATATATATATATATGAATTTTTGTATTTTCATAGACTATATGGACAGTTTCTTAAAACAATGGAGCAAGTAAAGTAGCTTTTTTTATTAAACAGCCTGTATGTTTTCACTAACTGTATTCATTTTGCACAGAGGTTTTTAAAAATATACGCACGCAAGATTCAATTTGATCTCTATTAGTTTGGGAATTATAGTCAAAAAAATAATTATTGTTAATTGATGAAAAACAATTGTTTCCTAAGGTCCATGGTCAAGCGTGCTTTGAAAATCTATAAAATATATTCCATAACTGTGCAGCTTTTCAATTTATATTCCAGCTTTCAGCTCATTCTATTATTTCACACTTATAATTTCTTTTTATCTGTTGTCTTGTTGCTGTGTGCTCTCCTTCACACTTTATTTAGGGTTAAAACTGATCAAAATCATGTTAGACGCTAGATTTGAAACGTTTTTAAAGTCCAAAGGGCCAAACCAACAATAAAACTCCTCGATATTATTAATCATATAGTAGGAAGCATGTTAAACAAACAAAAATAGAAACTTTATAAATGTTGTGTGTGTGTGTGTGTTTTGTTTTTTTACCGTCGGCCTATTTCCGCGACTATGGCCAATCACCGGCGCCAGGGAGCAGTTTCACCTCACTATCCTGAAAATGTAGCCGAACCCCTGCCTTTCTGTAAAGAGGGTAGGGATCTTTAACGTGCCCACCATTGCATGGACCGACGATTTTACGCCCCCTCCGAAGGGCGGAACGTGCAGACATTCAACTTGCTCAATTACAATGCTAGAACCTCGTTTAATGTTAATTGTACAGTATGTACTGAAAAAGTGAAACGAGTACCCTGGGCTTTAACACATACCCTTCGGTTCAGAGGCACACGTTCTTTCCACTGAACCACCAACTCACTGTTTTCTTTAAAAAATTCACTAATGAGGAGATCCCGACTTTTGAATTTCGAAAAAATTTCTTCAAATGAGAGCTAATTAGGCCCCCCAGAACACATATCGGGTCAGTTTCAATTTATATATATATATATATATATATATATATATATATATATATATATATATATATATATATATATATATATATATATATATATATATATATATATATATATATATATATCACACCTATAACTCAAAAAATAATGGGCCGATTTTGATTAAATTTGGTGAATAAATTCCTTTTGCAAATGGCTTGTATATGTTCGTTTGCCAGGAAAATCTGTCCAGATTTTCCCGGAAAATCTTGTGTTTTCTTTCGAAAAAAAAATTATATCTGCAGAATTAACAAAGTATGGGCAACCACCAAAATTTAGTTATGTAGGTCAAAAGACAAAAAAGTTATAGGCATTTAAAGAAAAATAAATTGGGGTTTTCGTCAAAACGTCAAAGTTACGATTTAAAACGTCAAAATCGGCAACATTTAGGCAAATAGCTTGAATCTAATACGGGCTATGGAAATCAAATGTCTCAAAAAGGATGTTTTACAAACCCTGAAGTCTCAGTTTCAACCGTTATTGTCCTTCATTTTACTAAAATGTTTCCAGAAAATTCATTTCAAATAGACCCTTTCTCTGATGCTTGGCAGTAGTCTTAGCTATAGAGTTTATCGTTTAATGGTATATAATTTTTGTCGAATTTTCGTAAAAAATCAATAAAGCTCAATATATCCGTTATTATACAAGATATGAAAAAAATGTATATATTAATTATAGGGTGTCTTGAGCTACATCGTAAAAAAGTATTTTCACAATCACAGGATGGCCCATAAGTCGTTGGTGATACAAATTTTCTTCTTTTTTTTAAATCAAACACGCCTTATGTTATTGCATTTTTGCATTTTCCATCGAAATATAATACATGTTTGTAAGAAAAGAAATTCTAGATGCAGCAAGTGCGTTATGGTAGCGAATGTTGATCAAATGCTTCATATTTGAATAGCCCAATTTGCTAACCTATAAGGTTGACCAAAAAACGAGTTTTTCCGGGAACACTTTAAGTTTACTTTTGGAAATTTTTGTACATTTTCACACAATAAGGTTATTTTTATGAAATATGGCACATTGTTTATACTATATAGCTTATACTGGTAACCAAAATTGGTGCCTGCTTTCTTATTATAAATGTTGAAAGAGAAAACCGTTTTGCAAGATACTATTATATATTTTTTTATGCTGGAAACGGTTGTTCCAATTTTAGCTCGTGAAATCATGATTGTTGCACTTCGATTTCTGTTATTCAAGTTTCCCCGTGTGGTTCGCCGTGTTTGATACACATTCTCTTTTAGCCTGCTCCGCGACCAACCACACAGGAGAACATGATTAATATAATTCGAAGTGTCACTATCATGATTTCACGAGGTGAAATTAAAACTGCAGTTTCATATATATATATATATATATATATATATATATATATATATATATATATATATATATATATATATATATATATATATATATAATATATAAGCAGAGAAAACCGAAACTCACCCCAGATGTGGGTACTATGAGGCCTAGTTCGCGCTTATTTGAAAATAGCTTTTCAAAGTTCAAAAGTGGCGGCCTCCTTAATAATAAATATTTGCTACGAATATTCACTTAAAATAAGAGACTATTAAACTATAAACTATATAACTGAAACTACTGCCAGCGCATCGAGGAAAGTGTTTATTTGGAATAAATTTTCTGCAAATATGTTAGCAAAACGAAGAGCAATATCAGTTGAAGCTGAAACTTAAGTCTTTTTAGAACACACTTTAATACATTCCTTTGTGGTGCAGGGTGATTAATTTTTTATTTTTTATTTTATTTTTTTGGGGGGCTCTTAACATTCTCTAAAAACATTGTTTCTAATCAAACATTATAGACCCAATCGCAACTTTGTTAACTACAGGCATCTCGAAGTTGAAAAAAAAAGTGAAATCGACCCACCCTATTAAATAACGGTCTTATTTCTGATAACATGTGACATGAAAATATGAGTATTTTATTTCGCTTATCTTTTTCTCTTTACACCCAGGGGTTCAAATTTCGACGAAAATCTAATTACTTTATAAATTTTTTACATGTTCTTGTTTAAATTATGATTAAATAAGCTCCCTGTTTTAAGAGTAAGTATATCCATGCTATCAATTTGTTTAGGTCACATGCAGAAATAAAAGACATTGGATACACCAAGGTGTAATTTACACACAAACCTTTGTTGAGCACACACATTTACAACACATTTCACTAAACTTTACAGGCAAATAAAACTTAAAAGCTAAGATACCTAAAATATAACTAAAAAACTAAATCTATATCAATTCTATATATTAAATTAAATTTAAAAACCCTAGCTTACAAAATATCACCTTATCAATATATATATATATATATATATATATATATATATATATATATATATATATATATATATATATATATATAGAAACTGACCCCGGATATGGGTTCTAGAAGTCCCAGTTCGCGCTGATTTGAAAAAAATTTTTCAAAATTCAAAAGTCGGAAATTTCTCATTTGTAAATTTTTTCTAAGAAAATTCACTAAAAGGGCAATATTTTTCTGAAAGCAATTGCCCAAAAATTCTTTTTGAATTTCTGTCAAAAAGCCTTTTGTGAATAATTGTACCTTGGCGAATTGATTATCAGACCAGTTTTTTCGGGAAATTCTTATATTTATTTTTCGATGTTTGTACTTTTTCAAACAATAAAGTTATTTTGATAAAATATACATGATTTCTACTATAATAAAGGTTATGCTATACTTTAAAATTAATGGTTTTGATAAAAAATATATACATTTTACATTAAAAAAACCATAAGTACACTTGGAGAACTCAACTGACGATCGTTTCGCTAACAAAGTTAGCGCAATTAAAGGATGCAAAATTCATTTCATGAAAATATCAGTGCTCATCACTGGTTCGAATCTTCACTTAACCTTCCATTAGTCTGCTTTCTCTAATGCAGTATATTGATCTGGTAGGGTCTAAAGGACCCTATCTTTATCATAGGTTTAATACCTACTAGGAAGTGATTTCTGATTCGACAATATAATGGGTATATTACAAAAAATGCGCTTTTGGAAAATAATGTTTAATAATAATAAAAATAAGATTATATTTGCCTTAAAGATAACAACATAAAACATATTTGGCATAAATAGAAAACAAACAGGACATTTACTAAGTAATGTCAAATGCACTTAAATTGTTGCCTCCTCTTTATTAACACATTCAATGCATAAAAATATGCTGTGTTCCAAGCATACAGTTTTTCTACAATGTGAACAAAAATATAGTGACTTCCGATCAGACCCTCTCGGGCAGAACTCGCAACGCCGTCTTGCTGAACGTTTATCAGGGGCCGAATTATTGTATACATTACTGTTTCGTATGACTTTTGGAAGTTTCATATTAGTTAGACTTTCAGACTGATAATCCTTGCTAAGACTCATCCCCAATTCTTCTATGTGTTTTCTTCTGCTCAATTAGTAAGTTTTTCAGATTGATAATCCTTGCTAAGACTCATTCTTAATTCTTCTATGTGTTTTCTTCTGCTCAATTGGTAATCATTAGTATTGAGTCTGCAAACAATCTTAGAATTCACCTCAGATGTATTAAAAATTGAAAAAATACAGTTAGTGGCCATCTTCTGCTGTTTCTCGAAACATTATAAGCTGCTGAAAGTTTATCCACTACATCTACCCCGCCTTTAGCTAAGTTGTAAAAGGTAACATTTCGGGGTTTTGTTTTCTCCAGTATTTGCATCAATTTCATCTTTATGATGTAACGTAGAAAACAATAAAACCTTTTTTTTCTTGGCGACATAAGAGACAACAGTAATGACTTTCTGAAAGCCAAACATACTTGATGATACTGGTCTCTGTTTAGCAGCTATAAGACAGGGGGGAAGTTCTTTTTTTTGTTTTTTCCGACAGTGCGGGCAGCTGTCAAGCGATGATCCCGTAACAACGTAATATTTCTCCCACTGTTTGATACAGGCTGTATGAGACGAAGCACAATCTCTTGTAAACCAATAAGGGCCAGCCGGCTGCTGCCCCACATACACTTCCATATTGAGAACGTAGAAGCAACGAGCATCCACCAAAGCGAAGATTTTTATACCATACCTGGCCGGCTTGTTTGGTATATATTGGCGAAATGAAAACCGCCCACGAAAAGCTTCTAGCTTTTCATAGATTGTCAGATATTGACTCGGTGTATAAATTTTCTTACAATTACCAACAAATGAGTCAAAGGTACTACGTATTGCAGCTAGCTTGTCTATTTTTTGTCGTTCACTACGAGTTTCCAAATCGTCAAAACGAAGGCAAGATAATAGAAAACAAAATCTCTGTAGACTCAAAAAAATAGTAACTCCAGTATCGTCGGAAGCCCATAAGTCATCCAAATTTTGCCTTCCTGATCTACAAAATCAAGACAAATATAAGAGTCCGATGAGCGCCGAAATTTCGTCAGAAGTAGTGTCATTTACCTTATATTCATTAAAACTTGAATATGATGCACGTTTAGCTGATATTTTTTTATTTGTATGAACAGTATTTTCATTCAACATTTCCTCCGTGACAAATAATTTCCAACATTCAAGTGGTGTTTTATATGTCTTATACTGTGCACGCACACCTGGCAAATGAGAAATAATATTTTCGGTTCGAGTTCGGACATTAGGTCGAACAGTCGGAGCTATTTAAGACTATTTGGTTATTTTGTCTTTTCCAGTGTATGTCAAGGCATCCAGATCTTCATCATAATTTTTGTCAGCATCAGATATTTCAGTGTCAGTATTTTGGTCACTATATGTTACAACATCCTTTTCATCTAAATCACTATCATTATCCACTAACTCTGGATCAGACTCGCATTCCCTTCATAATGCTAGAAGCCGGTTCTGTTCTCTATCAAAGTCACCCATTATTTCGTCGATTTGGCTGCGTCCGGATTTTTGATTATGGTTTTTCTAAGCTGTGGGCTAAAAACGACGCGTGTATGCAATATTTTATTAAAATATGCGTGGGTCAAGGAAATGAATTTATAAATTTTATTGTCTCTAAATGCCTTCAACAACAGAAATAAAAGAGCAATTCTCGGGCGTCCAGTCTATTAACTGAATGATTTTATATAAATTCTGCCGCATATTTACATCCTTTTCTTCCCACAAAGTAAAAAAAACTCAAAGATGCAGCAAGTGCGTTATGGTAGTGAATTTTCATAAAAATGTTTTTAATAGCAAATATGTGTGTTTTTTCAGAACGCAGGCATCTAATTTAATTACCAATATAACATATAGAGTAAAAACAATGTGCCATTGGTAGGTAGTTTACCTATAGCGATATAAAACGATGTACCAATATTGGTTGCCCTTACTTTTTTATTTCAGGAGATATGAATGTTTTTCTTAAGAAAACACAACATTTTCCGGGAAAACCTTGGCAGATGTTCCTGGCTAACGAACTTATTCAAGTCACTTACATAAGAAAATTCCCCAAAAATATATATCTTAATAGAAGCCAATTACATTCCTATACAATTATTTTTCGTGTAAACTGGTTGCAGATGAAACAAGGTTTATCAAATTTCATGTAATCCTTATATTTTTCTCCACACAATAAGTCGGTTTCAAAAATAACTCTTTCTATCAATTGTAATAACCAATCAGATTATATGATTATTTAGTGACTTTTTGAAGAAAAATATTAAAGTGTCTAAATTAACTTTAATACAAAAAAAGTTCGGGACGCAGCAAGTGCGTTATAGTAGTGAATTTTCATTAAATTGTTTTTAATAGCAAATATCTGTGTTTTTTTTTTCAGAAAGCAGGTATCAAATTTGATTACCAGTATAACATATATAGTAAAAACAATGTGCCATGTTTCATCAAAATAACCTTATTGTTTGAAAACGTACAGACATTTCCGAAAGTAAACTTAAAGTGTAACCGAAAAAATCCGTTTCTTGGTCAACCTTATAGGTTAATACAAAATTGAACTTTTCAGATATGAAGCATTTAATCAAAATTCGCTACCATAACGCACTTGCTGCGTTCAGAATTTCTTAACTTACAAACATGCATTATATTTCGATGGAAAATGCAGGAACATAACGCGTTTTCGACTAAAAAAAATGTTTGTATCACCAACGACCTATGGGCCATCCTGTGATTGTAGCAATACTTTTTTAAGATGTAGCTCAAGACACCGTATAATTAATGTATACAGTATCTTTTCATATCATGTATAATAACGGATATATTGAGCTTTATTAATTTTTTTCGAAAATTCGACAAAAATTATATACCATTAAACGATAAACTCTATAGCTAACGCTACTGCCAAGCATCAGAGAAAGGGTATATTTGAAATGAATTTTCTGGAAATATTTTAGTAAAATGAAGGACAATGACGGTTGAAACTAAGACTTCAGGGTTTGTAAAACATTCTTCTTGAGACATTTTCTTTCCATAGCCCGTATTAGATTCAAGTTCTTTGCCTAAATGTTGCGAATTTTGACGTTTTAAATTGTCACTTTGACGTCTTGAGGAAAACCCCAATTTATTTTTCTTTCAATGCCCGTAACTTTTTCTTCTTTTGAGCTACAGAGCTAAATTGTGGTGGGTAGATCACCTATAATGACGTAAACTAGTTTACCAAATTTGGTTGCCCTTGCTTTGTTAATTTCTGAGATATAATTTTTTTTTTGAAAAAAACAAAAAAACAAAAATTTTCCATTTGTAAAAGGAAGGTATTCACCAATTTAATCAAAATCTGCCCATTATTTTTTGAGTTATCGGTGTGACACACACACACACACACACACACACACACATACATGTGCTCGTATGTTTGCAGGGACACACGAAAACACACCAACTTGTGGGATCTTAATGTGTGAGATGAGTCGTAGTTGTAGATTTATCGCCAGATGTGGATAATTCGCGCCAAGATACTATACACACGCTCGATTAGAAAATATTTGCAAATAAAGTGAGGTCCCGCAATTATGTTTAACGCACACGTTGTGTGAAGACCCCTTAAATATGGATTATGTTTGAAGTGTGTATAAGACCCCATAAACCATAGTGTTTTTTTTCTACAAACATAACTGTGTTTCTGAATTACACATGGCAACAAAAAAACCAGTTTAGAAAAAAAACTGTCTGGCTTGTGTGCGTGTAAGGACCGACAAATATAAGGGGAAGGGTTTGTTTATTAAATGCTGTGTGGAGGTATTGTATAGTTGATCACATTGACCTTGTGCTGTTATTCTGAAATATATTATTACATATATTTTTTAGTGAATTTTTCTACACTTTTGAATTTTAAAACAATTCGCGAACTAGGACCTCTAGAACCCATGTCTGTGGTCAGTTACTATCTTGATATGTTTATATATATATATATATATATATATATATATATATATATATATATATATATATATATATATATATATATATATATATATATATATATATATATATTTCTGTGTGTGTGTATCACCTCGGTAACTCAAAAAATAATGGGCCACCAAATTGGGTATTAATTCAAGCAGGTATCAATTTAGTTACCGGTATAACCTATATAGTAAAAATTTACCATATTTTATTAAAATACCGTATTGTTTGAAAATGTACCAAAAAATTCCAAAAATAACTTTAACTTTAAATGTTTCTGAGAAAACTAGTTTCCTAGCATTTAATGAAAATTCGCTACCAAAACACACTTACTGCGTCTTGATTTTTTTTACGAACATGCATCATATTTCAATTAAAAATGCAACAGTATAAGGAATGTTCGAAAAAAAATATTGCAGTTATCACCAACGAATTATGGGCCACGCTGTGATTTTCAAAATAATTTTATGAGATGCAGCTTAAAGCACCTTATAATTAACGTATACAATTTTTCGCGTATCTTGCATAATAACAATTATATTGAGCTTTACCATAGAAATACGTCACCTTGTATATATGCAAACAGATAAAAACTGAAAGTAAACCCGGATATGGATTCTAGGGGGCCTGGTTTGTACTCCTTTGAAGAAATCTTTTTCAAACTCAAACGTTGCTGTCTCCCCATTAATGAATTTTTTTCTGCGAAAATTAGCTAAAATTTATAGACTGTTAAACCATAAACGTAACTAAAGCTACTGCCAAAGCATCAGAGAAAGGGTCTATTTGCAATGAATTTTCTGGAAATATTTTAGTAAAATAAAGGTCGATGGCGGCTAAAGCTAAAACTTAAGAATACTCTTCTTGCAACATTTTCTTTACGTAACTCGTATTTATTTCATGTTCTTTGCCGAAATGTTGCCAATTTTTACGTTTCTAATCGCGACTTGGACGTTTTGAGGAAAACCCCAAAGTTTTTTTTTTCAAATGCTTATAACTTTTTTGACTTTTAACTTACAGATCGAAATTTTGGTACATGGTTCACTTATTATAATACAGACATAAGTACCAGATTTGGTTGCCCTTACTTTGTTATTCCCGAAAGAAATCACAAAATTTTCCGGGAAAACCTGGGCTGCATTTTCTGGCTAACCAACTTATCCATGCCACTTGCAAAAGGAAAATGCTTATAAAATTTGATCAAAATCGTCTTATTATTTTTTGAGTTGATATATATATATATATATATATATATATATATATATATATATATATATATATATATATATATATATATATATATATATATCGAAACAGACCCCAGATATGTGTTCTAGGCGCCTAGTTCCCGCTCATTTGAAGAAATATTTTCAAAATTCTAAAGTCGCGATCTCCTTAGTTAATTTTGTAAAGAAAATTCGCTAAAAGTAAACCATATGCCAACATTCAGTTACCAGAAAAAAAGTTATGGGCATTTAATAAAAAAGACTGTTTGGTACCAGATTATTTCTATGAAAATTCATCAGCATAAGGCACTTGCTGCGTCCAGACTTTTTCAAATTCAGTTAATTTGAAGTATAACTGCATATTAGAAAATACTTCATTTTCAGTTTTCAGTTTATATTTTGAAAATGCCGGGTTCTTACTTCATGACGATTTGAATTACTCCAAAAATAAGAATTTTGTGTGTTGAAAAGAACATTTTTCATAGATTTCGCTTCATCAGTCCTAATTATGCTGTCCAAAAATTCGAGAGTCGTCTTGTATCATCGTTAAAATGAATGTACAAAACTCTTTTCTGCATATCCATTTCTCCCAGATGTTGAACCAAAGATATTGAATAAGGGTGGAAGTTGTGCTTTAACGGGATTCTGTGTATCAAGCTCTTCGAAAGTCCTATCTGCAGAGCTACTTGTCTTAAGGATGTTATTTCTTTTATGCATTTTTGCCTTCACGGTGCCAAAAGTTTTGTAATTTTCTATTATTCGCCGAACACTCCTCCACGACGGTTTTTGTTTATCTGGATATCAGCAAATATTTGGCATGTTCTTGATAAAACTTGGTTACATTCATCATATATAATAAAGAAATTTTAATAATCTTCGTGGGTATAATTCAGTCGCCCCGGTATAATTTTTATAAATAATTGTCAAATGACAACAAATACTGAGGTTTTTGTAGTTCTCGATATTTTTTTTGACAGGCGTCGCCGTCATGATTATATAACAATAAAACTTGAAAACCGTATAACATTTTTTCAATATAAAAATGTTAAATTGCCAATATTTTGAAAACTACAAATTTCTGGCAGAGGCAACCTTACCTAAAGTTTCAATGTTAAATAAGATATGATTATAAAAATAAGAGCTTCTATTTGAAAAACAGACAACGAATTTTTTAACTCAATTTTCAATGAGAGTTTTTGATCACTCTGTAGTTATTATCAAAATAAAATCACATCACGGTTGGACTTAGGTATGGAGTATTATACATAAGACGTGTCTAAACTTTTGCGTTGAATATAAAAATGCAATAATATGTGTCCTATCTAAAATAAGCAAGTTAACATCAACACCCTGTATATCCAGAAGTGCCACTATCTGGAAAATACTTTAACCAAGGTGCATCCATTGATTTCAATAAGCTGCCAAATTTTAAAAATTTTGCAAAGTCTAGTTTCCGAGAAATCGATTCCGGGCTTTTGTCGTGGGACAACTGCATATATATATATATATATATATATATATATATATATATATATATATATATATATATATATATATATATATATATAGATGTGTATGTGTCTTTTTTTTAGATCTATTTAGACGCTACATATCACAGCCCCCGTAACATCCTAGAAGAAAAAGTTTTAGATCAAAATTTGGTCGGTAAAAAGCTGCTTCAATAAGCTTTACTTAGACATACAGCGTGGATCCAAAGTGTGCTTTTTGACATAAACTTTATTTTTTTCAATAGAACACTCTGTATTTTAGTCAAGTTTGGATTTCTTATTTCATTCTTAATCAATAATATGTCAAACATTTTTCTCATTTCAAAAGTTATCGAGAAAACCTAAGAAAAAACGGTTTTCATGTTCCTTTCAATAATGATTTTATTTGTCCGCAATCACAGCGTCACAACTATTATGTATTATGTCAGTATCATAACTGTTCATCCTAAGATCTATGTCAATTCTTTTAAACTATAAATTCTGAGCAAGGCGGATAGGGAACCGCCAGGTGGCCCACGAGCTCGCCTGTCCTGACACCATTCGATTTTTTGTGGGGTTATGTAAAATATGTGGTCTATTTTGTTCAACCAAGAAATTTGAAGGATTTTGTTAACAAAATTACTCGTGCCTGCAGAGAAATTTTGCCTCAGGTTATTAGAAATCCTTGCACTGTAGAGCTTATTAGAAGATATGACGTTTGCCAAACAGAAAATAGTCGCCAGTTTGAGCATACTTTTTTTACTTTGTCATCGTTACCAATGATAATTAACTCTTAATTATATTTTTAGAATTACCTTTGAAGAACTTAGTTAAGAGAATCACAAGCATTTGTAATTTTTTGTTGCTGGAAAGCAGTTTCTGACAAAAAAAGAGTTAGGAAACCTTTTAGTGAATTTTCTCAAAAAATTAACTGATGAGATCCCGCCTTTTAAAATAAAAAAATTCTTCAAATGAGCGCTAATTAGGCCCCCTAGAAGACATATCCGGGGTCAGTTTGTGTTTTTATGTGTTTATATTAATATATATATATATATATATATATATATATATATATATATATATATATATATATATATATATATATATATATATATATATATATATATATATTGTATCACAGCGATAACTCATCAAAAAGTAATGGGCCGATTTTGATCAAATTTGGTGGGTACTTTCCTTTTGCAAGTAGCTTGGATAAGTTGGTTATCCAGGAAAATCGGCGCAGGTTTTCCTGGAAATTTTTTTGTTTTCTTTCTAAAAAATTAATATCTCCGAAAATAACAGAGTAAGGGCAACGAAATTCAGTACGCGTGTTTGTGTTATAAGAGTGAACCATGTACCATAATGTACATCTCTAAATTTAAAGAGAAAAAAGTTATGGTCAGTTAAAAAAAATTTGGTGTTTTCCTCAAAACGTGTGTTCTGCGAACCCTTAAGTCATTGCCCTTCATTTTACTAAAATATTTACAGAAAATTCATTTCAAATAGACCCTTTCTCTGATGCTTTGGCCGTCGGTTCAGTTAAGTTGATGCTTTCGCTGTACGTTGAGTTAAGTTTATGGTTTAACGGTCTATAATTTTTGGCTAATTTTCGTAGAACAAATTCGTTAATACATTTTTGCATTTTTTATCTAAATATGATGCATAGAACAGAAGTTGGAAGATAGTGCAAGCATATATGTCATATGGGGAGAAATGGAGGAAGCCTTGATTAGGGTCGCAGAAGGTGAACTAGGTCATAAGCGGAAAACACAGAAACACAAGTGGATGACAGCAGAAATCATGCTTGAAGAAAGGAGAAGATGCAAAAGTCAAGGAAATCCAGAGAGCTATAAACACATCCAAAGAATTATTAGGGGGAAAATAAGAGCGGCAAAGAGTGACTGGTTAAAGAAGCAATGCGGGAAGATATAAAAATAAGAGAGGCGTCCGTAATTTACCGGAAGAGACACTTTTCTAATGTAGAAAACGAACATGGGGAAATTGAACAAGATGATCGGCAGCGAAGAGTTATTTGGGAGGAATATATTAACAACCTTTTCGACGATAATAGACCTGATATAGAGGTTGCGGAGGACGTAGACCTGTCTGGACCCCCTATCACCAAAGAAGAAACTGTAAGAGCAATAAATACGTCAAAGGACAGAAAGGCAGTTGGCCCGGACTGCATACCTGTCGAACTATTAAAAATACTAGACGACAGGGGCATTTCCGTACTGCACAGAATATTTAACAAGATATATAAAATGGGGGAGTTCCCTGCCAAGTGGATTACATCTCATTTTATCCCCCTGCCAAAAAAGGAGTAACGCAACGAAGTGCGAGGACCATAGGCTGATCAATCTAATAAGCCACACGTTAAAGATATTCCTCAAGATTATTCACTACAGAATTTCTATAAAATGCGAAAGAGGGGTAGGGTTCACACAATTTGGATTTAGAAGGAGACTAGGTACGAGAGAGGCTGTAGTTGCAACTCAAGTATTGATACAGAACTGCAACGACCAAAGGAAGGTTGTGATTCTATGCTTCATCGAATACCAGAAAACGTTTGACAGGGCCCAACACCACAAACTCATTTAATGTTTGAAGAGGATGGATATAGACCAGAAGGATATCTGCTGCATAGAAAGCCTTTTTTAGCATTTTTTTTGCACTTACGGAAAGAATATATCCTTCTTAGCAACGGCACTATGAAAATGTAATCGGGATTAATAAGAAAAAAATTGCAAAAACAATAAGTTTCTTAAAGATTACCTTCAGTTGGATTTCATTAATCAATTTCTTATCAAGTTATCAATTGAAAAAATGTGATAGTATTTGCAGCTGCCAATTTGAAGCATTATTTTCTGTCAGTTGTCTGTAGTTTGTAATACTTTAGAGAGCTTCATATTGGAAAATAGAGGACTTATAGAAATTAATAATTATTATTATTATGGCAGAATTGAGCGAAAAGCAAAGAATTGATATATTAGTGATGTTGGGCTACGGTGGCAGGAAGCTTTGTAAAGAAATGTGCATGTTTTTTTTTTATGAGTCTGGGCACAAATTAATGAAGTGTATGTTTCCAGAACATTGAAAAAAATAACGAAACTGGTAGTGTCAATGATAAGCCAAGAATAGGAAGACCAAACACGGCTGTAGCTGGTAATAACGCATTAGATATATTGTTGTCTTTTTATTAAACCCCTTATCTATCTACAAATTAAGTTACTCATTACACAGTCTTTCACAAAAATCTGTGGTTACTTTGCTAAAAAGAAAAAGAAAAAATTTCACCCATACAAAGTACAGCTAGTACAGGAACTTGTAGTTGGCCATTTTAAGAGGCGTGTTGAATTTTATTATATTATGGCAAATTTAATGAGAAGCCAGACTTTAGTAGAAATAATCGTTATGGGTCTCAGCAGAATCCACATTGTATGCTGGAGGCTCCAAACCAACGACCACAAAAAAATTATGTATGGACGGGTATACTAGACAGTAGTAATATTGGGCGGTTATTTATTGAGGGAAATCTAACATCTTAAAAGTATAAAAATTTTTAAGAGAAGAAATTATACCACAGTGGTTGCAGTGGGCCTAGTCAATGAAGTTTGTTTTGAGAAATATGGAGCTCACAGTCATTTTGGGAGACGCATGCGGCAATATTTGGATGAAGTTTTTAGAGAAAATTGAATCGGGCGCTGTGATTCACTTAAATGAACTGCTCGCCCTCTTGACTTCACGCCATGTGGTTGTTTTCTTAGGGTCACTTGAAGAATGTTGTCCACAGAGACAGACCATTAAATCTGGAAGACCTGAAAGCTATCATTGTTGGCCAAACAAGATGGATTGTGCATTCCAGGTTAATTAAACGCGAGTTCAATTATGTATTGATAATAATGTACAGCATTTTGAACATTGAGTTAGTTGACAAATATTATTGCTGTTTTGTTTTTCTTTTGTTTTGTCAGTCTTTTTTAGAATTAAAGTTAATAATTAAAGCTAGTTTGCCTCTCATCTGCAGTTTCACCAACGTGATGTTGACTGCTGATAGATAATGTTTATTACCTTATATGCAATTTTATACTATTTTATGTTGTCGAAAATATTTTTTACGTTATGAGAATTTGTTGTTGTCAACTTATTAACATTATTGGTTAATCGCTGGTCACATACACATTTTTGTGTGTAAAATGCATGTTTTTTTGGGGTTTTCTTGAGTTTTCTCATACGCCTTTACTCAGGTCAGGTCAGGTCAGGATCACGTCAGAGTCGGGTTTGGTCAGGTCACGTTGGGTCAGGTCTAGCCAGGTCAGGTCAGGTGGTTCAGGCCTGCCTGATACAGTGTCTTGCGCATAAACAACAACAAAACTCTGGTCCCTTCAACTTGCAAACAAGCTGGAGAACTTGGAGCAAAAAGCCGCGGTAGGGGTGGGGGCTAACGAACATTAAAAAGAAGAATTGTTGGAGCAAAATGTAAACAAGGGTGCTAATAAAAGTCCAACGAAGGTGTTTTTTCTGATTTGATTTCTATATTTCCTTCCCCGCCCAGCACCCCTATTCACGCCAGGTCCCGTAACTGGGGCGGTATTTTACAGCATTTGTTATGTTGCTTATGCGTACAAGGTTGGTTTTAAGCGTGCTTTTGTTTTAAAAAAAATCACTTTTGCGATCATCTGCATAATTACATTAATTTTTTCTCAATTTTTTTCTAATTGAACCTAATTACATTTTTATAGTGGCGTATCAAGAACTATCTTGCCATTAAAAAAAGATTCAGTTATCATAGCAACTAAGTTGTTTAGGCTAGGATAACTTGAATATCGCCACTTTGTATCTAAAAATATGTCGAAAAGCTTTTGTTAAGCTATTTTTTTTGAATAAGGAATATTTCAGTAAATACAAATCCATCATATACTAACCCTATAAGTATATATATATATATATATATATATATATATATATATATATATATATATATATATATATATATATATATATATATATATATATACATATATATATATATATATATATATATATATATATATATATATATATATATATATATATATATATATATATATATATATATATACATAAATATGTGTATGTAAAATAATATATAAACTAATGTTTCCATGCCAAATATGACTTCTGTTTCGTTTGAAGAAAAGAGTCAATGTTTTCTATAAAATTTCCCTAATAAATAAATTTAACAATATCTCAATATTCTCTGAAATATAACATACTACATAAAACCCACCGCTATCTGCTTTAGTGCCCAAGGAAAAATAATGTACCGTTATTTCCCGTCAATAACCCTTGCAGATGAAGCAGTAAAAAATAACAACAAAGACGCTATTTATAAAACCAGGGACAAGTCACTTGAAAACAGATCATTTACTACCTGCACGAGTTAAAAAAATGTTATATTTATCGGGACTTACACAAATTTTACCAAACAGTTGTCGGGCCTTACACACAATTACGTCTGTTTCAAAAATTGACCACCGATGTCGCTTTTATCAGTCACTTTTATAGGGCCCGACAGTTTTAGTAACACGAACTCAAAAATACACACATGCATATAGTATGTATATCAGGACATCGTCAGAAAATTAGTTATTTATACTATTTAAGAGGTGGAGAATCCGAAAAACCACGTCTCTAAATTGTCGGGACGCGTGTATGGCCCGACAAGTTGGGAAGACCCGACAAGTCACGTCCATGCATGTGGTTTGTCCTCATAATTATACGGACACAAACACACACACACATATATATATATATATATATATATATATATATATATATATATATATATATATATATATATATATATATGTGTTCTGGGGGCCTAATTAGCTCTCATTTGAAGAATTTTTTTCAAAATTCAAAAGTCGGGATCTCCTCATTAGTGTTTTTTTTTTAAAGAAAATTCACTAAAAATTGAAAAATAACCAATTTAATATGAATATCTATGCTCACTTTTTCATAATATATGAGTAATTGATAAATTTCTTTCACAAATGTCAAATTAAATTTGTATGTGGAAGGCTAAATACCCACCTTTTAATTTCTGACAGCTTGTGATATGAAAATATGAGCATTTTCTTTCGCTTATATTTGCTCTCTACTTCCACGTGCTCAAATTTCTATGAAAAGTTAATTAATATTTTTTACAGGTTACTTTTTTTCAATTATAATTTCTGATTATATAATTTAAATTTTATGTATTTTATTGGACAATTTTTGGTTTAAGTTTCATTAATATTCGTCGATTTTTGTTTGATGTTTTCGTAGCAATAATTTTTTGGCAAATTTTTGTGAAATGCTGATAATTAATAATGAATACTTATTAGGTTATTGTCAAAAAATCTTTGCGGATTCAGGTGAAAAAATTGGTTTCAGATTTTCCTGAATAAAACTGGTTTATCAAATTTTTATTTTTTACAATTTTCATCTTACGTTTCTTAAGCCAACTTTTCTTGAAAAAATGGCAAACTTTTGTGTAAGAAAATGCTTGAAAATTTTGATACCAGTTTTTTTTAATTTTTTTTAAACAGCTTTTTGTAAATAATTACATTTGGCAGGTGTAAATTGATTATCGGAACAGTTTGCTCTGGAAAATTTTAGGTTTATTTTTTGGAAAATGTATGTATTTTTCAAACTTCAAACAATAAAGTTATATTTTAATGAAATATACATGGTTTCTATAGTAACTCTTAGAGCCTCCAGAGTCCAGGGAGAAGGACGTGCGCTTGTGGAGCCGAAGGGTGCTGGGTTCAATTCCCAGAGTTCCCCTTGCACCACTCTTTTAAATCTAACATCAACCAAGGTTGTGGAATTCTACTTGAACAAGTTGAATGTCTGCACGTTCCGCCCTTCGGGCGGTGGGGTAAATCCGTAGCTCCCGTGTCCGTGCGATGTTTGGCGCCGTAAAGATCCCTGTATCCCTTACCTAAGAGTAGGGGCTCGGTAAAATTACTGAGGTAAAACTGCTCCCTGGCGTCTGTGATCGGTGATATTCGCAGAAATAGACCAACGTTAAAAAAACTATAAATATTATAGTATTTATCAAATTGGGTGCTTTTTTTATAAAACAACATATTTGACATTAAAAAGATATCTATAAAAATTGCTACCATAAAACACTTGCTGTGACAAGACTTTCATTGATTGTTCCACTAACAACTTCTTGCATTAAACCCATTTTCACTACTATTAGTGAATTTTCGTAAAAAAAACTGTAATAAAAAATTAATGAGGATATTCTCGACTTTTGAATTTTGAAAAACTTTTTTCAACTAAGGGCAAACTAGGCTCTCTAGAACACATATATGGAGTCAGTTTCAATTTTTATTTGTTCATATATATATACATATGTATACTTATGTATGTATCACCGATCACTCACAAAAGTAAGAACCGATTTACATAAAATTTGGTAAGTGGATTGGGTAACTTCCTTACTTAGGACAATGGGACCAGTTTTCTGGGAAAATTATGGGTTTTCCTTCAGAAAATTTGTGTATCTCCGGAAACAACAAAGATACAGCAACAGAATTTGGTACGCAGATTTAAATCATAAAATGTATACTATACACTAAAATATAGATATCTGAGTTTAGAGAAAGAAAGTTATAAGCATTTAAAAAAATGGGTGCCACTAATGACCAAAGAAACGCACAAAACCAAAATGTCTTGCATGAATAACAAAACATATTGTACATAAGAGACAAAGAATAATTTTTGGAGCAAGAAACTCAAGAAACACTAGAAAAATTACGTTGAATATTTTATAGTTTTTCTTCTTAAAACGCCCAAGGTGAGGTTTAAAACGTTAAAATTGGCAACTCTTAGGTTAAGAACCTGAAATAAATGCGGTTTATGTACAGAAAATGTCGCAAGAAAATGTTTAATAAAACCTGAAATTTCGCTTCAGCCGTCATTGTCCTTCATTTCAATAAAATATTTGCAAAACTTTCATTTGAGGTTCACCTTTTCTCTGATGATTTGACAGTAGTTTCGGTTAAGGAGTGTCACATTTTTAGCAAAAATTCGTAGGAGAAATTCGCTAGTGGGAAGACCACGACGTTTGTGTTTTGAAAAAATGTTTCAAATGAGCGCGAACTAGGCTTCCTAGAACCCACGTCTGTGGTTAGTTCAAATTTTTATCTGTTTACCTATATACAGGGTGACGCTTTGCTACAGTAAAGCTGAATATATCCGTTGTGGTACAAGATACGAGAAAAAAATTTATACGGTAATTATAGGGTGTCCTGAGCTGCATCTTATAACATTATTTTGACAATCACAGGTGACCGGTAAGTTGTTGGTGATACAAGTTTCCTTTTTAATAGAACACCCCTTTTATTATTGCTTTTTTGATCGAATTATAAGGGATGTTTGTAAGAAAAAATATATAGCGTTCATTCTTTTCGGGTTACTTTAATTCTTTTGTAACTTTTTAGATTTTCGGCACATAACAAAAATGACGATACGGCGGTTTTGCTAACAGATAGCGGAATGTCACGAAATCCACCCATTCAGAAAGATCTTCGGTGAGATTACTCGTCGAAAAAATCGAGATGCCATATACACGCTGCTCTCAAAGAGTGACAGAATTAAGAAAAAAATTCAAACTGCCGTAACTTGTTTTTTTGGACTAACAGCCTGTATTTTGTGTTTCAGAAGTGAAGGGCATGCCCTCTGCCTCACGTTTCCTATTACATCCCTATACTTACAAACTCTAGTTTTGTAAATATTTGCATTTATAATCAAATACCATGAGTCATTTACGGATTAGTTTTAATTATTTTTTTTCAGTGTTTTATTCAATTCTAATTACCAATCGGATTAAGTGATTATTTAAGAAATTTTCAAATAAAAATATTGAAATAATTAAATTAACTTTAGTACAAAGAATTCTGGACGCAGCAAGTGCGTTATGGTAGTGAATTTTCATAAAAATGTTTTTAATAGCAAATATGTGTTTTTTTTTCAGAAAGCAGGCATCAAATTTGGTTACCAGTATAACCTATATAGTAAAAACAGTGTGCCATGTTTCATCAAAATAACTTTATTGTTTGAAAACGTACAGAAATTTCCGAAAGTAAACTTAAAATTTAACCGAAAAAATCCGTTTCCTGGTCAACCTTATAGATTAATATCAAATTGAGCTTTTCAAATATGAAGCATTTATCCAAATTCGCTACCATAACGCACTTGCTGCGTCCAGAATTTCTTAACTTACAAACATGCATTATATTTCGATGGAAAATGCAAAAGCATAAGGCGTTTTCCACTAAAAAAATATTGTTTGTATCACCAACGACTTATGGGCCATCTTGTGATGGTAGCAATACTTTTTTAAGATGTAGCTCAAAACACCGTATAATTAATGTATACAATATTTTTTCATATCTTGTATAATAACGGATATATTGAGCTTTATTGATTTTTTACAAAAATTCTACAAACATTATATACCACTAAAGGATAAATTCTATAGCTAACACTACTGCCAAAGCATCAGAGAAAGGGTCTATTTGAAATGAATTTTCTGGAAATATTTTAGTAAAATGAAGGACGATGACGGTTGAAACTAAGACTTCAGGGTTTGTAAAACATTCTTCTTAAGACATTTTCTTTCCATAGCCCGTATTAAATTCAAGTTCTTTGCCTAAATGTTGCGAATTTTGATGTTTTAAATTGTCACTTTGACGTTTTGAGGAAAACCCCAATTTATTTTTCTTTAAATGCCCATAACTTTTTTGTCTTTTAACCTACAGAGCTAAATCTTGGTAGGCGCCTCACCTGTAATGACATAAATCAGCGTACCCAATTTGGTTGCCCTTACTTTGTTAATTCTTTAGATATTTTTTTTTTTTGAAGGAAAATCCAAAATTATTTGGGAAAACCTGGGCCGATTTTCCTGACTAACGAACTTGTCCAAGCCATTTGCAAAAGGAAGGTATTCACCAAATTTAATCAAAATCGGCCCATTATTTTTTGAGTTATCGGTGTGATACATATATATATATATATATATATATATATATATATATATATATATATATATATATATATATATATATATATATATATATATATATATATATATATATATATATATATATATATATATATATATATATATAAACATATAAAAATTGAAACTGACCCCGGATATGTGTTCTGGGGGGCCTAATTAGCGCTCATTTGAAGAAATTTTTTCAAAATTGAAAAGTCGAGATCTCCTCATTAGTGAATTTTTTTTAAGAAAATTCACTAAAAGGTAAGAAGCGTTTAATTTCAAAGGATTAGCTATGTTTACATTTTCATAATATATAATTAGTTGACAATTGTTTTCACAAATAAACGTAAAATGAAGCTTCAAAGTGAAGTTTTAAATTCAGTTCTTATTTCTGACATAAAAATATGGATATTTTACACTTATATTTATCTTTACCTGCACTGGTTCAAATTTCCAGCAAATTTTCGATTAAAAAACATTTAGTCTAATGGTTTTTTTTTTTGGTTTCCGTAAATATCATTTACGTACGATTTTGTGAAATGTTAGTAATAATTAAGGTTGGTATGGAGAAATTCACGGAAAAAGCCAGTGGCTGTGTGAATAAATCTCTAGGTCAACAAATGAGAAAAAGAATGGTTAATAAGTTATTGTAAACAGAATGTTTGCAAATTCAAGTGAAAAATCGCTTTCGAATTTCTAAGAAAAAAAAAATTGTGGCACATTTCCGCGGAAAAAACTCTATTACAATCTTCGTAAAAAAAATTGATAATTTTCGTGTAAGATTTCTCAGTTAACATTTATGAAAAAAATTGCAAGTTTTAAATATGTTTTTTAAAATTTCTGTCGAAAATCCTTTAGTTAATAATTATATCTTGTCAGGTGTAGTTTTGTGTAAATAGCTTGAATACGAGAATAAGTGTGACCAGTGTCTTGGGGCAATTTTTAGGTTTGTGTGCGGGAAATTTTTGTACTTTTTCAAACAATAAATTCTTTTAGATGAAATACAATACATGGTTCCTACTACAACAGTTATTACCTCCTGCTAAAGTTGATAAAATAAATATAATAACAAACCAATTGTTACGAAAATTCGCTCCGAAAACGCATTTCATTCTTCCGATTTTTTCATTATTATTTTTGTCATCTGCGGCCTAAAAGCGATGCCTGTATTCAAAACTTTTTTTAAATCACGGGTATCAAGAAACTAAGTTTTTGCTTAACATTTTATTGTCCATAAATATCATTGAATTTTTTTGTTGTAACATAGAAATATAAATTTTGGTATATAGCTTCTTTTTAATATCGTATACCTGCGTACCAAATTTTGGCACCATGGCTTTTCTATTTTTTTGAGATGAAAATTAATACCGAAAAAAAAAAACCCAACATTTTCCCTGAAACCCTGCTTTGATTTTCTTGGCTAACGAACTTATTTAAACCACTTTCAAAAGGAAGGAATATGCCAGATTTTATAAAAATCGTACCCTATTTTTCGAGTTATCGGTGAGATACATATATATATATATATATATATATATATATATATATATATATATATATATATATATATATATATATATATATATATATATATATATATATATATATATATATATATATATTTATATATAAATGGGACCAGTTGTCTGTACAAATTTTGGGTTTTCCTTCGGAAAATTTGTGTATCTCCGAAAATTACAAAGGTATGGCAACCAAATTTGGGACGCGGGTTTAAATTATAAAATGTATACTATACTATACACTAAAATCTAGATATCTGAGTTTAGAGAAAAAAATTATAGGCATTAAAAAAATGGGTACCACTAATGATCAGAGAGACGCACAAAACCAAAATGTTTTGCATGAATAACAAAATCTATTGTACATAAGAGACAAAGATTAATTGCGATTTGAAACGTTAAAATTGGCAACTTTTAGGTAAAGAACCTGAAATAAATGCGGTTTATGTACAGAAAATGTCGCAGGAAGAGTGTTTGATAAAACCTAAAATTTCAGCTTCAACCGTCATTGTCCTCCATTTCAATAAAATATTTGCAAAAAATTAATTTCAGGTAGACCCTTTCTCTAAGGATTTGGCAGTAGTTTTGATTAAGGAGTTTTAAATTTTTATCAAATTTTTGTAGAAAGCTAGTGGGAAGACCGCGACGTTTAGATTTTGAAAAATGTTCAATAGAGCGCGAACTAGGCTTCCTAGAATCCACGTCTCTGGTTAGTTTAAATTTTTATCTATTTACTTATATACAGGGTGACGCATTGCTACAGTAAAGCTGATTATATCCGTTGTTGTACAAGATACGAGAAAAAATTGTATACGTTAATTATGGGGTGTCTTGAGCTGCATCTTATAAAATTATTTTGACAATCACAGGTGACCAGTAAGTTGTTAGTGATACAAGTTTTAATTTTTCAACACCCCTTTTACCATTGCATTTTTCATCGAATTATAATGCGTGTTTGTAAGAAAAAATGTATGGCGTTCATCCTTTTCGGGTTACTTTAATTGTTTTGCAACTTTTTAGATTTTCGGCACATAACAAAAATGACGATACGGCGTTTTTGCTAATAGATATCGGACTACCACGAAATCAGCCCATTCAGAAAGATTTTCGGTTAGATTACTCGTCGAAAAAATCGAGATGCCATATACAGGCTGCTCTCAAATAGTGACAGAATTTTAAAAAAAATTCAAACTGCCGTAACTTGTTTTTTTGGACTAACAGCCTGTATTTTGTGTTTCAGAAGTGAAGGGCATGCCCTCTGCCTCACGTTTCCCTATACTTACAAACTCTAGTTTTGTAAATATTTGCATTTATAAAATACCACGATAGCCGTGTTATTTTTGGTGCATTTTTGCTACAATTAGTATGCCGTACTGAAGAGCTCTAATGAGAGCGAAACCGGTGTACGGTTCTAATTGTTGCGAGAATGCATCTAGTCTTTCATGTATGGATCAGTTTTAATTTTTTTTCAGTGTTTTATGCAATTCTAATGACCAATCAGATTAAGAGATTATTCATTAAATTTTCAAAGAAAAATATTAAAATACTTAAATTAACTTTAGTACAAAAAAGTTAGAAATTCCTAATTTGAAAGGATTATCTATGTTTACATTTTCATAATATATAATTAGTTGACAAATTGTTTTCATAAATAAACGTCAAATGAAGCTTCAAAATGAAGACTTAAATTTAGTTCTTATGTCTGGCAGCTTGTGACAAAATATGGGTATTTTTCCACTTATATTTTTCTTCACCTGTACTGGTTCAAATTTCCATCAAAAGTTAATATAATAATTTCCATATTTTCTTTTCTTTTTGAATTTGAGTTAGAGATTAGGTATAGTTATAATTTGAATTTTATGTATCTATTCGGCAAATTTTCGATTGAAAAACATTTAGTCTAATGTTTTTTTTTGGGTTTCCGTAGATATCATTTACGTACGATTTTGTGAAATGTTGTAAATTAATAATTAATGTTCGTATCGAGAAATTCACGGAAAAAGTCAGTGGCTGTGTGAATAAATCTCTAGGTCCACCAATGAGAAAAAAGTCGAAGACGCAGCAAGTGCGTTATGGTAGTGAATTTTCATAAAAATGATCTGGCACAAAATATTTTATTATAACATTTTTTTCTTGTAACAGAGAAATCTAAATTTTGGTGTATAGTTTACTTTTGATATCGTAAATCTACCTACCAAATTTGGTTATCATAGATTTTTTATTTTTAAGATAAAAATTTTAATCAAATGAAAACTTAAAATTTTTTCGGAAAACCTCGTCTAATTTTTCTGATTAACGAACTTCTCAAAGACATTTACAAAAGGAAGGTACATGCCAAATTTTTTCAAAATTGCCCTATTATTCTTTGAGATAAAAATTTTGTTCGAATGAAAACTCACAATTTTCCCGGAAAACCTCGTCTGATTTTTCCTGACTAACAAACTTATCAAGGCCATTTACAAAAGGAAGGTACGTGCCAAATTTTATTAAAATCAGCTTATTACTTTTTGAGATAAGAATTTTTTTCTAATGAAAACTCAAAATTTTCCCGGAAGACATTGTCCGATTTTCCTGACTAACGAACTTATCCAAGCTATTTACAAAAGAAACGTACATGCCAAATTTTATCAAAATCGGCCCATTATTTTTTGAGTTATCGGTGTGATACATATATATATATATATATATATATATATATATATATATATATATATATATATATATATATATATATATATATATATATATATATATATATATATATATAAACATATAAAAATTGAAACTGACCCCGGATATGGGTTCTAGGGGTCCTAGTTCGCGCTCATTTGCAAAATTTTTTTCAAAATGCAAAAGGCGGGATCTCCCCATTAGTGAATTTTTTCTACGAAAATTCACTAAAAGAATGGTTAATAAGTTATTGTAAACAGAATGTTTGCAAATTCAAGTTAAAAATCGCTTTCGAATTTTTGTGAAGAAAAAAAAAATTGTGGCACATTTCCGCGGAAAAAAACTCTATTACAATTTTCGTAATATTTTTCAATAATTTTCGTGTAAGATTTCTCAGTTAATATTTGTAAAACAAATGGGGAGTTTTAATTTTTTTAAATTACTGTCAAAAAGCCTTTAGTTAATAATTACATGTTCTCAGGTGTAGTTTTGTATTAATTGCTTGAATACGAAAATTAGTCTGACTAGTGTCTCGGATATTTCTAAGTTTGTGTCCGGGAAATTTGAGTACTTTTTCAAAAAAAAAATTTTTTTTGATGAAATATGGTTTCTACTATAAAGGTTATACGTCCTACTAAATTGGATAAAATAAAAATAATAACAAACCAATTCTTAAGAAAATTCGCTTCGAAAACGCATTTCCTTCGTCCAAATTTCATTATTATTTTTGTCATCTGGGGCCTAAAAGCGACGCGTGTATTCAATATTTTATTTAAAATCACGGGGGTCAAGAAACTAAATTTTTGCTTAACATTTTATTGTCCCTAAATGTCATTTAAATTTTTGCTTGTAATATAGAAATATAAATTTTGGTATATAGTTTCCCTTTAATATCGTCAACCTTCGTGCCAAATTTGGGCACCATCGCTTTTCTATTTTTTTGAGATAAATATCTTTGCCGAAAGAAAATCAAAAATTTTCCTGGAAAACCCATAGTTGAAAAAATTAAACTCCCACCATTTTACCCCCACCATTTTATCAATTTTTTTTAAATAGCTACCCCTACATTTTTTCATCACAATTCGATGGATCACATTTTTCTGAATGCGGAGATATCCCATGTGTATGGTGTAATATTACAATTTTCAATACAGGCTGGAAATTTAATACCGGAATATTAAAACTAAACAGTTTACTCTAAAATTCAAATTTCGAAAATAAACTTAATAAAGACCTCCCTTCCTTATAATAAATGTTCAAAATGTTTTCTATTCACTTGCACACAACGAAATAATCTGCTCTGGAATTCTTCCCTAACCCTGTTCAACACGTTAGGCGTTACATCCTAATTTATGTTGTCATTTTCATTTTCAAAAGATCTAAATCAGCAGGGTGCGTTTTATACACTCCGTTTTTAAGGTATCCCCATAAAAAGAAATCAAGAGGTATATTATCTGGTGATATATCGGGCCATTCTACGAAACCTCTTCGTCCAATCCAACTTTGTGGAAAGACTTCGTGTAAATACTCCCGTACTTGAAGAGCAAAGTGCACCGTCTTGTTGAAACAATATCCTTTCATGGGGAATATTAGGTTCCACTACATTTGGAAACACTTCTGCTAACTAATTGGGACAGCCTGTCCTCTTAGCATTTCTAAATATCTTGGACCGTTTAGATTTTCTAGAAAAACGGGTCCAACTACGTGATCACCAATGATACCAGCCCAAACGTCCAACTTCTGAGGACGCTGAGTGTATGTTTGTCGCAACCAGTGGCTATTTTCGGCAGCCCACTAACTGCAATTTTGTCTGTTTACATCGCCACTCAAAAGAAATGTTATTTCATCGGAAAAGAGAACGTCAGCAGAAGAAATAACATTTATATGTAACATGTCCAGCAGTTGTTCACAAAATTGCAGTCTTCTATCAGAATCACCGTCAATCAACTCTTGAACGTGCTGTAGTTTCTAAGGATGCATTTTTTCGTTTTTGAGACACCTTTAAACTGTTGATTGACTAACATTTTCACGTGCAACTTGACGGGTAGAAGTTGTTGGTTCTTCTTGAAAAGCCAATAAAATATTGAGTTTCACATCTTCTTCAACAAACTTGGGTCTCCTAGGCAGTGGTTTAACGTGCCCATAATCACGAAACTGTAAGTGTATCTTAGACACAGTTCCCTGGGTTAGTGGGGGCAGATCTGTATGTTTTTCATTAAATAGGTTAACAACTTGTGCCTGTGTTTTACACATATCACCATACCCTATCATCGTTAATATTTCTTTTCGCAGAGTTTCAGTTAAATATCGCATTATTAAAACAAAAATTAACTGAAATTATCGGAACAAAATTACGACTAATTTATTAGGAGACCGTACATTCAACACAATACACCACAAAAAAAAAACAGAACTGTTAAATTTCACCTTTCACAATGCAAAAATTGGTAGTTAATAAGAAACGATTAATGATAGCAAGTACGTTTTATATAATATACAAGATAAGAAATTTCACATAAAAGTCAGTGAAGAATTCCAGGGCAGATTATTTCTTTATGTGCAAGTGAATTAAGAACACTTTAAACAATTATTATAAGAAAGGGTCGTTTTTATTAAGTTTATTTTCGAAATTTTGATTTCAGGGTAAACTGTTTAGTTCTAATATTACGGTATAAAATTTCTACCCTGTAATGAGAACTGTAATATTAGACCATACATATGGGGTATCTCCGCATTCAGAAAAAACATGATACATCGCATTAGAATAGAAAAATGTAGGGTTGCTTGTTAAAAAAATTGCTAAAGTGGTGGGTGTTTAATTTTTTTAACTATGATTATAAGATAATGTTCGACAAATTAAACTTCACCTGTCTTTGCGTTTTCCACAAAAACTATTTTTTGCTGAATAATGAATTTTATTCCATAAGCGTGTTTCACACTGCATATATTTAAATTGAAACTGACCCCGGATATGGGTTCCAGGGGCCCTAGTTTGTGCTCATTTAAAGGAAATTTTTCAAAATTGAAAAGTCGGGATCTCCTTATTGGTGATTTTTTTTTAAAAGAAAATTCACTAAAAACACAAAGAAAAGATCGATTCTCCGGTGCTCGTAGTCTATTAAAGTGGATGCTTTTATATAAATCCTGCCACATATCGACATCCTGATCTTTTAACAAAATTAAAAGTTCGGGACGCCGCAAGTGCGTTATGGTAGTGAATTTTTATTAAATGTTTCAAACTTGGATAGCTCAATTTTCGATAAACTTAGAAAGTTGAATTTTGGTATGTAGTAAAACCTTTCATTTGGCAACATATCCGCCAAATGTTATTAAAATAACTTTGTAATTTTCGGAGAAAAAATTTTTTTTCGAAAGAAAACTCAAAATTAAAAAAACTCAATTTTCTATAAACTTATAAAGTTGAATTTTGGTATGTAGTAAGGTATTTCTCGAGGCAACATATCCACCGAATTTAATTTAAAAGCTTTGCAATTTTCGGAGATAAAAATTTTTTTTGAAAGAAAATTCAAAATTTTTCCGGAAAACCTTGTCCGATTTTCCTGACTAACGAACTCATCCAAGCCATTAATTAAATATTCATCGAAATCGGTTATTTATTTTTTGAGTTATCGTTTGGATACTGGATTTTTTTTTAATAACAATTCACTAAAAATATATTTTAATATAAACCAAATTAATTCCCATACAATTTTTCATGTAAAACAACTGATTACGGATAAAACCAGGTTTATCAAAAGCTCGTGTTAATCCTTATTTTTCCCTTCACATAATACACCAGTTTTAAAAATAACTCCGCTGGTTTTTATTAAAACGTTACAACGTTTAAAGCAAACAAATTACATTAACAAGGTTATCATAAATGTACATTGCTCACCTTGTTACGCCGGTAAACGTTTTCCCGCTAATATTTACAGTATCAATTTAATAACCCCACATGAAAATGTCGCACACAATCATAACACACTCATGCACCAACAAAAGAACTCGAAACACATCACACGCACGTGTCACTGCTCAGTTCGCGAGGACCTTCCGCGTTCGGCGTCGCCAGCACAACACAGTAGCATGAACTGAGCGTGGAGTTTGGAGCGCGTTGCTGGTTTGTGACACCGGCGTCTGGTTGAGCAGCGGCATGAAAGACGCCGTCTCACATTTGAGGATGCAGGAAGCGACTGAATTAAACCGTTGAGTGTTAATTTGAGACGGCGGGCGGCGAGCGAGTAACTCGCCGTGATACAAATACAAGAGGACGAAACGAACGGGATCGTTTCAACACGATGTTAAGATGTTATGGTTGCTTTATAATAAATAGTGCAGAAAGTTTCAAAGTTTGCTTTCACTTCTCCTATATTATATGTAGTCATGCATTCGTGGGTGTACTAATATAAAAATATCAAGTTTCTAAATAGAAAGTAGGGGCTTGTGGTACTTCATTTTAAAGACATCTTCATTTTGTATGCAAAAATGCTACGGTTTTAAAATTTATTGCCAAAATTTACAGTAAAAAAATTCTTTTGATGCAATAACACACACACAAATTCATAACTAATCGCGAGTTAACTTTCTTGTTAACACACTTGACTTTTTAAAAGAATTTATTGATTATAGTTACATAAAATACTTATGAATAATAATAAAAATGATAAATATAAATTATGACAATTTAAGAGAGAATCAAGCAATAACAATGTAGGAATGTCCGTCCGTGGTCTGGTAACTTCCATATATAGTCTCTGGTGGGGCGTGGACCGAGAGGCGGTTTCCACATAAGTTGCAGTCTTGAAGGTGATCCTAGCAGGTGGCTGGTTGCTGAATTGAAGGTCTAGTTGTTTACCCATTTATGAATAGTCTATTCTTCTTATTGCGCTGCTTTTAATTAACCCATTCGTCAGCGACCTTGGGTGTTGAATCGGAATCTGTACTTCTTATATACATTGTATGAGTTGGCTATTGTTATCTCCTCCATCCTTTAGAGAACGAAGCCTATGGTTCGTTCCAAATAGTCATCGGGAATCCAGTAATTGGTTTGGAGTCAGCAGTTTTCGTTTTTGATTTTTGCCAGAAGTATCTTGAAGTTATTGTGATTATTGTTATTATTATCACAATGTATAGTATAATTGTCCATACACTAGGGTGGTATATGGGCAAATCGATGGTTCCTGGAATTTTGCCATTGATGGATTGTAACTGGGATTTGATATTGTTCAAGTCGTGCAGTTGGACATTTTCTAATTTTAGTTCTGGTAATTTGTCTGGGAATATGGGTGCTTTATTTGTTACCAATTCGATGTTTGGGAGATTGAATGATTGTTGTGTTTCCGATGCCATTTGTACTGAACTAAATCTTTCGTTATTGATGATAAGTTGGCATTTGGGTTTCAGAGTCGCCAGTTTTGTTCCGCTGATTATTTTGGTTTCTTCATTTTCTTCGCAGCTAAGTTTGATTTTCGTTTCTTCGGGTGCCACTATTATGTATTGGGTATTGCCATATTTAGAGACTGTTGTTTTTGTTATTTTGACAAGTTCTTGCTTGCAATTGTTTATCGGTTTCTGGAAGTTGATCAGTTTAATTTCGCATGGGTTGTTTTCGTTAAGTGCTGTCGGGTTGTCATTTTCACAAAAGTATGTCTGGTCTTTTAGATTCCTACACTTTTCGTTTCTGTAAGCGTAGTGTTTGCTGCTAAGGATTAGGTACTTGGTTCTAGGGACAATCATTCTGAAGGTATATGGATTTTTAGGGACTGGTAATGCATACAATTGATAATAAATATAATCTGATTTGTCTACTAAGGGTATATCTATTTGGAATATAATTTTAAAATCAATTTGAACGGTTTTTATGTTAAATATTTTTTCGTAAAGTGAAATGTCGGATTTTGTTATTAATCTTGATTTTGAGATATGGTTTTCAATATTTTCTAATTCTTTTGATATAAATTTTGGTTTCAGTATTGACGTATGATACGTGTTCAATTTTGAAAAAGTAATTGCATTTTCTGTTGTTAATATCATGTTTAGTACATTATTTAACAAATAACTGATTTGAGTGAGTAATTCCAAATGTTTTACTCTATGAAAATTTGTTAGTTGGTCGCTTTTTAGACTATCTATTGTATATTCCAAATCGTTTATTCTCGCTACTATGGCTTCTTGGTTATGGTTCAGGTTGTCTATTGTTTTATTGAACTCTGTTATAGCATCTATCATTAGGGATGTTTGTGAACTAAAAAGCTGATGTACTTGATTTTGATCTTTCTTCAAAATTTCAAGAGCTTTATATATTCTGTCGCCGTCATCTGCATCTAAGTTCCCAGTTATTGATTTGAATATCGATCCTAGTCCGTTTATTATACCTCTTTTGTTCCTAATCGTTCTTGGAAATATTCGATAAAATGTGTCATCAATATTGCTGATGGTGAAATTGATTGTTAAAATAAAATTTTTGTATTCTAATTTGTATTCTGCATTCATTACGCTTATTATGTTGTCAAAGTAAGTTTTTAGTCTGTTAAAGTCGTCGTATAGTTGTCTTAGGTCATGTATATGAATCATTCTCCATTTATCGTTTTCTGAAAAGGCTTGTCCCAGTTTGCGTGGCAGTATGCCTGGATTGTCTGTTAGGTCTTCTAATTGTGGTTTTACTCTGGTGAAGAGAATGAACCTGCAAGGCGAAGATTGCGTAAATGGGTGATTGTCTGTTCGTTAGTTTTGTGATTTAGTATTATGGCTTTATTATGTTCAATCAGGGAAATTATTGAATAAGGTCCAGTAAAAGGGTTTTTGTGTTTTTTGTGAAATCCTGGAGGAATCTTTTTGTATACTATGTCTCCTTCTTTAAAAGGTTGGTTAGTATTTTTATTCGTCCGTTGTAACGTTTTGTATTTTGAGTTTTCGATTCGGTCTTGAATGACTTCGTATATAATTTTCATTAAGTCTTTATGTCTCGTGTTATATTCTTGAGTGATAATTACTTCTGGGTCATAATTAAATAATTCAGGTGTATATCCGAATATTAGCTCAAAAGGTGGTTTTAAGGTTTGCGAGTGTATGGAGGAGTTATATGCGAAAATACAATAAGGCATTAAGTCAATTGGTTTCATTTCTTTAAATTTTGTTTTAAATAATCTATAGTGCTCAATTATCGTACTGTGAAATCTTTCTATCGGTCCGTTTGACATCGGATTTTGCGGTGTTGTCACATGTAAGTCAATTTGGTAAGCTTTTAATAGCTCTTTTATTAATATATTTGAGAATTCAGTCCCTGCGTCCGAAATTATTGTTTTACAGCTTCCGTATTGGGAAAAGTATTTAATTAAGTTCTGGGAGATTTCTGTTGCATTTTTACTTTTTATCGGAAATGCTTGCCCGAATTTACTAAAGGGGTCGAATACTGTTAGAAATTGAGACGTTTCAATTTGGAAAGTGTCTAGGTGTAAGATTTCTAAAGGCCTAGATGGTGTGGGTGTGTGTTCTAGTGAAATTTGCGCCGGATTTCTGTTGTATTTACATGTTTTACATAACTCGCAACTTTTTATAAACTCTTCTATTTTTCGCTTTAAATTCGGAAAATAGTATTTGCGTTTCATTCATAAATAGGTCTCATCAGCGCCTCGATGATTACTCTTTCCCTCGTGAAATAGAACTATTCTCTCTTGGAGTTCTTCTTCACTATTTATTTCTTCTCTAGTTTCTAAACATCTATAAAATTTAGGTGAGTCTACGTTATTAAATTTTTGATTAATTGCCGAACTTACCATTTCATAATCTCGTTCATTTACAAATAGACAGTAATATTTTCTCTGTGGTAGGCAATATTCTTTGATAAATTGTTCTATTTGATTTGGCTCGTTTAAATTGAATGTGGCGTGAATAAAATTCCTTTTGTCCTTTCTGAGTGATAAAATCTCCGGGGTATCAGCATTTTTAAAGAATATCTGGTTTGTTTTACTGTTGATTATTTCTTCTTCTAAGATTGGCATGCCCGGCGCGGAATAAGAATCTGCGTTGGAATTTCTTGTTTCTCCGTCGCTTATGGTTATAACGTCGTCATTTTCGTCTACATTGTTTATCATTGATTGGTTATCTACATCTAAGGGGTTTATCTCTACTCTCGAAAGTGCGTCCGTTGCATTATTTAATTTACCTTTTTTATATTCTATTTTGAAATCGTACTCTTCTAGTTTGAGTCTCCACCTTAATAATTTTGAGTTGGGTTGTTTCAGGGAAAATAGCCATTTTAATGGTTTATGGTCTGTATATATTGTGAATTTCCTGCCGTATAGATAGGGTCTAAAGTAGTTTGTGGCCCAAACTATGGCCAGTAGTTCCTTTTCTATTGTGCTGTATCTAGATTCTGTTTCATTTAACGTTCGGCTTGCGTAAGCTATTGGTTGGTCTGATTTCGGATCTCCTTGGCTTAAAATCCCTGCGATTGCCACGTTTGATGCATCTGTCGTTAAAATGAACTCCTTTGAAAAATCTGGAGGTATTAATACTGGTGAATTCATCAATATGTCTTTACATGTATTAAAGGCATTTATGTATTCTCCGTCGTTAATGTCGATTGTTACGTTTTTCTTTAAACATTTAGTTAGTGGTTTTGTGACATGCGCAAAGTTTTCTATAAATTTCCTGTAGTAGCCTATAAGTCCTAGGAATGATTTAATTTCTTTTGGTGTCTTGGGTATTGGGAATTTTCTTATGGCGTCTAGTTTCTTTGGATTAGGCTTGATGCCTTCTGGCGTCACTATATGCCCGAGGAATTCCGCTTCTTTTTGCAGAAGGTCGCTTTTGTCTAGTTGTATTTTCAGATTACTTTGTCTAAATCGTTCGAATACTAATCTTAATTTTTCGATATGTTCTTGTAATGATGTCGAGAACACTATCACGTCATCCATGTATACTAAGCATGTTTTTCCTATTAAACCGTTTAAAACGTGTTGCATCAGTCGGGTAAATGTAGCAGGCGCCCCTGAAAGTCCGAACGGAATCCTGAGGTACTCATAATGGCCGGTATCAGTGCTAAACGCCGTTTTTTCAATGTCATTAGGGTCCATTTCAATCTGGTGGTAGCCCGAAATTAAATCTATGGTCGAAAAATATTGTGCACGCCCGAGTTTATCTAGTATTTCTTCGATTTTTGGTATAGGGTGTCTATCAGGTATAGTCTTCTCATTTAACTTGCGGTAATCCACGACGATCCGCCATTTTTGTTTGCCGCTGGCATCTGCTTTTTTTGGGATCACCCATATTGGACTATTATAAGCGCTATGACTGTTCCTAATTATCCTTTGATTTAGCATTTCGTTAATTTGTTTGTCTACTTCTGGTTTGTGAATATATGGGTACCTATATAGTTTGGCGTTTATTGGTATATCGTCTTTTAGTCTAATTTTGTGTTTAATGACATTTGTATGTGTCAGTGGTTCATTTTCTTTTGCAAAAATATCTTGAAATTCTGTACATAAATCAATTAAAATTTCTTTCTCCTGGTTATTTAAGTGATTTATCCTAATTTGATTTGTAATATTTTTTTGTACACTCCCCGTATAATTATTATTATAATTCTGGTGATAGTAAGAATTATTTGATATCATATTCGCTTTATTTTCAATTTGATCCGTTATATCTTTTTGTATCGTCCTCGTATTACTCACATTTTTATTTCGACGATATTCATATGTGTTTAATGAAACTTGATCCCGTTTACCTTTATTGTGGGTGAACATTTCTGTTATGTCATTTACTCTTTGTAACCTTCTATCGTCATCATTTAATGGCTGATTACGCTTTCGTAGGTCGAGTTCAAGTGCAATAATGCTTCTGTCTATTGTATTACTTACGTTAAGGTGATTCATTTCATCATTTGCTTTGATGATCCTACTTATCCGATTGTTATTGCTACTACTATTACTATCCCTCTTATCTTCATGATCCCTTGTATCAGGGAAGTTTATCTTAATGCTTCGATTTTTTAAATTGAGTCTCTGGTTTTTAAAATCAATGTTCGATTGATTTTTTATCAAAAAGTCAATTCCAATAAGAGCTACGAAATTTTTGTTAAATTCAAATAGGCAAAACTCTTGCTCACTGTCCGTTAGTGAGTTTAAAATTATTCTGGCTCGATTATTATGGCTGGAATAACCATGCGAACTTTTTATCAAAAACGGGTGATTGTAAATCTTATTATAAAAGTTGTTATATGCTATGGACGGGTTTAAAAGGCTCTTAGTACTACCTGAGTCGATCAGTATTTTTCCGGGTAGTTCTTTTATTATTACGTAGGGTAATTGGGATATTGTGTTAAAATTATTAATATCTATTACGGTTCTGTTTTTGAGCTCCCTGCTATCGGAAAATTTTGATGCTGTGCATCGTATAATTCAGAGGGTGATTGTTCATTATATGTTACGTCATAATTTAATTCTTCTGGTAAGAAATGTTGTCTTCTTTCTAATTCATTGAAAGGAAAAGAATTATTCGTTTCGTTATAGTTTATTTCTTCTGGTATGAAATTTTGTCTTTTTTGAAAATTGTTGGAAGGGAAATTGTTTCGTCTATTTTGTGAGGGTTGTTGTCGGCTGAAATTAGTATGTCTCGTGTTGTTGCTGCCGACATCCATAGCCTGTGGATATCTTCTAGTATTGTCATTAGGGTTGTACGTCGGTCTTCTCATTGAGAATTGATTTGAAGGGTTCCCCTGAAATTGTGGGTGAGACATTTGGGGTCTGTTTGAATTATGGTTAAAGGGTGCACGATAATTTTTTGTTGGAAGGGTTTTTGAAATTGAATATTGTTAAAAATTGGGGTATTTCTTTGGAAAACTGGTTTTTGTTGTTTGTCGTGCCTGTTATTGTTATTATTGTTGAAATTTGACCGTTGTAATAATCTGTCCCTATATTCATAATTTTCCTCGGAAAATATAAATTTTAAAGCTTGTTCTATGCTGTCCGGTCGAGTGGATCTGACCACCATACCGAGGGGGTTTTTTAATCCACCGATAAACGCTTTCAGTCTCTGTTGTCTGTACATGTTTTGTTTTAATCCTAAAATTCCCTCGTTACGTTCATTAGATATTAAATTAGAGATGAGTAATTGTTCAATGTGTCTGCAACGATTACTGAATGCTAAGGCATCCTCGTTATGTCTCTGTTTTAGTGTTAATAATTCGCCTAGTAAGCTAATTTCATCTCGCTGGTCGGTGAAGTTCTCAACAATTGCCCGTCTTAAGTCTACCCATGTGTTTATGATTTTAGTGTTAATAATTAACCTGGCTTGTGCAATTAGTTTCGTTTGAATATAATTTAATAGAAAATGGTTAAGATATAAATTTGGATTATCTGCATCATAGAATTGGTTCATTACTAGATCACAAGCTTTTAAGAAGTTCCCTACATTTTCAGGTTGTCCGTTAAATTCGGGGATTGCTTTAAGGTAAAACTCTTGGAATTGATTTGCCATATTTAAATTAGAATTATTTATATCGGGTTGTTCTACAATATCAATTTCGCCAATACTAATATTTCTTAATCTATATTCCAAATGTTCTAAATTATCAATATCGCTATCAGACATATAATATTATCAATATGTGAGGAAATACAGTATATATATAGGAAATAAAGGAAGCAAACAACTTACAGAATCGATGCTATTGCTGCTGTCTTCATGACGTCTCTCTTGATCGGTTCTTTGGCTGTTAAGCGTTGAAACGCAAAGAATCAATATACTTTTGGTTCTTCAGCACTATCCTACCGACTGCGCCAGTTAACTTTCTTGTTAACACACTTGACTTTTTAAAAGAATTTATTGATTATAGTTACATAAAATACTTATGAATAATAATAAAAATGATAAATATAAATTATGACAATTTAAGAGAGAATCAAGCAATAACAATGTAGGAATGTCCGTCCGTGGTCTGGTAACTTCCATATATAGTCTCTGGTGGGGCGTGGACCGAGAGGCGGTTTCCACCTAAGTTGCAGTCTTGAAGGTGATCCTAGCAGGTGGCTGGTTGCTGAATTGAAGGTCTAGTTATTTACCCATTTATGAATAGTCTATTCTTCTTATTGCGCTGCTTTTAATTAACCCATTCGTCAGCGACCTTGGGTGTTGAATCGGAATCTGTACTTCTTATATACATTGTATGAGTTGGCTATTGTTATCTCGCGTCTTAGCGAATTTTCATTAAGAAAAGGTGGCCAATAAAGAGATTACGATGAAAAGCTTTTGAAAAAATTTCTTTAGATGAGCGCCAAGTTGGATCCCTAGAACCCAAAACGAAGGTCCGTTAAAATTTTTATATCTTTATAAATATATATATATATATATATATATATATATATATATATATATATATATATATTTATTTATTTATATGCAATAAAATTATACAGTGCATCTTTTACATAGAAGTTACAAACTTGTGGCTGTAATTATATATATATATATATATATATATATATATATATATATATATATATATATATATATAGATATATAAATAGGGTGGCGCATTGAAAACGAAACAGACCGATTTACGTCCAGAGAATTTTTTTTAAGAATCGCTGAAACATGTCAATTTTAGTATTGAGGGGGAAATGTTTTGACATAAAACTCAATTTTGTCACATCAACCCCTTAAGGGTGGTGATAACAACCCTTATATTTTAAATAGGGAACATGGGTCGAGTGTTACATCATTTGAAAGCTCTTTCTTATCTGAATTCAGCACACAAATTTTTTTGGAGGTTTTATCAACTCGTTTAAAAATTATTCACAGTTGGAATTGTAAGAACGTATTTAATTCATTGTGACAAGAAATGCACTAATTAGTAAATTTTCGTTAAAAAAACTAAAAACAAAACCAAACGTTCAAAAATGTATATTCAGTTAAGTAAGTATTCAAATTGTTGACCACCAGCTTCCATGCAAATGTACAAATTTTGTTCAAAACGAGGTCTGACATTCTGGAGCATTTGTGGAGGTATTGGACGGCATCCTTCAACAATGCGTCGTCGTAATTCTTACAAAGACTCTGGTTCTGTTGCTAAAATTCTACTCTTTAAACGGCCTCATAGAAAGAAGTCTAAAGGAGTTAAATCCGGTGATGTAGGGGGCCACTCAATAGCACCTGTACGCCGAATTCATTGCTCTGGAAACTCTCTGTTCGAAAACTCCCTAATACGTTGTGAAAAATGCGGAGGAGCTCCATCTTGTTGAAACACTGATTGATTTTCTTGATAGCGATCATCATTTTCAACAATGTCAATTAGTAGAGGGTAAACGATATCTACTAGTAACTCCAAATACATGTCGCCACTCAAATTGCCATCAAGAAAAAATGGTCCGATTAAACGGTCTCCAAAAATGCCAGTCCAGACAATCAATTTCTGTGGAGTTTGAGTGTGGACTTCGTGAAAGTTTCTTGTATTATTATCTGCCCAATAACGACAATTATGACGATTGACTGTAGAGTTTAATAAAAACGTACACTCGTCTAAAAAACAGATATTAAACATAAAGTTCCCGTTATCAGCTATTCGTGCAGTCATACCTTCACAAAACTCCAGCCGCCGATCAAAATCATCTTCATTCAGTTGTTGTATAAGATGAATTTTATACGGGTGAAATTTATGATGCTTCAATATTCGCTGAATTGTTCTTCTTTTGATGTTTGAAAGAGTGGCCATTTTTCTCTTGCTCAAAGTTGGGTCTGCAGCAATTTGTCCTAAAACTTCAATCTCAGTAGTCTTATTTCTAACCGGAAATTCACGTTCAGGATCCCGTTTTTTGTTGGCTACTGAACCACTTTGTCAAAATTTTGCAACTAACTCCAAAACCTATTCTCTGTTAACCTCTCCCTTCGGATGTCGTTCATTAAACAAATTTGCGGTACGGTTGGCACAGTCATCGTTTTTGAAAAAGAGAGTAATTATTTCAACTCTTTCTTTTACAGAATTAACCATTGTGAAAGTAATTTTCGGTAGTACTATCAAGTATTAAACCTAACGATAAACTGAAATAATAAACCGCATTTCACAATGGTGTATTTTGTAGAAGAAAGAGTTGAAATAATTACTCTTTTTTTTTCAAAAACGATGACTGTGCCAACCGTACCGAAAATTTGTTTAATGAACGACATTCGAACAGACATGTTAACAGAAAATACATTTTGGAGTTAGTTGCAAAATTTTGACAAAGTGGTTCAGTAGCCAACAAAAAACGGGATCCTGAACGTGATTTTCCGGTTAGAAATAAGACTACTGAGATTGAAGTTTTAGAACAAATTGCTGCAGACCCAACTTTGAGCACGAGAAAAATGGCCACTGTTTCAAACATCAAAAGAAGAACAATTCAGCGAATATTGAAGCATCATAAATTTCACCCGTATAAAATTCATCTTATACAACAACTGAATGAAGATGATTTTGATCGGCGGCTGGAGTTTTGTGAAGTTATGACTGCACGAATAGATGATAACGGGAACTTTCTGTTCAATATCTGTTTTTCAGACGAGTCTACGTTTTTATTAAACTCTACAGTCAATCGTCATAATTGTCGTTATTAGGCAGATAATAATACAAGAAACTTTCACGAAGTCCACACTCAAACTTCACAGAAATTGATTGTCTGGACTGGCATTTTTGGAGACCGTTTAATCGGACCATTTTTTCTTGATGGCAAGTTGAGTGGCGACATGTATTTGGAGTTACTAGTAGATATCGTTTACCCTCTACTAATTGACATTGTTGAAAATGATGATCGCTATCAAGAAAATCAATTAGTGTTTCAACAAGATGGAGCTCCTCCGCATTTTTCACAACGTGTTGGGAGTTTTTGAACAGAGAGTTTCCGAAGCAATGGATTGGGCGTAGAGGTGCTATTGAGTGGCCCCCTAGATCACCGAATTGAACTCCTTTAGACTTCTTTCTATGGGGCCATTTAAAGAGTAGAATTTTCGCAAGAGAACCGGAGTCTCTGGAAGAATTAAAACGACGCATTGTTGAATAATGCCGTCTAATAACTCACCAAATGCTCCAGAATGTCAGAGCTCATTTTGAACAAAATTTGTACTTTGTATGGAAGCTGGTGGTCAACGATTTGAACACTTACTTAACTGAATACACATTTTTGAACGTTTGGTTTTGTTTTTTAGTTTTTTTTTAACAAAAAATTGACTTATTAGTGCATTTCTTATCGTCATGAATGAAATACGTTCTTGCAGTTCCAACTGTGAATAATTTTTGGACGAGTTGATAAAACTTCCAAAAAAATTAGTGTGCTGAATTCAGAAAAGGAAGGGCTCTCAAATGATGTAACACTCGACCCATGTTCCCTGTTTAAAATATAAGGTTTGTTATCGCCACCCTTAAGGGGTTCATGTGAAAAAGTTGAATTTTATGTCAAAACATGTACCCCTCAATATTAAATTTGACTTGTTTCAGCGTTTCTTAAAACAAAATTCTCTGGACGCAAATCGGTCTCTTTCGTTTTCAATGCGCCACCCTGTATATATATATATATATATATATATATATATATATATATATATATATATATATATATATATATATAATTCGTATGTCAGCTATAACGGAAATATTTTTGAAAACGCTATATTTTTGTAAGTATCAGAGTAACTGGAATGAGAGTCTACATGTGGCTGGAAATTGTGTAAATAAACCTATGTTGTGAATTTTAAGTAATTTGGTACACACTGTTTAGTGTTTTTTCCAAATTAAAAGTAAAATCTGAAAAACATGCGTTAAAACGACTTAGTGGTTAAAACCCAATACCTAACAGACTAACAGACAGAGTAGTTATCTGCCACGCGTAGATTGATTCATACAACTGGTATAAACCATACATCAACGGTAACCAAACTAAATATATAACAGGCATAAAACATATTACCCAAACCAACAATCGCGAGATCGTGAGCACAAATATGGAAAATGAGTGACGACATGAAATTCAACATTTTACAGGTGATTGTTATTTAACTGGGGGGATTCAATAAATTTTTCATAAAGACTATGTTTGTAGCTTGGTTAGAGGCCCCAAATACAGTTCTAGCATAGCACAGATATATAATGCTGTGAGTTAAACGCAAGGTGTAGTAAAATATCAAAGAAATGTAAACAAAATCAAGCCAAGTCTCTATAAAAATGATTCTGAAATAGTTTCTTTTATGTTCCTTTTAAACTTAAACATAAGATGTCATATAAGAACGAAAGAGTCGTTGAAAGTGTTTCAATGGCAATTATACTAATTCTGTAAATAATTTCTGGGTATACTTTTCATATAATATACCCGGCATGAAGCTGGTGTCAAGTATTATGTAAACAAAAAGTTAGTTAACGTGTCCTTTGATAGCTCAGTGGTCGCGTGCTTGTCCTCTACGCAAAAGGTTGTGAGATCGATTCCAGCTCGGTGAATGTATATTTTTGTTGTATTTTGACATTTGGAGAAATAAGAGTGCACAAATTTCATACATTTTGAACAAGATCTCATTTTTGTTTGAAACGCTCAAATAGCTTTGTCACCTTTGAGTCTGAAATCATAATTGTTAGCAGACGTTATTGCTATTGTCTTGCTATTGTTGATATTGAAAAAACCGGTTTGATTATGTTGACTAAAATAGTTGACGAAATCATTCTGGCGATTAATAAGGAAAAATAACTGCTACGTTTATAACTTGGCAGATACTTGACTTTTCTAAAGATGAATTAAGTTTCCTTCTGGAAATATTTTGTAACTTAAATGAAATTTATAATATAAGTTTATTTTAAAGAGACTTTCACTGTCTACAGATATAGCAAAATTTAATTTTCTAGCTTCATAGGAAATTGGGTTTTGGGCATTTTTCTTAAAAGGAGTTAAGACACAAGGTTTTTTTGATAATAAAAAGCTATGGATGGTAACACTTTCGAAACAATTTTTTTAAACGTGCGCGTACTGGGATCTCTAAAATCGATCTTTCAGGTCTGTGCGTGTTTAAAGTAATAACTTTACTAATATGCCTTATAATAATAGTGTACAATTCTTATGAAAATTCACTACTATACCTTACCCCGAAATTTTATTCTTTATAATGAGAATGCAAGCAAATCAAGGTTAGTGTCATTTTTGACTGTACGAGCGAGCAGCGAGTGCATTATAATAGTGAATTTTCATAAAAATATTTTTAACATAAAATGTATTTTTTAATAAAAGCATGCAGCAAATTTGGTTAATAGTATAACCTATATAGTAGAAACAATTTACCATACTTGATCTAAATAACTTTATTGTTTGAAAATATACAAACATCTTCCGAAAATAAACTTAGAATGTTTCCAAAAAACTGGTTTCCTGGCCAACATAACTTAAGTTAATAGCAAATTGAGCTATGGAAATTTGAAGCATTTAATAAGAGTTCGCTACCATAGTGCACTGCGTCCTGAATTTCTTTTTTTACAAACATGCATTATATTTCAATAGAAAATGCAAAAATGCAATAACATAAGGCGTGTTCGATTACAATAAACAAATGAAATTTGTATCACCAACGACTTATGGGCCAGCCTGTGATTATAAAATAAATTTTATAAGATGCAGCTCAAGGCATCCTATAACTAACTTAAAATTTTTTTTATCATATCTTGTATAATAACGGATATATATATATATATATATATATATATATATATATATATATATATATATATATATATATATATATTAAAATAGATAAAAACTGAAACTAACCCCGAATAGGGGTTCTTGGGGGCCTAGATCACGTTCATTTGAAGAAATCTTTTCAAACTTTAAAAGCGGCGGGCTCCTTTTGACAATTTTTTATACGATATTCGCTAAAACTTATAGACCATTTAACTATTTGCCCTATAACTAGAGCTACTGACAAAACATTAGAGAAAGGGTCTATTTGAAATGAATTTTCTGGAAATATTTTAGTAAAACGAAGGACAATGAAGGTTGAAGCTGAAACTTAAGGGTTTGTAAAACACTCTTTTTGCTATATGTTTTCTACGTAACCCGTATTCGTTCAGGTTCTTTGCCTAAATGTCGATTTCGACGTTTTAAGAGGAGAATCACATTTTTTTTAATGCCTAACTTACAGATCTAGGTTTTCCGGGGAGACCGATCAGATTTTAGTGAATTTTCTTAAAAAAAATTCACTAATGAGGAGATCCCGACTTTTGAATTTTGAAAAAATTTCTTCAAATGAGCGCTAATTAGGCCCCCCAGAAACCATATCCGGGGTCAGTTTCAATTTTTATATGTTTATATATATATATATATATATATATATATATATATATATATATATATATATATATATATATATATATATATATATATATATATATATATGTATCACACCGATAACTCAAAAAATAATGGGCCGATTTTGATCAAATTTTGTGAAAAAATTCCTTTTGCAAATGGCTTGGATGAGTTCGTTAGTCAGGAAAATCTGCCCAGGTTTTCCCGGAAAATTTTGTGTTTTCTTTCGAAAAAAATTTATATCTCCGGAATTAACAAAGTAAGGGCAACCAAATTTGGTACTCAGGTTTGCATCCTTATAGGTAAGTTAGCTACCAAAATTTAGCTATACAGGTCAAAATACAAAAAAGTTATAGGCATTTAAAAATAAATAAATTGGGGTTTTCCTCAAAACGTCAAAGTGGCGATTTAAAATGTCAAAATTGGCAACATTTAGGCAAATAACTTAAATCTAATACGGGCTCTAGAAATAAAATGTCTCAAGAAGGATGTTTTACAAACCCTATAGTCTTAGTTTCAACCTTCATTGTCCTTCATTTTACTAAAATATTTGCAGAAAATTCATTTCAAATAGACCCTTTCTCTGATGCTTGGCAGTAGCCTTAGCTATAGAGTTTATCATTTAATGGTATATAATTTTTCTCGAATTTTCGTAAAAAAATAATAAAGCTCAATATATCCGTTATTATATAAGATATGAAGAAAATTTGTATATATTAATTATAGGGTGTCTTGAGCTACATCTTAAAATAATATTTCTGCAATCACAGGTGGCCCATAAGTCGTTGGTGATACAAATTTCCTTTTTTTAATCAAACACGCCTTATGTTATTGCATTTTTGCATTTTCTATCGAAATATAATGCATATTTGTAAGAAACTAAATTCTGGACGCAGCAAGTGCAGTATGGTAGCGAATTTTGATGAAATGTTTCATATTTGAACAGCTCAATTTGCTATTAACCTATAAGGTTGACCAAGAAACGTGTTTTTTCGGGAACATTTTTAATTTACCTTTGGAAATTTTTGTACATTTTCACACAATACAGTTATTTTAATGGAGCATGGAACATTGTTTTTACTATATAGGTTATACTGGTAACCAAATTTGATGCCTGCTTTCTTAAAAAAACACACATATTTGTTATTAAAAAGATTTTTATGAAAATTCACTACCATAACGCACTTGCTGCGTCCAGAATTTTTTCTGGCTAAAGAACTTACGTTAGCCACTTGCAAAAGAAAGGTAATGCAAATTTGATCAAAATTGGGCCAATGATTTTTTGAATTATCGGTGTGATACGTATCTATATATATATATATATATATATATATATATATATATATATATATATATATATATATATATATATATATATATATATATATATATATATATATATATATATATATATATAGATACGTATCACACCGATAATTCAAAAAATCATTGGCCCAATTTTGATCAAATTTGCATTACCTTTCTTTTGCAAGTGGCTAACGTAAGTTCTTTATATATATATATATATATATATATATATATATATATATATATATATATATATATATATATATATATATATATATATATATATAGATACGTATCACACCGATAATTCAAAAAATCATTGGCCCAATTTTGATCAAATTTGCATTACCTTTCTTTTGCAAGTGGCTAACGTAAGTTCTTTAGCCAGAAAAAAAATATATATATATATATATATATATATATATATATATATATATATATATATATATATATAAACATATAAAAAAATTCAAAATACAAAAGTCAGATCTCCCCACTAGTAAATTTTTTTAGGAAAACTTACTAAAAGGAGAAATAAAAAGTGATCAACATTCTTCACCGTTGGCAATTTCAGTTTTCTTTAAACCACCTAAGCAACTTGCTGTGTGGTTGTAGCCCTATGACAGTTAATGACGGCTGAAGCTGAAACTTAAGGGTTTGTAAAACACTCTTTTTGCTATATGTTTTCTACGTAACCCGTATTCGTTCAGGTTCTTTGCCTAAATGTCGATTTCGACATTTTAAGAGGACAATCACATATTTTTAATGCCTAACTTACAGATCTAGGTTTTCCGGGGAAGACCGATCAGATTTTCCTGGCTAAAGAACTTACCTTAGCCACTTGCAAAAGAAAAATAATGCAAATTTGATCAAAATTGGGCCAATTATTTTTTGAATTATCGGTGTGATACGTATATATATATATATATATATATATATATATATATATATATATATATATATATATATATATATATATATATATACATATACATATATATATATATATATATATATATATATATATATATATATATATATATATATATATATATATATATATATATATATATATATATATAGATATATAAACATATAAAAAAATTCAAAATACAAAAGTCACATCTTCCCACTAGTTAATTTTTTTAGGAAAACTTACTAAAAGGAGAAATAAAAAGTGATCAACATTCTTCACCGTTGGCAATGTCAGTTTTCTATAAACCACCTAAGCAACTTGCTGTGTGGTTGTAGCCGTATGACAGTTAAGTAGTTGTCAGTTGTTTACTGCAATTAAGAAACATGATTTCTTTAACAGAAATTCTACAGATGATTGGTTACGGAGATAAAACACAGAGTTTGAAGCCGCTAGCCTATTTTGAAAAAATTTCGCAACGGAACAAGTGCATTGCGGTGGTGAATTTTCATAAGATTCCTATAAATAAACATCAAAAGGGTTTTTTATATTAGGGTAGAAAATTTTCTTAAAAATATTTCAAATCCGATAGCTCAATAAATTTCCCATTAAGCCAGAATCCTTAATCTTGAGCCATAGTAACACTAAGGTAACCGCACGTGGCTACTAAATTAAAGAAAAATAACATAATGAGCTTCGCGGAAAACTACAAATTTGTTTTAAATTACCTTTTTTGTTGTGTAAACATACGTGTGTACCAAATTAAAGAAAAATAACATAATGAGCTTCGCGGGTAACTACAAGTTTGTTTCAAATAACCTTTTTTGTTGTGTATTTTTTGCAAAAACTGGATGGGTTGACTAAAACAAAGTCATTCAAAACAATTAATAAGGAAAATACCTGCCATATTTATAATTTTACAGGAACATTTGCTTTTTAAATAATTATTTATTTCTGAAAAACTTTTGTAACTTTAATGAAATTTGTTACACAATATTTTAAAGACACTTGCAGTACTTACATATTATATCTAAGACCAAATTTCAATTTTTTAGATCCATATAAAACATAATTTTTTTCAAATAGTCGCTATCTGGGACTCTAAAACCGATCTCCGAGGTCCATTTTAATTGAAAGAATTAGCTTCAATAGTATATCTTACTAATAGTGTACAATTCTTATGAAAACTCACTACTATAACGCACTTGCTGCGTCCGAATTTTTTTTAGTAAGTACACCTGCAGAACCCAAATCACCACAACACATCTTCTTAAAGACCTGACGATCGTTTCACTAACAAAATTAGCGTCATCAGAGGATTAAAAAGTTGAACTACTTATTACTAACATCACCTTCTATACGGAATCTTAGGTAGGATACCGAGAGCGAGACTAAACCGCAGGCAAATCCTTCAGTGAATTGTATTTTAATTGGCGGATGAGGTTTTTGAACATCCTTTGTCACTTTACCTGACAGGTTTTGGAATGCGTATCTGCATGAAAGACGCAGCGCAATCAAAGGACTACAAACCAGTGGGAGAGCTCATTTTTTAGGAAGATTTGTTTTTAGTTGCCCTAGAAATATAAACACTTTCGAACGCATCGAGCTTCGCTGGCTCCCTTATATTTTTGATAAGTTTCAGATTGTCCTTATCAATGTGGCAGTTATTATCCCAAATATGTGGAAAATCGGACCAGTTTTTTCGGGAACATTTGAAGTTTATTTTCGGAAAATTTTGTGCTTTATCAAACAATAAAGTTATTTTGACGGAATATGTTACATTCGTTTCCAGTAAATAGGTCATACTGGTAACCAAATTGAATGCCTGCTTTCATTAAAAAAAAGACATATTTGCTATAAAAAATATTTTAATGAAAATTCGCTACCATAACGCACTTGCTGTATATATCAAGAAGACACGTTTTTGCTATAAATATGCAACATCGAGTTTGGAGGCGCTTTATCCTGTTTGAGTTTGAGTTTCCTAGACTAGCAAAACTTCAAACAAGACAAACAAACCTCCCTGAATGGCGGAGGTGCTAAATTAAGATCTAATTTTCCCTTTAGTTGTATAAACTTTAACTTAGATTTCTATTTACTGCCACCGCCAACATCTACAGCTATTGCGGGGGCATAGAATGAGAGAAAATTTAACTTACACATACACGTAAAATACAAAATAAACTCTGAGGGGCAAACATAGGCAAAATAATTCATTGTGTATACATTTATACTGACTTTCAAAAAAATCTGAACACCCTGCAAGGGTTGATCAATTTTAATCTCATTTATATATAATCTGTGTTTCATAAAACTTGAAAGACGACTACATTTTTGAACTATAATATTGAAAGAAAATTCTGGACCCCAGTATGGTAGTGAATTTTTATAAAATTGTTTTTAATACCAAATATTTGTGTTTTTTTAAGAAAGCAGGCATCAAGTTTGGCTACCAGTATAACCTATATAGTAGAGACAATGAGACATGTTTCATCAAAATAACTTTATTGTTTGAAAATGTAAAAAAATCCGAAGGTAAACTTAAAGTGTTCCCGAAAAAACCGGTTTCTTGGTCAACCGTATAAGTTAATAGCAAATTTAGCTATTCAAATTTGTAGCATTTAATAAAAATTCGCTACCATAACGCACTTGCTACGTCCCGAATTTCTTTTGTTACAAACATGCACTATATTTCGATGGAAAATGCAAAAATGCAATAACATAAGGCGTGTTCCATTAAAAAAAAATGAAAATTTGTATCACCAAAGACTTCTGGGCCATCATGTGATTGTGTAAATATTTTTTTACATGCTGCTCAAGACACCCTATAATTAATATATACAATTTTTTTCGTATCTTCTATAATAACGGATATATTGAGCTTTATTGATTTTTGATGAAAATGATAAAAATTATATACTATTAAACGATAAACTTTATAGGTAAGACTGCTTCCACTGCTGCCAAAGCATCATAGAGAGGGTCTAATTGAAATGATTTTCCTGGAAGCATTTGACTAAAATGAAGGACAATGACGGTTGAATGTAAGACTTCAGGGTTTGTAAAACATTCTTCTTCAGACGTTTTCTTTCCATAGCCCGTATTAGTTCCAAGTTATTTGCCTAAATGTTGCTAATTTTGACGTTCTAAATGGCGACTTTGACGTTTTGAAAACCCCAGTTTATTAGTGAATTTTCGTAGAAAAATTCACTAATGGGGAGATCCCGACTTTTGAATTTTGAAAAATTTTTTGCAAATGAGCGCGAACTAGGACCGATAACTCAAATAATAATTCGCCGATTTTGATAAAATTTGGTAAATACCTTATTTTGCAAGTGGCTTGGATAAGCTTGTTAGCCAGGAAAATCGGCCTAGGTTTTCCCGAAAAATTTTGTGTTTGCTTTAGAAAAAAAATATCTCCGGAAATAACCATGTAAGGGCAACCAAATTTGAAGCGTCGTTTTATGTGGCTATAGGTAAATTACCTTCCAAAATTTAGCGCTGTAAGTCAAAAGATAAAAAAGTTATGGGCAATTAAAGAAAAATAAACTGGGGTTTTCATCAAAGCGTCAAAGTGACAATTTAAAATGTCAAAATTGGCAACATTTAGGCAAAGAACTTGAATCTAATACGGATTATGGAAAAAAAAGGTCTCAAGAAGAATGTTTTACAAACCCTGAAGTCTTAGTTTCAACCGTCATTGTCCCTAATTTTACCAAAATGTTTCCAGAAAATTCATTTTAAATAGATCCTTTCTCTGATGCTTGGCAGTAGTCTTAGCTATAGAGTTTATTGTTTAATGGTATATAACTTTTGTCGAATTTTCGTAAGAAATCAATAAAGCTCAATATACCCGTTATTATACAAGATATTAAAAAAAAATTTACATTAGATATAGGGTGTCTTGAGCTACAACTTAAAAAATTATCTCTACAATCACAGGCTGGCCCATAAGTCGTTCATATTTGAAAAGCTCAATTTGCTATTAACCTATAAAGTTGACCAAGAAACGGATTTTTTCGGTTACACTTTAAGTTTACTTTTGGAAATATTGTGTGTTTTCAAACAATAAAGTTAATTTGATAAAACATGACACATTGTTTTTGCTATATATGTAACACTGGTAATCAAATTTAATGCCTGCTTTCTGAAAATTTTTAATCAAACACGACTTATGTTATTGCATTTTTATCGGAATATAATGCCTGTTTCTTAGAAAACAAATTCTGGACTCAGCAAGTACGTTATGGTAGCGAATTTTGATCAAATGATTCATATTTGAACAGCTCAATTTGCTGTTAACCTATAAGGTTGACCAAGAAACGAGTTTTTTCGGGAACACTTTAAGTTTACTTTCGGAAATTTTTGTACATGTTCAAACAATAAAGTTATTTTGATGAAACATGGCACATTGTTTTTGCTATATAGGTTATACTGGTAACCAAATTTGATGCCTGCTTTCTTTAAAAAAGCACACATATTTGTAATTAAAAACATTTTTATGAAAATTCACTACCATAACGGACTTGCTGCGTCCTGACTTTTTTTATTTAAATGCCCATAACTTTTTGTCTTTTCACTTAGAGAGCTAAATTTTGGCACGTAACTTACCTATAATGATATAAAACCGCACACCAAATTCTGTTGCCCTTACTTTGTTATTTCCGGAGATATACATTTTTTTCGAAAGAAAACACAAAATTTTCTGGGAAAACCTAGACCGATTTTCCTGGCTAATGAACCTATCCAAGCCAAGTACAACGAAGGTACTCACCAAATTTAATCAACATCGGCTCATTATTTTTTGAGTTATCGGTGTGATACATACATACATACACACACACACATATATATATATATATATATATATATATATATATATATATATATATATATATATATATATATATATATATATATATATATATATATATATATATATATATATATATATATATATATATATATAAACTAAAACTGACCCTGGATATGTGTTCTAGGGGCCTAAATAACGCTCATGTGAAGAAATTTTTTTCAAAATTCAAAAGTCGGGATCTCCTCCGCCGCGGTTTCTAATATTTAATAACTTTCCAGACACACTTGAATTTAAATGGTTTATGGTATCCTGAGGAGTGTCATCCAAGGCTTCTTGAATTCGGTGGCGAAGGTCAACCAGGTTATTTGGTGGTTGCGGTAAATTACCCAGTCAATTGCCAATTATATCCCACACATGTTCGATCGGTGACAAGTCTGGAGGGCGAGAAGGCCATGGAAGCAAGGTAACGTTATTTACTTGCAAGAACCTTGTAGTAACCCTTGATGTATGAATATTTTTTTAACGCATTATCTGTCAAATTCTTCAAGTAATTTAAACAAAAATCTACAGCTTCAAAGAACATAGAGAGGCGTGGTTGCGTGCCAATTTTCAAGTCTTTTGATCAAGGAAAAATAAAGTTTTTCGAACTTAATATTAAAATGATCCTTGATATCACTTCAGATTCTGTAATGCAATATCTCTACAATGCTGGACAAAGACAGATTACGTTACCTGTACTGCTATGCTATTTAAATAAATGGTGGATAAAAATATAAACAATGGAAGTTACAAGTACCATTGCAAGATGTCAGAATGTAGAGCATTGTGAAATGTAGGACAGGGACGCCATATCGGTACGGAACCAGGTTGTATGTCGTCACGGGAGCTCTAGTTAACAAAAAATGTTATAGATGGAGACTGTGTACAGTCAGCTAAAAATTTTGTAAATTGTCAGCCTACCCCATTTCTTTCCAAATACAGAGACAATATTTGCTCTCAAAGGCGCTAAATTTTAGCATGCGACTACAAGCGGCTTGATAACTGAGTGGCGTTAGACGACACCGCTGCTCTTTAACAGCAAGAAGCTGCTTGCAAGCTTGACAAGCGCATGATTTATACGCTTCGTCGCTTGTGCTTGCTATGTAGCATTGTTAACATTTTATAAGTGACTTTTAACTGACCTAACATTTAAAACATGTATATAATTATTGAAAATCAATATTGGACGATGGTTATAGATGAAAATTGTGAGTTAGTGACTTAAACAATACAAGTTTGCGAAAATAGAAAATCAGTAAATCATATTCTAAGAGTAGTGTTAATTCTCGACTTTTAATGCTTCTTAATTGAGCCACGAAAATAGGACCCCATAGACATTATTATTATTGTATAACCGGGGGAAAATAACCAATGCATTATGTAGTGATGGTAACAGTATGGGCATTTCTATAGTTTGTCTCCGTCTGAAGACAATATTTGTTAGGTTCGTTGTGTTAAGTTTAGTACCACGAGCGTCAATGTTCTTTGCAAGTACCAAACCCTGTTTACAATATGAGAACGGTACTGATAGATAAAATAGTAGATACATCATTTTTATTATCGATGATTTCGCAGGTTAGTTCGTCAATATTTTTTAATAAATAGCACTTTAAAACGTATTTGTGTATTTCTCATATGGTATGTTTCAAATTGGTACAGTATCCCGCTTAAAATTAGACATACCTACGTTTGCTAACCTTCCGAGCCCATCGACCTTAATTTACAAGCAGCTTGCTTGCGGCGTCGACCGGATTTCAGTGTAGTTCTGGACAAAAGCTAGATTCGTACACTCGCGAATTGCAAAATCGTCGTAAAACGTATTTCAATTGGTTTATTTTAAAAAATACTATATATATATATATATATATATATATATATATATATATATATATATATATATATATATATATATATATATATATATATATATATTTGTGCACACCGAAGAGACATGTATGAATGATTATATAGCTTTTTTGATCTTTGATTCCATAATATATGATAGACACTGATAGCGCGAAATAGGTAAATAAACATAAACATATGACTGCTGACAGCGTGTTGTCAATGCTTCATCATATTGACATAAAAAGGGATGTATGATATTATAGAGGAAAACGTGCTGATTTCAAATCAGCAGCTTTACTTTCATATATTAGTAGCCAGTAAAGTTGTTATGCATTTTTAGAATTTACACAGAGAATATTATTGAAGAATAAAAATAATCAAGTTCATCAACTGCAATAACTTCAACATTCACACATTTATTTCAGTGCTCTACGCTTTGAACCTTGAGGACATTTTTAATTTTAAGTCAGATTTTTAACTTTGGTGAAGGCAATTTGACTTGAAAGACCATTTCTGCAGTAATTATGACTCTATGGCCAACTAAAAGCCATCTTAGGGTATCTTAGCACCCAAAATATTTCCTGTGCTCTATTGCAGTTAAATTGGTAATATATATGTAATCCGGACTTCACAAGAAAACCTCCAATTTACTATGCCACAGACACGTATTTCAGGCTAATATTAGGTTGTAAATTAACTTAAAATAGGTATTTTAGGTACTTGGATTTAGTAGTCCGTTTTCAGTCCAATTAAGGATATACTTCTACATAAAAATTATTAGTTGTGGAATTGAAACTCAAAATTATATTTAAATAGACGTATAGGTAAAATCTAACCAAAATTTCCCCAATTTAATCACTTGTAAGCTACTGACTTTAGAGTGCTTTTAATCGTCAAAAATAGGCTAATTGGAAGCTGAATTCTCAAATTTGTAGTGATTATGATAATCAAGCGAACATTTTCCTTAATTATAACTGAATTAAAAGTTGGTTAGGTTATTTGGACTCGAGTGCTGGTTAACATGCCTTAACTAGTTACTTGGGCTTGATTAGCTAACCGGCCGTTAAATATTTAATCGAGTTTGTGAACTGGGCGTAAGTTTTATTAACAAAGAAGTCTACTTTTATAGCCACCCAGATTTTTGCCAACCATCAAGGGTTTGTCGCTAGGAGGTCGAAGGCAAATATTTTTTGTACACCCCTATAACCTGTGGCGTTTCATTTTAACGGCCTTAAAGAGAGAAATATGGTCATGGTTATAGTCAAGTGACGACAGTTGCAAGAAGTAATTTGCATTATATTTAAATTATTTATTACTTTATTAGTTATGTAATAAACCTTATATGAACGTGATTCCCTTAAAAGGTGCTCAAAATGACTAATTGCTACTTACTGGCAATGGTAAAGCCTTTATTCAAATGTATATAGTTTTGTATTTAGATGAGATTTTAAATATTTTTTAATTTATTTATATCTCTAGTGGTTAATTTCCTAGTACAAAATGTTCTTTTAATAGCGAATTTTCCTATAAATGAACTTAACGAATTTTCTTTGAAAAAACGTGTGTTGCGAATTTTTGTATGAAAAATTATTTAATTTATGGAACATTTTTTAAATGAAATTTATCGAAAATAAGGTTTTAATGGATTTTCTTACAAGCAACTCATTTCATTTTCAATTTAAATTACAGGTTAGGTATATAATTTGAATTTTATGTATTCTTTTTGCAAAATTTTGTGTTAAAAGATATTTAGACAGTTCAACGTGTGCTTCGTACAAATCATTTTTGGTAAGACGTTATGAAATTTTGGTAACTAATCATAAATGTTTAATAAGTAATTAAAAAAAAAGTTGCAAATTTTCATATGTTTATTGTCTTTGAAAAAGTTTTTGTAAAATATGATATTTTGGTAGGTCGGTAAATAGCTTGAAAATGGCTGGCCAGGAAAATCGGACCAGTTTTTTAAATTTATTTAATTTATTTTTATTAGCGAATTTTCTTGTGCAAAATGTTATTTTAATAGCGAATTTACTTATTTATAAATGAATTTGATGAATCTTCTTTGAAGAAACATTTGAGAATTTTTGTATGAAAAATTATTCAATTGATGGAACCTTTTTTTTCAATGCAATTCGTGGAAAATAAGATTTTAATGAATTTTCGTGCAAACAAATTATTTTATTTTCAATTTTAATTACAGATTAGGTATAAAATTTGAATGTTATGTATGCTTTTAGCAGAATTTTGTGTAAAAAATATTTAGCCAAATTTGATGCCTGCTTTCATTAAAAAAGACGTATTTGCCATTAAAAATATTATACCACAACGCACTTTCTGCGTCCAGACTTTTTGTCTTTTTTTAAATTTTTATTCTTTTAATATATTTTTTAACCTTTTTTTTTCTTGCGTCATCGGTATATGAGAAAAACCAGTAAGATTATAAAACTGTATCTAAAGCTAAGTATATTATTACATTGAAATGTCAATCAGCAGTTCTATTTTCACCACTTTAATCCTGCCGCGCAAATAAAGCGGTCAGCAAATCCACATTATTCTATAATAGCCACTAACTCTAGAGACTAAAAATGTCACTTTATGAGGTGACTCAATGGAGTCCAACAAAGCCTAAATTAATCCACAGCAAAGCCGGGACACTACTTTTGTCCTGGCGTGTGATATGTTCAAATGGTTTCAGCAGGAGGTTTTATAGTTTCATGTCCCATTCATGGTAGATAAATTAAGTAAACACTGCTTCTGGTCTGGTTTTTGTTCAGACCACAGCGAAAATGCAATTGAATAAATGAAGTCAGCCTCCTCATATATGGGCTTGCTAATGATTTGACAACTTTGTCTAGTAGAAAAAGGAAACGGCGACTATCCTTTGTTTTAGATTTAGTATTTTTATATTCATGACAAACATAACTGTATCAAAACCGCAACAATAGATAAAGCCTGGAAGCAGGAAGTGTGTTGTGGTAGCGAATTTTCATAGAAATTATCTACACTTTTAATTATATATATATATATATATATATATATATATATATATATATATATATATATATATATATATATATATATATATATATATATATATATATATATATATATATATATATATATATATACAGGGTGGCGCATTGAAAACGAAACACACCGATTTGCGTCCAGAGCATTTTTTTAAGAAACGCTAAAACACGTCAAGTTTATTATTTAGGGGGATATGTTTTGACATTAAACTCAACTTTTTCACATCAACCCCTTAAGGGTGTTGTTACACCATTTGAAAGCTCTTTCTTTTTCGAATTCAGCACACTAATTGTTTTGGAAGGTTTATTAACTCGTTTAAAAATTATTCACAGTTGGAGTTGCAAGAACGTATTTCATTCATTGTGGTAATAAATGCACTAATTAATCAATTGTTCATTAAAAAAAGTAAAAAACGAAACCAAAGGTTCAAAAATATTTATTCAGTTATGTAATTGTTCAAACTGTTGACCACCAGCTTCCATACAAAGGTACAAATTTTGTTCAAAACGAGCTCTGACATTCTGGAGCATTTGTGGAGTTATTAGACGGCATTCTTCAACAATGCGTCGTCGTAATTCTTCCAGGGACTCTGGTTCTGTTGCGTAAATTCTACTCTTTAAATAGCCCCATGAAAAGAAGTCTAAAGGAGTGAAATCCAGTGATCTAGGGGGCGACTCAATAGCACCTCTACGCCCAATCCATTGTCCTGGAAACTCTCTGTTCAAAACTCCCTAACACGTTGTGAAAAATGCGGAGGAGCTCCATCTTGTTGAAATACTAATTGATTTTCTTAATAGCGATCATCATTTTGACACCATCATGTCAATTAGTAGAAAGTAAATAATATCTTCTAGTAACTCCAAATACGTTTCGTCACTCAAATTGCCATCAAGAAAAATTGGTCCGATTAAACGGTCTCCAAAAATGCCAGTCCAGACATTCAATTTCTATGGAGTTTGAGTATGGACTTCGTGAAAATTTCTTGGATTATTATCTGCCCAATAACGACAATTATAACGATTGACTGTAGAGTTTAATAAAAACGTACACTCGTCTGAAAAACAGATATTGAACAGAAAGTTCCCGTTATCAGCTATTCGTGCAGTCATAACTTCACAAAACTCCAGCCGCCGATCAAAATTATCTTCATTCAGTTGTTGTACAAGATGAATTTTATACGGGTGAAATTTATGATGCTTCAATATTCGCTGAATAGTGCTTCTTTTGATGTTTGAAACAGTGGCCAATTTTTTCGTGCTCAAAGTTGGGTCTACAGCAATTTGTCCTAAAACTTCAATCTCAGTAGTGTCATTTCTAACTGGAAATACACGTTCAGGATCCCGTTTTTTGTTGGCTACTGAATCACTTTGTCGAAACTTTGCAACTAACTCCAAAATATATTTTCTGTTAACATGTCTGTTCGGATGTCGTTCATTAAACAAATTTGCGGTACGGTTGGCACAGTTATCGTTTTTGAAATAAAGAGTAATTATTTCAACATCTTTCTTCTACAGAATACATCATTGTGAAACTAATTTTCGGTAGTACTATCAAGTATCAAACCGACCGAAAAACTGAAAACCAACAAAACATTGACTATCAGCACATTTCTTATCACAATGAGTGAAATGCGTTTTTGCATCTTCAACTGTGAATAATTTTTAAAAGAGCTGATAAAACTTCCAAAAAAATTAGCGTGCTGAATTCAGAAATGAAAGAGCTTTCAAATGATGTAACACTCGACCCATATTCCTTATTTAAGATATAAGGGTTGTTATCACCACCCTTAAGAGGTTGATGTGACAAAGTTGAGTTTTATGTCAAAACATGCCCCCCTCAATATTAAAATTGACGTAGTTCAGCGTTTCTTGAAAAAAATTCTATGGACGCAAATAGGTCTGTTTCGTTTTCAATGCGCCACCCTATATAAGTTATACCGGTCACCAAATTAATGCCTGCTTGCATTAAAGAGATATATTTGCTACTAAACACATTTTTATGAAAATTCACTTCCATAACGCACTTGCTGCGTCCAGACTTTTATACTTTTCCAGTAAGAATACAAAAAATCAAATATAATTTTGTAATTTTTTTAATATATGTATTCAAAAAGTGTTCTAATTTTGTTGATCGGTGTAACTAGATGTATTTCTGGGACTCCAATAACAGTTTTTGCTGTCACTGCTTCAGTACATTATATCTCAGAAGTAACCGGTCAACCTGTTTCAAAGTCAGACAAGACTAAACTCGCTCCATCAATTAACTTGCTTAACTTAGAGTAAAGGGTGATAAAGAGTTTTTATTTTGATGGCTTCCGCACTGGTTTAGGCTTACTTTTGTAAAATGTTGTTCGATAGTTTAATAGAACAAAAGCCTGGACGCAGCAAGTGCGTTATGGTAGTGAATTTTCATAGAAATGACCTGGCACAAAATATTTTATTACAACTTTTTTTCTTGTAACATACAAATCCAAATTTTGGTGTATAGTTTACTTTTTATATCGTAAACCTACCTTCCAAATTTGGTTATCATAACTTCTTTATTTTATGAAACCTCATCCGATTTTCCTGACTAACGAACTTGTCCAAGCCATTTTGAGTTATCGGTGTGATACACACACACACACACACACACACACACACACACACACACACACACACACACACACACACACACACACACACACACACACACACACACACACACACACACACACACACACACACACACACACACACACACACACACACACACACACACACACACACACACACACACACACACACACACACACACACACACACACACACACACACACACACACACACACACACACACACACACACCACACACACACACACACACACACACACACACACACACACACACACACACACACACACACACACACACACACACACACACACACACACACACACACACACACACACACACACACACACACACACACACACACACACACACACACACACACACACACACACACACACACACACACACACACACACACACACACACACACACACACACACACACACACACACACACACACACACACACACACACACACACACACACACACACACACACACACACCACACACACACACACACACACACACACACACACACACACACACACACACACACACACACACACACACACACACACACACACACACACACACACACACACACACACACACACACACACACACACCACACACACACACACACACACACACACACACACACACACACACACACACACACACACACACACACACACACACACACACACACACACACACACACACACACACACACACACACACACACACACACACACACACACACACACACACACACACACACACACACACACACACACACACACACACACACACACACACACACACACACACACACACACACACACACACACACACACACACACACACACACACACACACACACACACACACACACACACACACACACACACACACACACACACACACACACACACACACACACACACACACACACACACACACACACACACACACACACACACACACACACACACACACACACACACACACACACACACACACACACACACACACACACACACACACACACACACACACACACACACACACACACACACACACACACACACACACACACACACACACACACACACACACACACACACACACACACACACACACACACACACACACACACACACACACACACACACACACACACACACACACACACACACACACACACACACACACAACACACACACACACACACACACACACACACACACACACACACACACACACACACACACACACACACACACACACACACACACACACACACACACACACACACACACACACACACACACACACACACACACACACACACACACACACACACACACACACACACACACACACACACACACACACACACACACACACACACACACACACACACACACACACACACACACACACACACACACAACACACACACACACACACACACACACACACACACACACACACACACACACACACACACACACACACACACACACACACACACACACACACACACACACACACACACACACACACACACACACACACACACACACACACACACACACACACACACACACACACACACACACACACACACACACACACACACACACACACACACACACACACACACACACACACACACACACACACACACACACACACACACACACACACACACACACACACACACACACACACACACACACACACACACACACACACACACACACACACACACACACACACACACACACACACACACACACACACACACACACACACACACACACATACATACAAGCATTACATTTATTGTGACGGACATACCGTCATCCCGGAATATGACGGATTTGAAGTGGCACAGTACAATTTGTTCCTCTTCGGTTTCTGAGATGGCAGTACCCTGCTGATTCTACAAACACTTCTTCCTTACAGAGAAAAATTGAAGATAAAGAGATCCGTCACATTTGTAGTTCTTATTGCAGTGTGTCAAATGTCTGCCAGATATATTGTAATTTGGGACTGTGTTAAGAAAAACCGCCAGAATAAATGCAGTGTCAACAATGTGTTACATGCGTCTCGGTACAGTGTTGCCACGTGGCTCTTTAAATATCAATTTATTCTAAACTTGCATATTTCTGTTTACATTTTACAGCGTGAATCACATATCACCCGTACATGGTAACAGGCAATAGCTAATATCACTTGTAAACTGTATTTGCCTATAAAGCATCTAATTTATTGCGTATTCCATGCGTGGGCCAACAAACTCATTTTTAAAAGGGATCAGCTAAAGAGAGAAATAGAGACATAAAGACTTTTACTCTGGATTCGCAATTGCTTATTTTCTTCTCTGTACTCGGTGTGGCCGCTATATATATATATATATATATATATATATATATATATATATATATATATATATATATATATATATATAATAACCTGCAAACTGACAAACATCGCACAGCTCTGTACCAAAAATCACTGTTTTACAATGGCTGCAAGTTGTATAATGCGTTGCCGGAAGATGTACGGAATGTTGACACTTTACCAGCTTTTAAGAAAAAAGTGAAAACGATTCTTATAAACAAGACGTGCTACTCGGTGGATGATTTTTACACATAAACTACCATTAACTATCTTCTGTTTTTAAATTCTTATAATATGAACACTTTGTTTGTAGTGTAGTTGCCATAGTATAAACTATAAACCTAGTGCACCTGGTGACTCTAAAAAACAATATTGGAATTGGATCTGGATTCTGCAGCTCTTATCTTTTGAACGTTATAAACGTTATAAGTGTGTTTTATAAGTATCTTTGTTTTGTATTATTTAAGGAAAAATTTTCCTTAATTGTTATGCTTATTGTGTGTGCTATTGTCGTTCCTATTGTTAATTTTTTGACGTACATGAACATCCCTGTGTCATTCAGGTGACATTGGCCTGTTTCATTGTTAATATATACATTATACATTATATTTATATATATATATATATATATATATATATATATATATATATATATATATATATATATATATATATATATATATATATATATATATATATATATATATATATATATATATATATATATATATATATATATATATATATATATATATATATATATATATATATATATATATATATATATATATCCGTCTGATAACTCAAAAAATAATCAACGGATTTAAATGAAACTCGGCAGGTGCCTTTATTTTATTAATGGCTTGGATGAGTTCGTTAGCCAGGAAAATCGGACGAGGTTTTCCGGGAAAATTTTGAGTTTTCTTTCAAAAAAAATTTTTTCTCTGAAACTAACAAAGCTGCTCTAATGAAATTTACTATATATGTTTCCTTGGGAGAGGCCTTACTACGTACCAAAATTCAAATTTCTATGTTTTTAGAAAATTAAGTTATTCAAATTTTAAATTTTCTTTCGAAAACAAATTTTTTCTCCGAAAATTATTTTAATGAAATTTGGTGGATATTTTGCCGTAGGAAAGACCTTACTACATATCAAAATTAAACTTTCTAAGTTTATAATAAATTGAGTTATTCAAATTTGAATCATTTAATAAAAATTCACTACCATAACGCACTTGCTGCGTCCAGAGATTTTTTTTACTTGAGAATTGTGTACTCCCTCCTTTGGGTTGGCTACTATAATGTATAGCATCAGTAAGTACATTCTTTAATGCATTGTCTATATATATATATAGATATATATATATATATATATATATATATATATATATATATATATATATATATATATATATATATATATATATACGCATTTTCCGCTTTTCGGGGACGTATAAAAGTGTATAAAAGTATACCTTGTACAAATTTATACAGCTTTAATCAGTGAGTGCAGCTTTTTGGAGGCTAAAAATATTTGTCTCTGGGTATAAATTTATATTTAATTGAATTGCTTAAAAAATAATCTTGACAGAGACTCTTTTAAACAAGGATTTATTACTTCAGGTTTATGATATCGGTAACAAGTGTACTAACTTCTTTGCAAAATAAATCTATAACAAAATAACACGTTGAATCTTCTTCAACCAGCTTTAAAAAAGGATGAATTTAATAAGCAGGGTGATTTTTTATTGATCTATTATTGGGCAAACGCGTAGGGTTTTGACGTTATTTTGTTTAGATAATCCTGGTGTGGTAACATTAAGTTGTTCCTGTAGTCGTTTTATTGCCTTTTACTAAATAAGGAAAATTAAGATTGAAAAGTCACAATTTTGACCTGACCTGACAGTGGCATTTCCTTACCAAATAGTCATTGGTCATTGTTCAGAGAATGCAACAAGCAAAAATACAAAATCTCGTTCTTAACTGAATCATTTAATTAGACAATGACACTCAATTTTAATATAAAAAAATCCCAAAGAGGTTTTCCTGTTTATACTTAATTGTGCTATTTAGGATATGCAACAAACCAAAATTATTAGAACCTGTGACTTTTTGTGGTTAGAGACGACCTAACGTCGGTTTACTCATTTTCAACACAAAATAAATCTCTAATTATCTGTAAATATGTTAAAGACGAATAGCCTGCAAATATATATTCAACGCCTTAATGAATAATAGGTTACAATGAAGGGGTTGACTATAACCAAATTAGAACTAAACTATAAATGAAAAATGCATTCCTTAAAAATTGGTTTAAGAATAAGACACCGGTTCATAATTTCATATTACATATTTTCTAGTTAGTGTATAAAATTATATTTGAGGTACAGCTATTGGTATATTTAAAATCAATATTTATAATTATTTCTCGTATAGCGCTTCTTTGAAGACGGTTTAACTTTCTTTAGGGAATCGATAATTTGATACACCTTAAACAACAGGTACATATGGTCAAACAGGCAGATACAGGATATACAATAGCTTTGAAAACATCTGTTTGCATTTACCACATTCCGTGAAGTCAGCCTCCTTTTAAAATGAGTCACTACAGAGAAACAAAATAAATATGAACAGTTCCATTTCCATGGCACCCAGATGATATACGGCAAACAGAAATAAAAATTAACTCTTTCAAATAAAATATTTATTTCATTCCTTACTATATAAACAATAGTGTATCCAAATACTTAAGTTTTGTTGGAATTATCTAATATAATATAGTAATGTAAAGCTGACTTAAGATAATCAGATACCAGTTGTTTTTAAAATGCATGCATTTATTATTAGTGAATTTTTATTTTAAAAAATCACTAATAGAGAGGTATCGATGGTGAGACTTTGCAAAAATTTTTTCAAATGAGCGCTAACTAGGACCTCTAGAAACCATATCCGGGGCCAGTTTCAATTTATATATATATATATATATATATATATATATATATATATATATATATATATATATATATATATATATATATATATATATATATATATATATATATATATATATATATATATATATATATATATATATATATATATATATATGTATACGTCTGATAACTCAAAAAATAATTAACCGATTTCGATGAAACTCGGCAAGTGCCTTTCTTTTATTAATGGCTTGGATGAGTTCGTTATCCAGGAAAATCGGACAGGGTTTTCCGGGAAAATGTTGAGTTTTCTTTAGAAAAAAAAATTTTCCCCGACAATTACAAAGCTGTTTTAATGAAATTTAACGAATATGTTGCCTTGGGAGAGACCTTACTACGCACCAAAATTCAACTTTCTAAGTTTATAGAAAATTGAGTTATTTAAATTTGGACATCTGTCGCAGTTTTCCTAGACACTTAATTTAAAATTTTACAATTATTGTGTTTTCGTAATATATTAAGTTTACCTTCCACCAGACAATACAGTAAATTGTTTACTTTTTTACATTAAATAAAATAATAAACCATATATCCTGTGGTATTTATTTCAACAAAAAGGCATATAACTGGCCCAACCCTTAAAGTAAAACTTAAATTAACGCCAATAATAAGACCACTTACCTTAAGGTAACATTATGATAATTTTTTGGTGATAAATACTTATATTGGGCATGCAAGTTTTTGTTCAAATAATTATGCCGATTCATATCAAATGAGAACAATAACTTATTATCGGGTGCATTTTAATTACAAATATTTGACAATATAACAAAAACTCGGGACGCAGCAAGTGCGTTATGGTAGTGAATTTTCATAGAAATGATCTGGCATAAAATATTTTATTATAACTTTTTTTTCTTGTAACATGGAAATCTAAATTTTGGTGTATAGCTTACTTTTTATATCATAAACCTACCTACCAAATTTGGTTATCATAGATTTTTTATTTTTTAAGATAATTTTTTTTTTCAAATGAAAACTCAAAATTTTTTCGGAAAACCTCGTTCGATTTTTCTGATTAACGATCTTGTCAAAGCCATTTACAAAAGGAAGGTACATGCCAAATTATATCAAAATCTGCCCATTATTCTTTGAGATAAAAAACTTTTTCAAATGAAAAGTTAAAATTTTCCCGGAAAACCTCGTCCGATTTTCCTGACTAACAGACTTGTCAAAGCCATTTACAAAAGGAAGGTACATGCCAAATTTTATTAAAATCGGCTTATTACTTTTTGAGAAAAGAATTTTTTTCGAATTAAAACTCAGTAAGACATTGTGTGCCTTCAACATCAGATGTCAAATGTTACGCCTTCCGAGCAATTTAAGTGTGACGAAATATATAGTCTGCTGCAAAAAGTTTTTGTTTGTGAGAGAGATAATGACAACTATTTTATGTAATATAAACTTAGCGCTTCGTATAGAAACATCTTCTGATTACTTTTTTATCAAAATCAATATATTTTAGCTAACTCTGTAAGTTTGATTGTTTCTAAAGTCCTTATGTAGCCAAGATATAGACTGTTTAAAAATTGACTTCGTCTCTTAGAAATTATAAAAAATTTGCTTTTAAAATTGTCAATTTTAGAAATGTCAAATATAAAAGAAGATGAGCTTGAAATCTCAATATGTAAAATTTAAGAAAGCAGTAGATAATATTATACAGAATATTCATGTTTATACTTTTAATTAATAATCACCTCCAAAGAAAATTTTTACTTTTTAAATAATTTTTAAGAGATAGATTCACTAGACTTTTTTTGGATACCCAGCATTTATATATAGTTAGTGTCCAGCAAGCCGCGTAAGTTATTAAATGTAATAAGATATTTGCTTGATTAATAAGTACACTTAGGAGAGCCCAATTTATCACAACATATTTTTGTGACCTGACGATCGTTTTGTTAACAGAGTTAGCGTCATCAGAGTGATGGATAGACAAGTGGTTAGTTTATTAATCACTCTGATGACGCAAACTTAGTTCGAAACGATCTTCAGGTCTGGTCAGATAATAAGATAATAACAGCTTTATTAATAGGTAAGTACACTTTGGGTAACCCAATTCACCACAATATATTTTCTCACCTGAGATCGTTTCGCTAACAAAGTTAGAGAGGGATGAATCAACTAATCGGTTAGTTTATTAATCACTCTGATGACCAAAACTTTGTTAATGAAACGATCGTCAGGTCGGAAATATATGTTGTGGTGAATTGGAATCTACAAAGTCAACCTATTAGTGTTCATCACATGTTCCAGTCTTCACCTAGTGCTTGCTGTATTTCCACCTGAACTACAACAATATATAATGTAGCGTTTATATTCTTTCACTTTACAAAAAAATAACATTTTGTTACTTTTATTAAATATAATACAGTTTGTAAGTTGCAAATATCTTACAAATAAATTTAAACTCTTCAAAGTATGTGCATTATAGATTTATTTATGACAGGCGTATTAACCAATTACAAAAAAAAAGTATATGAGCTAACTTGATTGACTATAAGACATTTTATAGATGATCATAATAATGACACCAGCTGTTAAGATATTTTGATTATACTAAATAAACGAACTTATAAAATGCTAGACAATTTGAGGCATACAAAATAGGCAACAGTGAATTAAGAGTTTCGTATATATTTTTATTAGGAATTCAACATGTTAGAGCCTAATAAGTACAATTGGAGAACAAAAATCACCACAACACATCTTTTTAAAGACCAGACGATCGTTTCACTAACAAAAGTTAGCGTCAGCAGAGGATGAAAAGAAGTTTTTCATCCTCTGATGTGCTAACTTCGTTAGTGAAAAGATCGTCAGGTATTTAAAATGATGTGTTATGGTGATTTGGGTTCTCCAAGTGTACTTATCAGTGTCCATTACAGGTTCCACTCTTAACCGAGTAGAGCCTATAGAACTTAATTCACCACGTGTTTAAGGCCTGTAATTTTTTTGCTAATGTACTTGGGATATTTATTCTGCAATAGACTAATTGCCCTGGATGGAACCTAACGTGTAAGGGAAATTATAACTATTGAGCTAACAACATAATGTATTAAAGTTAATATGTAAACATATTTGAGTGTAGAAACATTAAAAAGAAAAGACACATTTTATACAAACCGCAAATTGTCCTCATAATACACAAAAGACATAAAAATCTTGTGAGGACTGTCCCCACAACATAAGAAAGATATATATATATATATATATATATATATATATATATATATATATATATATATATATATATATATATATATATATATATATATATATATATTACATATATATATATTACAGTCTGATGATAAAGTTGGGAACATAATTCATAAATACGTTATTTAATTTTTTCAAGAAAAACAGACGGACAGGTTAATTTTATCTTTTCAATTGCCAACTTATGTCGTAAAAATTACATTTATGACGTCACCTATTTCTGAATGATGACGTCATCATTTTTTTTAAATGACAATCATATTTTTTTGCTCTTCCATAGACGTGCTTAAATGATGATGAAAACAAAATAGTACCTGACATGACAATTTTTTTGAAGAAATTGCGTTATTTACTTTAAAAAATGTAAACGCAAATTTAATAAGAAATAAGAAATATTTCTCACCGTTTTTATTTAGGACGAGTTTTCGTTAGAATAATGAGGTTTTAGAAAGTAATGAAAACTTGATTTTGTGATTTTTGATACGTTGTCATGTAACTATTTAACAGGTGGAACAAAAAGTAAAGTCAAAATCATTTTTTGACACACTAGATGCCACATTTCGTGAAAGATGGATGGACCGTCGAGGAGCCATTGTGTGGCCACCGCGATCCCCAGACTTGACTCCCTTGGATTTTTTCTATGGAGTTATTTTAGATCGAAAGTTTATTTCAAGAGACCAAATAATTTGGAGTAGCTACAGCAAAGAATTCGTGCTGAACTGGAGCAAATTCGTCCAGACATTTTTTAGCGCAGTATACAAAGTGTTTGCACTCGTATCGGTCAATGTCAAATAGTAGGTGGAGAACAATTTCAACATTTGCGCTAGATTTTGTTTGTTTTCCTTGGTTCAATATTTTTTCCATTAAACTCACGTTTCCTAATTTTAAAGTAAATAACACTATTTTAAAAAATGTGGTCAGGTACCGATGTTTTCATCATCATGAAAGTAGTAAGCAGATCTATGCAAAAACCGCAAAAAATATGCTTGAATTTAAAAAACTTATAATGACGTCACCGTTCAGAAATAGGTGTCGTAAATGTAATTTTTATGTTATAAGTTGAAAATTGAATAGATGAAATTGACCTGTCCGAGCGTTTTTCTTGAAAAAATTTAAAAACGCATTTATAAATCATGTTCCAAACTTTATCATCACACTGTATATACTTATATATATATATATATATATATATATATATATATATATATATATATATATATATATATATATATATATATATATATATATATATATATATGTATATGTATCACACAGATTACTCTAAAGATAATGATGAAGATTTTGATGAAATTTGGCAGGTACCTTTCTGTGGCTTGGATAAGTTTGTTAGCCAGGGAAATCGGACCAGGTTTTCAGGAAAAAATTGGTTTTTCTTTCGGAATTTTATTTTATTTTAAAATAACAAATCTATAGCGACAAGATTTGGCACATAGGTTTACGTTATAAAAATAAACTATACACTAAAATTTAGAGCTCTGCGTTACAAGAAAGAAAATTAAACCTAAGCATTGAATTAAAACAAATGTTAGGTGCCAGATTATTTTAATGAAAATTCATTACCATAACGTACATTCTGCGTCCATAGTTTTTTAACTTTCGAGGGTAATTAGTTTTAGTATTTACAGAAGTTTCAATTTCTGGCATCCCCTTCCCGTTACATGGGTAGTTTTGAGAACAGGAAGATCAAACTACTTTCCCCTATGTCTAAGTGTGAAGTACATCTGTCTGTGAACTGTGAAATACTATGTCAATGAATGTGGACACTACAGGTGTAACATTCAGACGGAAGAACCGACGGATGGACAGCCAATGCCTCGTTGAAAAGATTTTGTTTTTTAAATCGAAAACTAACAAAAAACCGAGCTTTTAAGTGGCATTACTTTGTACAATAAATCAGATTCGTATTTATTTACAATAAAATCAGCAAACATAAACAGCAGGGCTCAAGCCCAAGGCTCCCGCGTTCAACTCACGCCAAATTATTTGTCAGTACATACTGTAAATTAACATTAGTCGAGGTTGTGGCATTGTGTTTGAGCAATCTGAACATCTGCACGGTCAGCGCTTAAGTGCGGGCGTTAAGCTGCCAGTCCTATGTACCATGGGATGTTGGGCACGTTAAAGATTTCAGCACAGAATAACAGCTGTTTGATGAAATTAAAAGTTTTATAATAAACAAACCCTAAAACGTTATATTATTCGAGTTTTAACGAAAAAATGTCAAGGTTTAGTGAATTTTTATTTTTAAAAAAATCACTAATAGAGAGGTATAGATGGTGAGACTTTGCAACATTTTTTTCAAAGGAGCGCGAACTAGGACCCCTAGAACCCATATCCGGGGTCAGTTTCAATTTATTTATATATATATATATATATATATATATATATATATATATATATATATATATATATATATATATATATATATATATATATATATATATATATATATATATATATATATATATATATATATATATATATATATATATATATATATATATATATATATATAGAGGTATCCATCCGATAACAAAAAATAATTAACCGATTTTGATTAAACTCGGCAAGTGCCTCTTTTTTATTGATGGCTTGGATGATTTCGTTATCCAGGATAATCGGACATGGTTTTCCGGGAAAATTTTGAGTTTTCTTTTGAAAAAATTTTTCCTCGAAAATAACAAATCTGTTTTAATGAAATTTACTACATATGTTGCCTTGGGAGAGACCTTACCATGTACCAAAATTCAATTTTCTAAGTTTATAGAAAATTGAGTTATTCAAATTTTAAATTTTCTTTAGAAAAAATTATTTTCTCCGAATATTACAAAGCTTTTTTAAAAAATTTAGTGGATATCTTGCCTTAGGAAAGGCCTTACTACATACCAAAACTAAACTTTCTAAGTTTATAGAAAATTGAGTTATTCAAGGTTGAAGCATTTAATAAAAATTCACTACCATAACGCACTTGCTGCGTCCCGAACTTTTTAAATTTATTTATATATGAAGCTTCGTCTCGGTATTGTTTTCAATACTTGGGCATTCGATTTATTATTAAAATGCACATCTTATAAGTATAAAATATATATTCTTATTATAAAAGACAGATATTGCCTTAAAGGTTTTATTACAAACACAACACTACCCTGAGCAGTATAATATATTCGGTATTATTCCATGATGACAAAAGAAACTACCTGCTTGAACCTTTTAGTCATACATGATTATACTCAAGACACAACAAATGAATCGCTCCCATTACAAAAGAGCCAGTATTCATAGTTTTCTAACTTTGGGGGGACTATTAGTTTCACTATTTACGGAAGTTTCTTTTTCTGGCATTCCCTTCCCGTTACATGGGTAGTTTTGACAACAGGGAGATCAAACTACTTTCCCCTAGGTCTAAGTGTGAAAGTAATCTGTATGTGAACTGTAAAATACTATGTCAATGAATGTGGACACTATAGGTGTAACATTCAGACGGAAGAACCGACGGATGGACAGCCAATGCCTCGTTGAAAAGATTATGTTTTTTAAATCGAAAACTAACAAAAAACCGAGCTTTTAGTTTGCATTACTTTGTACAATAAATCAGATTCGTATTTCTTTACAATAAAATCAGCAAACATAAACAACATAGCTCAAGCCTAAGCCTCCCGCGTTCAACTCACAGTAGAAACGCCAAATTATTTTTCAGTACATACTGTAAATTAACATTAGCCGAGGTTGTGGCATTGTGTTTGAGCAATCTGAACATCTGCACGGTCAGCCCTTAAGTGCGGGCGTTAAGCTGTCAATCTCATGTAGCATGGGATGTTGGGCACGTTAAAGATTTCAGCACAGAATACCAGCTGTTTGATGAAATTAAAAGTTAACCCTAACACGTTATACTAATATATATATATATATATATATATATATATATATATATATATATATATATATATATATATATATATATATATATATATATATATATATATATATATATATATATATATATAGGTATCCATCCGATAACTCAAAAAATAATTAACCGATTTTGATTAAACTCGGCAAGTGCCTCTCTTTTATTGATGGCTGGGATGAGTTCGTTATCCAGGATAATCGGACATGGTTTTCCTGGAAAATGTTGAGTTTTCTTTAGAAAAAAATTTTTTCTCCGAAAATAACAAATCTGTTTTAATGAAACGTTATATTAATCGAGTTTTAACGAACAAATGTCAAGTATTAGTGCATTTTTATTTAAAAAAAAACACCAATAGAAAGGTATCGATGGTGAGACTTTGCAAATTTTTTTCAAAGGAGCGCGAACTAGGACCCCTAGAACCCATATCCGGGGTCAGTTTCAATTTTTATATGTTTATACATATATATATATATATATATATATATATATATATATATATATATATATATATATATATATATATATATATAATAATAATAATAATACTTTATTGGTTCAAATCGCCCCAGTAGGGCACAGAACACGTCAGCTACATACATGCAGACATATGCACGTTTAAATATATATAGAACATACTCACAACAGTTTTTAAAATCTTACATCTAGTCGTATAATAATGTACAATGCAAAAACAACCACACAATACAAAAAAAACAACTCAAACAAACCACACCAAATATCATCCAAAGTGTATATACAGAGTCATCAAACCAAAATACTTAAAAAAATATCACAGAGATCTACCAGTCCAGTTTCATATTATATATATATATATATATATATATATATATATATATATATATATATATATATATATATATATATATATATAGGTATCCATTCGATAACTCAAAAAATAATTAACCGATTGTGATGAAACTTGGCAAGTGCCTCTTTTATTGATGGCTATTTACTACATATGTTGCCTTGGGAGAGACCTTACCATGTATATTACAAAGTTATTTTAATGAAATTCAGTGGATATCTTGCCTTAGGAGCAGTATAATATAATCCGTATTATTCCATGATGACAAAAGAAACTACCTGCTTGAACCTTTTAGTCATACAAGATTGTACTCAAGACACAACAAACGAACTGCTCCCATTCCAAAGAGCCAGTATTCAATCGGCAACACTGCAGATTCTATTTTTAGAAATCCGCCACAAACTTGTTGTGTCTGTGTTTAAAAAATCTTCCACAAATATGGTAATGCTTATTTTAAAACACTCATGCAGAGGGCGCTGTTGCTAGTTTTATTCAAACTGTCACAAATATGGTTATCTAAGCAAGGTAAGTACTGCTATCCCGTAAGCGAATTATAACGGATCTCATAGTTTTATGTTTTTCGTACAAAACTAACCTTCGTAATTCGGTTTCTTAGCTATAAAAATTGTGGCGGACCAAAAAATCCGTCACAAATTGATGAACCGTCACAAACTGGTACTATACTTGCCAGAGTCTGCCACATATATGTTAATGCGTACACACACACACACACACACACACACACACACACACACACACACACACACACACACACACACACACACACACACACACACACACACACACACACACACACACACACACACACACACACACACACACACACACACACACACACACACACACACACACACACACACACACACACACACACACACACACACACACACACACACACACACACACACACACACACACACACACACACACACACACACACACACACACACACACACACACACACACACACACACACACACACACACACACACACACACACACACACACACACACACACACACACACACACACACACACACACACACACACACACACACACACACACACACACACACACACACACACACACACACACACACACACACACACACACACACACACACACACACACACACACACACACACACACACACACACACACACACACACACACACACACACACACACACACACACACACACACACACACACACACACACACACACACACACACACACACACACACACACACACACACACACACACACACACACACACACACACACACACACACACACACACACACACACACACACACACACACACACACACACACACACACACACACACACACACACACACACACACACACACACACACACACACACACACACACACACACACACACACACACACACACACACACACACACACACACACACACACACACACACACACACACACACACACACACACACACACACACACACACACACACACACACACACACACACACACACACACACACACACACACACACACACACACACACACACACACACACACACACACACACACACACACACACACACACACACACACACACACACACACACACACACACACACACACACACACACACACACACACACACACACACACACACACACACACACACACACACACACACACACACACACACACACACACACACACACACACACACACACACACACACACACACACACACACACACACACACACACACACACACACACACACACACACACACACACACACACACACACACACACACACACACACACACACACACACACACACACACACACACACACACACACATATATATATATATATATATATATATATATATATATATATATATATATATATATATATATATATATATATATATCGTCGTGGTGACTGCAATAAGTCGTATGTCAAAATAAATCATTTTTCATTTTATTGCATATTGGTAACCAAATCAACGAGATCTTGCATATTGGTAACCAAATCAACGAGATCTGTAGGCTGCAATTAGTCCTAAGTCATTCAGCAACGAAATAGAGCATTGAGCGCGCATGTGCAAGATGGCGAATGTCATATACTTCTAGGCTGGATACGGCAATAGGTTGTATGTCTATTGGAATTTGTTTAGTTAGTATTTGCTGGTGCTATTATAACTCTGGTGTGGTGTTCTTAGATTTTAAAACGGTAAGTACTATTTCCAGTACTATTGGGTATATTATTCTTTGTGTATTATACATTTTGTACAATATTATCTATAGAACAAAAGAGTTTATATCTCTTAACCTCACTTTCCTTTAACAAATTTGACATTTAACTGTTTTAACCAAGATTTTTAGAGTATTTGGAAATAATATTATTATGTTTTAGTCAAACCGGGCTTACTTGCTTTTTAGCTGTAGCAGTTCAAAATGTTTTTCAAATTTTTTTTTGACATACGTCTTTTTGCCGGATTCATCTTATGTTTGTAATTGACATGCGAGGTTTTGCAATTAGTTCAATTTTAGTAATGTCGCACTTGTTTTATTGTTTTCGTGAACTGTTTTTATATAAGTACCTACATAATATTTCTGTATACCATATCTTGACACACTCCGTTAGAATGAAAAATGTTAAGTAACATAATTATAGAGGTTTCTCTTCTGAGTTTAGGAGCTGCCTTGATTACTTTATAACCATGCATTTTTGCAGTTAAAGTATTTTTTACATGTTATTAAAATCGTCTATTTTTTTATTTTAAATTTACTTTTTTTCATTTTCAGAAAAATGTTTGGGGCTAGCAGAAGCAGCTACATAGTGCAGCTAGTTAGGGACGTAAATAAAACTTCCACAATAGAAGGTAATAAAAGTTGTACAAACATTTCAACAGTGGAGAATGAAACTGAAAAAGTCCATAATGACGTCAACGAACCACAATGTAGTTTTGCACCTGCCAATGTAAATGAGAAAAAAGATGTATTAATTTCTGATGGCGAAGAGAGTAGTCCAGACGAAGCTTTCAGTTCCGGTTCAGGGGAGCTGTACGAACCATCAGAAGGGGAAAAGGAGATCAGCCAAGAGGAAGAGGAGCCGGTTTACTCAAGCAATGCTGAAGAGACTGCCGGTCTTAAAAAAAGGCGCAAGAGGCAAATAAACAGAAAAGAATGGAAAAGACAAAAAAATGCTGAGCTTCGACTTCAAGGAAAGGATTATGTTGGATTTACAAAAAATGAGGAGGGCCGATACCAACAAACTAAACAAAAAAAGGAACGATCTATCCTTCCAAGATGTAATGGCCATCAAACGAAACGTACTCTCAAAGGTGGTCCTAGGCAAAGTTTTGATTGTGCTACTATCACTGAAGCAATGCGCCATTTAATTTTTTCATCATTTTGGAAGTTGTCATCATGGGAAGCCAAAAATTTTTTGTTGCCGGATGCGTTGTACAAACGCATCCAAAGTATCGAAGAAGCAACGTAGATGCTGATGATTCACGGAAAAATGTATCATTTAAATATTACCTAGTTATCAATGAAGGCCTTAATAACAAAGTAAAAAAAATGTGTTTGCAAAAAAATGTTCCTGAACACACTTTGTATTGGAGAAAAGGCAATGCGCTTATGGACTTTGGATGGCGATAAAGGCGATAAATTTCCAGTGGAAGATACAGCAGGTCCTGTAGAAATTGGATTAACCAGTGATAAAAAATCTGCTGCTTTAAAAAATGTTGAAGAATTTTTAAATTCATTGCCAAAGATGGAATCGCACTACTGCCGATCATCATCAAATAAACTGTACCTTGAAGCAACCTGGTACAGTTTTAGAGATATGCATAAATATTACTCTGAGAAGTGTCGTAATGAAAATAAACCTTCAATATCTTGGAAAACTTTTCTGAAAGTAATTAGAAACATGAATCTTGATATTTATGCTCCCAAAAAAGACCAGTGTAATACCTGTATTATGTACAAGCAAGGTACCATTGGTGACGAAGTTTTCCAGGCGCATACTAAAAAGAAAAATGACGCACGGTCCGAAACGGAGAGAGACAAAATTTCCGCCATAAACTGTCCTGAAATACAAAGTTATACAGTTGATTTGCAAGCTGTTTTATTAGCCCCTCGTCTAAACGCGACAGCTAATTATTACAAAACCAAATTAAAAGTGCATAATTTAACATACTATAATTTGTCTACAAAAGATGTCATGTGTTATGTATGGCACGAGGCAAACGGAGGACTTGAAAGTGACGTATTTGCATCAATTGCAACAATTTTTTTTCTAAAAGAAATTGAGAACAAAAAACCGTAAAAAATTATAATTTGGAGCGATGGTTGTGGCTATCAAAATCGCAACGTAAAACTTTCAAATGCACTGGTTGAGCTAAGTGTCAAACATAATGTCATAATTGAACATAAATACTTGGAGGTTGGACACACACAAATGGAGGTAGACTCCATTCATTCTTCCATAGAGAAAAAATTGCGTAAAAGAAGGGAAGTTTATGTTCCAGCAGATTATCTAAATATTATTCACTCTGCAAGGCAAAATCCTAAGCCTTACGGGACAGTCTACCTTCAGTACAGTGATTTTCTGAAATTTGAACCTGTTTTTTATGGTATTATTCGACCGGGAAATAAAGTTGGAGATCCCTGTGTCAATGATGTCGTCGCTTACCAGTACACTCCAGAAGGGGTGATAAATTACAAAACTGATTTTGTTAATGAATGGACATTGTTACCAACCCGCCCAAAACGAGTTGATAATAATTTGGCTGATCATTCCAATCTGTATGAAGAACCTTGCCCAATAGAAGAAACAAAATTTAAACATTTACAGGAACTAGCAAAATTACTTCCTCTAGATTATCGTAACTTTTATAATTCCTTAACTTACAAATAACTTCAGTTCTCCATGTTTACCATAAAATGCAATTAGACAAATGTCACTAAATGACACCAAATAAAGTAGCAATAAGTTGTATGTCAAATTTAATTAATAAATATGTTGAATTACAATTTTGTAGCTTTACTGTAGATATACACTCCTTATTAAATTTCCATTAACTTCTGATTAAAAATTTATGATGACCGTAATTTAAAAAAAAATGTTTTTTGTCTCTCCTGAAAAGTACCAGTTCAATCACATACAGCCTATTGCGGTCACCACGACGATATATGAACATATAAAAATGGAAACCGACCCCGGATATGAGTTTTAGGGGTCCTAGTTCGCGCTCATTTGCAAAAAATGTTTCAAAATTCAAGAGACGGGATCTCCGCATTAGTGAATTTTTTCTACGAAAATTCACTAAAATAGCGAAAGTTTAAATGAGGCGTAGAAGTTATTAAGATGTATTTAAAAGTGGTGGCTAAAATGCGAAAAAGATCCTCCAATACATTTGTTTAATATCTGTTTCGTAAGAGCTTCACTTCACAAAAGTACTGAAAATTACAAGGCCAAAACTCATAATAAATTCAGGCATAAATGCTTTTTTTATGGCTTCACAAAGATGAGTTGCCTTCTCTGCAACCGGTTTCGCTGCTTGATAGCACAGTCAGATAGCAGAAAATTGAATTTATTTATACGTATTCATCACAACTACAAATAAAAATCGTTGCTACACTCTGATCTTTTGATCAAAAAATGATTTACAAATAAACGTAAAATAAAAAACCCTGGACGCAGCAAGTGCATTATGGAAGTGAATTTTCATAAAAATGTTTTTAATTACAAATATATCGCTCTAATGCAAGCAGGCATCAATTTGGTTACCGGTATAACTATATAGTAGGAACAATGTAGCATATTTTATCAAAATAATTATTTGGAAATGTACAAAAATTTTCCGAAAATAAACTTTACATGTTTGCGAGAAAACTGGTCTCCTAGCCAATTAACCTTAGGTTAATAGCAAATTGAGTTATTGAAATTTGAAACATTTAATGAAAATTCGCAACCAAAACGACCTAGCTGCGTTCATACAAAAAAATTCCGAAAATAAAGTTAAATGTTGGTTTCTTAACCAACAAAACTTACGTTAATAACAAATTGAGTTATTGAAATTTGAAGGATTTAATGAAAATTTGCTACCAAAACTCACTTACTGCGTCCACATTTTGTTTTTACAAACATGCATCATATTTCGATGAAAAATACTAAAATGCAGTAACGAATTTGTTCTACGAAAATTAGTTAAAAATTATGGACCGTTAAACCATAAACTTCACTAAACCTACAGCGAAAGCATCAACTTAACTAACCCGACAGCCAAATCATCAGGGAAAGGGTCTACTTTAAATGAATTTTCTGTAAACATTTTAGTAAAATAAGGGCAATGACGGTAGAATCTGAAACTTAAGGGTTCGCAGAATACTCTTCTTGCAACATTTTCTTTTCACAATCCGTATTTGTTTCACGTTCTTTGCTTAAATATTGCTAATTTGGACGTTTTAAATTGCGAGTTTGACGTTTTGATGAAAACTCCAAAAATTGTTTCTTTAACAGCCCATAACTCCTTTGTCTTTAAAGCCAGAGACCCAAAATTTGTTTCCTCAGCTGTCCGTAACTTTCTTGTCCTTAAACTTAGAGACCTAATTGTTGGTACATGGTTCACTCTTTATAATACGAATACGCGTACCAAATTGGTTGCCCTCACTTTGTTATTTCCGGAGATATGAATTTTTTTAGAAAGAAAATACAAATTTTTCCGGGAAAATCTTGTCGGATTTTCCTGGCTAACGAACATATCCAAGCCACTTGCAAAAGGAAGGTACTTACCAAATTTGATCATGCTCGGTCGATTATTTTTTTAGTTATCAGTACGATATATATATATATATATATATATATATATATATATATATATATATATATATATATATATATATATATATATATGTATATATATATATATATATATATATATATATATATATATATATATATATATATATATATAATTTGAATCACCAACGACTTATGGGCCACCCTGTAATTGGAGAATAATTTTTTTAAGATGTAGCCCAAGACACCCTATAATTAATGTATAAATTTTTTTTTCGTATCTTGCATAATAACGCATATATTGAACTTTAAAGACTTTTTACGAAAATTCGACAAAAATGATATACCATCAACCGAAAAACTCTATAGCCAACACTACTGCCAAAGTATCAGAGAAAGAGTCTATTTGAAATTAATTTTCTTGGACTATTTTAGTAAAATGAAGGACAATGACGATTGAAACTAAGACTTCAGGCTTTCTAAAACATTCTTCTTGAGACATTTTCCTTTCATAGATCATATTATTTTCAGGTTAATTGCCTAAATATTACCAATTTTGAGGTTTAAAATCGCGCCTTTGATGTTTTGAGGAAAGCCCAAATTTAATTTATTTAAATGCTTGTAACTTTTTTGTCCTTCAAGCTACATAGCTAAATTTTGGTAGGTAACTTACCTGTAATCATATAAACCCGCATATCAAAGTTGGTTGCCTTTACTTTGTTAATTCCGGAAATATAATTTATTTTCTAAAGAGAATACCTAATTTTCCGGAAAAAATTCGGCGGATTTTCCTGGATAACGAACCTATCCAATCCACTTGCAGAGGGAATGAACTCAGCAAGTTTCATTAAAATCGGTCGATTATTTTTTTAGTTATAGGTGTGACACATAAATATAAAAACATATATATATATATATATATATATATATATATATATATATATATATATATATATATATATATATATATATATATATATATATATATATATATATATATATATATAGACTTCATATAAATATATGAAGTCTGAAACCGGCCTCGGATTTGCGTTTCAAGGGTCCTAATTAGCGCTCATTTGAAGAAATTTTTTCAAAATTCAAAAGTCGGGATCTCCTCATTAGTGAATTTTTTTAAGAAAATTCACTAATGACATATGACGTCTTCAAAATATCTACGTGATGTGTGGCAATAGTTAACATGAAAATGGAATCAAACTACAATAATAATAACTTTAATATATAAGCGGAGACTGCTAAAAACCATTTAGTCGGACTTTGAAAGATGCATTTCTTACATTTTGCAGCAGTAACTCCTTTAAACCCTGTCTGCCCCGAACAACACCCATATTCGCCCAGGTCCAGTAACTTTATTGAGGGTTGCTCCCAAGAAATTTTTGTTGTGCTTTATGCTTTGAAGGTAGTTTTATGCACAAGGTGAAGGAGAACCCTCCGTGTTTTTGGGTGAGGAGGCAGAAACCCACTTTCTGCTGGGGGTTCTTCTGCCACTTCTGCATGCATACAGTCACTTTCAATGCATGAACCAAGGAAATTTTTTTTTATGTTCAGCTTTCTGGTGTATTTTTTGTTGAGTATATTTCCTGTTTATCAATGGTTTTGTTTGAGTTTTGTATCCAAATGACTGTATAAATATTTATGTTAGAGATCATGCTTTTGCTTGCCCTTATTTACACCATTTTTTACTGTTTCTAATTATTAAATAAAGTAATATTTTATAACTTTTAATATATATATATATATCACTATAAAATATTATTCTTATGAAAATTCACTACCATAACGCACTTGCTGCGCCCCGAACATTTTAAATTAAACTCTTTTGCCGATAGCTTCTGGACACTTCTGTAACACCTGAAATCATCACGAATTCCAGTGGGGCTAGTTGGCGCTTATATGAAAAAGTATTTTCAAAATACAAAAGTCGCTACTTGTGTCTAATTGAAACGACTTCGTATAAATCCAAAATAAATGGACAGTCCCCCTTTTGAGGTCTCACCATATATAACCGCAAAAATAAATATATTTCTCTTAGTGATGCGCATAAAATAGAAATTTCAGGAATCTTCTTATGAAAAGGACTTGGCAACTCAAGTTATTGGCAAAGCGATGTTTGTTTTTATATAAAATAAAGTATCTCAGGAATGTGAATTTTTTTTTATTATATTGTATGCGGATAAATTATTTTGGCACCTGCTAATAAGCTAGAATGAATGATTGACTTATTTACTTAAAATAATAATTTAATAATATGCAAAGAGGTTGTAAGGGATAGAGGTAACAAAGGTGCAGTTTTGCAATACAAGAAGCCTGTACACTTTTCCTAACTGGGCGGAGTTCGGTGACTTGAGTGGGAGAAACGTCAGGGACGTATTTAGGAATTTTTAGTTTGGTTAGAAATAAAACTGAAATTATTCAATCATTGAAATGTAATGCTTATTCATGAATTTCTTAAGCTTTTGTATAAATAGGTAACCTAAAAGGTTCGGAACGCAGCAAGTGCGTTATGATAGTGAATTTTCATAACAATATTAAATAATATATTTATATAAGCTGTAAGATTTAGCCTTATATTAAAAGTTATGAAAATTAATTTATTTAATTAGGAACAGTAAAACAAGGTAAAGAAGGACAAGCAAAAACATGATCTATGACATATATTTATAGAGTAATTTGGGTACAAAACTCAAACAAAGCAATTGATAAACAGGAAATATACTCTAGAAAAATACACTAGAAAGCTGAAAAAAAAATCCTTTGGTTGATGCATTGAGGGTGATTGTATGCATGCAGGAGAAGAACCCCCAGGAGGAAGAGGGTTTCTGCTCCTCACCCAAAAATTCGGGGGGTTCTCCTTCCCCTTGTGCATGCATACAACTACCTTCAAAGCATAAAGCACAAGAAAAATTTCTTGGGAGCAACCCACAAGAAGGTTGCTGGACCTGGGCGAATATGGGGTAGACAGGGTTTAAAGGAGGTATTGCTGTAAAATGTGAAAAACGCATGTTTTCAAAGTCCCTTAATTTTCTTGGGGGTTGTTTGCCAGAAAATTTGTCTTGTGGCCGAGGAAAGTTCTAAGCATGTTGCTGGAAAAAAATATCTAAAACCCTCATGCAGTCAACTGCAAATTTACCGAAATTACATTCTACTTCGTCGCGTATAATGTCTTTTTCAGATAATGTAGAATACAGAGCTAAATTAAATAGGTTCACTTGCATTTTCATTTCTTTTTTATTTTTATATTACATTTATAAGCACAATATGCGTATAATTAAGGAAACCCTTAATTAACATTGCAGCAACACAAACTTGAAAAGTGGAGAAATTATTTACAGTATGTTAACAGTTATAAACTTGATATCATCATGTTACAGTAGTATTCTGATAATAAAAAATTACATCTAACTGTATGCACACAACAGCTGGTGTGTTACGAGATGTGATGAAACGCCAAACTGACTGTACCACAGCATTAGCATAATATTATTATGCTGCCACATTATCATATCTCTCTAGTAATGGTATCATGTCAAAAACCTACACTAGAGGCTAAATTTCCAATTTCTTCTTTGTTTATGGTGTCTGTTTCTACTGTCCTAAATTTCCAATTTGATATTGACAATAAATAACACTACCACACAATGACAAATGACAGCTGAGCTTCAGCACAGACGCAGTCTAACAAAGTTGTCGGATAGAGTAAATTATGATCGGAGGGATACCTAAGTTAAAAATCATGAGAAATGGGTAATTCGAAATTTGCAGGTATTAAATACCGTATTTTTTAACTGACTGATAAAATTAAATTTTATAAAATGTTTTCTTTATTATCAGAAGTTGTAAAAATTTCATATGTTTATACATGAAAGGTTTAACTACATGAAATTTCTGAAGATCGGGCAACCCCGGTCAGCAACATCTTGACATCTGGCAATGGTTGTAACTTCCATTGTTTAGATTTTATCTACAATTTATTTAAATAGCATAACAGTACAGGTAGCTGTATTGCTCTGCCTCTGTCCAACATTGTAGATATTGCATTACAGAATTTGAAGTGATGTCGAGGATTATTTTATTATTAATTTCGAATAACTTCATTTTTCTTTGATCAAAAAAACTTGAAAATTGGTACACAACCACATCTCAGTATGTTCTTTTAAGTTGTAAATTTTCGTTCCAATCACTTAAACAATTTGAAAGCTATTGCGTTTAAAAAAATATATTTAATTTTTTGTTAGGAAAAACTATGCGTTAAGATCTGATGAACGAACTCATCCAAGCCATTAGCAAAATAAGCGTAATTCCAAAATTTTCTCCAAATCAGTGAAATATTTTTTGGGTTATTGGTTGGATAAATTGTTGGATGAATATATTGGATAAAGTTGTATATTCAAAAGGTTGGATAAATAATAATAGCTTTTATTTCAACAACAGAAGAAAATACAAAATAAAGTACATTGTACTGTTTACAAATTAATGTTAACATTCCTTGTCTTTTTTAAAGAAATAGAGATTAATTTCATTGATTGCTGTTGCCCTTACTTCGTGAAACTGGTCCATACTTCATACAGACTTGGAGACTACTTCTCTGGCTTCACTGTTGGTTTTCGTTTTTGTAGGTGAAGGACGTAGCCAGCGCGTAAGCTAACTGAATCAAGTGGCCCTTCTGAATTCTAGATGTTCTTCAACGTCTCTGTTACTGGTTTTGCTGCTTGATAGTATCCTCAGACAGAAAAAAATTGAATTAATACGAAATCATGACAATTACAAATAAAGATCTGTTGCTATTTTATGATGTTATAATCAAAAAAATCTTTAAAAGTGAAAATAAAGTAAAACAAATATGACGGATGACGCCTTTAAAATGTCTACGTGATGTATATCAATATTTAACATAAAGATAGAAGAAACCTATAACAGTAATAACTATAATAACAATTACAACAATAAAATAACTAAACAAACACATTAATAAAGCAGACTATACAATGAAAATATCGACACACATCATGTCTTATAACAACTTTTTGGAAAAAATAGTTAGATTTATGTTGTCTGATTTATTTAATTAGGAAGAAGAATATCTCAGAAATCCTAAATATTGTCGTGTATATGCTTTTTTACTTCTAAAGCTTAAAACAAGTCTAGTTTACACTTGTCATGACAAAAATGTTGTGGTTTTATGCCGTTATTTACTGTGGGTCTATGTTGGGTATCAATAATATGTTTTGCAAATGTAGATTTGTCAGCATGGTTATTTCTAAATGCAAAAATATGTTCTTTGTATTGGGTGTTAAAATTTCTAGAAGTTTGATCGATGTAGATTGCGTTACGTGTGCATTTCACAAATTTTGAATACCTATACAAATACAAAAGTAGCTTTTAAATCTTATAACATGACGCTTGATTTATTAGATTATTTCAAATAATTGATTGGAAGTATTATCACAGATGATGGTAAGTGTAGGAAAGGTCTGAAGAGGATCGCGATGGCAAAACAAGCATTCAATAACCACAGTACTGTTCTCACTAATAAACATTTTAACCTGTACATGAGGAACAAATGCACGTCGTACGTGTATGGAGTATGGTAATGTATGGGGCGGAAACTTGGGCTGTAGTTAAGCAGGATATGAAGAGAATATAAGCTTTTGAAATGTAGACAAGAAAAATTTCAAAGACAGTGCAGGTTGATAGAAAGACGCTTCAAAGTGTGCTAGGAGAGGTGAAAGAATAAAGAGGGTTGCTCAAAGAAATAGAGAGGAAGCTAAAATTTATTGGTCATATTATAAGACATAATAACTTTCCGATAACATTATTTGAAGGACATACGAGTACTTGAAATGTACACTGAATTATTGGCCCTTAAATAAGAGAAGTTTGTTATAAACAGCCCTTAAACTTCTACTTTTATCAAATAGATTTTTGTTATAATGATGTATTCTAATAGAAACATACATAGAAGATATTAGTTTAATTAGATGGCCATAATGACAAGTCAAAAGATTTTGTTCTCGAAAGTGAACTTCAAGTTTTTTAAATATGCTGTTTTGGTTTATTATAGTTTTTAATATTCGCATGTTTATTTCCTTTACATTTATAATCACCGCAGATTCATTTAAGTATGTTTGAAGAACTTTTTCTGCAATAGTGCAAATAGATATTACATCGTCAGATGGGTATGTGAGGAGTTGACCTTTGTCTTTCTGATCTATAAACGATGTTAATAACACAGACCTCTCCCCAACAAGTTCACCCGCGCATTCTTCGCATCTCAGAGCTTTTGTTATTTTCCTTACTACATAGCCAGATATATATGTCACGACTTCTTTCTTAAACTCTGATATATTCATATCTAATATTTGAAGAACTGTGTCGTCGTCAAAATTATCTATTTGACTCATGTCTTCATCTGGTTCTTCAGATATTCGTTCTCGCCCACAAGTTTTATTTATTACCTCAATGGGTGACAGAATAGGAATTGCTTCCAAAGGGATACAATTTCCTTTAAATGAATCTTTTAATTCAAGATGCACCATCATCCTTTTATATGCACTTTTAAATTGCTTTGCTGATGGGTTATTGTTATAGCCTCCCATGGATCTAATTTGCCCAAAAAAAAGCTCAATATGATCCTGACTGATTTTGTAAGTGGGAAAATACAGCAAAAAATTATTGTCGGCAATTAAAGTTTTATAAACAAATTGCAAACTTTGTATGCAAAATAAAAAGCCAATTATACCCATTTTTCTACCACTCTCACACAGAAGCGGTCCATCAATTATCCTAAGTGACGTTAAATATTGTGATAGCTCTTTTAAAAATACATTAATGTTTTCAAAATTTTCTGCGTTTATTGCTTTCTTAAAATCTGAATTGTTTAAATTTCTAGAATTAAGAATGTCAAATAAATTGTTTATAAGTCGGATAAATTTCACAGTTCCCTCACATTCTTTGAACTCCTCAAGATGTGAAACTTCATTGCAATATTCCAAAGAATGTGCCACTGAGTGGCTAAAAAGTTGTGTGGCTAATTTAACCTTCATTTTTTGGTTTGTATAAAATATATGCGATTTTCTTAATTTATTTGCCAAATGAACGCCCTCCTGATCCTAACTCATTTAATTTTACTAAATAATCCCACTTTATATTTTCCCCATTCTCATCAATTATTAATTTTTTATCGCCTAATGTGTTTCTTATCAGTTTGATCATATGACATGGATCAAAAAAGACTGCAATTTTCCTACCTGAACTAGGATCAACAAACGTAGAGTTAATGTTCCTCCAATTCAAATCGCAGCCAAGTTCTTTTGCTAACGTTAGGTTATTTGTTGCCTCATCAAAAGTTATTGAGACCACGTATATGCCCGACTCATTTAGTAGCGTTAAACACTGTAATACCAAATTTTGTTTTTGTGTACCCCTTAAAGAGTCGATTAAAAAATATCCAAGAGGAAGCTTCCATGATTGATTAATGCTAACAAGCATAAAAACAAGAGCTTCTTTGGCTACAGGGTTACAATCGGTCTCAAGATTTGTACCAAAATCTACAAACCCATAATATTTTACCCCATCCCATTCTATATGTTGGCGAATTGCCATCTCATCTATGACTAAAGAACATATAAGTTTTCCATTTGTGCTTTCTGATTTTGACTTTAATAAGTTGAACACCTCTGACGTAAAACCAGCTTCCCCATTAACGCTTTGATACCATCTAGATATAGTTTTTGGATGAGGAAGAGCCGAGTTAAATGTGTTTCTGACAAAACTGTAAGCTTTGGGAGAGTAATAATGCAGCGTAAGAGAAAAAGCTTTAAGTTGATTTTCATACTTATGTTTACGACCTAATTGTCTTTGTAAAAATTCTTCATTAGGTCCTATTTGCATTAATGTTTCTAATGTTTCGTCGGTTACTTTACCTTTTAGTTGTTTGATTATATTCGCAAGGGTTGCTGTTCTCTTCTTATAATGATGAACACTACTGCTGAGCCGTTTAATTTTTTTCGTGCATCGAATAACTGCTTCTTCAGTTTACGTTTGCGCGGTGTAACAACCTATAAAAAAATGTTCAGTGATAAACCATTTATTTTCTCAAGTAAAATGAATATATAAACAAAATTTCCAACAACACATTTTGGTTAATAGTGGTTGAGATAAATTGCAAAACATTTGTTTCTAACTTATTTAATCATGGACTATACAAACTTAAACACCATATAAAATGTGATGGAATAACATATTAGGTTTTTTAAAATTATACTGATTTCATAAACGGCAAAAACTGAATTTAACTCACCATGTCCTTCAAAGTGGGTGGCATTGAAGGTGTTTTCATTTCAGCAAATCCTAAACTACTAAACGATCTTTGCGGTACCTCTACAACAGTTTTCTCTTCATAAAAACCAGCACTTGTTGATGGCCGAGAATAATCCATTACAGGTACATTGCTACCAGACCAAGTACTAGTTGACAGGTCAGCTGCAAATGGCACATTGATAGCAGTTATATCAGTCATTGGCTACTCGCCAAAAACGACTTGTGTTGATGGCTTGTTTGTTACCTGCATAAATAAATTTGAAACGAATACCATTAATGTAAATTTGCAGGGCTAATTAAATTACGATAAATATCATAACAATATATTACGTGAATGTAATTAGTAGCATAGTTACTAGAGATGAGCGATATATAGCTACCGGTGATTTAATCGCTTCTATTAAAAGATCGCTGTTAGTAGCTGTTATTAAAACACAAAACAACAGCGATTGTGAAAACCGAGATTTACACAAATCATTAGAGTAATTATTTCTATGAAATTCATCTTATACTAAAAACTCCATGACAAACAGCAATTGCTGTATTCATAATACACGCAATCGCAGTTTGTGCGAGCGAGTAGAAGTATCTGTATACTTTCCTTCTCGCCATTATTAGAATACAACATTTCTCCTTTTCTTATAGGTAGAAAACGAAAAACTCATGATACAAATAACGCGAGATATGATAATGAGACTATCTATTTTTAGAACCGTCACGCGCATGGCGTCATGTGGTGAGTCCAATGCAATAATAATATGCTGTCGTACAGTGGAGTTTGACGGTTCATCACAACCCCTTAACAAATTAGGTATTTTACTGATATTTGAGTGCATACAGTTGGAATTAACTTTTTAAGATCAGAATACTATACTATGATTATGTGACATGATGATCAAATCAAGTTTATGAATGTTAAGGCCCCCTGTAAATGTCTACGAACGTCTTCTCTACTTTTTAAGTTTGTGTATCACCAATGCTAATTCAGGGCTCCCCTTAATTATTATACTTCACTTGTGCATATATATATATATATATATATATATATATATATATATATATATATATATATATATATATATATATATATATATATATATATATATATATATATATGTAATATAAAAATGGAATGGAATGTAACTTCAACCACATTAAAGTGACGTATAGAAACTTTTTGATTGCGAATGACTTTGTGTTAAGTGTGTAGTTGGCCTTCTATAACGTTACTCACCATGTGATGTCATAGGAGGGGACGGGGCATATGCGCAATATCATATATCTTGTAAGTCATTATATCATGGAAAAACCTGCTGAATCTAGAATTAAAGCAGCACCGAACTGTAGCATATATATGCCTTCCAACTTTTTCATTATATTAAAATAAAAATAATATGTAGATTTCTCTCATCGTATATTCTTGTAATATGCTAATTTTATAGAACTTTTATTAATAGTAAAAATCTGAGTAGTTTTAAAATTAATATATAATTTAAAAGTTATCTGAAGATCATATTGTGGTTTCAATTAAGCGGTTAACACTAACACCTTGTAAGTGTTTAAAATAATAGCATACGCACATGCAGCATTGTAAATGGCTAAACCACAATCGCAGTAGCTGTTTAAAGTCCCTGTTATTTAAAAATAGCCATCACTGATATCAGTGCCATTGAAAAACCGCTGTTTGGCTATATATATATATATATATATATATATATATATATATATATATATATATATATATATATATATATATATATATATATATATATATATATATATATATATATATATATATATATATATATATCTATATATCACTAATAGTTACATAAATTAATAACCTTGATTCAGTACTTACCAATACAGGTATAGAACTTTTTTTTAAGTATACTGCAAAAGGTGATTTTTCTAAATCATAAGATTCCTCGGTAAAATGTAAATTGCACACATTTGAGTTCATAAAAATATCTTCATCGCTTAAATTTAATGCTCGTTTCCAAGCCTCGTATCTTTCACCAGCTTTGGGAAATCTGAAAATAATATCTCAAATTATCTACTTTATCAGTGACTGAACCTCTAGAAAGATGCAGTAATAGATAAAACAAAACTATTCTACTTTTTTTCTGCTTCTACTGGAACTACATAGGTAAATACATCTAATTCAAATAATAATTGCCAAACAAAATGCCTAATTTCATTACAAATATTCAATAAATAATGCATTATTAAGATTTTATTTCTTGAAAAAACACAATTGACAATAATAAATGCTAAAGATTTAACAAAAGCAATACAATGTGTAAATACGGACCTGTGAAAACCAATAAACATTTGGCGCCAAACAAGGAAACAGAAGACATGTAAACAACTTACCGAAATAAATGCACAGTTGCTTTATCCTTTTCATAATTGGCACTTTTATTGTACATACAGTTCTTCACAATACACCTTGGCATTTTTTAACTTTTACACTCTTAAAACACTGCTAAAAAACGGCAAAACACACAAGATAACCTCTAATCGCAAATCAACAAACACTTCAAATACTTGTTGACAGCTGACAATAACTTCAAGAGCGGTTGGGGGAACGAATCAAAACAAAACACATTAGCGCGTTATTCAAAATTTTGTTTGTGATTGGACGGTGACAGGAGTGGGAAATCGACAGGCTGCAAACTCGGCTTTGTTCCCTCTAACATATACAACCTCTTTGATAATATGTTACAAACGAAAATATTCGAATAATTGACATGTTAATAATGTCAAATGATTCATGGATACGTAGGTACAGTATGCATTCTAATAGATTCGTAGTGTTGTAACGCAAAACAAAACAAAAAAAAACTCTGGACGCAGCAAGTGCATTATGGTAGTGAATTTTTATTAAATGTTTCAAACTTGAATAACTCAGTTTTCTATAAACTTAGAAAGTTTAATTTTGGTACGTAGTAAGGTTTTTCCTAGGGAAATATATCCACCAAATTTCATTAAAATAGGTTGGTAATTTTTCAAAAGAAAATTTAAAATTTGAAGAACTCAATTTTCTATAAACTTAGAAAGTTGGATTTTGGTACTTAGTAAGGTCTCTCCCAAGGCAACATATATAATACATTTTTTAAAACAGCTTTGTTATTTTCGAAGAAAAAATTTTTTTTTGAAAGAAAACTCAAAATTTTTCCGGTCATTGAAATCGATTAATTATTTTTTGCGTTATCAGATGGATACCTATATATATATATATTTATATATATATATATATATATATATATATATATATATATATATATATATATATATATATATATATATATATATATATATATATATATATATATATACAAACATATAAAAATTGAAACTTACCCCGGATCTGGGTTCTAGTGGGTCCTAGTTCGCGCGTTAACTCAAAAAATTATAGGCCGATTTTGATTAAATTTGGTGAAAAAATTCCTTTTGCAAATGGCTTGGACAAGTTCGTTAGCCAGAAAAATCTGCACAGGTTTTCCCGGAAAAGTTTGTGTTTTCTTTAGAAAAAAATTTATATCTCCGGAACTAACAAAGTAAGGGCAACCAAATTTGGTACACAGGTCTACATCCTAATCGGTAAGCTACCTACCAAAATTTAGCTATGTAGGTTAAAAGACAAAAAAGTTATGGGTATTGAAAAAAAAATAAATTGGTGTTTTCCTCAAAACGTCAAAGTGGCGATTTAAAATGTCAAAATTGGCAACATTTAGGCAAATAACTTGAATCTAATACGGGCTATAGAAATAAAATGTCTCAAGAAGAATGTTTTACAAACCCTGAAGTCTTAGTTTCAACCGTCATTGTCCTTCATTTTACTAAAATCTTTCCAGAAGATTCATTTCAAATAGACCCTTTCTCTTATGCTTGGCAGTAGCCTTAGCTATAAAGTTTATCGTTTAATGATATATAATTTTTGTCGAATTTTTGTAAAAAATCAATAAAGCTCAATATATCCGTTATTATATAAGATATAAAAAATTTTTGTATATATTAATTATAGGGTGTCTTGAGCTACATCTTAAAATAATATTTCTACAATCACAGGCTGGCCCATAAGTCGTTGGTGATACAAATTTCCTTTTCTTTTAAATCAAACACGCCTTATGCTATTGCATTTTTGCATTTTCCATCGAAATATAATGCATGTTTGTAAGAAAAGAAATTCTGGACGCAGCAAGTGCGTTATGGTAGCTAATTTTGATCAAATGTTTCATATTTGAACAGCTCAATTTGCTATTAACCTATAAGGTTGACCAAGATACGTGTTTTTTCGGGAACACTTTAAGTTTACTTTTGGAAATTTTTGTACATTTTCACACAATAAAGTTATTTTGATGAAACATGGCACATTGTTTTTACTATATAGGTTATACTGGTAACCAAATTTGATGCCTGCTTTCTTAAAAAAACACACATATTTGTTATTAAAAACATTTTTATGAAAATTCACTATCATAACGCACTTGCTGCGTACAGAGTTTTTTTTCTTACAAACATATTTCGATAAAACATGCAATAAAATAAGGCACTTCGAAAAAAATTTGTAGAGATCACCAACGACTTATGGGCCAGCCGGTGATTGTCAAAATAATTATATAAGATGCAGCTCAAGATACCCTATAATTAACTTATACAATTTTTTCTCGTCTCTTGTATAATAATAATTATATTGGGCTTTACCGTAGAAACGCGTCACCCTGTGTATATGTAAGCAGATCAAAACTGAACGCAAACGCGGATATGGATTCCAGGGGGCCTAGTTTCGCTCATTTGAAGAAATCTTTTAAAAATTCTAAAGTCGCGGTCTCCTCATTGACGAATTTTTTGTACAAAAATTAGCTAAAAATTATGGACCGTTAAACCATAAACTTAACTAAAACTACCGCCAACGCATCAAAGAGAAAAAAATAACTAACCTATTGCATATCAGCTCCTTTTGTAAAACTTCTTTTATGTGTTGATAAAACATAACAAACACTATTTAGTCTACCCACTAACATTAATAAAGGAATAATTTGCACTTGTATATAAACATTTCCCAAATAACACTAATAATTTGTCGACTCAAACAGATAAACATAATATAAACATCTCATACCAAACGATTACGATAACGTCAGTTACAGCGTCTAACAGACCTGCGCAATAATATCAAATGATCCGTCGCCTAGCAACGACATACTAGATCTCATATAAGCCAGGTTTGCGTTTGACATTGAAGAGCGGTGATATTAAAAATAAATGTTTCAAATTTGAATAGCTCCATTTTCTGTAAACCTAGAAAGCTAAATTTTGTCACGTAGTTAGGTCTTTCCCAAAGCAATATGTACACCAAATTTCATCGAGATATCTTTTTAATTTTCGTAGAAAAATTTTTTTTTCGAAAGAAAACTCAAAATTTTCCCGGAAAACCTTGTCCGATTTTTTTTGGCTAACGAACTTATCCAAGCTATTAATAAAAGAAAGGAACTTGCCGAGTTTCATTATATATATATATATATATATATATATATATATATATATATATATATATATATATATATATATATATATATATATATATATATATATATATATATATATATATATATATATATATATATATCGAAACTGACCCCGGATATGGGTTCTAGGGGCCCAAATTCGCGCTCATATGAAAACATTTTTGCAAAGTCTTACCATCGATACCTCTCTATTAGTGATTTATTTAAAATAAAAATTCACAAAAAATTCTGGACGCAGCACATGCGTTATAGTAGTGAATTTTCATAAGAATTGTACACTGTTATTACACGGCATATTACTAAAATTAATTCTTTAAACTTACACAGACCTTGAAGATTGATTTTAGAGGTCCTAGTACGCGTACATTTGAAGAATTGTCTCGATAGTGTTGCCATCGGTATCTCTCTATTATCAAAAAATCTTGTGTTCTAACTCCTTTTGAGAAAAAATGCCCAAAACACAATTTTCTATTAAGCTAAAAATTAAATTTTGCTATAGGGGAGAGTGTTGTATAGTGGGACATGTTGTATACTGGGACATTTTAAAAACCCGCGAAAACTAAACTGTTAAAATTCTAAATAAATTACAGAATCATATACACCCGCCGCCCTCTTTTGACAAGTAGAAATGATACCCGGGAAATGACTCAGTAATCGGCTAGCGTTATTTGACTCTGTTGCAAGCCACGAAGTTTTTATTTGTATGCACAAATTAAAGTCTATATCCGATTTATTTATTAAGATAAACTTTTCAAATTAGGTGTGTGTATTATTTGTAGTATTACTAAGGTAAGTCTAATCAGTTAATATGATTACTTTCTTTTCTTCTCGAGATATGGAGTTATAACCTTAAATATGTACGCTGGTGTATAGTGGGACAAAAACACGTGTTGTATTCTGGGACTGTCCCACTATGCAACACATATTTTAGTTATTAAATTTATTTACGTTTGCCAATGTTGGATTTGATTGATTTTCTTAATATATTTAGTTACTTTCAATTTGAAAGCTTATAAGTCAGAAAAAATATTACGTGAATTTCCAACTGTTTATATTTCTGCTGATAAACAAAATAACAAATATTTTATTGTTATAGGAAATGAATAACAAAAAGAAGAGGCCACGAAAAACTAATTACATTTTCGAAAAAAGTAAAGAAACTCACTCTATTAACTCGGAAAAAATGAAAAAAGCAGTTCTAGCCGTTATAGAAAACAAAACAAGAATTAGAGAAGCCGCCAGTGAATTTAATGTAAGCAAATCTTCTCTTCAAAGACATATGACGAAGTATAAAAATACTGATGAGGAACAAAAAGAATATTTTAGTTTCGAGAGGCATCATGGTTTTGTACAAGTCTTTTCAGATGAAGAAGAAACTTTACTTACTGAGTACTTGGTTAGTCCCTCGGCCATGTGTTATGGTTTATCAGCTAAAGACTGTAAAATATTTGCATACAGATATGCAGTGGCCAATGACAAATTAGTGCCATTGTCATGGCACAAAAATAAGTGTGCGGGAGATGAATGGCTTAGACTTTTTCGGTCCAGACACAAGCTAAGTCTGCGCTCGCCTGAAGCAACAAGCCTCAGCCGAGCCACCAGTTTTAATAAACATAACGTTTCATTGTTTTTTAATAACTTACGTGAAGTTGTGAAGAAACATGGTTTTACTGCTAACAAAATATTTAACTGCGATGAGACTGCAGTGACAACAGTCCATAAGCCGCCAAAAATTATAGCTCCCCGCGGTCTAAAACAAGTCGGTAAAGTCACGAGTGCCGAAATAGGCGTGTTGGTAACAATGTGTACCACCATTTGTGCCAATGGTACATTTATTCCACCATTTTTTGTTTTCCCGAGAAAATATTTTAAAGAGCATATGCTTACTGGAGCTCCACCTGGCTCAAAAGGAGGAGCTCATAACAGTGGCTGGATGACTGGGATAAATTTTATAGAATATTTAAAACATCTTACAGACACATTACATTGTGGGATTGATAATAAAATATTAGTAATTCTAGATAATCACGAAAGTCACACTGATGTGAAAGTTCTTGAATATTGCAAGTTGAATGGTATTGTATTGGTTTCATTACCCCCACACTGTAGCCACAAACTACAGCCATTAGATGTAGCTTGTTTTGGACCATTTAAAAATTCTTACAATAAACTAATGGACGAATGGATGTTAAATCATCCTGGAATTCCAGCTACTTTATATAATGTAGCAGAAATAGTTGGCAAATCTTTTCCCATTGCTTTTACACCAACCAACATAATTAAAGGTTTCGAAGCAACTGGAATTTGTCCATTTAATTCTGAAAAATTTCAGGATTCTGACTTCTTGACTTCATATGTTACCGATCGCGAACATGATATTTCTGAAAAAATTGTATCGACAGTTAATTTGGACGAACCTCAACCAGGTTGTTCGAAAGGTAATACTGAACCAGACACAGGAGAGACACATAATATTATAGGTTTATCAACTCCTAAAAAGAATATTGTCACTCCAGAAGCAATTAGACCCCATTTAAAGGCTGAAACTAGAAAGAAGAAGCAGAACCGAAAAAAAGTCACGTCCACTATTTTAACTGACACGCCGATAATTGAAGAAAAAAAACGAAAGGAAGAAGAAAAATTGTTAAAAGAAAAGCAAAAATCCCGGAATGTGAAGAGAAAAATATTGCAAGAGTCCAGTGACAGCGATGTATCAATGCATGAAATATGTAACGATAGTTCAGAGTTTTCCGATGAATTTGCAGAAGATGAAATGAAAGAAATAAGCCCAAATGACTTCATTATTGTTCAGTACCCTTTAAAAAAGCGAGTAAAATATTATGTCGGTCAAGTGAACAGAATAAATAATGATGAATATCTAGTAAATTTTTTAAGAAAGGCCGGAAATGACACATTTTTGTTTCCAGAGAAAAGAGATGAAGATTTAATTTTAAAGAATGACATTGTTCTAAAACTACCTATACCCTTTACAACTGGTGGAACGGAAAGGGTTTCAAAACAATGGCATTTTACTTATGATTTTTCTTCGTTGCCGATTGAATAATATATATAGGACCACTGTTATTTTACTAATTTTTATAGTTCAATGGTTTAAGTTTTTATTTTGTTTATTTTTTTGTTTAAATAATAATTTACTTATTTACTTTTCGTTTTTTGTACTATTTCGAGTGAAATTATATCACCTGATGTTTAAATAATAAGTTTTTATAAGTGAATAATGAGTTTGTATCTTTAATTCTTAAATATACTGTATTAGTTAAAATAAAATATTTTTCTAGAAAAGAATGTTAATTTATTATTACTGTCCCAGTATACACAGGCCTTTGTCCCATTATGCAACATAGCGTTGTTGTATAGTGGGACCAGGGTGTATAGTGGGACAAACTTTTTCTGAGTCAATTAAGTAATATTTTAAGAATTTAATATATATTCTTAAAATACTTTTATATTTTCAAACTATTAAAACATCAAAAATTTTAAATATATTGCATTTGAATTTTTTATACATGTTTGAAACTTTTTGTCCCAGTATACAACACTCTCCCCTATCCGCAGTATTTTTAGAAGAAACCTGTACTACAAACTTCATTAATGTTACAGAAGCTTTCCAGAAGGAAACCTTATTCATATTTAGAAAAGTATCTGCAAACTATAAACGTAGCAGTTATTTTTCCTTGTTAATCGCCTGAATGATTTCGTTTTATAATCAAACCGCTTTTTTTCAATATCAATAATAACAAAATGTCAATGCTGAGGGTTATAATTTCAGACTCAAAGGCGACAAAGTTATTCAGGTGTTTTAAACAAACATGGGACCTGGTTCAAAACGTATAAAATCTGTACGCTATTGATCCTCCAAATTCCAAAATAAAACAAACAAAAAACCATGCATTCATCCTGAGAGAATCGATTACGCAACCTTATGCGTAGAAGACAAGCCGGTTACTACTGCACTATCTGATACGTTAACTGACGTTTTGCTTACATGATACTTAGCACAGTCCGAGATATATTATTATTAAAAGTATACGTAAAAATTAATTACAGAATTAGTAGAATTGCCATTGAAACACATTCAATGACTGGTTTTATCTTATATGACGTCTTATGTTTAAGTTTAAAGATAAAAAGGAAACTATTTTAAAAGCTTTTTGATCGAGACTTGACTACACTTTGCCACGCTTTTTTTGCAACAAACAATTATGATGCAACGCCAGCTGGAAGATAAATAACCTTCAAGGCTCTATACATATAATTCCCTATAGGTCCGCGCGCTTGGAGTGGTGTCAACGTGCGACCGCTATGTGTGGCGTTGCATGCCAAGCAGCTCTAGTGGAGATGGGGTGGGTCTAAGAATAAAATAAAATAAAATAATAATAATGGCCTAGTGGCCGACCACCAATCTCAAATAATTCCGGAGGGGCGCCACTGACCAAAGGACCCTGGCCAGAAGGTTCCAGGTGGTACGGAGGCACACACGCAGACACAACCTTTACCTAAAAGCAGCACGCTTGCGGATCAAAAGAAAAAGAAAAAAACATCAAGCAATAATCAAATGAGCAAAAGCAAATACTGGTTAAAAACAACAATTGGTACTTTTATTCACAACAACCAGAATCTGTACATCAATCGCAGACCAGATGGTCGCTAATAAATATATCACAACATGTGAAAACGCTGTGGGTGTCAATGGGATATAGCACTTTAGTTACTTATTAAGCATAATTACATCAATAAAAAAAGAGAAGAAAAAAAAAACACACCAAGGCGCTATCAAAAATACTTTTTAAGGTCTCAACCAATACTAACTTTATATCATTATAATCATATTAACATAAAGATATATATTATATTTCATTTAATAAGGCCATTCGAGATCGTAAGCTTTACACAATTCCTCACAAGAAGTTAAATGCAATTATAATACAAAAAAAAAAAACAACTGATATCTAAATATAAATATTAAAAATATGCCCACTGAGACACAACAGTGATGCTAAAGTCTTCTGATATAAATAATCCTACACACGCGCACCGAGATAACTGGCTGATCTAAAATAAAAGATTAGAGATAATATGGTTGCAAAACAACCTGAGCCGAATGCTCCTATAGCGACTGCTATTATTATGAAATCACAAAATTACTTATTCCAAAATGTTGTATTTTATACAAATAGCGACAAAGAAATTAACTGAGTTATCACATTTGACAAGATCACTAGCTATCAAAAAAATGAGAGCAGCGATATACAAGACTTATAGTTTAATTGCTGCAATATTACACGATAAGTATAGCTTTTACCCCGTAAAAATAAACACGATATGATAATAATATAAATATAATATGATAACCATAATATCAAATATGATAAAAGTCCAAAAGGTCACACTGGGACGCCCTAGAAACTGCAGCGATATAATCACTGATAAAAAGAATTTGAAACGATCTAACCTGGTATAGTCCTCGTTACCTTCCTAGGTAAACAGTCAGTTGAAATGGAATTATGCAGCACCTCTTGAATGGTCTGACGTCATGCGGACTTTCAGCAGGATTACTGAGATATCTATATCTAGGAGCGTGCAGCCAGTCACCATCAATACATTACTACTCCTAGAGTAACCATTAAATATACAGTAGATTATTTGAGCCGAGAGAAAAATAGCACCAGATGGAGGACGGCTTCAGTGTCAAAAAAAAAGAAAAGGTCTTTCTTCCTCGATTAACCCAGCAAAAGTAACTTGCGCCGTTTCTAATCCTATACTAAGATCGACGGAATGTGTTCTAAAATAACAAAATCACCAAATGAACACCATTCCAGATACCATTTCCCCAATATCCCACTACGTGGATGAATTTATTAAAATTCCAGAACAGGACAACAGTATTCACGACGACCAGCCACTTACCGTGTAATTTATTTCTCTCCTTATTTACAATTTTTTCTACTATCAAAACCAAAGAAAAGAAAGACCCCTTTTTTTCCCTAATTTTTATAGTGCTTCGATTCCTCAGAGAGGACCCATGAAAAGATAATTTGCATAGCAACAGGTAGAATTTCGCTCAAGTTTTATTTAACAAATAAATTGTCGATGAAAAATAAAATTCACCATGGGCGCGCCGATTAAGAGGCTGCATTTACCGACGTGAATCACACGTCTTTTAATTGCAAAATAAGACCTGTAGGCAGGGTACGCCGTTGTTAATCAGAGGCAAATAGCTGAAATCAAGCCGCACATTTTCAGAGAAGGTCTGAATCGGCGTAGGTAGAAAACCCGCTATACCCACTAGGAGTGTTTAAGGTTGCATATAAGTGAGTTCTACGGAACAAATCTGCTCAGAATTAATGGGTTTAAACCAAAGGTGCAAATTTGTGACGGTGTTTGAAAATAAACCGTTACAACTTTCAGTCTAAAACTGTATTTGCGGCCGTTTATCAAGATACAATATAGTGTGTTTTAAAACTTGATTGAATCGCCCAGTTAAATAACAATTAGGTACTTGCCAAATTTTTCATTTCATGTCGCCTGTCACTTTCGATATTTGTGGCCGAGATTTTACGATTGTTGATTCGGGTAGTATGTTTTATGCCTGTTATTTACTTTGTTTCGTTAGCGTTGATGTATGGTTTATACCTGTTTCATAAATCAATCCACGCGTAGCAGTTAACTACTCTGTCTGTCAAGCATTTGATGTTCACCACTAAATCGTTTCAACGCATGTCTTTCACAGAGTTTATATTTAATTTGGAGAAAACTCTAAATATTGTGTACCAAATTACTTAAAATTCACAACCCTTATCCGAGAAGCTATATGTTTGTTTACCAGCCACGGTAAGATGTATAGAAAGCAGCTCCCACTATATTATAGATGAAATATACCAGCTAGAAGACAAAACCACTGGTCTAATCCATCACCAGCCCGTCAACTCAACAATCTGGAAGCAACTTTACACAAGAAACTCATCGGTGTTTATAAACCCAACAATCTAGAATTCCAATCATGTGTAACGTTCAAAGGAAAGAAGTTAAGATAAAGCAGTCAGGAATTATATCCATATACCAAAACTATATTATCAAGACAAAAACAATGGTGTTAACTCCCCGACAGAAAGAGGGTGTGCCTATCATATGTGGATTAGGGAAAGCAGTACCAACGAATTTCACGTTATCAAGGGCACTAACAGCTCCAGTGGCACTTCCCCAAGAAGCAGTGGTCAGACCATATGATGATTGGAACGACATCATTCAGGAAGAATGACAAGAAAAACAATAGCACACGGTCACGTACCATTCAGTAGTAACGAATCTGACGACCACACTAGTAGCAGCCATTTTAATCATAGCCGCTATCTATATGCTCCACAGCATTCGCAGGGAATTTAAAAAAAGAGAGCACATCAAAAACAAAAAGAAGAAGCACTAGCAAGAAGGTCGCTCTAGATGTCAAACTAATAGAGCTGGCAGAGTTAAGTAATCTAGAAGACGCAGCTGATGATGAAGTCCACCTTCAGCTAGTAAGGGAAATTCAATCTTCTGACTCGGCAGTATGTTTAGCAACAATATCTTACCAAAAAAGACCATGCTAAGATTAGATATATTATAACATAATTTAGAAAAAAAGCAGTTGATTTTAAATTTATATAATTGACCTAGGTAGGATATTAATTATGTGTGTCGACATTCTGAAAGGTCACTCGTAGCAATGTATTATAACTGCTAGCTTGCAGTTTTCATTTATAAAAATACATTTATACGTATTAGATTGCAAATTTATCAGGAGCAAATAAACTTTTGTTTATCTTGATTATTAAGAAACCTAAGCAATACTACAATCACTGTATTTCAAGTGCGTAATTATTAACTTTTTTCTACTCCACCCATTCAAAAATCACTGTGCCTTGAACTAATCTGAACAGCAATTAATAGGGTGAAGTTTTATATTGCTCTGTCTCAGGTCTAGGCTGTCCGTAGATCACTTGTTTTTTGCGGCCCAGAGCTTTACACTCGCATAAGATGTACTGGGCTGATTCCTCTTCCTCGCCGCAGTCTGAATGAGAGTTCTGTGGCTCTCCCACTTCCTCCTCCTCGTAAGCGGTATCCCAGTTGCTTTCTCCGGGCTCACCCCGAGCCCTTGGCTAACCGATCACCTTTACACCACTTTCAGTGCTGTCTGCATGGGCTCCCACACTGACTGTGTAACCTGCCCTCCGACTACGATGGCAATGTCGTCCGCATAGCCCTATACCTCGTACCCCCTCGTAATTACCCTAGCAGGCCATCCACCACTAGACACTAAAGCACGGGAGACAGAACGCTACGCTGCGGACACCCCGAGGCGACCCCTGCCAGTGGAGCCCCTCCCGCGAGTCAGATGAACACCGCCCTTTTCCTGAGCATGAGACTGATCCATCCTCAGCAGGTCTCCTCTATTCCCCGTTCCCTAACAGCTGCCAGTACTAATCCGAATGAGGTGTTGCTGAATGCCCCTTACATACCCAGAAAGTCCACAAGCGCCACTTCCCTGTTTTCCAGCGTATTCTCCAGTTTTAACACCAGTTGGTGCAGTGCAGTTTCTGTTGAAACTCCTGCTCTGTATGAATATTGTCGCCAATGTAGGAGATATGCTTCCATAGGACATGAGACTTATTGGCCTGGTCTATTGGACGCCCAGGTTTAGGAATAAATACCACCCTGGCCAGTCTCCATGCCCTTGGAATATACCCCAGAGCCAGACTGGCCCTCATAATGAGGGAAAGCGCCGGAGCCAGTATATCTATACACTGTTGGAGCATGGTGGACATTATTCCATCGAATCCCGGGGATTTGAATGGCTTAAAGCTGTTAATGACCCATCTAATTTTGCCCCAGGTAACCACCTCTTTAGCGACTGTTTAGTCTACTCTAGATGCCCGCCTGTACGGCGCCTCTATTTAGGAGTGTTCCCAGTCCGGAGGTAATTGGTTTAAGATGTTGCAGTCGTGGAAGTGCGTCCGTCGTAGGACTTCCATAGTTTCCCCTCCCGAGCTCATAACGCCTCCTGTTGATGTTTTATGGAGGCTATGTTGGTCTGAGTGCCCCTGGACAGAATCTTGTGCAGTCGAGGACTCTTGGATGTGCTCTCCACTTCCTCGCGGTGCCTCCTCCACTACTCCTTCCTGGCGTCTCTCAGTCTTTTGTTGTCAATTGTTAGGGCATGTCTGTATTCATCCCATGCTCCCTTTTGGCCGCGTTGAACAGCTTACGAACCTGCGTCCTCCTTTGCCAGAGGTCCTCGTTCCACCACGGGACGTTCCTGATGGACGCCCTTATTTTGAGGGGGCAGTTGGCGTTATAGGCCGAGGTGATTGCGTCTCGCACTTGGGCTGCCGCAATCTCGAAGTATATTGAATTGTCTATGGTACTCTTAGCCCCCGCAGCTCCACTGCTAGGTCTGACCTGTAGGCTTCCCAGTCCGCCTTGCGGATGTCCCGGTACCATACCGTCTATCTTTCGATTTTGGCGATTTCAAACCGGATGCATCTGTGGTCTGAGCTACTTACTTCCCTAGACAAAACCCAGTTCTTAACAAAGTCACCCATAAACTGGGTGGAAACTGTTAGATCTAAAACTTCCTCACGCCGCGTTGTTACCTCTATTCAATATGTCTAAATTAAATTTCATATGCACTATGCACTATTATATTACGCGTTATAAGAATCTTCTTTGTTTTGGAGTACAAAAACTAACTTATTCAAGCCACTTGCAAAAGGAAGGTATAACCAAATTGTATGAAACTCGGTCCATCATTTATATATATATATATATATATATATATATATATATATATATATATATATATATATATATATATATATATATATATATATATATAAACTGACCCCGGATATGTGTTCTAGGAGGGTTAGTTCGCCATTATTTGAAACAATTTTTTTATTTCTAAAGTCTCCTCAATAGTGATTTTTTTAAGGAAAATTTACTGAAAACTAACAGTACATCAATAAAATCAGAGATACTAAAAGTATTAATTTAGTTGGGTTTTAGAAATATATGTGATTTTACAGGCGATATTTTCTATACACCAATTAGTGGATTTCAACCTAACCTTCAATATTCAAGAGGAGAGGCCGAGAGCAATTTTAGGATACATACGTGAACATAAAAATAGATTAAGAATTTGGTGAGGCATGTAATACTCTGTTTCATTTTCGCGTATGTGTTAGTGATCATAGTAATAACAGCAATGCGGTCGTAATATACATAAACCAAACTTAAAAGTAATACAGTACACATAATTAGTACATCACACAAAACGATATAACATAATATATTACATGATATTATTAACTCCACTGCATAAAATAAAGTTCACATTATATACGTTATATTCGTACCTCTTGTTCTGTATATACATATTTAAAAAAACTTGGTAGTCATAACATAACAAATAAAATCGTATAAAACCAATATATGGTATAACAACCATATAACAGTCAACACACTCAACAATTAAGAACTTGTACACCCAAAAAAAGTGTTAAATCTCAATAAAATACATATTGCTGTGTATAATATTTATAAAATTCATAAAAACCACTATTACAAATTGACGTACCAACGTGTGGTTTGAGAATATCTTTACATATAATAATAAGCTAAAATAAAATATACCATAAAACACCTTTCAAAATGGGGAGAAAACAAAAAAATATACACGCATATAAAGTCCAAAACTGTCCTCGGATATGGGTTGTAAGTGGAGGTTCTAAGTTACGCTCATTTGACAAAATTTTCCAATACTTCAAAAGCGACTGCCTCTGTGGAAGCGAAGGTTTTCTTATAAAAAGGAAATTATATTATTCTTGTAGGGCTTTGAACAAAAATTCACATTTTTAATACAAAGTACAAGCTATTCTTGTGCTTAGCTTCAACGTGCCTAACTGAAAAAGTAATTATACACAGAAATCTGGAGAAGAACGTTAAAAGTCACGTACTGCAACGCAAGAAAAAGGGATTCTAGAATATCGATAGTTCCTTTCTATACTAAACCACGATATCTGTCCTCTGATGCACCCTAAGTGCACTTACGCTGCCAACTTGACCCTCTTGAATGTTTAAAAAGAATGAGAAATTGAGGAAATAATGTCTGTAATGCCGGCATTCTGCGACTAAACTGAAAGTGCATCCTTCTATCTCTCTTCTCAATGATTTTAATCTCTTTCAACTAGAACTGATATTAAAGGCGCTGTGCTTATATCTTTATGTAATCCAAGCAGGTGTAATATATATATATATATATATATATATATATATATATATATATATATATATATATATATATATATATATATATATATACTCAAAAAATTGTGGGAAAGCCGTCAGTTGCAAAATAAAACTCTATTAATAAGCCGAGCTTTCGGAAAAGTTTATTCCATTCTCAAGGCTACAACATGGAAAAAAAAAGTTTACAATTTACATAAGAAAAATATAAAAGTTTAAAATACTTACATATAACGTGAGTTTTACTAACTAATTATGCAATAACAAACATGAAAAAAATCGTTTTATAAATTTGAGTGAAACTGACATATGCAGCTAACTATTGTTTATTTGAATTTGTTTTTGGCTAGGAAATGTAAATAGGGGTAGTGATCTCTAAAATTATTATCTTTCTTTAAGTTTATTAAATTGTCGTTAAAAGTGATTTCAAATTCTTCTAAACACATTATTTTATTACTTAAGGTTTCACAGTGTAAAATAGAAACATTACTAAAATTTATATTGTGGCCAGTGTCAAGATTATGTTCAGACAGGGCGCAAGTGTTTTTTTTTGTAAACATATGTCACTTTTGTGCTGTGTTAATCTATCTTTAAGGACTCTGCTTGTTTGGCCAATGTATCTTAAACTACAATTATTACATGGAATACAATATACCACTCCAGACACTTTGGAAATTGCATTCTTACTTTTGAGTTTACTGAAAATGTTATTAATTGTTTTTGAATATGGAAATATTATTTTAAATTGGTTTTATCTTTAAATATAAACTTTAGCCTATTGGAAATACTCTTAATGTATGGGATTGATATGTAAAAAAAAGTTAGATGTTTCCGAACTCAAAATTATATGGGTGTTATGTCTGTCAGATAAATTTGATACTGTTTGTAGATAGTGTCTTGTATTGTAATGGTGATTGTTTGAACAATTGTATAAAAATTTGGCAGGATAAGAGTTGTTAACAAAAATATTAAAAAGTTTTCATAATTTTTTTTCGTGGAAAGAAGGATGACATATCTTTAATATTCAATTCTTAAACCTAATACAATGTTAATTTTAGTTTTAAATAAATGATCTGAATGAAAATTAATATATCTTTGAGAATTTGTTGGCTTTATATACCAATATAAAATTATGTTGTTATCGTTTCTTCTAATTAATTTTTTATCTAGGAATGGTACACTATTACCTGTTTCCTCTTCTAATGTAAATTTAATAAATTGGTTGTAAGAATTAAAAACATCTTAAATGTGTGTTGTTGAATATAGAGGAATACTACAAATAATGTCGTCAACATATTAAAAAAAAAAGAAATATTGTTAGTCTTGATATTGTTTCACTTTTTACTAACATACCACTTCAACTCTTTAAAGATAGCATTGAGAAAAGATGGGTTTCTATTTCGTTAGAAACATCCATTCCAAAAAATAAATTTCTTGAAATAGTTGATTTAATTTTTAACCAAAACTATTTTGTTTTTGAAAACACATATTATAAACAAATTTTTGGAACTTCAATGGGTGCTTGTATCTCTCCAATTATTTCACAATATGTTATAGATGATTTACTTGAAACACGTATATTAAAATTAAATTTCAATATTCCTTTAAAAAAAAATATGTTGAGGACATTATTTGTAGTATTCCTCTACATTCAACAACACACATTTTAGATGAAATTTCCAAAATGTCTGGAGTGGTATATTGTATTCCATGTAATAATTGTAGTTTAAGATACATTGGCTAAAAAAGCAGAGTCCTTAAAGATAGATTAATACAGCACAAAAGTGACATACCATTTTCAGAAAAAAAAATACAAGGTGAATGAACCTGCCAAATTATAAATATGGTAGGTATTTTTCCCAATTAATTGCTTGGGTGATTTTGTTTCAGTCAACACAATCGAACTACTTTTTGCAAAAAAAAAAACAACAAAAAAGGTATTTTAAAACAAACTGGTAGTCATCCGCGAAGCCCATAATGTTATTTTTCTTTAATTTAGTACGTAGTATCAGATTTGAAAATTCTTTATTATAACATAGTTGCTGCACCCGAACCCGTTTCACCGCTTGTTTACTGTTCCTGTATTCATAATTTTTGAAATTCATAAAATATTGCAGCTCTCTATGTGAGACTGACAAACAAGGCAACCTCAAATTCATTTTTGGGAAAATATACTAAACAAATGAAATGAGGTAACGACTTTAACATAAATTGAATACCTTGGTTCGCTGCTTCGACGCGGGGTTTCTACACACCTACAACCACCCTCAACTCATAAGCGATTTTCACACCGGGGCGCGGGGAAGGGTTTTTATACAAATGTCATAGCAGTCAAGGTGTTAAAAACATTTTAATGAAATTCTCTACCATAACGCACTTGCAGCCGCCAGATATTTTTACCACTTCCTTACACCCCTGGGCGCATACTAAACTGCATGCTTCTGCAAAATAGGTTATGCGTGCCACATTTTCAGCGTCTCCCCGACTTACAAGTTGTCTTAGGTTGGGCGCCTGAAGCACCTTCGACTAGAATATGCACGACCACGAGGTCACTCGCACATTTTGACTAATTATTATATTGCGATTTTCACACCAAAGGCGGAGAAGGGTTTTTATACAAATTCCAAGTGTTAAAAACATTTTAAGAAATTTTCTACCATAACGCACTTGCAGCCGCCAGATATTTTTCAAATGGAGTTGTGGTGGGCGGAGGATAAAATGTAAATCAGATTATACATATAGCTTTAAGTCAATTTGTACATATGAATATAATTCATTAGGTTATTGTTTTAAATTTCACGGAAGTTTTATATCGCCGAATCTTTCAGGCATCTTGTGCTTGAGCAAACATTTACACCAAATTTCTTGAGGTAGTAATTAAGATAGCCACTCCTAGTAGCAAAGTAAGACGAGATAATATAAGTTTTATGTTATGCAATATAAACGTTGGTATGTAAATTTACTCAAATACATTTCAGTTTGAAATTTCAGGCTCTAAATGGGTTTGTCATTAGAACGATGTCTACTAGGAGATAATTTTATGCAGTTAATTATGCAAATGAAAATAAATGGAAAGAGGTGATCTAAATGGCTCAGAATATCAAAGGTACAAAATATATGCGAAAGCAAGGAAAACTCTCATCAATCATTGAACAGCAGGGGTCCTAGTGGTCACCGCGTCTGCAACAGATAGGCCATTTCATCCGAGTATCTTTCTGAATAACGAGGGCTGAAGCTAGCAAACTTTGATGCTACCGACACCAATCTTTCGTTAGGTTAGAAAAAACACTACACTTCATAGACGAATCAGTAGTTCACGGAAGCCCTAGAAATCCAGTAAATTTTAGTTTGCTACAAGATATGTGAAAAAAAGTCTGTGCGCAGCCAGTGCATTATGGTAGTGAATATTCATAAAAACGTTTGTAATAGCAAGCCTATCTTTTTTTTAATAAACAGAGGCATCAAATTTGGTTGCCAGTAGAACCTATGTAGTAGAAACAGTGTACTATATTTCATCTAAATAACTTTATTGTTTGAAAAGATACAAAAAAAATTCGAAAATAAAGGTTCCAAAAAAAAACTGGGACGATTTTCCTGGGCAGCAAACATCTTCAAGCAAAATTTCACAACAAATCTTATAATGATTTTTAACGATACACAAATTGTTTTTGGTAAAAATTGAATAAATATTTGCTGTGGTATAAAGCGGTAGACAAGAATTCATTGAACATACACATACTGAGTGTATATCAGATAACTGACCGATATCTGGATGAACTCACTCAACATAGAAGTCTACTTAATATACCTGTTAAGCAAGCTAATAGTTACGAATTTATTTCAATAGCGAACATTGAAGGAATCATCAGCGCAGCATCTAGAAAATTGCCACAGAATATAGAAATTATATAATATCCCAGCGTTTCTGAAACTTTTAATATTTGCAACCCAACTTTCAATAACAATTTTAAATTCTACCCCCCGCCTTACGTCCATCATAGCAGACGTTCTCACGGTTACTAGAGAAGTTCCTATTTGTTTCGGACATTCTAGAACGTCTGCGCAGCGTGTATAGATGCTTCATCTTGTTCAGCTCCAGACAGTCTGAGTCGAGTGGATGCTTGGATGTATATGTTGTAATTTGCACTTTGTTAACTGTAATTTACGATATTCAAGTAGCAATACATTTATACAGTGTATACAGAATCATGGATAAAATTTTGTGTGGGCGTAAGCGAGAATTTGACTGGTGAATCATCAACAAGCGCGGAGACGAGAGTGATTCTGAAAAAAAAATCAAGAAAATATTCTCAGGAGTATTTGAACTTTGGCTTTACCAGCATTAAGTAAATGAAGAAGAAATGGTCCCGTGTGCTATTTTCTCAACAATTTTGGCAGCAGGTACCATGAAACCTAGTAAGCTTAAGCGACATTTGGAAACGCTTCATAGTGAGTACGTTAGCAAACCCTGAAAATTCTTCGGATTATAATTAAGTTCCAGTGAAAAGCAAAAAGAGTAAAGAAAAACTTTGTCATTGAACGAAAAATCTCTACTTGCCCCTTACAAAATTTCCTATCAAACAGCCGGATGTAAAAAGCCTTAACCATTAATGAAGAGCTTATTCTGCCAGCTGCAATTAAGATCGTAGAAATTATGTTTGGAGATCATTTTGTCAAACTATGTAGAATTTATGAGTACTTTACGCCCCTGCTTAAGGATTAGGCTCCAAGGCACGAAAACTTATGCCATCATGTGTCCCCCTTGAAAACAAAGTCCACGTGTCACGAATTTTTTTCTTTTTTTTAATTTCGATATTTTCCAGGTAGGAAATTTCAACTGGCACACCCTGTATATATATAAATGTACAGTGTGGCGCAGCGAAAATAAAAAAAAACAATTTTTCATATTTACTGTTATTTAAAAAAAACGCGTGCACGTGTGAATTTTTATTTAGAGGGGGAAACGTATTGCCGATATCTTTAACCATATTAGTTTACTCCTCTAGCGAGGGTGAATTTTACCCATTAAATTTAAATGAAAGGGGTATTGAGTGACACCTCAATTTGAAGCTAATCAAATTTCCCTTTTTGAAATGTATCAGTTTTTTAAAAACGGTGGAGTAGTTATTGAGAAAACGCATTTTAAAATCTTGTCTGCCCAACAAAGCAAACAAGTTTCTTACATTATTTTTTATTACCTTAATAGTATACTAATGTATTTTATTTTTAAAATGTTGACTTCCAGATTCCATGAAATAATATACAAGTATTGTTCAAAGTAGTTTCGAACGTTCCGAAGCAATTCAGGTGAAATTTGTTGACATTCGGCGGGCATTCGTTGACCTTAATCATCTATGCATTCCAACAATGTAGGGTAAATCTTGTTTTCCAGGTGGTAACAAAAAACTCTAAAGGGTTTAAATCTGGCGATCTAGCAGCCCATTCTATTGCTCCTCTTCGCTTCATCCCTCTCAAAGGAAACGTTTGGTCCAGATAACGGCGAACAGCCTTGCTGAAATACTAACTGATATTCATTGTAACGGTTGCTTTGTTTACAAATTTCTGTTAGCGCTGTATCAATGATATCTTCCAATAAATGTAAATACATTTCTCCTACGAGATCGATTGGGCGAAGAGGAACAATTAAAAAGCCTGCAAGGTCTCAAGATATTTACCCTTTCGCCTTTTTGTGGGGCCAGTTGAAAATTAACTCGACACTGCCAGAATGCGTAGATGGTGTGCGCAAACGCATCATCGCCAAATCTCAAGAAATGTCACACGTAATGCTTCGCAACGTTCTAAACCGCGTTTAACAATACTTGTATTATTATGTACATTTTATATTCTTATATATAGTATTTTTTATTGATATACAGAATGGCGCAGCCAAAACAAAACAGACACGATTTTTTATATTTCCTGTTATTTTAAAATAAGTCGCATTCACAGGTCAACTTTTATTTCGACGCTGATACGTTTTGCCGATATTTTCAGTTCATCCCTCTAGCAGGATTGAGTTTCACCCCTAAAGATTCATTTTCTGACGAACAAAATAAAGTCTCTTAGTTCATTTTTTATTACCTTAACAGTATGTAGTGTATTCAATATTCGAAATATTGAATACATTAGTAGTCCACGTAGACAATTAAAAAACTCGGGACGCAGCAAGTGCGTTATGGTAGTGAATTTTTATTAAATGCTTCAAATTTAAATAACTCAATTTTCTATAAACTTAAAGAGTTTAATTTTAATACATAGTAAGGTCTTTTCTAAGGCAAGATATCCACAAAATTTCATTAAAATAACTTTGTAATTTTCGGAGAAAACAATTTTTTTCGAAAGAAAATTTACAATTTGAATAACTCAATTTTCTCTAAACAACATATATAGTAAATTTCATTAAAACAGCTTTGTTACTTTTGGAGAAAAAAAAATTTTCGAAAGAAAACTAAAAATTTTTCCGGAAAACCCCGTCTGATTTTTCTGGATAACGAACTCATCCAAGCCATTAATAAAAGAAAGGCACTTGCCAAGTTTCATCGAAATCGGTTTATTATTTTTTGAGTTATCATATATATATATATATATATATATATATATATATATATATATATATATATATATATATATATATATATATATATATATGTATTTATATATATATATATATATATATATATATATATATATATATATATATATATATATATATATATATATATATAAACATATCAAAATTAAACCTATTTACAAATGAACTTTAATAAGATATGCTGTGACAATACCTCTCTCAAGCACCCTAAAATATAATCAAAATGTGCACAGTTATATATGTTTTATTTCTTTTTCCCTTAGTCTTAATACAATACATATTTTATGACAATCGATTTAATTTACTTATTTGATTTCATAAATAGTCGGTTAATAGTGACTTGGAATGAAGTAGACACCACATCTTCAAACATATTAAGAGAATATGAGTAAATCAACAGCAACTGGGAATGAATTCGGTCAGTCCCCCAGCCACGTGGTTAAAAAACACTGGCTGTATGAGTGGTTACAACTCTACCTTTAAAAAGACTGTAACAGCGGCAGAAGCAGAAATCAATGGAAGCCGTGTGTATTCGGGAAGAAACTATTGACTATTAATAACAACAATTGACTAAAAACGCTGAGAGTTGTAAGGAAAAAATGATTATACTACAGAGGTGATAAATGATAATAAATTACAATAGGGTTATATATAATCGTAAATGCTTCCAATGATTAACAATCAGTGAATTCAGTATTATTGACATTTCTCTGAAACTTAAAAATGAATTTCATGAGTCAATGACAATAAGAGAAGCATTGACTAACCAACAGCAACCACATACTTAAACTATGATTTAAACATAAATGATTCAAATTTGAATAGCTCAATTCTTTGGAACCCTAGAAAGCTGAATTTTGGCACATAGTTAGGTCTTTCCCAAAGCAATATGTAGACCAAATTTTATCTAAATGTTCGGAAAAAAATTTTTTTTTTGAAAGAAAACTCAAAATTTTCCCGAAAAACCCCGTCCGATTTTCCTGGCCAACGAACTCATCCAACCCATTAATAAAAGAAATGCACTTGCCGAGTTTCATCGAAATTGGTTAATTATTTTTTGAGTTATCGGACGGATACATACATATATATATATATATATATATATATATATATATATATATATATATATATATATATATATATATATTTATATATATATATATATATATATATATATAACATGGCGGATGTAAACAGAGGCGTTTTAATGGCCGAGCTCAATAAGCTCAGAAAGAACGAGTTAATCGATGTAATAATAAACCGTACTTATCCTGAAACGGTAGTTAGTGATGTGCTGGTGCAGTTTATAAAAAGCTATGACAGTGGTGGATCTAATAAGTGTGAATTGTGTTCAGAAAGACTTGACTCCTCGATTTCGTCGGGTGAAAGTATGGACACTGTTGTAGAAACTGTAAGTATTCGTTCATCCAAATTTGAAATTATTAACAAGTTATGCAGTCAAAAAGACATAGTGATAAAGAATCAGCAGTTGACAATTGAATGTTTAATTGAACAGAAACAAATGTTAAAGAATATAATGCTATTAAAAGATAATGGCAATGCTTGTTTCTCGCCGCCATCTGCATTAAATGAAATGAACGACGATAGTACTTTACTTGATTCTGTAGTAAGTAGTGATAATAATGAACGCCAACAGCGTGTGGAAAGGTTGGACGAAGTTGCTGCTAAACCGTCTACATTGAGACAAGAAAACGTACGACAGAGGTCTCTGGTTGTAAACAGCTCAAATAATCGAACTTTTAAAGAATATACTGATCCCCAATTAAAAACGGTCAAAAATTTACCTAAGAATGGTTCAGTTATTGATATGCATATGCAGACTAAAAATGGAGGAAAGAAGGTGCATATTGTGATTGGTACTGGGGCAAATGATTTGAAAACTAAATGCAATTTAAGGGCAATTCCTAGTTTTTCGTATTTCCATGTTTATAGATTGCAGCCTGAGACGACTGAACAGGACCTTAAGGACTATTTGGGTGGGATGTTTCCGGAAGTTACATGCTCCCAACTTGACTCAAAGCATCCAGATATTTATTCGTCTTTCAAGGTTGGGGTCCTTAGGGAGAGTGGTGATAAACTCTTGGACTCTTCTATTTGGCCACAAAATGTTAGAGTGGGAAGGTTTTTTCATATCAGAAAGAAAACTCAAAATGTGGGGTGAGCGAATGTGATGATAATGTAAGTTTTTTGAGTCTGTTTCACATTAATATACAGGGTTTAAGTAATAAAAATGGTGAGTTATCATTTTACCTTAGCGATTGTGACTATGCACTTGTTTGTATAAGTGAACATTGGTGCAAGACAAATGACTTAAAATGCTTAAATGTAAGTAAATATAAGTTGATGAGTGCATTTTCTAGAATAAATCATGTACATGGAGGTGTGTGTGTATATGCGCGGGCTGACGTGAATTGTAAAGTACTTAACGTTGAACGCTACTCAAGGGAGATCGATTGTGAATTTAGTGCAGTTGAATTGGTTAGCCAAAAAATAATGGTGATATGTTTGTACAGGTCTTGCCTGGGTGACGTTGAGATTTTCTTAAGTATGCTAGATAAGTTATTGTATGATTTTAACGACAAGTATAAGCAAATTATAATTTTAGGAGATTTCAATATAAATTTTGCCGGTTTTTCTAGAGTGTTATCAGATCTAACCTGCATTATTAAAAGTTATGGTATAGCAGCTACAATCTCGGGTTTCACTAGGGTCTTTAATGGATCTGGTAGTTGTATTGACAATATATTGACAGATATCTATGAGCGTTGCTTTACTGCCGCAGTGGTTGATCCATGCCTCTCTGACCATTACGGACAGGTTATTAAAGTAAAAGTCGATGTGAATAGTAAACGGCAACAACGAAAGGTTAGAAAGATAACTTGTCGGGGGATTCAGGACTTCCAAGATTATCTTGAGGGCATCGATTGGTCTCTTTTTTATGAGTCAAACAATATTGAATATTTGGCCACAGGTATAACCAATATTTGTCAAAGTTTCATACTTCACCATTTTCCCCTGAAACATTTAAATTCTGGTAAACCGCCTGTGCATTGGTTTACTCAGGAATTGAGAGATATGAGAACATGTGTTTCAGGTGTTAAGGTTATAGCTGATGTAACTGGTGACTCTTCGGATAGGGAAGTATACAAGCTGTTATTGAAGAACTATAGAGATGCCATAATATTAACAAAAAAACAGGCATTTAGTAACTTTATAGCCACTTCAGAAAATAAAGCAAGGGACGTTTGGAAGGTCATTAATTATGAACGAAACTTTGACAGAGCGTCTAAATTGGATAGCAAACTAACAGCTGATAATATGAATGAATTTTTGTATCGGTGGCAGCTGACATTGTAAAAACTCTACCAGTAAACTTGGAGCTACAAAGACAGCTAATTTCTGGCATTCCGATGGCCTGTAGCTCTTTTGTTATGCTGCCGGTTGTAGAAAGTGAAGTCTTGGACGCCATTATTTATCTTAAAAGGTCAAATGCTTTTGATATATATAACATTAACAGCATTATTGTCAAGAAAGTAAAGGAATATTTGGTGTCGCCGTTGACACATATATTTAACCTTTGTGTATCTCAGGGGACATTTCCGGATTGTTTTAAAATTTCCAGGGTAATGTCTTTGCTAAAAAAACGGAATGCAAATTGCCAGTATTTTGAAAGTGGGGAATTGTTGAGTGACTGTCAGTTCGGTTTCAGAAGGCGGCGCTCCACTGTGCAGGCAGTCAGCAAGGTTGTTGGGGATATAGTTGCGGGTCTTGAGGTGGGTAATCATGTTGGCCTTACTCTTTGTGACCTAAGCAAGGCCTTTGACTGTGTCTCCCATGACCTGCTGATTGAGAAATTGTTCAGATATGGTGTTAGGGGCCCGCCGTTAAAGTTAATAAGTTCATACTTACATATGAGAAAGCAGCGCGTGTTTTTTAACGAGGAAATATCGAATCTTGGGGCTGTCGGAAGTGGGGTGCCGCAGGGTTCTGTCTTGGGGCCGCTACTTTTCATAGTCTACATAAACGATTTATTCGGTTTTATGTCACGGAGTCGTTGCGTCTGTTACGCTGATGACACGTCGCTTATTTGCCAAAGCTGCGACCCAGAAAAGCTGAACGTTGAAATGATCTCTACTGGGAAGTTGGCAGAACTGTGGTTTACACAGAACAACTTAAAATTAAACACAGAAAAAACTGTTACGGTAATATTTTCCACAACTCCGGAGGTGTCGGTGAAAAATAATGCTAATCTTCTTGGCATTACTATAGATGGAGCCCTTAAGTGGGATGCTCATATTTCTCAGTTGAAGAGTAAGTTGTCAGTCCCAATTTTTGTGATCAGGAGATTGAGGAATTCGGTTGATAGAAGTTCACTTCTGTCAGCCTATTTCTCCCTGTTTCACGGCCACCTATCGTATGGCACTCATTTGTGGGGAAATTCCTCAAATTCTATAGAAATCTTCAGGCTACAAAAAAAAGTGGTTAGGTTGATTGCTGGAGTTGGCTGCCGTGAACACTGTAAGCCGTACTTTATTAGTCTGGGAATCATGACTCTTCCCACGATATACATCTTTAGTCAGTTATTAAATATACACAGGGATAAATTTGATTATCAGCTAAATTCTGCATACCATAACTATAGTACAAGATCGGCTGGTTTGATACGACCGCAGAGATTTAGACTACAAAAATCTGTAAATAATTCTTTGCATATCGCCTTATATAATAATCTACCAGTTCACATAAGGTGCTTAGATTATGGGAAATTTAAAAATGCTATAAAGCATTACTTTAAGCAAAACGCTTACTATTCAGTCCGTGAGTACATGGATGCCTCCATAGTGCTATAGTCTTTGTATCTCGCACATGTAGTAATTTGTATTTTACAAGGTTCACTTATTGTATAGTTAATTTTAACTAATTTATATGTGTGTGTATTTTGCTTTGTACTTTTAAAACTTTGATTTTTTGTTAGTGTATTTCGACTTGCCACAATTATTGAATTTTTAAGTGTAAAAAGTGGTCAAATAAATGTGTGTCTATGTGTCTATGTCTATATATACATACGCTTAGTAATGTCATCATTCTGATGACTCCTACCTTTTTAGCGAAATTATCTTTGGGTCCGAAAAATGTGTTATCGTGAATTTTCCAAAGTGTACTTATCCGCTCGAAATTTAACGGTAGAATCCATAATTGTAAAATTAAATATACCTGCTGTCGCATTTAAAATTATTAGCTTGTTCACGACTTACGGTATAAAGTTAACTGCCATTAACCGAAAATTAATTGACGTTGTTGGGCTAAAATTTCAGAATCATCGTGTACGTATATTTTCATATAGCAATGGCGGCCGGCCCCAGTAGGAGACATAAATAAACGTGGTAACGGAATATAAAAAGCTGTCTGTATAGTTTTTTCTTCTTCTGACAAGCTTGTTAACCGCATTTTTGGTTTGCTATCGCAAAAATAATATATTAACATTTTATAAAACTATTGAATTTTTTGCATAGTTTCCGTATAAGTATCTGCAAATATGTTAATATTCCTTCAATATGAAAAGAAATTTCACGGCTGATGACACTAGGAAATATAGGAAGCGCCGAGTGACAAACAAATGAATTGAAAAGCCTATGGAGTATTACCTACAAAAGCGACAGAAAAAGAAAAAAATTGATATATTTCTTCCCACATTATATACAGTGCCTTGGAGATTTCAATATATTATATCACGTTCTCCAATATGCAGATATTCAAATTGTCTGTGAAATCTATATTTTGTATCGGCAAACAATATTGAAGAAGTAGCTATGGGTGGCATAAATCATTAATGATTTCTTGCTCTGCATAAAATTGGCTATAACACAAGAGAAAATTTATTGTGACTAAAGAACTACAAATTGAAGAGAGAGTAGAGATGATTATTGGAACAGAAAATATAGTTACAAATATCACGGTTCTATAAAAATATGAAGCTTATCACGCTTTTAGGGCGTTATATGTTACTAAATACATCACGATTCGTCTTTACAAATGTAAAGAGGTTGTGCCAATTCGTGATTAGAGATTCCTACTTAGAGTAATTAATAATCCTAATAAATGCAAAGAAAGTCAGCTAGTTGGTAAAGAATTAATAATTTAGAATTTACCGTCAAAATTGTGTAAAAATTGTGTAATTTGGAACCAAGTGACTATTTAGCGAATTTAAATAAAAATTGGTAATGAGGAGATCTGTATATATATATATATATATATATATATATATATATATATATATATATATATATATATATATATATATCCGACCGATAACTCAAAAAATAATAATGGACCGATCTTGATCAAATTGGGTGAGTACCTTCCTTTTGCAAGTGCCTTGGACAAGTTCATTAGCCCGGAAAATCGGACTAGGTTTTCCAGGAAAATTTTGTATTTTCTTACTAAAAAATTCATATCTCCGTAAATAACAAAGTAATGGCAACCAAATTTGGTACGCGTGTTTGTATTATAAAAAGTGAACTCTGCACCAAAATTTGGGTCCCTAGCTTTAAAGACAGGGAAGTTATGGGCAGTTAAAAAACACATTTAGGAGTTTTCCTCAAAACGTCAAATTCGCAATTTTAAACGTCAAAATTGGCAATGTTCAGGCAAAGAATGTGAAAAAAATACCGATTGTGAAAAGAAAATGTTGCAAGAAGTGTGTTCTGCAAACACTTAAGTCTCAGATTCAACCATCATTACCCTTCATTTTACTAAAATGGTTACAGAATATTCATTTCAAATAGACCCTTTCTCTGATGCTTTGGCTGTCACTTTAGTTAAGTTGATGCCTTTTTAGATATTTATTTGTAGATTTAGTAAAGTTTATGGTTCAACCGTTTATAATTTTTTTAGCTAATTTTCGTGGAACAAATTTGTTCATGCATTTCTGCATTTTTATCGAAATATGATGCGTTTATAAGAAAAAAATCTGGACGCAGTAAGTGCGTTTTGGTAGTGCATTTTCGGTAAATTTTCAGATTACCTCCCGAACGCTTTTCAAAAAACTGTTTTCAGAAACCTGCCTAGGGTCCCCCCTGGATGCACAAAATGCAAGAAAAATTCCTTGTTCACACCCCCCAAGGAGGCTACGGGATCAGGAGTGAATAGGGATGCTGGGCGGGGTATGTAGTAAAAAGGAAATATGAGCGGAAAATGCGAATAAAACGGGCTTGAAAATTGTCTTTTTCACACCGTGAAGCCATATCCCCCTTAAACCCTGCCTACCACGCACAGCACCCCTATTTTCCCAAAAAATTTCTTGTTTACACTCCCCAAGGAAGTTTCGGGACCAGAAGTGAGTAGGGGTGTATAATTTTTTGTAGCTAATTTTCGTAGAACAAATTTGTTAATACAATTTTGAATTTTTTATCGAAATATGATGAGCTTGTAAGAAAAAGATCTAGACGCAGTAAGTGCGTTTTGGTAGAGAATTTTCGGTAAATTTGCAATTTAGCTCCCGAACGCTTTTCAAAAAATTGTTTTCAGAAACCTGCCTAGGGCCCCCCTGAATCCACAAACCCCAAGAAAAATTTCTTGTTCACACCCCCCAAGGAAGTTACGGGACCAGGAGTGAGTAGGCGTTTTGTAAAAAAAAATATTTGGACGCAGTAAGTGCGTTTTGGTACCGAATTTTGGGTAAATTTGCAGTTTAGCTCCCGAACGCTTTTCACAAAACTGTTTTTAGAAACCTGCCTAGACCACACCCTGGATCAAAAAACCCCAAGGAAAATTTCTTGTTCACACTGCCAAAGGAAGTTACGGAACCAGGAGTGAGTAGGGGTGTATAATTTTTAGAACAAATTCGTTAATGCATTTTTGCATTTTTTTTATCGAAATATGATGCGTTTGTAAGCAAGAAATCTGGCCACAGTAAGTGCGTTTTGGTAGCGAATTTTCGGTAAATTTGCAGTTTCGCTCCCAAACGTTTGTCAAAAAAACTGATTTCAGACACCTGCCTCGCCACCACCCTTCCAACCCCTGGATCCAAAAACCCCAAGAAAAATTCCTGTTCCCACCCCTCAAGGAAGTTACGGGACCAGGAGTGAGTAGGGGTGCTGAACGGGGTAGGTAGTAAAAAGGAAATATGAGCAGAAAATTCGAATAAAGCGGGCTTGAAAGCTGTCTTTTTCACATCTTGAAGCCATATCCCTCTTAAACCCTACTTACTCCGCACAGCACCCCTATTCAGTCGCAGTCCCAAAAACTGTTTTAAGAAACCTGCCTAGGGTCCCCCCTGGATGCACAAAACCCAAGAAAAATTTATAGGGGTGCTGGGCGGCGTATGTAGTAAAAAGGAAATATGAGCAGAAAATGCGAATAAAACGGGTGAAAATTGTATTTTTCACATCTTGAGCCATATACCCCTTAAACCCTGCCTACCCCGCACAGCACCCCTATTCCCCCAAAAACTTTCTTGTTTACACTCCCCAAGGAAGTTACGGGACCAGAAGTGAGTAGGGGTCTATAATTTTTTATAGCTAGTTTTCGTAGAACAAATTTGTTAATGCAATTTTGAATTTTTTGTCGAAATATGATGCGTTTGTAAGAAAAAAATTTGGACGCAGTAAGTGCGTTTTGGTGGCGAATTTTCGGTAAACTTGCAGTTTAGCTCCCGAACGCTTTTCAAAAAACTGTTTTTAGAAACCTGCGTAGAGCCCCCCTGGATCCACGAACCCCAAGGAAAATTTCTTGTTCACACTCCCCAAGGAAGTTACGGGACCAAGAGTGAGCTAAAAAAATTATACACCCCTAGTATAATTTTTTTTAGCTAATTTTCGTAGAACAAATTCGTTAATACATTTTTGCATTTTTTTATCAAAATATGATGCGTTTGTAAGAAAAAAATCTGGACGCAGTAAGTGCGTTTTGGTAGCGAATTTTCGGTAAATTTGCAGTTTAGCTCCCGAACGTTTGTTAAAACACTGTTTTCAGAAACCTGCCTAGGCACCACCCCCCACCCCCCTGGATCCACAAACCCCTAGAAAAATTTCTTGTTCCCACCTTTCAAGGAAGTTACGGGACCAGGAGTGAGTAGGGGTGCTGGGCGAGGTAGGTAGTAAAAACGAAATATGAGCAGAAAATTCGAAAGCGGGCTTGAAAGCTGTCTTTTTCACATGTTGAAGCCATATCCCTCTTAAACCCTGCCTACCCCGCACAGCACCCCTATTCAGTCCCAGTCCCATAACTTCCTTGGGGGGTGTGAACAAGAAATTTTTCTTGTGGTTTCTACATCCAGGTGGCGTCCTAGTAATCTTTCTGAAAACAATTTGTTAAAAAGCGTTCGGGAGCTAATCTGCAAATTTACCGAATTTTCATTAAATCCTTCAGATTTCAATAACTCAATTTACTATTAACGTAAACTTTGTTGGTTAGAAAACCAAGGTTTAAGTTTAGTAATTTTGATAAAATATAGTACATTGTTTCCACTACATAGGCTATACCGATAATAATAATTTCTGCCTGCTCGCATTTGCTATTAAAAACATTTCTTATGGAAATTCACTTCCATAACACATTTGCTGCATCTAGACTTTTGAAAAATGTTTATATATTTTCAAAGAAAACATTTATTTTGATGAAATATGGTACATTGTTTCTACTATATAGGCAACCAAGTTTGATGCCTGCTTTCTTCATTTGCTCTTAAAAATATTTTAAAGAAAATTCGCTACCATAACGCACTTGCTGCGTCCAGGCTTTTTATTCTTGGGTTACATTTATAAATTTCTACTCAAGCATGATATTTCATCGCATTTCATTTTTTGGTATTTATAATTAAATTAGGGGGTGAAAGACAATAATGCTGTATTTAATAAATTTAGAATGTTAATTAGGAATGATACCTACGCTCATTGGGACATAATTCTAACTACTTTCAAATAACTCTAACTGACTAATTACCACAAGTTAAATATTGATTTATTGATAAAAGAGCCTCCAAAAACAAGTTAAAAATATACATTCGGCAACCAATGTCCTGACCTGAAAAACATAAACAGCTGCTCATAATATCATAACGCTGGCTCTCTAAACTGTAACGTAGTTATTATAGATCGTATAGTAGCTCAGTTCTGCACGTTCCGCCCTTCGGAGGAGGCGTAGATCCGTCGGTCCCGTGTCCATGCGGTGTTGGGCACGTTAAAGATCCCTACCCTTATTACAGAAAGTCAGGGGTTCGGCAAAATATCCAGGATAGTGTGGTGAATAATTCAACAAATAAGTTTTATGAGACGTGCGCACGCTTAGATCACATATATAATAGAAATATACTCAGAGTAAATAAATGAGAGCTTAAGCTAATATCAAAGTTCCCTTCTGAATAAATAGGATAACTCTAAGTTTCAGTTTTATAGTGATCAAATCTTAAAGACTATCACAGCTCACTCAAATGCAAAGCAATTATATAAATGTGGAACATTTATCCAAACTACTAGAGAGCTTTATCTGTTTCTTTGCAATAAACATTGTCAAGCATACAAATAAAAGTAATGAATAAAAATTCTATATCAATTAAAGCTGTTAAGAATTTAACTTATCAAAAAGGTCTTTATATCACTCTTATATCCTAGCACTCATCTAAAATAATTCACTGTCCGATCTTCCTCGACTTCCTCGTTAAATTATGATTACCAATACTCTGTCCACCAATGTGCTAGCCCTTCGGGACACCTATAGAGTATTGGAGACTGCTAACTACGACTAACTACCACTACGAAATTGAACTTTCACTGCGAAGGTGACCCAGATTATTCTCGAGTGGTCGCGCACTGCCGCCGTTTTGCTTAAATATCCACACCTTTATGACAAAAAATATCTCCTTCTGGCTTGCAGCTCTGCACAATAAAGTTCGGCAGCCTTGCATTTTCCATTGTCAAACTTCTTGTTAGCTACACTTATAGCATAAAAAACGTCCCTGCGTTTCACTGTTTACCAAACCCTATGTGTGTCCGTTCTTAGAACTTATAAATTACTGACAAAAAATTATCTTTAACTAAAATGCACTGATTCTATTTACTAGGATCAAATAAAAATCATTATCTTCTAACAAAACGCTATGAATAAAAACAAGGTATTGTTCTGTGTTCCTTATATTGCACATATATTTAACAGTCAAACAAACCCCTATACGTAAAAAAGGAAGCATTGTTCTGTATTCTCTTAATTTTATATGAATTTTTTTTATTTAACCCATAATATTCAACACTCTTAAATATACAGGGCATTTAAATATTAGGGTGCATAAATTTAATGACACATGGCTCGTTTTTTTTTCCACAATAAAATGTTTCTATTTTTCTGGTATATTTGCTATTTATAACAATATATATATATATATATATATATATATATATATATATATATATATATATATATATATATATATATATATATATATATATATATATATATATATATGTATCCAATCGATAACTCAAAAAATACTTAATGGATTTGGGGAAAATTTGGGAATCATCCTTATTTTGTTAATGGCTTGGATGAGCTTGTTCATCAAATCTTAACGGCCAATTTTTCTTAATAAAAAATTTAAAAAAATTTTTTTATAACGCAATATCTCTTAAATTGTCTAAGTGATCGAAACAAATATTTACAACTTAAAAGAACATGGACATACGTGGTTGTGTACCAATTTTCAAGTCGTTTAATCGAAGGAAAATAGTGTTATTCGAAATTAATAATAAAATAATCCTCGACATCACTTCTGTAATGCAATATCTACAATGTAGGACAAAGACAGATGACGTTGTCTGTTTTCTATGCTATTTAAATACATCGTAAATAAAAATCTAACCAATGGAAATTGTCGCAAGATGCCAGCCTGGAGAACGACAGGGACGCTATCTCGGTGCAGGACCAGGTAGTATATTGTCACGATAGCTCTAGTTTACACAAATTTTTTTAGATAGAGCTGTGTACAATGTACAATCAACTAAGAATTTTGTAAATTGTCAGCCTTGGATCATTTCTTTCCTAATACCGGGACAAAGTTTGCGTCCAAATGCGCTAAATTTTAGCTCGCGAATGTATACTAAAAAATTGCGGGACGCAGCAAGCGCGTTATAGTAGTGAATTTTCATAACAATTGCACACTATAAGTAAGATATACTATTAAAACTAGTTCTTAAAAATTTAAATGTACCTTGGAGATCGCTTTTAGAGTACCAGTTAGCGATTATGTGAAAGTATTTATATTTTATATGGAGCTGAAAAATTAAAATTTGGCCTTAGAAATAGTATGTAAGTACTGCAAGTGCTTTTGAAAAAATTGGGTTACAAATTTCAGTAAAGCTACAAAAGCTTTTCAGAAAAAAAAACAATTATTTACAAAGGGAATATACCTGTCAAATTATAAATATGGCAGGTATTTTTCCTTATTAATTGCTTGGATGGTTTTTTTAGCCAACCCATCCAGTTTTTGCAATAAATAAACGACAAAAAAGGTTTTTCATATTATAGTAGAAAATTTTCGTAAAAATATTTCAAATCTGATCGCTCAATAAATTTCCCATTAAGGCAGAATCTTCAATCTTCAACCATATTAGCATCTATATAAACGCTTGTGGTACTAAACTAAAGAAACATAACATAATGAGCTTCGCGTATTACTACAAATTTGTTTTAAAAACCTTTTTTTTTGTTGTTTTGTGTTTGCAAATGGATGGGTTGACTAAAGCAAAACCATCCAAATAATTGATGAGGAAAAATACCTGCCATATCTATAATTTGACTGGTACATTTCCTTTGTAAATAATTAACTGTTTTCTGAAAACCTTTTGTAACTTTAATGAAATTTGCAACACAATTTTTTTAAAGACACTTGCAGTACTTACATATTATATCTAAGACCAAAGTTTAATTTTATAGCTCCATATGAAACATAAACTTTTTAAATAATCTCTAACTGGGACTCTAAACCGATCTCCAGGGTCCATTAAATTTAAAGAATTAGTTTTGCTGGTATAACTAATAGTGTTTATTTTAGTAATTGACGTGCTAAACCATTTGTAAATGGAATTAAAGAAAAAGAAATTATTGACTATTAGTGAATTTTCTTTTAAAAAATTCACTAATGAGGATGTCCCGACTTTTGAATTTCCAAAAAGTTTCTTCAAATGAGCGCTAATTAGGCCCCCTAGAACACATATCCGGGGTCACTCAAAAAATAATATGCCGATTTTGATCAAATTTGGTGAGTACCTTCCCTTTGCAAGTGGCTTCGATAAGTTCGTTAGCCAGGAAAATAGGACCAGGCTAACCTGAAAAAATTTGGTGTTTTCCTCAAAACCTCAAAGCCGCTATTTGAAACATCAAAATTCGCAACATTTAGGCAAAGAAACAAACACGGATTATGTAAAGAAAATATCGCAAGAAGAGTGTTCTGCAAACCATTAAATTTCAGCTTAAACCGTCACTGCCCTTTATTTTACTAAAATATTTACAGAAAATCATTTCAAATTGATCCTTTCTCCTTTCTCTGATGCTTTGGCTGTAGATTTAGTTAGGTTTATTGTTTAACGATCTATAATTTTTAGCTAATTTTTGTAGAAAAAAATTCGTTAATGAGGAGACAGCTACCTTTGAATTTTAAAAAGATTTCTTCAAATGGGCGTAAACTAGGCCCATCTAGAATCCATATTCGGGTTTACTTTCAGTTTTTATCTGTTTACGTATATACAGGGTGACACATTTTTATGGTAAAGCACAATATAATTGTTATTATACAAGATAAGGGAAAAATTGTATACGTTAATTATAGGGTGTCTTAAGCTGCATCTTATAAAAATATTTTGACAATTACAGGATGGTCTATAAGTTGTTAGTGATCCCTAAAATTGTTTTTATCGAACGACCTTATATTATTGCATTTTTGCATTTTTTTTTCGAAATATGATGCATGTTTGTAAGAAAAAAATCGAAACGCAGTAAGTACGTTTTGGTAGCGATTTTCATTAAATCCGTGAAATTTCAATTACTTAATTTGCTATTAACCTAATGTTTGTTGCCCAGGAAACCAGCATTTTAAGTTTATTTTCGGAAAAATTTTGTACCTGATGTTAATAAAACATTGTACATTTTTTCTACTATATCGGCTATACCGGCAACCAGATTGATGCCTGCATGCATTAGAGACACGCATTTGCTATTAAAAACATTTTTATGAAAATGCACTTCCATGCAACTTTGTTTACATGCCCTGTTTGGATGCATTGGATAGGGGTGCAGTTCAGAGGGTTCAGAACTGGTGTTGTCGTTTTATTTTTGGTCTGAGTAGACGAGAGCATGTATCTGGGAGGATTCGTGATTTGCGCTGCCTTTCTATGGAGAACAGATTCAAGTTTCATTTGCTTACTTACGTCTATAAAATATTGAACTGTCAAGACGTTTCGACTGATTTAAGTCGCCACTTTTCATTGCCCTCTGAGGCTCACAACGTGAATATAAGAAATAAAATTGAGTTCTGTATGCCACGATTTCATACTGCGGTGTATAAGAGATCATTTGTTTACAGTGCCATCAAACTACTTAACTGTCTTGCAGATAATTTTAAACGGTATAATATGAATAAGTTGAAATACAAGGTGAGAGAGTTTTTCTTTTGTAGTCAGTAATGCGAAGTTCTGTGGGGACTGAGTTGTTCTGCGCGCATGGAAGTGTACGCGTGGGTCTGTGTGTGTGTTTAACTGTGTGTGTGTGCTTGTATATGTGTGTACGTGCTTGTCTGTGTGTGTGAGTGGGTGTGTGGGTGTGAATATGCGGTGTATGTGTTCGGTGAGTTGTTGAGATGTTGATGCAAGGGCGGAGATGCGGGGTGAGGAGAATGGTTAGTGAATTGTTTGAGTGTGCTTTTTTGCATTTGAAGCGTTTGATCGCCATGCATTTGTGTTTTTCTGTATTATTATTATTATTATTATTATTATTATTATTATTATTATTATTATTATTATTATTATTATTATTATTATTATTATTATTATTATTATTATTATTATTATTATTATTATTATTATTATTATTATTATTATTATTATTATTATTATTATTATAACGCACTTGCTGCCAGTGGCGTCTCCCGGCCAAAAAGGTCGGGTGTGCGGTAACGAGTTGCTGATAGTGGTGGTTTTAAAAATTATGAACACTAAATGTACATACAAATATTGTACCTATATGTGAATAATACGTGGATAAATAAATTTATCCCCCACCGCAACACTAACAAATTACAAAGTCACTTAAAACTTTAAAACACGAAAAGAACATTGAATTATTATACAACCTCTTCTCTTCATACAAATTTGTGTTGGTGTTAGCACCGTCAGGAAAGGGGTGAAAACTGAAAACATTAAAAGTAGTTCAATCTTAATATGGTACTAAATAATAAAATGTATAAAAAGCCTGGACGCAGCAAGTGCGTTATGGTAGTGAATTATCATAGAAATGATCGGGCACAAAATATTTTATTATAACTTTTTTTTTTCTTGTAACATAGAAATCTAAATTTGGGTTTATAGTTTACTTTTTATTTCGTTAACCTATCTACCAAAATTGGTTATCATAGCTTTTTTATTCTTTGATTTTTTTCGAATGAAAACTTAACATTTTCCAAGAAAACCCCTTCCGATTTTCTTGACTAACGAACATATCCAAGCCATTTACAAAAGGAAGGTACATGCCAAATTTTATCAAAATCGTCCGATTATTTTTTGAGTTATCGGTGTGATATATATATATATATATATATATATATATATATATATATATATATATATATATATATATATATATATATATATATATATATATATATATATATATATATATATATATATATATATATAAATTGAAACTGACCCCGGATATGGGTTCTAGGGGTTCTAGTTCGCGCTCATTTGCAAAAATTCTTTCAAAATTCAAAAGTCGGGATTAGTGATTTTTTTCTACGAAAATTCACTAAAATGTATTATAGTCTTTGATTCTAGAATACTGTGGTCTTTGCAAGCCCAGTCGTAATGGTAAATAATGCTCACAACTTTGGTTAGACCGGCGTTCCTTTCATTTGTCTTGGGCGATATTTTTACAGCTCACTGCAGTGTTAAAATCAATGGTATTTTCCTCACTATTTTAAACACGTGGGTGGGGGACTGCATTGTATATCAATACACTCCATCGACTGAAGTTGTGCGGAAATATTAACGCACATCTAACAATTCATTCCCAGTTGCTATTGACCTACTTATATTCTCTGAATATGTTAGAAGACGTTGTACTTACTTCATTCCAAGTCACTATTGACCGATTATTCATGAAATCAAATATGTATATTAAATCGATTTTCATAAAATATGCAGTGTATTAAGACTAAGGGAAAAACAAACAAAACATATTTAACTGTGCACATTTTGATTATATTTTCGGGTGTGCGGCGCACATCTAGCTCACTAGGATAAACCGCACACTGCTTGCTGCGTCCAGACTTTTAGTGTAAGATTGTTTTTCTTTTGCTCGAAATTTTCATTATCAAACTCCACTAAAAGTCTATATGTGCAAAGTATTTACTAAAATAAAAGATATATATAAATATATATATATATATATATATATATATATATATATATATATATATATATATATATATATATATATATATATATATATATATGTATGTATACATATATATGCGTATGTATAGGTTTCCATTTAAAAAAAAGTTTGTTGTTGACAAGGTGGCAATTTAAGCTGTTGAAAATTTTCAGGGTCGCCCAAATTTGTCAAAAAGTAGTGCAACAACTTTTATTCGAAACATTCTTTGATATTTTTTTCTTTTTAAATTACTCCTATTATTGTAAATATATGGCTATGCCTGTATATAGGCTCCAGTGTCCCTATTTCGCGCTTATTTGGATAAACTTTTAGAAAGTCTGAAAGTCGTGGCCCCGTCATATCCAATCTTTTTTCTAGGAAAGATCGCTAAAATACATTTTGAACTTTGATACCCAATGCATAGTAAATGTATAATGACCTTCCATATTCCTTCCAAATAAAACTATTTACATACATATTTTCTTTAAGCGGTAAAATTTTAAGAGAATATTTATCAAGTCTTGTGCTGAAATGTAAAATCAAAAGAAAAGAAATTGTGTGGGAGACTTTAAGTGGTTAAAACTTAAATTTAAACGACTACACTTTTTCAAACTTTTCAAATAGAGACTTATTCAGAGTAAATCAGTTCCGAATCCAACCGAGGAAAGGAAACCTTCCAATAGAAATATTATAATTCGCGAATTAGCAGACACATCCGACCTGATTATTACATCTTCAGAAAACTAGCACGCATATAAAAGGAATTTAATTTACACGCCCTAGATGCTGAAAATAAAGTTAATTGAATAGGCCAAACGCTCGGCTGTGATCCTTCTCTCGTTCTATTCTTCTTCCTCATCCTACCGCCCACCCCTTCTCTCGGGATGAAGAGTTTTCCTCTCTTCTCTGAAGACTTCCGCTTTGAACTCCAGGCTAACATCAGTCTTTTTAATTGCCCTCATTATTTCTTGTTCAGAGTAGTGAATTTTTCTGGCGAATTGTTAGTCCCGCAGATGTTACTTAACGTTTTAGTCTTCCTTTATATAATCCAGATGATAAATTACATTAAATTAAAAGTTTGGGGTTATTGTTTATTGAATTTTCAATCTTTGCATGTAATTATTTTAATTTTGTAGCGTTGTGTTTCCCTTAATTGAAGCTGTTGTGAAATCAGCTTAATTTGTTTCATGCGATATCGAGTTGTTGACTAGATAAAATTAGATAACGACGTAATAGACTCCAGTTTATTTACGTAAGCAGTGAAAATGTTATAAGCTTTGTATATCTGAGAGCCTCGGTAGCCCAGAGGTAACAACGTGTGCCTCTGAACCGAGCGGTACTGGGTTCGATCTTTCACTTTTTCAGTATGTACTGTAAAATTAACATCAACCAAGGTTGTGGCATCGTATTTGAGCAAGTTAAATGTTTAGACATGCCGCCCTCTGGAGAGGCGTAAAGCCGTCGGTCTCGTCTCCAACTTTGGACACGTTAAAGATCCCTACCCTTCCTACAAAAAAGGGTTTGGCCAAATTTCCGAGACGGAAAGATGAAACTGCGTCCTGGTGTCGATGATTGGTCATGGTCGTGGAAACAGACCGACGTTAAAAAACGCAAAAAACTTTGTATATCAGAATTTTGTCCCTTTCTTCTAACATCATAAGAGAACATTAAGAGACTAGGCCTTGGAGAGCATCTTTATGAGGGTATGCAGAAGTGGGTACTACTTTCCACTGCCACACCGTGCAGGGATTTCTGGGATGTGAGGATGTGTCGCGTTGTCGTTGAGGGCCCGATAACTTGGAAAGGGCTCCATCCCTTTGGTATCGAAGATGCCTGGGATGAGTGAATGTTCATCTTTGAGGGAGTGTGAAAGACCTTCAGGCCAGGTCAGGTCAGTCAAGTCTCTTATACTAATAATAATAATAATAATAATAATAATAATAATAATAATAATAATAATAATAATAATAATAATAATAGTAATAATAATAATAATAATAATAATAATAATAATAATAATAATAATAATAATAATAATAATAATAACAATAATAATAATAATAATAATAATAATAATAATAATAATAATAATAATAATAATAATAATAATAATAATAAAATAACACTAATTCATGCGGCCATTCCAAATACTAATAATCCAGATATAAAGTACAACGAGAAGATTATTAAATACAGAGACCTCGAGATACAAGTGAAGAGACAGTGGAGGGCAGATAGTGTCCGAGTGATTCCAATAGTTATGTCGTCAACTGGTGTAGTTCCTAAGAATCTTCGAGAGAACATTAAGATACTGGGCCTTGGAAAGCATCTTTATAAAGTTATGCAGAAGTCGGTACTACTTGCTACTGCCCACACCGTTCGGAGATTCCTGGGAAATGAGGATGTGTCGCGTTGTCGTTCAGGGCCCCAGAACTTGGAAAGGGCTCCATCTGAGATCAGTCACTTTGGTATCTGGGATACCTGGGATGAGTAAATGTTTCCCTTTGAGGAAGTGTGAAAGCGCAGTTACGACCCAGATGTCGTAACTTGTTTTTATTGTTAATCTCTCATAATGTTTTTTTTAAGTTTTGCTTCTATTTGATGTGTTCTCACGCGAGTGAGTATTTAGGATGACACACACCGTGTCTGTGTTCAGCTATAATGATCATCGAGCGGGTGATACCTTCAGTATCCCTGCTCGTTTAATTCCATTAAGTCTACGATTAAAATACAGCGGAACTGGGGGTCATATGCTGTCTTTCTATGTCTGGTGAATGGCTAGTTACATAGCGCAGAGACGATCCGTTGTCTATAAGTTGGCATGACTGAGCGCATGTGCATTGAGTTACGACGGGAGCCTCCTCCGTCGATTTACTCTTCTGGTTTCAGCTACCGTAGGGGCAAGAGTGCTATTGTAGCCATGTCCATTTGTGTAGACTAATGCCACCACGATAAGTTGATGAAAAACGTCGTTCTTCCGGGGAAGCTGGTGCTTCCATCCAGACTAGTGTGATTATGTTTTAGCGTCACTGCCATTCCAGTGCAGAGAGAATATAGCGTAGATGGGTCGCTAGTCGCTACTGTCGAAGGGCCGCAGTTAGTTGCAGGTTGATTGGATCTGCTTACATTGTAGGCCGTAGTTGCGATGGTGTAGCTGGCCAGTCGCCACAGATGAGTATTAACACAAAATCCACTTCATCGTGGAATTTCAGTATAAACGTGTATTTTAAGTGAAGTGACATTGCCACGTGCAGATATCCTTTGTTTGTGCCTGCGCCTATCTTCAATAAAATTTAAACTTGTGTGACAGTTAGCGCCTGTTAACGTCAGTACCTGCCGATACTGTCGGTGAACCTAGTGGTAGCCACCACACCATAAAAACATTGAGGGATATGACACTGAGTGCCATTGTGGCCAGTCATTCAACTTTATTAATTGTTATCATTATTTATTATCACTGATCTATAGGGTCGTTCACGACATTATTTGTTATTATCAGTCTTGATTACTGACCTTCAGCGCCGTTTACCTTATGCTTGTTAATATTATTGATGATTACTGACCTATTGAGCCGGTTACCGATTATTTGTTATTATTATTTATGATCCCCGACCTATAAAGTCCTTTATTGAGTTGTTTGTTCATCACTACATAAACTCCACGAGAGGGCGTCACCCCTGGGTGTTTAATTAAGTCAGATCCACCCACCAATGAAGTGCATTATTGTTTCTCGAAAAATTTAGTGTTTTCGGTATTTCTGGAACTCAACCCACTTTTGTCCACTCCTTAGAGCGGTGAACAAAGGTGGGTTAGGTTGTCGTAGTTGGATTACGGGGCCTTAATCTGGCTACTCCCTAAATCTCGCTGGAGATCTTCTGTGAGGTCTCAGTGTGTTCAACCCTAGGACTCAGAGAGATCTGAGACACTGAGACCATACAGACGATCTCCAGCAAGATTTAGGGAGTAGGCAGATTGAGCTCAGTAATCGAGCTACAAAAACATAACCCACCTTTGTCCACCGCTCTAAATAGTAGGCAGATTGAGGCCTTAGAGTGTTCTTACTTATTTCCTTTGCCTCTTGAAAATTGCTCGAAAACAGGAGCCGAAACGTCGAGTTTTAATAAATTCTGGACGCGGTTTAACCCGAGAACTAAGTATGTCTCACATTAAAGACCGCGCTTATCTTTCGGGATATATATATATATATATATATATATATATATATATATATATATATATATATATATATATATATATATATATATATATATATATATATAATAAAATGCCTACCATAACGCATTTTCTGTGTCCACACTTTTATTAATCTTTCTCAAAGCCTAACATTTTTGCTAGGTACGGATAATATTAATATCCACGGCCTATCTCCTTAACGAAAAACATTACGGACCACCACTTAGGAAAGTCGATTAATTAGTAATTGCTCTTCGTTAAATTACCAGTTTAGTCTAATCGATTTGATAGGTACACAGAAATTAATATGCTGATGGAATGTTGGTTATCATAAATTTATATTGTAAAATTTATTGCGTTAGCAAGCGCCAATCCAAATTAGCCATTAACGTGGTTTATAAAATTAGCACCTGCAATGGCATTGCATCACAAACTTAATTATTTTTCTTAGTAAAAAAATAAAATGAAATTAGATTGACGCAACAGCAGCTGAAAAGTAATTATTAATTTATTTTTCAATTACCAAGAATACGCAAATATATTTTGATGGTGTGTTAATAATGTTGGTTAGGTTATAGAATTTTTGTCTGCAATAATAATATTCGAGAATATAAAAAGTCGGATGTAGCAAAGGCGTTATGGTACCGAATTTTTATAACAAATAATTTCCGCTATAATCTTAGTTAATTAATATTTTATAAAAGTTAAAAGAAATCATAATAAAATGTTTGTTGTGAAAAATTAAATAAAATTCTGACTAATGAACAAGAGCATGTATTTAACTATCGAGTTGTCTCAGAGTGGTGCGGCATGTATTGCTATCTCGGTTGTTATAGGAGATACAAAGTCGGTTAAATAGGTAATGTTTCTCAGGATTCTAATACCATTTCAAGACTGCCATTACATTTTATCTATTGTTTTAGTGAATTTTCTTCAAAAAAAATTCACTAATGAGCAGATCTCCAATTTTGAAAACATTTCTTTAAATGAGCACTTGGCCCTCTAGAACATATATCCGGCATATATATATATATATATATATATATATATATATATATATATATATATATATATATATATATATATATATATATATATATCACTTTTAAATATACACTTTATTTGTTTGCTGTAGGTTTGTGATTTCTTATTGGTTTGCGCGGACTGCAATTTCGAACCGTCCCGGTTCATCATCAGCACGTTACTGACTGTTATCGCTCCTGTGTGGTCTACGTCTGAGATTGTGCATGGCGCATGCGCCGTGAGCTTCTATTGGTCGGTTTCCTGTTTTCTGATTGGTTGTGCCTTCGAACTGTGTCGTGTGTATCGGTCTCCTGTCTTGATCACTGTGGTTTGATAATTTGTCTATTTGTATGACCTTCATTAAGTTTTGTTTAAATGTTTGTGCTTGGATTTGTTCTGGCATTAATTGTTTCTTATTGTTCGTTTGTTGAATGTAGTATTGTTCCCAGATTTCCATTTTTTGTGGTCTTTAACATGTTTCATTAGTTGTAATTGGGTAATGTCTGGTTTTTTTGCTTTGTGTTGTGAATGTGTGTAGTTACATTTGATTTGTTATATGTTCCTTGAATTTTTGTAATTCCTAAATATTTTTTATTGCATGTGTTACATTCTATTTGATATATTCCGTTTAATTTATGTGGGTTGTGTTCTTGTCTTTTATTTATTTTGTTTATTATTTTGTTATTAGTTTTGTAGCTCATTTTTAAGTCATATTGCTTGAGTGTTTGCGTTATTTTTTGATGTGGCAATTTTTTTTTTTTTTGACAAACTTATACTTATTAATGAGCTCTCTTTTTTTTGAATATACATATAACAACGATATTTCACTATCTTTGGCACATATTCTGTGTCAAATGTTACACACAACCGATTTCTTGTATCACTGGTTGTCTAACCACAACTGAATGATTAGCAAAGCCGTCAGCTGGATGACGTGTTGGTAGGCCTTTCTTGCTAAATCTTATGTCACAAAAAAGATTACTGACGTTTATACCAGTTGATGGAGCCTTTCTATATTTGTTACCTAGTTATATACTGTTCTCCTACGTAGAAAATGGACTGTTTTAGTGTTGACCAGCTGATGGTGGGGTTTCCTGCATTGTACACGCTCTCAGCTGCTTTATTTAAACATAGTTTATATGGTTTTAAAAAACTTACTATTGTCTCAACCCACGATGCTCAAGCTTTTATTCCTATTGACATTCACCTCCTGTTAAACTTTGAAACTCGTTTTAAAGTAGTTCTTTCCGGGTCTCTTTCAAATCGACGCTTCCCCTTTTTCAAACTTTTTTTAAAGCGAGAGTCGTTATCGTTTTTACTTAACCACGACTTGTTACTTGGCACTTTACATATACATATTGGCCTTAAACTTATTATGTTTTCAGGTGAATTTGTGTTTATCAGTATTTTAAACCAAACACTTGTCTTGGTTTTGTTATCTCAATCTCTTTTTAACTAATACTCTTTTAAAATTTTGTTTTGACAACATATACCGTAAGGTGTTCTGACTTCCCCGTAGATATTTATTATAGGTACCCCACCCTGAGTGTATAACCTACACTTATATGTCTGTGTTTTATACATATGTCATCTGAATAATTAATTGGTATTATTTTAACATATCCTACATGCATTGCATCTGCCCTTAACTGGGTTGTTTGACCGTTGTTATGTTTAGGTTCGTGTAATCTCGTGTTTTGTTCTGTTTTAAATAAAATATGCATTTATATGATCAGCCTGTTCTTTTCTACACCATATCAAGATATATATATATATATATATATATATATATATATATATATATATATATATATATATATATATATATATATATATATATATATATATATATATACAGGGTGTTTTGAAAATGATGGTCTATGTTACAGGTTCACAATCAGAATAAAAAAATAAGACTATTTTTTCATATAAATATGGGTCCGAAAATGCTTAGTTTTTTAAATACAGCGTGTTAAAGTTATTTGTTTTTGTCAGTTTTTCACGAATAAGTTCGAGTCAAATTAAAATTTTGACGTGAAAGTTGGCATGTTGGGGTTTTCGAGGGCAAGAAATTTAAATGTTATTGTTAATAACACTGCTGGTAGAGGGCGCCACCTGTAAGACGTGGCTTGCATGCAATTGGCTATAATTTGCTGGAACCCAGTGATATCGACCTACCGTATAGCTACATTGCAGCCCTTATCAATTGTAAGCAAAAAATGTATATTTGATGAAAATCTCTCAGACACACTATTTTCGAGATATTTCAATTTTTGTATGTCGATGTCGCTCAAAAATCAATTTTTCTCAAGTAATTAGTTGTATTGTCTGCAATTTTAACAACAAATAAAACAACAAATAAAAAAGTTTATAACATTTTATGATACCTTACTAGAATAAATGTTTAAAATGACCAGCCTCCACTTAAATACACTTTCGTATTCTGCGGAGCATACAACGTCGTACTCTGTGTAATATTTCTAATGTATTTCTAATTTGTTCGCATCCAAGTACAATTCTTTGCTGCAGATCGTCAACATTTTCAACATTTGCTTCATAAACAATACTTTTGAGATGCCCCTATAAATAAAAGTTCATAGGATTTAACTCAGGGGATCGAGCCGGCCATGGCTGAAGTCCACCGCGTCCGATCCATCTGCGTCCAAAAATATTGCTTAGGTAATTTCTGACATTTAGGGCTACATGTAGGGGGCTACGTTATGCATAAACCACAGGTTATGTCTTATATCAAGAGGTACATTTTCTAATAACCCATTTAGTTGGTTTTGCAGGAATTCAAGATAACTTGTAGCATTAAGTCTGTGAGGTACAAAAATTGGTCCTATTAAATTACACCATACATTTTCAGCCCATGCGTTTAAGGAAAATTGCTGTTGATGATGCCTTTCAAAAACTGCGTGGGGATTTTTGTCAGTCCAAATATGGCTGTTACGAAAATTGACGATCCCGTCGCGCCTAAATCCAGACTCGACAGTGGACAATACACAATTCAACAAGTTCTCTACATTAATATGTTGAAGAAACCATTGGTAAAATTGTAGGCGAGGTATAAAATCTCCTTCAGGCGATAGTGCCTACACACGTTGGATGTGATATGGACGCAATTGTTGCTCGTGAATAACTCGCCATATCGTTGCATTGGATGCTCCCAGTTGATTGGCCATTTCCCTAGTACTTATTTTTGGATTTTGTTCAATTTAATCCGGAACACCCTCTTCAAAATCAGGATTTCGTGCACTTCGTGGTCTTCCGCGATCAGCAGTAACTTTATTAAAGGTACCTGGTAAAAAAATATATATTCGAAAGAGACAGATCGATGTATTAGATAATGTAAGTATGTACCTGTTTCTCGCAGGCGGATGTCAATCCGCTGAGTCATCCTTCTGTCTGGAATTCTCCGATTTGGGAGGCTTCTTCATACAGTCGCTTCGCCTCATAACAGTTACCAAAAGCCCGTGAATACATAACATGCATGTCTGTTAGTTCATTGTTGGTAAAGACTTCCATATTCAATTAGAAAAATTACGGACAATACAATTAATTACTTAAAAATCGTGAGTAGTCTCAAACGTAAAAGTCAAATGTAGTATATGTCACGACTGAAACGCAAAAGTCAAGTCCCGTAACGATGGAAACCACTTTGTTAAATGGTTTGTACAAAGTTTGTTATCATGGCTTTTTATTTTATCTTCATGATTGTGCCTTGTCACTTATTTTTTCTGGTGAGATTTTAATTTTTAACTAGAGAATAAGAAAATTAAGTTTATACATTTTGATAGCAATTAAAAGTTGAAAATTGTATTCCTATAATTTGTTGCAGAATTTATTTTTGAGCGACATCGACATACAAAAATTGAAATATCTCGAAAATGGTGTGTCTGAGAGTTTTTTTTTAAATTTCAACAACACACCACGAGGGCTTACAGCCTAAACACTATCGTACCGTGGGTGTTGACAAGGAGGAAAGAGGCAACTAGTTAATTCTGGACTTGATGGTTTGAAGGTTCGGAGGAGAACGAAAAACATGTGCCGGCAAGGAATTCCACAATTTGGAAGTCCTGGGAACAAAAGAGAGGGCATAACAAGATTTCCTATGTCTGGTGACCTGAACAGTAAAAGGGTGCATTCGCTCTGTTCCCCTGGTAGATCTGTTGGGGGCAGCAGTTGGGGAAACTATGGAGGAAACCTCCTCTGAGCAGTGCCCGTGCAGATATCTATAAAAGAGAGAGAGAGGTCACCAACGGCACGTTGGGTGAGGGTATGGTCACCGTTGAGACGTATAGCTCTCTTTTGAATATAGTCCAGGATAGCGAGTGTAGAAGCGGTAGCTGCACCCCAGATGTGGGAGCAGTATTTGAGGTTTGGCCTTGTTTGTGAAGTATATAAGGTATATAGATTAGCTGGTGAAAAGTATTTGCGAGCCCGGAACAGGAAACCTAATTCCTTAGCAGCCGCTTCTGCAATTGATGTGACTTGTTGGTGCCAATTAAGATTTAGATACACAGAAATGCCAACAAGAGAAAAGGACTCATTACTTTGAGTAACTTGGTTGTTCATTGTGATGGGTCTAGGGCTGGTGTATCTCTTAAGAGAAAGAAAGCAAGACTGAGATTTGGTGGGGTTGAATTGTACAAGATTTCTACTTCCCCAGTCTAATATTTTTTGGAGATCCACGGAGAGATAACCCTCCATGAGCTGCATTAATTGGATACAGTTTAGAATTAAGTATATATTATTTGCTTACAATTGATAAGGGCTGCAATGTAGCTACACGGTAGGTCGATATTACTCGGTGTCAAAAAATTATAGCCAATTGATTGCAAACCATGTCTTACAGGTGGCGCCCTTTGCCAGCAATGTTACTAACAATAACATATTTAAATTTCTTGCCCTCGAAAACCCCCACATGCCAATTTTCACGTCAAAATTTTATTTTGGCTCGGACTTATTCGTGAAAAACTGACAAAAACAAATAACTTTAACACGCTGTATTTAAAAAACTTAGCATTTGCGGACCCATGTTTATTAAAAAAAAAAACTTATTTTTTTGCTGAAGGGGCACTTGTAACAAAGACCATTATTTTTGAAACACTCTCTGTATATATATATATATATATATATATATATATATATATATATATATATATATATATATATATATATATATATATATATATATATATATATATATATATATATATATATAGATATGTATGTTTTGTGTTTTGTGATATCTTTACTATTTTGTGCGGAGAAGTGAGCAAATAAATATTATTATTATTATTATATATAAACATATAAAAACTGACATCGGATATGGGTTCTAAGGGTTCGCGTTCATTTGAAAAACAAATTTTAATTCAAAAGTCCAGATCTCCTCAGCAGTGAACTAAAAAAAAATTAAGTAAAAATTGATTCCAATCCACCACTTTAAAGGGTAACTCAGCATAAGACGTTTCCGTAAATAGGTTTATCTGAAAGACCCCTTTGTTTTGCGCCTAGGAATCGCCCCTTAAAATTTTCTGCAGTATTCGAGAAGCACCTGTATGATATTTTTGTACGACGGCACTAAACTAAAAGCTAATAATGCACTCATCTTATTTTTTTAATAGGCGTTCCTCCTCATCCAAACCTAACTGGCACCCACCAATATCACACAAGATTTAACTGGCTAATCTACCATCTGCAACAGTTGTGTTATAATTCTGAACGATATTCCAGAGTCATCAGTGTTCCCGTTTCCTGAGGAACTACTCAAGATACCGCAGTCGTTGTAGTTTAATGATCTCTCATGTTTAAGTAAGCTACTTGATAAATTAAATCTGTGAGAGCTTCCTTTGGAAACCATCTATCATTGTCACTGCCAACCTTCTAACTTATTTATCATTAATAACATATAATTTGGCAATTCAAAGATGATTATGAATTCTTTTTCTACTTGATGGAATATTCATATTGTTTTCTAATATCAATGACGTGCTTACATTTAAATTAATTATATTTTCTTTTCTGAAAAGTATCCTTGTACTCTGCTTTCATCTGGTATTCAATTTGGAAAAGTTTACCATTTTACATCCATCACTGACAGGGCTTTTGTTAGATAAAAAGTGAACCAAAAATCACGGATTTGAACATCCCCGATGCGGGACTTCGCTCATTGTTCAGGAGATTATTCAAATTGACGTTCGCCTTTATGTTTTCATATTGTTATAAAAAAGAACCTAGATGTTGCGAACCCAGACAACGGGAATACGTAAATTGGTTTAAAAGTTAGAAATGCGATTCTTATTGCGTGATGAAATTGTGTCGTATTAGCCAGCCTACGTAAAAAAATTCACTTGTAGAGAGGTAACAATTGTGAAATTTTCTACAGATGAGTGCCTTATATCTTAAACTTATAATTTAGATCAGTGCCAATTCCCGTGGATTTTTGTATAATAAAAATCACTACTGAGAAAATCGCGACTTTTGAATTAGTTTCCTCAAATTAGCGCGAACTTGGAACTCTAGATCCCATATCTGGTGTATTTCAGTTTTTAGTGAATTCTCGTAGAAAAAATGTACTAATGAAATCACAATATATATATATATATATATATATATATATATATATATATATATATATATATATATATATATATATATATATATATATATATATATATATATATATATATATATATATACAGGGCTGATCCGTTGCGTTTTGGAGAAAGTAGACTGATTTGAATTTCGAATATTTTTTTTTTGTATGAGGTTTTCCAATATGTCCAACCCATCTAAACTATTTAGAATATTCTGCGACTTCCGGTTATTCCGAAAGTGGATACTAACTCGCTTATTTTAAATGGAATACTCCATGTATTATTGCAGATTCGGATACAACTGATCTTGGCGATTCTCTCAGTATAGAGTTTTGCTACATTATACTGAATGCTTCACGAAATATGGCAATTTTTATTACAAAAATATGTCCCTTTCAACGCCCTTTATCTAATTAACTGATGAAAATTGGAAGTTCTTTGTTATGCATAATTTTTTTCATTATTGTATATTTTAACTTAGTACACACGATCTTCCGACAAATTGATTAAACAACAAGTGATTAAAAACGCATATGCGCGGATATCTCTTTTTTTTTTAAATAGATCACCCTGTATAGTATAATGCCATTGGCAAGATCTATTACTATTCTTAGAATTTTGTTAATTATTCCCTATACCCAAACCGTACGGTTTTTGAGATATTGAGCTTCGAATTATGCAACTTGGGTATGCATTATGATTGCTGTAGAGTGCCATGGAAATTTGCAAACTTGGACAGTAACCAAATTCTCAGTTTGACATTTATGTTTTTAGTTGAGCAATACAACTAAGTAGACTTTACTTCTCTGCACAAAAATTGAGGTTGATCTCAAAAAAATACGATGTACTCAAATTAGGATTTTATTAATCTGCTACTAATTCACGGAGAATGCTAACGATTGTTAGCAAGAACATGTGTATTTGCAGAACCATATGTAGACTTGCCTCCACCTTCCCATGAAACTATTGATGCCGTTATTAGGAACTTACCACACTATGAATCAATTAGTCAACAAATAAACACACTAACTGAACTAAACAACGAAACAAATTGAAAATAAAACTAAAATTCAAACAATGGGACACTGGAATATAAAAAAATATATGTATACATATTATAATAAATGCTCGAAGACATTCCCCTGCTGTTGCAAACACTTATTTGGTCACTGAACTATTTTAGCGATGGCCTGCTCAATTTGGTTTGATGTCAGCAACGCAAAAGCATCTCGAACTCATCTGATCAGATCTTCCTTAGTCGTAGGCGGATGGCCATACACTACATTCTTTATGAATCCTTAAATGAAGTAGTCTAGGGGTGAAAAGTCCGGAGAGCGTGGCGACCGGGCGTAAGGATCTATATTTGCTATCCACCTGTCAGAAAACCTTCGTTCCAGTGCATCACTAACAGCACTGGTACTGCGCGGTGACCCGCGATCTTGCTGGTACCATGTCTGATTCCTTTCCTCGTCTGACATTCCAACAAATTGTGGTTGATTGACGGTCTTCAATATTTCTAAATAACTTTCCCCAGTAAGATTCTAGTCATAGAAGTCGACACATAAAATTCGGTCACCTAGAAAGGACAAATCAAAATAATAACGAGTGGGTTGTGACCTTGAATTTCACAATATGGAATCAGAATTGAAGAAAAGGAGTAAGCCGTACTTCTTATTGAGTCTTACTTAGTCTGTTAGAAAATAGTTTGAAATAAAACTTTCACGCCTACCTACCTTTTATTGTACAGAATACATTGAAGAATCACCTATTTTGAAATCCTCTTTGCCAAGTTACCCGAGGATTTTCGGAAGCCCAGTAGTGACAGTTGTGTCTATTGAACATTCTGTTATTCGTGAATTTCGCCTCATTAACCCAAGTGACCTTATTCAAAAAATTCTCATCCTCATCTGTCTGCGTTATCAGCAATTCACAAAAGTTGACTCTTTTTTTTCAAATCAGTGCTTACCAGGGCATGTACTGTGCTGTAGCAGTAAGGTCTCCATTTATGTTTTTTTTTAAATTCTTTTTGTCGTTGAAAATGAGAGTCGCAAGTGACGCATTAATTATCTTATAGAGGCATTAGGATATGTAGTCAGAAACGCTAAAACATTCACCTCATTAACAATTTCACGTTTTGCTCTGACATTTTTTTTAAATGTGCGAATGGTAACCATACCGCAGCCAGTGCAATCTGACGTCACACACACACTCTGACATTTTTGGCTGTAAATGATCCATGTTGTTGTAATTTTTTCATAACGACATCAATATTTTGTGGGAATGTAGAGGTAAATCTGGATATCGTTCTGCAAGTACACGACATGTTCTGACTGACACCCGTAGGCATTCTACGTGAATTAGTAGCAGCTTGATAAAATCCTGATTTGAGTATCCAGATCTTGCCATTGCTTTTTGAGATAAAACTGATTTTTTGTGCAGAGAAATAAGGTTCACTTAGTTGTATTACTCAACTCAAAACATAACTGTCAAACTGAGAATTTAGTTACTGTTCAAGTTTGCTATTTTCCATGGCACTATACAGAAACCATCCTACATACACATATTGCATATTTCGAAGCGGAATATCCCAAAAAACATACGGGTTGGGTATAGGAAATGATTAACAAAATTCGAAGAGTAGTAAAAGATCTTGCCAATGGCATTAAAATATACAGGGTGATCAATTTGAAAAAAAAAAGATATAGCCCCCATGCGTTTTTAATCACTCTGTAGACAACAATCAATTTGTCTGAAGATTGTGTGTACTAAGCTACACTTTCAATAATAAAAAAATTGCATAACAAAGAACTTCCAATTTGCATCAATTAATTAAATACAGGGCGCTGAAAGGCATATATTTTTGTAATAAAAATGGTCATATCTAGTGAAGCACTCAGTATAAAGTTGCAAAATCGTAAATCGGAAAAGTCGTCAAGATCAGCTGTATCTGAATCTGCCATAATATACAGGATGTTCTATTTAAAACAAACGTGTCAGTGTCCACTTTTGGTATAACCGGATGTCGCAGGATGTTCTAAATATTTTAGATGGATTGGGCATATTGGAAAACCTCATACAAACAAATTTTTACAATCCAAATCAGTCTAGTTTTTGCAACGCGTCTAATAGGAACTCGTAAAAATCACCCTATATATATATATATATATATATATATATATATATATATATATATATATATATATATATATATATATTTATATATATATATATATATATATATATATATATATATATATATATATTTATATATATTTATATATATATATATATATATATATATATATATATATATATATATATATATATATATATATAAATTAAAACTGACCTGGTTGCTCCGGGGGTCTTAATTCTTAATTATTTCAAGAGATGTTTTGTATCAATGTATCGCGTCATTTTTTTCGTGAAAAGTTGCTAAAAATTCAAATGACTGTGAAGCTTTTATAATCCGCTTTTTCATAAATATGAGATGAATAAATTCTCCTTTGTCCTGTTGTTTTCCGTAGCAACGTTTGAAAGATAGAGTTGTTTTATAACCAATATCAAGAATAAGGAAGTATTGCCCCACACTGCGTGATACTAAACACTGAGGTTTTCTTTATGCCCTTCGTACTAAGATGGGACAATAAAAACGATACCACTTTACGACTCACTCTGAGTTTCACGTTGCTCGGCTGTTTATCACTCGAAATCCCTCCTTATTGTTATAGATCCATTGCTTTTGCTAAAAAAAATATATTGGGTAGGAAGTAAAAACTTTTCTATATAACAAATACCAATTTCTATTCACAGATTTTAATATGTTTTAGCATTTTGCAACTCTCGTATTTTTGAATACCTAAATGATACAGCTTTAGCAGATATTACGCTTTAAAAGTGTGATGTAAAATCTCCTAAATAGGGGCAAATTAAATTCAGGGAAAACAGTCATATTACATTAGGCATAAAATAATTCGCATATCAAAGATATAGTGCTTTTAAAATATATAGGTCTGTAGCCTCAAACGCGTATATTCCAAAGGCGATAAATAAGTAATTTACTGATAGTGGGATCATAACAAAATTTAACAAAAAGTACTACATATTTTGAAAAATATGTTTCTCTATTAACTGGTAGTTCTATTCGACAGTGTTGGGAATCCACTTTTATCCTGATTTTTAACTTTATTTTTGTTTCTTCTAAATTTTTATGTTTTGCTGTTCAGAAAAAATATCTTACCAAAAAAGCCATCCTAAGATTATGTATATTATAATATTATTTAGAAAAAAAGCAGTTAATTTTTTATTGAACGTCGTAAATGTTGAGCAGAGTCTACATACCAAGTCCCTCTCTAACCGGCCGAACCGCCCCATTTTATGCAGGTGTTTCTTGACGGCCATGTGTCCCGTCAAGAGTCGTCTTATGTTCCTGAGCTGTCCCCTTCTAAGATTTAGTAGCTCCACAGCTCTCTTTGAACTAGATACCTCAGTTACTGACTTCCTATGTCTGAGCCCTGGACAGTCTGCCCAGTACACCTTATCTTCGTTTCTAACCCAGGACTTGATGGATCCCCTGGCAGTGCTTTTTGTGACGCACAGAACCGGTTCTGGTCCCTTAAATGGTCCTGCTGACCCTCTCTTTGCGAGACTGCCAGCTTCTTCATTGCCTTTGACCCCCAAGTGACCCGGTATCCAGATGAGGGTAACCTCGTTCTGCCCAGCCAGCTCGTCTCGTCTCTGCATTCACTTACCAGCCACGAATTTACCCGTGGACTACTTAGGGCCTTAAGGGCTGCCTGGCTGTCTGTGGTTATGAGGATCCGCTTGTTGGTGTAACCCCTCCTCTTGTTCTCTCGCACGAAGTGCAAGATGACGTACATTTCGGCCTTAAAGACCGTTGCATGAGCTCCTAGGGAAATATTATGACTTACCCTCGGTTCTTCCGAATAAACGCCGTACCACACTTCTCACCGGATCGTCCGTGAACCAGACAAGCGCGTCCCGTGGTAAGCCCGGCGACTTCCCCCGCCTTACGTCGCCGTCGGGGATTTTTACTGTAAAATTGTTTTTCCTTCTAAACACTTATTAAACAAGACATTTTAGTCATGTTAAGAGTAAAAAAATATATAAACTCTAAGTTCTTGTCATGATATTGCCATCATCACATTTTCCAAAGTATTGATGCAACTGGTAGTTATAGCTCCGAAACTTATACTTTAGAAGAATTTTACAGACGAAGGACTTATTTGGCATTCTGTGGCGATTTCTCTCGTAGATACGATAAAATTTTTGTCCGCATAGTACATTGATTTCTTTATTTTGACAATGTCGTTCATTAGGCACGTTACGCATTTTCTGTTCCAATTTAGAAAAATAATACGACGGGTGGCGTCGTTCAGGAAATCTTTATGCTTAAAATCTATCAGCTTCACAAGAATTTTTCCCAGGTTCTGCATAAATTAACAGCATGCCAATTTTCTCGCTTCTTGTATATCATTCTATTTTTTACTAATTAGTAACAAAACTACACCAATTTTTTTTTTAACCACAGGAAATACTCGTTTGAGAACTAACTGACCACGACGCAATCGCCAAATATCAACAAATTGTTATCTGCATGCCTACTTATTTCACAAATGCCGTAATTTCCGTATATGCTAATGAGCTACCCACATTCCATTTGAAAAAATGATTAAAAATACGATTTGGGATCTTTTAACCCACCAGGAAAAGAGACAAACAACATTAGATGATCTTATCTATTTTCCATGGCTCCTTGATTAAAAAACAATGATTTTAACATAGGCATGACACTCTAGATTGAAATTTAAAATGTTATTTTTTTAAGCGAAAATGTCAAAAGTTGACATATGAGATCTCATTGCATTCAGAATGCAATTTTTTATCAAATAATGCAAAAGAATGCCCGTGGTAGTATTAGCCAAGGGGGTAGTTGTTTTTGCTCGCTGGCTTTAGTGAATTTTCTTTAGAAAAATTAACTAATGAGGAGATCCCGACTTTTACATTTTTAAAAAGCTTCTTGTAATGAGCGCGAACTAGGCTCCCTAGAACCCATATCCAGAGTCAGTTTCAATTTATTTATATATATATATATATATATATATATATATATATATATATATATATATATATATAAATATATATATATATATATATATATATATATATATATATATATATATATATATATTTGTGTGTGTGTGTGTGTGTGTGTGTGTGTGTGTGTGTGTGTGTGTGTGTGTGTGTGTGTGTGTGTGTGTGTGTGTGTGTGTGTGTGTGTGTGTGTGTGTGTGTGTGTGTGTGTGTGTGTGTGTGTGTGTGTGTGTGTGTGTGTGTGTGTGTGTGTGTGTGTGTGTGTGTGCGTGTGTGTGTGTCACACCGATAACTCAAAAGATAACGGGCAGATTTTTTTCAAATTTAGTGAGTAGTTTTCTTTTGCAAGTGGCTTGGATAATTTCGTTTTCCAGGAAAATCGGTGCAGGTTCTCCTGGAAAATGTTGTGTTTTCTTTCGGAAAAAATGCATGTTATAAAGAGTGAACATTGTACCAAAATGTAGGTCTGTTGGTTTAAAGTCAAAAACTCATGGGCAGTTAAAAAGAAAAAGAGTTTTTCTCAAACTGTCAAAGTCGCAATTTGAAACGTCAAAGTCTCGGTTTTAAATGTCAAAATTCGCAACATTTAGACAAAGAACCTGAAACAAATACGGATTATGAAAAGGCAATGCCGCAAGAAGAGTGTTATGCAAACCCTTAAGTTTCAGCTTTAACCGCCATTGTCCTTCATTTTACTAAAATATTTCCAGAAATTTCATTTCACATAGACCCATTCTCTGATGCTTTGGCGGTAATTTAAGTTAAGTTTATGGTTTAACGGTCTATAATTTTTAGCTAATTTTCGTAGAGAAAATTCTTTAATGAGGAAACCGCGCCTTTTGAATTTAAAAAAGATTTCTTGAAATGAGCGAAACCGGGTCCCCTAGAGCCCATATTCAGGATCAGTTTTAATTTTTGTCTGTTTACCTAAAGGTGATACCTAAAATTTTTGTTTTCGAACATATATACTTTTATAAGAACTTATATTATTGCATTTTTGCATTTTTTATCGAAAAATAATGAATGTTAGTAAGACAATAAATCGAGACGCAGTAAGTGCATTTTGGTAGAGAATTTTCATTAAATGCTTCAAATTTCAAGAAATCAATTTGCTATCAACCTAAGGTTTGTTGGCTAGGAAACCACTTTTCTTGGAAACATTTAGGTTTATGTTCGAAAAATTTGTTTACATCCTCAAACAATAAGTTATTTTGATAAAGTATGGTACATTGTTTCTACTATATAGGTTATACCGGTAACCAGATTTATGCCTGCTTGTATTAGTGAGACATATTTCCTATTAAACTTATTTTTATGAAAATTCACTTCCATAACGCACTTGCTACGTCTAGACTTTTTTCTTCCAGCAGCTTCCTTCCTTTATGGTAAATGAAGGTGATGGTTGACGTGTTAGAAGGTGCGAAATAGAAGAGCAAAAAGAATTTTAATTTGGTACGTCAAAATTTGAAGTTTATTGAATTTGGTGTAGGACTGTGAGACTATTTAGGAATCAACCTTCTAAATTGTGTTATATGATACAGCACAAGTCACATAAGACTTATTGTATTAACATAATGTATAATTTTTGACAATAAACAATAACAATAATGCGTGGAAGCTGCTGTGCTCGTCGCAACACCAGGGTTGGAGCTTTTCGGTCTTCTCCATATATAAATGATTAAGTCGTTACTACAACGCAGTTCATTTGTTAAAGCTCTGTCTGCTGAAATTTTGGGACGAAATTAGATATTGCTATTAGACACTTATTTTTCCTTTTAATTTCTGTCAAACCAGTTTAAAGAAGAAGCAGAAAGTAACGCACCATTGGAAATTTATTCAGGTGTTATAATGCAGGAACAAGAAGTAAATTTATTTACATTTTACTGGTTGTAGTGAAGGGGTATCTTCAATAAAATACAACTTTGTGTAGTAAATCCCAAAGGATAAATATTTTCAAATATTCCCCTTTGTTTTGTGTTTAATATTTCTGCAGCTTTTTCGTTTTATATTTAATCGGGACCAGATACGATTCTTTTTTAGCATTTTCTAACTCTTTTACCTCACTTTTATGCACATACATTTTCGCAACCCTGGTTGCATCATTAATAAAAAATTCCCCTATATTTTTCTAACAGTTCTTCAACCTTTTCTTTATATTTAATATCGCAGTCTGTCTACATATCCTTTATTTCTTCATACTTATTTTCATTTGCTCTATGCTTAATTTCTTCTTCTTTACTACATTTCATGTTATTCACTCTTTTATTTTGTCTTCCATCGTCAAACTTTTTAGCTGTCTGTTGTGCTTTCTCCATCCTTGCTCGGCCATTGCACATTACATGTTTGTTGAGGTAATCGGTTATTATTTTGTACTTCTCCATTTCATCTGATCCCATAATTAAATCATATTCCATATCCGCCATTATTAGTGAATTTTCTTAAAAAAAATTCACTAATGAGGAGATCCCGACTTTTGAATTTTGAAAAAATTTCTTCAAATGAGCGCTAATTAGGCCCCCCAGAAAACATATCCGGGGTCAGTTTCAATTTTTATATGTTTATATATATATATATATATATATATATATATATATATATATATATATATATATATATATATATATATATATATATATATATATATATATATATATATATATATATATATATATATATTTATATGTATCACACCGATAACTCAAAAATAAATAGGCAGATTTTGATTAAATTTTGTGAAAAAATTCCTTTTGCAAATGGCTTGGATGAGTTCGTTAAGCAGGAAAATCTGCCTAGGTTTTCCCGGAAAATTTTGTGTTTTCTTTCTAAAAAAATTTATATCTCCGGAATTAACAAAGTAAGGGCAACCAAATTTAGTACGCTGGTTTATATCCTTATAAGTAAGCTACCTACCAAAATTTAGCTATGTAAGTCAAAAGGCAAAAAAGTTATAGGCATTTTAAGAAAAATAAATTGGGGTTTTCCTCAAAACGTCAAAGTGGCGATTTAAAATGTCAAAATTGGCAACATTTAGGCAAATAACTTGAATCTATAGAAATAAAATGTCTCAAGAAGAATGTTTTACAAACCCTAAAGTCTTAATTTCAACCGTCATTGTCCTTCATTTTACTAAAATATTTGCAGAAAATTCATTTCAAATAGACCCTTTCTCTGATGCTTGGCAGTAGCCTTAGCTATAGAGTTTATCGTTTAATGGTATATAATTTTTGTCGAATTTTCGTAAAAAATCAATAAAGCTCAATATATCCGTTATTATATAAGATATGAAAAAATTTGTATATATTAATTATAGGGTGTCTTGAGCTACATCTTAAAATAATATTTCTACAATGACAGGGTGGCCCATAAGTCATTGGTGATACAAATTTCCTTTTTTTTTTAATCAAACACGCCTTATGTTATTGCATTTTTGCATTTTCCATCGAGATATAATGCATGTTTGTAAGAAAAGAAATTATAGACGCAGCAAGTGCGTTATGGTAGCGAATTTTGATCAAATGTTTCATATTTGAACAGCTCAATTTGCTATTAACCTATAAGGTTGACCAAGAAACGTGTTTTTTCGGGAACACTTTAAGTTTACTTTTGGAAAATTTTGTACATTTTCACACAATAAAGTTATTTTGATGAAACATGGCACATTGTTTCCAATATATAGATTATACTGGTAACCAAATTTGATGCCTGCTTTCTTAACAAAACACACATATTTGTTATTAAAAACATTTTTATGAAAATTCACTACCATAACGCACTTGCTGCGTCCAGAATTTTTACAATTGTAGTTCTATTTTTTGTTCGCTTGATTCTATCTCCAAAGATATAGTTTCATTTATTTCGCCGACTTTCTTGCCCCTTGCATTTATTAGTGTTATTTTAGGTATTTTAATCCTTCAGACATTTCCATATTGAAGTTTTTCAAGTACCTTCCCTGATACGTGCGAGGCCTCCGATCCTGTGTCTAACATAATATTTATATTTTTGTTATTTATTTTACCCTTAATTATAATTAAACCTGACCTGACTGGATTTCCAGCTCGTACTTTCTCCACATATTTACACATTTCTCTTATATCATCCAACGTGTTCTTTTCTCGCCCACTTCTGTCATGATACTCATCCCCATTTCTCTCCCTTGTCTTTCTTTTCATATAGCTCCACCGCTTGGTCTTAGTACTGTGTTTTCTTCTTTTATGTTGTTCTGCCTCGGTCTTTTATTGTTCTCATATTCTTATATACTTCTGGCATTATACTGGTAGTCATTTACAGTTCGGTCCCTGTTATAGTTTATATTATTGTAGCATCGATTATTGTTATTATTGTATCTCTTGTTGTTGATATTGTTGTTGTCATTGTTGTTATACTTGTTGTCGTTCCGGTACATGTTGTCATTACGATAGTTCTCCCTGTTGTCGTTACTGTAACGATTATTATTATTGGGCCTGTAATCACCCCGACTACCTGTAAATCTACCCCTTGATCATCTCTCATGTTATCATTTGGTCTAAACTGCCTTCTATCTAACATATTCCCCCAGTCCATGTCTGGTCTATTATTTCGCCCATATCTTCTATCATCTTCGTATCTTTGTCTCTTCCATTCACCGTTGTTTATCGTTTTTTGTACTCTTGACAAGTAGTTGATTGGTTGGTTAAGCGTTTTAATGTTTTGTATACCTATGGTTTCCGAAATTTGATTTTTAAAATGTCTTGCGGTGTATATTATTATCTCGTCTTCCCTCATCTTTGGTGTCAAATGATGTGCCATGTCATGTACGTATAAAGCATAACTAGACAGTTCTTTTGGGTCCACAGGATTATGTTTCCCAAAGTATAATTTTCCCTTACGTCTTCTTGTTGTGATTCTCCCCAATAATGGTTTAAATTTTTTATTTCAAAGTCTTCTACTTCCACTGTTTTCTTCTTTACTTGTAAACCAAATCAAAGCATCCCCCATTAAAGTTTGTTTTATTATTTCTTTTATGTCTTATATACCATAAGTACTTTCAGCTTATTTATCAAGCTAGTTATAAATACTTTAGGGTGTATTTTGTTTACTTGTCCGTCAATTTTTCATCCTATGTCATTGATTATGCCACTCATATGTAGATATACTATTCCTTCATGTCCCATGCCTTATCTTATTCGCTTATACATTTTTTCCCATTTTTATTTCATATTTGTTCTATACCTTCTCTCTAAGTGAGTGGCGAACGTGTCGCCACCTAGTTCGGAACCAAGTACTATGTTGTCACGCCCGCTCCAAATAACACAGAGTATTAAAAATAGAGACGGTATACAACTAACTAACAATTTAAAAAATTGTTAGCCCTGGCCCATTTCTACCCCAATATAGGGACAAAGTATGTAAGACTAGATGCATTCTCGCAACAATTAGAACCGTAGACCGGTTTCGCTCTCATTAGAGCTCTTCAGTACGGCATACTAATTGCAGCAAAAATGCACCAAAAATAACACGGCTATCGTATAGCCAGTCTTAAAACACTAAGTGAGTGGCGAACGTGTCGCCACCTAGTTTGGAACCAAGTACTATGTTGTCACGCCCGCTCCAAATAACACAGAGTATTAAAAATAGAGACGGTATACAACTAACTAACAATTTAAAAAATTGTTAGCCCTGGCCCATTTCTACCCCAATATAGGGACAAAGTATGTAAGACTAGATGCATTCTCGCAACAATTAGAACCGTAGACCGGTTTCGCTCTCATTAGAGCTCTTCAGTACGGCATACTAATTGCAGCAAAAATGCACCAAAAATAACCCGGCTATCGTATAGCCAGTCTTAAAACACTAAGTGAGTGGCGAACGTGTCGCCACCTAGTTCGGAACCAAGTACTATGTTGTCACCCCGCTCCAAATAACACAGAGTATTAAAAATAGAGACGGTATACAACTAACTAACAATTTAAAAAATTGTTAGCCCTGGCCCATTTCTACCCCAATATAGGGACAAAGTATGTAAGACTAGATGCATTCTCGCAACAATTAGAACCGTAGACCGGTTTCGCTCTCCCTTCTCTCATTCTCATATTTTCTAATTTTAGTTTCAAATCTGTGGCTTCTTTTAATTTTTCCAAACTATCGCTACTTAGTCTGCTCACTTGTTCTACCTGTTCAACTTTTTTGACTCTGTTAATTCTGTGCTAGTTTTCTACTTTTCATTCAATAACCGTACTTATTCCAAACATTCACTGACATCTCTCATTTTTCGTTTGTATTATGCTACACATCTCGTCATCAGTTGCTTTTATTTTCTCTATTATTATCTTTCTTGTTTCATCCATTATGCTTTCTGTTCTCTTATCCACCTTTTGTCCTATTTCCTGTTCCATTTCTTGCATACTTTTATCCAATTTCTTAGTTATTTTTGCCTACATTTCATGCAATCTTTCATTTATCTGTTTTATGTTTTGTTCTTGTCTCTCCAATTTCTCTTTTTTTTTTCTAATTTCTCATTTATAATTTGTTTTTTATTATTTTGTGCTTCTCAGACTTCTTATTTATACTTTGCTCTTGCCTATGTACTTTGTCACTTTGTTTTTCAAATTTCTCATCTATACTTTGTTTCATATTTTGTATCAACTTGATCAAAACTTCACTGTCACTGTCGTTTCGTCTAGATTACTTTCTTCTGTTACTGACATTTTTCCATTCATTTCTACACCCGCATGCACAGTTACATCTGCTCGTTCTTCTATATTTTCTGTTATTTCTTTCTCAGGCTTTCTTTCCTCATTAATTTCAATATATTCCTGCTGTTCATTCTCTCTTTCATCACCCCTTTCTTCCATGTCTTTTGACGTAGCTGTTTTTCTGGTTACTTTCTTATTAGGCATTTTTATTTTTAGTGAATTTTCTTAAAAAAATTCACTAATGAGGAGATCCCGACTTTTGAATTTTGAAAAAATTTCTTCAAATGAGCGCTAATTAGGCCCCCCAGAACACATATCCGGGGTCAGTTTCAATTTTTATATGTTTATATATATATATATATATATATATATATATATATATATATATATATATATATATATATATATATATATATATATATATATATATATATATATATATATATATATATATTTATATATATATGTATCACACCGATAACTCAAAAAATAATGGTCCGATTTTGATTAAATTTGGTGAATAAATTCCTTTTGCAAATGGCTTGGATAAGTTCGTTAGCCAGGAAAATCTGCCCAGGTTTTCCCAGAAAATTTTGTGTTTTCTTTCGAAAAAAAATTATATCTCCGAAATTAACAAAGTAAGGGCAACCAAATTTGGTACACGGGTTTACGTTCTTATACGTAAGTTACACACCAAAATTTAGCACTGTAGCTCAAAAGACAAAAAGTTATAGGCATTTAAAGAAAAATAAATTGGGGTTTTCTTCAAAACGTCAAAGTTGCGATATAAAACGTCAAAATCGGCAACATTTAGGCAAATAACGTGAATCTAATACGGGCTATGGGAATCAAATGTCTCAAGAAGGATGTTTTACAAACCCTGAAGTCTTAGTTTCAACCGTCATTGTCCTTCAATTTACTAATATGTTTCCAGAAAATTCATTTCAAATAGACCTTTTCTCTGATGCTGGGCAGTAGTTTTATCTATAGAGTTTATCGTTTAATGGTATATAATTTTTGTCGAATTTTCGTAAAAAATCAATAAAGCTCAATATATCCGTTATTATACAAGATATGAAAAATATCTTTATACATTAATTATAGGGTGTCTTGAGCTACATCTCCAAAACATATTTCTACAATCACAGGATGGCCCAAAAGTCGTCGGTGATACAAATTTTCTTTTTTTTTTAATCAAACACGCCTTATGTTCTGCATTTTTGCATTTTCCATCGAAATATAATGCATGTTTGTAAAAAAGAAATTCCGGATGCAGCAAGTGCGTTATGGTAGCGAATTTTGATCAAATGCTTCATATTTGTATAGCCCAATTTGCTATTAACCTATAAGGTTGACCAAGAAACGAGTTTTTCCGGGAACACTTTAAGTTTACTTTAGGAAATGTTTGTGCATTTTCACACAATAAAGTTATTTTTATGAAACATGGCACATTGTTTTTACTATATAGGTTATACTGGTAACCGAAATTGATGCCTCTTTTCTTAAATTAAAAGAAAAACACATATTTGCAATAAAAACATTTTTATGAAAATTCACTACCATAACGCACTTGCTGCGTCCCGAGTTTTATTATTAGTACTTATTTTATATTTTTATAGGTTCGTAGGCAAACTTTCGGCGCCCTCAGGTTGTTTGCGACACTTTTACAGAAAAACCGTTTTGAGGATAATAGGCTATGAAATCGAACACCAGAAAACAAATTACAAATAAACAGTGATCAAAAAGCAGTAGGCGGTTTTTATCAAAATTGTCAGTGCATTTACAAAATTTCTCAAGCATATTGTACATCATTGGAAATCTCTTTTCACAGGCTATCACACGAATAAAAAATCTAATATGGCTGCAATAATAAAAACAAACGTTGATACATGTAGCTCAAAAACAAATGACAATCCTAAGTTGAGAATAACACAAAAAGATTACTCTGTAAAAAGTGTCCTGATAATGTGCAAGTCTTAGACATGTCAGATCAACGCCTACTTAGATATTAAAGAAAAAAAATCGACAAATTTTGTTTTTTTAAAAATAACTCTAAAAAGAAAAGAGGCAGGTCAAAATACAAGTCATATTTGGAACGGGCATAAGATTCTACAAAACACTTATATTTTAAGCGTCTCCCTATTTCTAATTATATATATATATATATATATATATATATATATATATATATATATATATATATATATATATATATATATATATATATATATATATATATATGTGTGTGTGTGTGTATGTGTGTATAGATATGTTTAAAATGAAAAGTTACTTCGACTATGTGTTCTAGAGGTACTAGCATTTTGCACATTAAAATTTTATTTCGAAATTCAATAGCCGGGATCTCCCTATTTTTTTTTACGAAAATTTACTAAAATTTAAAACTGTAAAATTTTCCACGAACATCAAAAACAATGACTGGTCGTGCTTGATAGCACGCTAAAAGGTATTTATAATAGCTCATACGTTTTATATGCAATAGAAAATGTTACAAAAATATGCAATTGTAGGTACCAATCGTAAAATATTTCTGGCCACGTTTATTAGTTAACTTTGCAATTAACTGGAGTTTTATTTGGAAAGGACAGCTGGCTGGAAATATCATAAAAAAGAAGTTTGGAAAAATCTGAGGATAAACTTTTTACGACTCGTACTGAAATTGAATAATAAGTCGCTTACTGGAACGTCGCAGAAACCTGTAAAGTTACATTCGTACTAAATGCGGCTTCCTGCAGACACAAATACCTGCCCGTAGAGCAAAAAGGGTCATAAAACAGAGTTATGGGGGCTTTTTATAAAAATATATATTTATATATTGTATTCCTGGTTCAGGTAACTTGTGATGCTGGAATATTGAATATTTTTTATTAAAAAGGGATTAGGTTTCTTATCCTATATTTAGCGTTTTAATTACCTTTGGCGAATTTACATTAAAATTTGATTTTATAATAGAGGGGTCACAGTTATCTATTTTCTTATTATGCAGTTTTATTTTTCACAAATTAGTTCTAAGAATACGTCAAAGAATGTCAAGCTACCATCCTGCTCATTTCATATCATTAAAGATTTTCGAAGGCATTTTGTGATTTCAAAAGCTTGAAAAACAAGAACATTCAACTGCAAATTAATCGAAACGCCCAACTTTGAAAAATTTTGACAGAAATAACTTTCTTATGTAAAACAAATGAAGCTTTCAGATTTTTGATAAATGTATTAGATAAAACCACGCAGAAAAAAATATGGAAATTGAACCATTCCAGCCCCCTTGAAAGTTCCGCCTTAGAGTGAAATATGAAGACTTTTACCAACTCAGCAATATTTCTCATAGAGAACTTTTTTCCAATGGTTAGTAAGTTACCTGTAGTAGTTTGGAAGAAAATGCCTAAATACGATTTTTAGAGTCTCCTAAGGGATGTAGCTCCTTAGGGGTGCATTTTCGGAAACAGTTTTATAGAATAAACTACACTTATTTTTTTTGTGTACCATAGGCCCTAGAAATTTTGGCAGAAATATTCGACGCACCTTATATATATATATATATATATATATATATATATATATATATATATATATATATATATATATATATAGAGTAGCGAATTGAAAACGAAAAAGGCCGATTTGCGCCAAAAGAAAGTTTTTTTTAAGAAACGCTGAAATACGTCAATTTTAATATTGAGGGGACATGTTTTGACATAAAACTTAACTTTGTCACATCAACCCCTTAAGGGTGGTGATAACAACCCTTATATTTTAAATAGGGAACATGGGTCGAGTGTTACATCATTTGAAAGCTCTTTCTTTTCTAAATTCAGCAAACAAATTTTTTTGGAAGTTTTGTCAACTCGTTTAAAAATTATTCACAGTTGGAGGTGCAAGAACGTATTTCATTAATTGTCATAAGAAAAATTTTTTTTGAAAGAAAACTCAAAATTTTTCTCGGAAAACCTCGTTCGATTTTCTTGACTAACGAACTCATCCAAGCTATTACTAAAAGAAAGGCAGTTGCCGAGTTTCATCAAAATCTGTTCATTATTTTTTGAGTTATCGGTTATATATATATATATATATATATATATATATATATATATATATATATATATATATATATATATATACATATAAAATTGAAACTGACCTCGGATATGGGTCCTAGTTCGCGCTCATTTGAAAAAATATTTGCAAAGTCTCACCATCGATACCTCCTATTAGTGATTTTTTTAAAATAAAAATTCACTAAAAATAATGGGGCGATTTTGATAAAATTTCGTATAACCTTCATTTTGTAAGTAGCTTGGATAAGTTCGTTAGGCAGAAAAATTGGCCCACTTTTTCCGGTAACATTTTAGGGTTTCCTTCGAAAAATTTTTGTATAACAAACCTACTTTTGTACACTGGTTTCTGCTATCAAACTAACCCTACAAACCGAAATCTCTTAGTTGAAATGAAAAAGTTACAGGCCTTTAAAGAAAAAAAAAATCGGGTGCGACTGGTGATCAAGGGAACGCACAAGGCAAAATATTTTTTATGGTAAACAAAACCAATTGATTACTACATACAACAGTTAAGTTCTCTTGGCGCAAAAAGGTCAAGAAATATCAGCAAAAATATTTTGAAAAGTTTAAAGATTTACTCCTTAAAACGTCAAGTCGCGATTTAAAACGTCAAAATATGTAATTTTCACACAAAGTCGGAAAGAAATACGGGTTATGTAGAAGAAATGTCGTAATAATTGTGTTTTACAAGGCCTTAAGTATTTAGATTCAGCCATTATCGTCCGTCATTTTACTCAAATATTTACAGAAAATCCGATTCAAAATATCCCTTTCTCTGATGGTTTAGCAGTAGTTTCAGCTATAGACTTTGTGGTTTAATAGTACTTAATTTTACACAATTTTCGTTAAAAAAAACATTCGCTGTTCAGAAGACCGCGACTTATGAATTTTGAAAATATTTCTTCAAATGAGCGTGAACTATAACCCCTAGAACCAATATACCGGGTCAGTTTCAGTTTTTTGGTTTGTTTGCACATATATCTGGTGGCGCACATTTTACAGTAGCGCTTAATATATATGTTATTATACATGATATAAGCAAAAATTATATACGCTAATTATAGGGTGCCTTGACTTGCATCTATACATCTATTTTGACAATCACAGGGTAGCCCGTAAGTCATTGGTGATAACACTTTCTTTTTTTAATAGAACACGCCCTATGTTATTGCATTTTTGCCTTTTTGCATTGAATTATAATGCATGTTTGTAAGGGAACAAGTTGATATAGTTCATTGTTTTGGTTTTGCATCTTTTCACGTTTTGTGCACATATCACAAACACGTATCACAAATTGTCATACGGGTTTTTACCAATAGATAGCAGAGCCCATGAAAATGGTGCGTTCAGAGAGGGTTATGTTTCCAAAAATCGAGTAATATACAGGCGCTCTCAAATAATGGCAAAATTTTAAAAGTTTTCTTAGAATTTTTGTTAGCTCTTCGGTGGAGATCATTTTTTGTAACATTTTTGTGAAATGTTGGTAATTTATAATAAATGTATATTTTCGGAAAATGTTTGTACTTTTTGAAGTAACAAATCTATTTTAATGAAATATGGTACATTGTTACTACTATTATATAGGTTATACTGCTAACCAAATATGATGTCCTTCTTTTAAAGGCATGACATATTTGTCGTTAAAAACATTTTTACAAAGATTCTCTACCACAACGCACATGTTGCGTCCAGACTTTTAAAAATAGAACAGCCAAAATGTTCTGTATCCTCCTACTATGTCGAAAATCATAACTACTGGACAATTGATAGTCCCTTTATTAATCTTATTTTTAAAGGGGTAGACATTGATCCAATCCAATCCATAGCAGGTGGTAGCGGAATTTTCCTTTATGTAATAGTAAAGGATTTTTTCACGCCCGAGGAGGTACCACCCCATACATCAAGGGGCCGGTGAAGTCCCAACAGACGTTTCCGGTTCTGGTGTATGAGTCGGTTTCCCTTATAAACAAAAATGATGATGGCTCCTCCTTGTATAAAATATTCCGGAGGCAAAATACCCCTCCATTCGGATCTCCGGGAGAGGGGTGTACAGGGGGCGCCAACATCAAGATTTAACATATCCTTTTCGAATATATGTGGCCTCAATTCTAACCTGAACTCCGTCCACCATTTCCTCCAGGCTAACAGGCCCCAACTCCTCTTCCTCACCGAAACCCAAATTAGTGCCAAAACAGCCACTAATCACCTTAATTTCCCGGGGTATGAGCTCCTTACTGCCTTCAGATTGCATGGAGGCGTGTGCGCATACGTCCGTAGCAATCTACCCTGCACCAGACTTCCCAATTTAGAAGCTGGAAGAAAAGACATACTATGGATAAAACTGTCTCTCAGGACTGCAACTAAATTCATCTGTTGCATTTACCGGTCACCTTCTGACAACAACTTTGTCCAGCTCTATGACTACCTTTCTGAAAAAACCGACTATCTGATTTCTGAATATCCTTCCTCCGAGGTGACTATTCTTGGCGACTTCAATGTCCATAATAAGGAATGGCTAGGATCTTCAAAAACCGATCCACAAGGGAGAGCAGCGGAGGCCTTTGCAGTCAGCAATTCTTTGGCCAATATGGTACAGCAACCTACTTACTTTCCTCGTATCCCAACACACAGCTCAAATCCCTTGGATCTCCTTCTTACTACAAATCCTGAATGCTATAAGATATCAGTCACCGCCCCCCTTGGTCGCTCAGACCACGGCACTGCTTCCTGCGCAATGCAACCCGAGGTCACACAGTCATCACACCCACGTATCGTTTGGCACTACAACTCCGCAAACTGGGACAAAATGCGGGATTACTTTTCCTCATTTCCATGGGCGTCTGTCTGCTTCTCTCATCCTGACCCCTCTGATATCTCACAAAACGTCACCGAAATTATCCAAGCTGGCATGGAATTATTTATTCCACGTACACAGAAAACCTCTTCAGCCCCTCAAAAGCCCTGGTTCTCTAAATCCTGTGACAAGGCCAGACTTGAAAAGGTCAAAGCTCACAAAACGCTTCTACACAATCCCAGTCAAAAAAATCGTCAAGCATTCAACGACGCAAGAAACCGCTATGTCCGCATTCTTTCTGAGGCAAAAAACTCGTTTAATAACCACATCAAAAACAAAGTCCTCTCAAGCTCCAACGGCGGCAAACCCTTCTGGACTCTTGCTAAGTCTATTGGGAATAATTTCTGCAAGAGCACGTTCCCACCTCTTGTGTCAGGTGATGAAATTGTTTCTACCGCCCTGGGCAAGGCTGAACTTTTTGCTTCGTTGTTCGCCGGAAATTCTACTCTCAACCCACCTCCAAATGTTCAACCACCAACAGTCCCCAATGTCGCGCATAAAATGACTGATATCATTTTCCAAACTAAAAAGGTACGAAAGATGCTCTCTTCTCTTAATACCAGGAAAGCCTCTGGCCTTGACGAGATCCCAGCAATTGTTCTCAAAAAATGCGCACCAGAACTTGCTCCTGTCCTGACTCGTCTGTTTCAGATATCTTACAATAAAGGCATAATCCCTAGTAACTGGAAAACTGCTCGAGTACAACCCATCCCCAAGAAAGGATCCAAAGCGCTTCCTAGCAACTACAGGCCTATTTCTCTCCTTTCAGTCATCTCTAAAGTGATGGAAAAGTATATAAACACCGAACTACTAAAATTCCTTGAAAAACACAGTCTAATCCACGACAGGCAGTATGGATTCCGTCAGCGCAGATCGACTGCCGACCTCCTTTCCTTTGTCACCCATTCTTGGAACAAGTCTATGGAACAACACGGTGAATCCCAGATTGTTGCTCTAGACATATCCAAAGCATTCGACCAGGTCTGGCACGCAGCGCTGCTTAACAAACTTCCGGCCTATGGCCTACCACCAAAACTTTGTACCTGGACAGCAAATTTCCTCTCCAACAGGATCATATCTGTTGTTGTGGATGGCCATTCCTCTAAACTGTATCCAATTAATGCAGGAGTTCCTCAAGGTTCAGCTTTAGCCCCTACTTTGTTTCTTCTCCACATCAATGACCTCCTCTCTAGCACATCCAACCCAGTTCACAGTTACGCGGACGACAGCACCCTCCACTCAAACATACAATATTCTAAGCCTGTCTCTTTAGCCCAATTAGATGAGGATCGCAGACTCATGGAGGGTTCTGTCTCCGTAGACCTCCAAAAAATATTAGACTGGGGAAGTAGAAATCTTGTACAATTCAACCCCACCAAAACTAAGTCTTGCTTTCTTTCTCACAAGAGATACAGCAGCCCTAGACCCATCACAATGAACAACCAAGTTATTCAAAGTAATGAGTCCTTTTCTCTTGTTGGCATTACTGTGGATCGAAATCTTAATTGGCACCAACATGTTACATCAATTGCAGAAGCGGCTGCTAAGAAATTGGGTTTCCTCTTCCGGGCTCGCAAATTCTTTTCACCAACTAATCTCTATACCTTATACACTTCACAAATAAGGCCAAACCTCGAATACTGCTCCCACATCTGGGGTGCTGCTGCCGCTTCTACACTCGCTATCCTGGACTCCATTCAAAAGAGAGCTATACGTCTCATCGGTGACCCTACCCTCACCCAAAGGCTTCCATCCCTTGCCCACCGACGTGCCGTTGGTGACCTCTCTCTCTTTTATAGATATCTGCACGGGCACTGCTCAGAGGAGCTTTCCTCCATAATTCCCCCACCTGCTGCCCCCAGCAGATCTACCAGGGGAACAGAGCGAATGCACCCTTTTAACGTCCAGGTCACCAGACATAGAACATCTTGTTATGCCCGCTCTTTTGTCCCGAGGACTTCCAAGTTGTGGAATTCCTTGCCGGCACATGTTTTTCCTTCTCCTCCGAACCTCCAAACCTTCAAGTCCAGAATTAACAAGCTGCCTCTTTCCTCCTTGTCAACACCCACGGTACGATAGTATTTAGGCTGTAAGCCCTCGTGGTGTGTTGTTGACATAAAAAAAAAAAGCCTGCATTTTATGTTCAGAAGTGAATAGCATGCTCTCAGCTTCGCCTTTTGGATAAATTCACTGTGGTACAAAAATGTAAGAAATAATTAATTTGATAAAATTATCTATATGTAATTATGTTTTAGTGAATTTTCTTTAAGAATGTCACTAATGAGGCGATCACAACCATATATATATATATATATATATATATATATATATATATATATATATATATATATATATATATATATATATATATATATATATATATATATATATATATCACACCGAAAATTAAAAAAAGTAATGGGCCGAGTTTGATTAAATTTGGTGAGTGCGTTTCTTTTGCAACTGGCTTAGCCAAGTAACCATTTTGGATGATTGCTTTCAATGAAGAAAAGGCAGAATCGCTAGTTAAAATATTTGTATTAAAATTCATTATTCTAACGCCTTTTTTTCTACTGGTTCGAATTTATGTAAAAAGTGAATAAAAATGTAACATTTTCTTTTTTTTTTAATCCTAATTACAGATGAGGTATATAGTTTAATTTTTTCGTGTTTCCGCAGAACCTAGAAACAAGATTTTTGTTATATTTTGGTTATTAATAATAAATGTTCAATAAGTTATTGTACAAAAATGTGTTCGGATTTTCGAAAAAAAATTTTCATGCAAACATTTTTTGCTTCGAAAAGCGTTATGGGAATGATTATACCTTGGGAGGTGGGGAAAAAGCTTGGAAAGGTTCGTTGGCCAGGAAAGTCGGACTAGTTTTTTCGGGAACATTTATGGTTTATTTTAGGAAAATTTTTGTACTTTTTCAAACAATAAAATTATTTTGATGAAATATGGTACACTGTTTTTACTATATGGGTTATACCAAATTAGATGCCGGCTTTTATATAAAAAAACCATTTGTGACTAAAAGCTTTTTATCAAAATTCACCACCATAACGCACTTGTTGCATTCAGGCTTCTTAGACTTTCTCAGAAAAAAATCACAAATAAGGAGATCCCGACTTTTGAATTTGGAAAAAATTTATTTAAATGAGCGCGACAGGGACCCTTAGAATCCATATCTGGGTTCAGTTTCTATATATATATATATATATATATATATATATATATATATATATATATATATATATATATATATATATATATACATATATATATATATATATATATATATATATATATATATATATATATATATATATATATATATATATATTTCAACAACACACCACGAGGGCTTACAGCCTTACTATCGTACCGTGGGTGTAGACAAGGAGGAAAGAGGCAACTTGTTAATTCTGGACTTGAAGGTTTGGAGGTTCGGAGGAGAAGGAAAAACATGTGTCGGCAAGGAAGTCTTCGGGACAAAATAGCGGGCATAACAAGATATTCTATGTCTGGTGACTTGGAGAGTAAAAGGGTGCATTCGCTCTGCTCCCCTGGTAGATCTGTTGGGGGCATCAGGTGGAGAAACTATGGAAGAAATCTCATCTGATCAGTGCCCGTGCAGATATATATTAAAGAGAGAGAGAGAGAGAGAGAGAGAGAGAGAGATAAGTCACCAACGGCACTTTGTTGGGCAAGGCAGCCTTTGGGTGAGGGTAGGGTCACCGATGAGACTCATAGCTCTTTTCTGAATAGAGTCCATGGTAGTGAGTGTAAAAGGGGCAGCGGCACCCCAGATGTGGGAGCAGTATTCGAGGTTTGGCCTTATTTGTGAAGTATATATTGTATAGAGATTAGCTGGTGAAAAATATTTGCAAGCCCGGAAGAGGAAACCTAATTTCTTAGCAGCCGCTTCTACAATTGATGTGACATGTTGGTGCCAATTGAGATTTCGATTCACAGAATAGCCAACAAGTGAAAAGGACTCATTACTTTGAATAACTTGGTTGTTCATTGTGATGGGTCTAGAGCTGGTGTATGTCTTATGAGATAGAAAGCAAGACGACTGAGATTTGGTGGAGTTGATATATATATATATATATATATATATATATATATATATATATATATATATATATATATATATATATATATATATATATATATATATATATATATATATATCACACCGATAACTCAAAAAGTAATGCTCCAAATTTGATCATATTTGGCATGTGCCTTCGTCTTGTAAGTGGCTTGGATAATTCATTACCCACGAAACGCGAACCAGGTTTCTCGAGAAAAGTTTGGGTTTTCTATCGGAAAAAAATATTATCTTAAAAAATAGAAAAGCTATAATAACCAAATTTGGCACGCAAGTTTACGACATTCAAAGGAAAGTATACGCCAAAACTTATATTTTTTTGTTACAGGAAAAACATTTATAAAAAAATTTGTTGCTTGATTATTTTTATAAAAATTCACTACAATAACGCACTTGCTGAGTCCAGACTTTTTTAAAATTCAAAAGTAGTTAGTGTCAGAGATAATGCTACTGTAAAATTGTCTGGCAGCGTACGTATCTAGGCATTAAAAATTGTTTATGTTTGTACACACAAGCACCAAAAGGCAGTTCTGGCTAATCCCCTGCACTGGAAAAAATATATAAAGCTAGGTTTAAACCAGTTAAAATCCTATACCTAAATATTGAAACCAAACCGTTTCAAACGTGCAATATTAAAGTCAGGTATAGACTGGGTAAATGCAAATATGCTGGCGAGTGTATTCGATAAAGCGACTCAGACGGCTTTACCATAAATCTGCAGAGAAATGGATTTTGTGTAGTTACACGCTCCAACACGACAAGCTTCGATAAGATACAGCCTAAATGCACATGCAGTCCGAGCAAGCAGCGACGAGAGGAGAGATAGCGTAAACTAGGTACATTTCAGCTTGCTCCACAGAGCAAAAACGCCACATATGTATGTTTGATTGAAAACTTGAAACGACGCTTTTAGTGAATTTTCTTAAAAAAATTCACTAATGAGGAGATCTCGACTTTTGAATTTTGAAAAAATTTCTTCAAATGAGCGCTAGTTAGGCCCCCCAGAACACATATCCGGGGTCAGTTTGAATTTTTATATGTTTATATATATATATATATATATATATATATATATATATATATATATATATATATATATTATATATATATATATATATATATATATATATATATATATATATATATATATATATATATATATATATATATATATATATATATTATATATATATATATATATATATATATATATATATATATGTTTCACACCGATAACTCAAAAAATAATGGGCCGATTTTGATTAAATTTGGTGAATAAATTCCTTTTGCAAATGGCTTGCATAAGTTCGTTAGCCAGGAAAATCTGCCCAGGTTTTCCCGGAAAATTTTGTGTTTTCTTTCGAAAAAAATTTATATCTCCCGAATTAACAAAGCAAGGGCAACCAAATTTGGTACGCGGATTTATGTCCTTATATGTAAGTTACCTACCAAAATTTAGCTCTGTATGTCAAAAGACAAAAAATTTATAGGCATTTAAAGAAAAATAAATTGGGGTTTTCCTCAAAACGTCAAAGTTGCAACTTAAAACGTCAAAATCGGCAACATTTTGGCAAATAACTTGAAACTAATACGGGCTATGGAAATCAAATGTCTCAAGAAGGATGTTTTACAAACACTGAAGTCTTAGTTTCAACCGTCATTGTCCTTCATTTTACTAAAATGTTTCCAGAAAATTCATTTGAAATAGACGCTTTCCCTGATGCTTGGCAGTAGCCTTAGCTATAGAGTTTATCGTTTAATGGTACCTATATAATTTTTGTCGAATTTTCGTAAAAAATCAATAAAGCTCAATATATCCGTTATTATACAAGATTTGAAAAAAATTTGTATATATTAATTATAGGGTGTCTTGAGCTACATCTTAAAAAAATATTTCTACAATCACAGGATGGCCCATAAGTCATTGGTGATACAAATTTTCTTTTTTTGTTAATCAAACACGCCTTATGTTATTGCATTTTCCATCGAAATATAATGCATGTTTGTAAGAAAAGAAATTCTGGATGCAGCAAGTGCGTTATGGTAGCGAACTTTGATCAAATGCTTCATATTTGAATAGCCCAATTTGCTATTAACCTATAAGGTTGATCAAGAAACGAGGTTTTCGGGAACACTTTAAGTCTACTTTTGGAAATCCTGGTACATTTTCACACAATAAAGTTATTTTTATGAAACATGGCACATTGCTTTTACTATATAGGTTATACTGGTAACCAAAATTGATGCTTGCTTTCTTAAAAAGAAAACACACATATTTGCAATAAAAACATTTTTATGAAAATTCACTACCATAACGCACTTGCTGCGTCCAGAGTTTTTTTAAATGTTACTGTCATACAAGGCAAATTATAAAACTTTTTCTTAACATTTAATGTATTTCTCATCCCACTATAAATCTAAAAATTGCACACTAATCTATTTTGTCCTGTGCCAATTACGTAAAATATTTTTCAAATTGGCGGAGTTCAACCAGCAGTTGAAATCAACGGTCTGTATATTGCTGCATTTTTAGAACGCTAAAGTGATATTTTATATTTTTCGTTCCTATACACACACGCTCATATAAATACAAGATATTAACCGTTGGGTGTGAGTTTTGTTTCTTTAACGTCGCATATTTCCGCGACTAAGGTCAATCGCCGACGACAGGGAGCAGTTTCACGTCACCACCCTGGAAATTTTGCCGAACCCCTGCCTTTCTGTAAGGAGGGTAGGAATCTTTAACGTGCCGAACATCGCATGGCACACGGGACCGACGGTTTTACGCCCCATCCGAAGGGCGGAACGTGCAGACATTCAACTTGCTCAAATACAATGCCAGAACCTCCATTGATGTCAATGTTATAGTTTGTACTCAAAAAGTGAAAGGAGAACCCTGGGATCGAACCGAGTACCCTTCGGTTCAGAGGCACACGTTCTTACCTCTGAACCACCGAGGCTCTTAAGATATTAACAGTTTTAGAGAATTTTTATTCAGAAAATTCACTAGTAGAGAGGTAACGATGATAAGACTTTCGGAAAATGTTATCAAATGAGAGCGAGTTAGGGCACCTAGAACCTAAATCCAAGGTCCGTTTAAATTTTTATATGTTTAGATAATCATAATATAATAATAATAACACCACAGTGGAAAAACTCCGCACACAGAACTCTTATACTTGTGCGGGGAGCTTACATACTCATATAGACAAAGGCAACACCCATAACTCATCAGAAGCGGGCCTTTAAACGCTCGAGTGAAAAAGACCGAGTGTCCGAATACGGGACTCAAACCCGCGACGTCCTAATCCGATTCTAGAAGTTACTCACCTCGCGATCTGAGCTATTCGGCCTGTCTGTATATACAGGGCTTTCATTAATTCCCGAACCCCACGTGGCCGCTTAAGTTAGGCAACCCGGCATACACGGTTGTACAACCTGAATTCATGAAATCCCTAAAACGCCAGTGTTGTCTTATTTTTCCTTTGGAGTTTTATTAAAAATATGAAAATTATAATAAGTTGAAACAGTACATGTCTTAAATGTATTTATTATTTAGTATTTTTAACAGCAAGTCTGTTCATGTATGGTTTACTGTTATCGATTGTTAAAAAAAAACATAATAAAATATTACTTTTATTTTGTATAGATATCAAAATTTTGTAATGTGCGTAAACAAATTGAGGTCCGATTATTTAAACTTCTAACTTACGGTTTTAGGAATGTGTATTGTGCAACATGTAACAAATATGTACCTGTTTGGGCAGATTACCGACGAACAGATTTGGTAGGGTTTCGTTCCATGCGATGTCGAATATCGTCAACAACATAACCTTAACATACCTACACTTAACTTACGTAAAAACACAATGAAAATGCTAAGTTTTGATAAAAACTGTTTATTTTTATTGTCCAACAGATAGAAAATTATTTGAAGAAGGCAAACACTGGTCGAACTTGGAAAATGTACAATATACATACAAAATAACGGTCACAAGGGAATTGAACCCCAACGGACTGAACTCTCAATTGTCAATTGATTTAGTAACTTTAGGGTCCCTAGTCTAGTGGTTTTTTTGGTTACTTTTTGACTGTCAACTTATAAAATCATATTCCACTAAGAGAGAAACAGAATCCGGTCACGTGGGGTTCGGGAATTAATGAAAGCTCTGTATATATATATATATATATATATATATATATATATATATATATATATATATATATATATATATATATATATATATATATATATATATATATATATATATATATATATATATATATATATATATATATATATATATATATATATATATATATATATATATTTATTTATTTATTTATTTATTTATTTATTGAGGCGTTTTATAATGAAACAGGGATAGTTTTACACATGTTATACTCAAAATACACTAATAAACAAACTCAAACACTGTGACCATTAAAGAAACTAACTATCGGTGAATATGGTGAATGTAAACAGACCAAAATAGTGAATATTAGAACAGCTGTTACATATGAAAACTCTATATCTATGGGTGGTGCACTCAACAAACTTTATAAATATAAACAGGGAAGTCATAGAGCCTGAAGAAACAGTTTTCTTTTTAAATAAAAATCTAAGGTAAAATATTAAACCAAAATTTTCAAACCCATCAATATGCCGACAAGAAGGGGGTAGGCAAATAGATATTAATAAATAATGTATGGACAAGCCTATGCATAGCACTAAGACCTTGTGAAGTGAGGTGAAAAATACGAACAGACTAAAGTGTATACGACTGAAGAAAATATAACAAATGCGTATAAAAAACAATGTAGCGGTGAACAAGGAAATAGATAGACAGAAAAGATTGTGAATGATAGGCTGATAGGCTAAGGATTTGTTATAACAGTTTTGTTTTAGTGATAAGACGTTAATATGTTTTGAAATAGATGTAGGTTATGTAAGCGATCATCAAATGTCATCTTTAATAGGTTTGAAAGGTATATATATATATATATATATATATATATATATATATATATATATATATATATATATATATATATATGTGTGTGTGTGTGTGTGTGTGTGTGTGTGTGTGTGTATGTGTGATGGGAATGTAAAAATACTACGAGGTAACAAAGTCTTGCACAATACAAACAATTTGAAAAAAATCTGAAATTAGACAAGGAGCAGGCTAGATAAAAATTTTGATAGCAACGGTGAGTTTTTATGTAATAACTTTTGAAGCCACGGGACAGACAGACGCATTTCTAAGATAACAAATATATGTTATTACACAAGGTACGAGCAAAATTTGTATACCTATGATGTCACGTTATTTAAAGATAATATTTGCACAATTTATTGTTTCAAGTTAAGATGTGTGACAGTGCGACAGCTTTTCGTCGGAGAGCAGTTGGGTAGTGGCTATTTGAAAAAATTATAATATGAGGGAGACGATTTTAAGTGCCACCTACTTTTGCTGGAATCACCTCTTAAAATGCCATATTGAAGAAAAGCAGGAAAATCAACAAAACCTCTGAAAATTGTATTGGGCAACACAAATTAAACACCGCTGATGTAATTAGCTATAAATTTTGACATATGGAGAATTGATAGAATGGATAGAATTGACAGTTCGTTATAAATGAATAAAAATCGGTATGATATTTGATAAATAGCGTTAATTAAAATTGATGAGCAATGTTAACCAAAATTGACACATGAGGAGTAATGTTAATTGAATTTTAAAGGGTAAGCTTTTTTATATTCTAATCCCTAAAAATTTCATCCCTCACATCTTAAACGCAGTTGGGTTCTATGTATTACACCTCATTGACGATCTTATTACATTAGAATGTCTAAAAAAAATTAATAAAATAAACCCGCATTACCTGTTCAAAAAGTGAAATTTAGGTTTCTCAATTAATTTTTTTGAAAGAAATTTAAATTTTATATCTGGCCTGCATAATGAGGTGTGTCTTTCCTCTGTACGGTGCATTACAGGACAATTGAGTCTGTCGAAATCTAAGGTGCCCTGGAGAACTCCAAACGTGACATAACCTCGTTTACTTGAGGAAGGTGGTCCACTTAGATGCCGGACAGGTATTCATCCACTTGTTAAACAGCAAATCAGTAGTTTGCTTTGGAAACCATCGAGGCGTCTAACGAGACAAAATTTAAAGTGAGATTAACAAAATGGCCAGATGGAAACATGCGCCATCTCCGGCAATCAAAATGTGAGAGCCCTTAGTCCAGCAATAGTGCGGCACAGAAATACGGGCTAAGGGCTACTCATGTCCTGAAGACCCGTGTAAGCTCTAGGATAGCTAAAAAATCTCGGGACGCAGCAAGTGCGTTATGGTAGTGAATTTTCATAAAAATGTTTTTATTGCAAATATGTGTGTTTTCTTTTTAAGAAAGCAGACATCAATTTTGGTTACCAGTATAACCTATATAGAAAAAGCAGGCATCAAATTTGATTACCAGTATAACATATATAGTAAAAACAATGTGCCATGTTTCATCAAAATAACTTGATTGTTTGAAAACGTACAGAAATTTCCAAAAGTAAACCAAAAGTGTTACTGAAAAAATCCGTTTCCTGGTCAAACTTATAGGTTAACAGCAAATTGAGCTTTTCAAATATGAAGCATTTAATCAAAATTCGCAACCACAACGCACTTGCTGCCTCCAGAATTTCTAAACTTACAAACATGCATTATATTTCGATGGAAAATGCAAAAAAATAAGGCGTTTTCGACAAAAAAGTAATTATTTTTATCACCAACGATTTATGGGCCAGCCTGTGATTGTCGCAATAATTTTTTAAGATGTAGCTCAAAACACCGTATAATTAATGTATACAATATTTTTTCATATCTTGTATAATAACGAATATATTGAGCTTTATTGATTTTTTACAAAAATTCGACAAAAATTATATACTATTAAACAATAAACTCTATAGCTAAGGCTACTGCCAAGCATCAGAGAAAGGGTCTATTAGAAATGAATTTTCTGGAAATATTTTAGTAAAATGAAGGACAATGACGGTTGAAACTAAGAGTTCGGTGTATGTAAAACATTCTTCTTGAGACATTTTCTTTCCATAGATCGTATTAGATTCAAGTTATTTGCCTAAATGTTGCGAATTTTGACGTTTTCAATTGTCACTTTGACGTTTTGAGGAAACCCCCAATTTATTTTTCTTTAAATGCCCATAACTTTTTTGTCTTTTGACCTACAGAGCTAAATTTTGGTAGGTGGCACACCTATAATGATATAAACCAGCTTACCAAATTTGGTTGCCCTTACTTTATATTTTGCGAAAGAAAACACAATTTTTTCCGGGAAAACCTCGGCGGATTTTCCTGGCTAACAAAATTATCCAAGCGACTTGCGAAAGGAATGTACTCACCAATTTTGACGTTTTGAGGAAAATCCAAATTTATTTTTCTTTGAATGCCTGTAACTTTTTTATCCTTTAACCTACGGAGCTAAATTTTGGTAGGTAACTTGCCTATAATGAAATAAATCCGCACATGAAATTTGGTTGCCCTTACTTTGTTAATTTTGGAGATATAAATTTTTTTTGAAAGAAAACACAAAATTTTCCGGGAAAACCTGGACCAATTTTCCTGGCTAACGAACTTATCCAAGCCATTTGCAAAAGGAATTTATTCACCAAATTTAATCAAAATCGGCTTATTATTTTTTGAGTTATCGGTGTGATACATATATATATATATATATATATATATATATATATATATATATATATATATATATATATATATATAAATATATATATATATATATATATATATAAACATATAAAAATTTAAACCGACCCCGGATATGTGTTCTGGGGGGCCTAATTAGCGCTCATTTGAAGAAATTTTTTCAAAATTCAAAAGTCGGGATCTCCTCATTAGTGAATTTTTTTTAAGAAAATTCACTAATAAGAAGGCCTGATTGAAAACGAAAATGAATTCATGAGAATGTTAATGCCAACCTCATCGGGAAACTCAATGAAACTTCAGAGCGTAATTCGAATGACAGGTGGGGATTTCATTCAATCGAAATGCATGCAAACTTCCAGTCGGAAATGTTTGACAGCCAAGCTATGATGTTTACATGACATAACTTCCTGCGCCGGAGCGGGAATAAACAAAATCCAAATTACGAAGTTGCAGTCGTAATCATTAATCTGACCACTCCACCGTCCCGTAGGTATTTCATGACTTTTCACTTCCTAAGAGCCTCGGTGGTTCAGAGTTAAGAACGTGTGCCTCTAAACCGAAGGGTACTGGGTTCGATCCCACGGTTCTCCTTTTACTTTTTCAGTACAAACTGTAACCTTAACATCAACCGAGTTTCTGGCATTGTATTTGAGCAAGTTGAATGTCTGCACGTTCCGCCCTTCGGAGGGAGCGTAAAGCCGTCGGTCCCGTGTCCATGCGATGTTGGGCACGTTAAAGCTCCCCACCCTCCTGACAGAAAGGCAGTGGTTCGGCAAAATTTCCAGGATAGTGAGGTGAAACTGCTCCCTGGCTTTTGTGATTGGCCATAGTCGCGGAAATAGGCCGACAATAAAGAGGCAAAACACACACACACCACTTCCTTGAACTGAATGAATAATTCACTTGTTTAAACACACGTTCTTACCACAACCACGGGAACACGCGAGTAGGTCAAATGTACTGAAACATGTGCAGCTATCTACTTTCCACTGAAACAATTTAACCTTTTAATAACACGCACATGGCGCCAAATTCAAACAGCAACTGAACACGCAGATCTTTAAAGTCGCTATGTAAATACGTAATTTTTGTACGCGACAATGTTAATTACAGGGTGTCTTGAGGTGCATCTTAAAAAATATTTTGATAATCACATGTGGCTCATAAGTCGGTGATGCAAATTTTCTTTTTTTCTGAATCGAACACCCCTTATTTTATTGCCTTTGTGCATTTTCCATCGAATTTAAATGCATGTTCGTTGGGAAAAAATTGTGTTTTCATCGCTTCCGAGTTCTTTCAATTATTATTATTATTATTATTATTATTTATTGACAAAAATCATACAGTATGTAAATACAAGAAGTCCTAGACTTGTGCTGTATCATTACATAATTTATAAAGTTACATCCAAATTGATTTCATACTTCCACACCAAATTCAGGGAACTTCAGATTTTGACATACCAAATCATGGATACTTTTTGCTTTACTAATGCTCTGCAACTTTTCACATTTTTGACACTTATCGGAAATTATGTTACGGCGTTTTTACCAATAGATGGCAGAGTCCTATGAAAATGATGCATATAGAGAGGTTTTCGTTTACATTATTCGCGCTCTCAAAGTGACTGAATTAAAAAAAAAAGAAACTGCCCGTAATTAATTTTTTTTTCTGAAGGGACAACAATTTAGTAAATTGTCAGCCCTGACCATTTCTACCCTAATATAGGAACAAAGTATGTAAGGCTAGATGCATTCTCACAACAATCAGAACCGCAGACCAGTTTCGCTCGTCAGTACGGCATACTAATTGCAGCGAAAATACACCTATATATATATATAAAGTAATACGGCTATGGTAGCCAGCCTCTAAACGCTAAGTGAGATATAAGACACTAAGCACTTGCCGCCATCTCGTTCTCGTCAATTTTAATACAAATGGTCTATCATTTTTTTAATAAATGCTTATAACACTTTTCTCCTGTAACATAAAGATCTAAATTTTTGGTATATAGTTTACTTTTTAAACTTACGTACCAAACTTGCTTACAATGGCTTTCTTATTTTTTAGATAACTTTTGTTTCAAAAGACACCCACAATTTTCCTGGAAAACCTGGTCCAATTTTTCTGACTAACAAACTTCTCCAAGACCCTTACAGAAAGAAGATCTCCGAAATGTTATCAAAATCGGCCCATTATTTTTTGAGTTATCGGTGTGATACACACACACACACACACACACATATATATATATATATATATATATATATATATATATATATATATATATATATATATATATATATATATATATATATATATATACATACAAAAATGAAACTGACCCCCGGTATGGGTTCTAGGGGCTATAGTTCGAGCAAATTTGAAGACATTTTATATAAATTCTAGTCGGGATCTCTCCACTAGTGAATTTTGTATACGAAAATTCACTGCAAAGACGTATTTGCTATCAATTTTTTTTTTGTTTGAAAATACAAACGCACATTCTGCGTCGAGACTTTTTTGTATTTTGTTTATTTATGTGACTTATTATGGTGACAGTTTTTTTGCATTTCCTGAAATTCGTTGTAAATTAGCAGAACGTGTTTAGAATATCTGCTCACCAGTTTAGTCGGCTTTCATCAATACATCTTTTCAGCGCAGATCTGAAAACAAACTTTATGTGCCCAACTTGGAACAAGTTTTGATAAGGTACAGCTTCAATGCACTGCAATGTAAACAAACAACTGCGAACAAATAGACGATGCAGATTGGTTGCCTATCTGTGTAGTTTGTTTTAGAAAACAACAACACTGTCTCTGATATACTGAAACTATCAACAAAAATTGTTAACAAAGGAGTTTTAAAATAGAATCTGTGAGCTTGCATAAATTTCCATTTTCCTATCACCATACAACAACACCCCGCAGCATCGAAAACTATATGCGACATTGTTTATGAAGTTGAACAGAAAATTACTAAATAACAAATGTTTGCCTAGCGGAATCGTTTAGCTCAATTTGCTGTGTATTTACAGTTGTTTGAAAAAATCTAACCTATTTAGTTGTTATTTTGCATCATTACCCAATAGATCTATTTGTACCCAAACAAAAATTCGTTTTGTTACCAATGTTTCTTTTTTGGTGAGAGACTGCGCCTCTGCATTTTGTCAGCCACTTACGCTCTTGTTGAATTTATGTTTAAAGAAGACGTTATTTGCTTACATTTGGAAAGAAAGTAACTAATTTTTATTTTCAAACCAGCTAACAAGGTTTTTATAGAATTGTCGACCTATTACTATTCTCTCAAACGTTCTAAGATTTTCGTGCTAATATTGTTCTTAAGAAACTATATACAGGGTATTTGGCGAGTCGCGTTCATTAGAAGTTTATGACCTTCTAGTCCGAATTCGAAAGAGAAAATTTGGATATGGCCTTAAGCGGTTATGCAGGAGGAAAGTAAATTACTTTCAAGTACATAGAATACCCTATATATTATTGCAGTTTTAGATTCCTCATCGAATTCCAGAATGAATTTTATAAAGGCATCATATGTTAAAAATGCGACGTTTTCAAGTTATTTCGATTTTTTCGAAAATTTTAAAAATTTCACTACCATGTTTAATAAGACATATCTCCGCTACTAGACAACCCAGTTCACAGTTACGCGGACAACAGCACCCTCCACTGAAATATACAATATTATAAGCCTGTCTCTTTAGCCCAATTAGATGAAGATCGCAGACTCATAAAGGGTTGTGTCTCCGTGGATCTTTAAAAAATATTAGACTGGGAAAGCAGAAATCTTGTACAATTCAACCCCACCAAATCTCAGTCTTGTTTCTATCTCATAAGAGATACACCAGCCCTAGACTCATCACAATGAACAACCAAGTTATTCAAATAATCAGTCCTTTTCACTTGTTGGCATTTCTGTGGATCGAAATCTCAATTGGCACCAACATGTCACATCAATTGCAGAAGCGGCTGCTGAGAAATTAGGTTTCCTCTTCCGGGCTCGCAAATACTTTTCACCAGCTAACCTCATATACTTCACAAATAAGGCCAAACGTTAAATATTGCTCCCACATCTGGGGTGGCGCCGCCGTTTCTACACTCGCTATCCTGAACTCCATTTAAAAGATAGCTTATACGTCTCATCTGTGACCCTACCCTCACCCAAAGGCTGCCATCCCTTGCCCACCGACGTGCCGTTGGTGACCTCTTTCTCTCTTTTATATATATCTGCACAAGCACTACTCCACCGGCTGCCGCAAACAGATCTACCAGGGGGACAGAGCCAATGCACCCTTTTACTATCTAGGTCACCAGACATAGAACACCTTGTTATGCCTGCTCTTTTGTCCCGAGGACTTTTAAGTTGTGGAATTCCTTGCAGGGATATGTGTTTCCTTCTCCTCCGAACCTCCAAACCTTGAAGTCCAGAATTAACAAGTTTCCTCTTTCTTCCTTGTCGACACCCACGGTACAATAGTATTTAGGCTGTAGGCCCTCGTGGTGTGTTGTTAAAATATAAAAAAAGGAAAAAAAATGTGTTAAGATCCCACGTGCACCTCTCTGGGAGTGATTTTCTATTTATCATAGGTTATATTATTTTATTAAGTCATATTGTTGTACTCTGTAAAGTGATTGATTGATAAACATATTTAATATATATATATATATATATATATATATATATATATATATATATATATATATATATATATATATATATATATATATATATATATATATATATATAAACTACCGTCTTTTATCAAACTTATAGCACGCATCTTTCTTTTGTGAATGACTGGTAATTTCGTTGACCAGCCAAATTAGACCAGTTCTCCTGAAAAATATTGGACAAGAAAATGGATCCATAATATATTAGGGTTATTTACATGAAATACGGTACACATGTTGCTTTTAAAGAGAGCATACTATGTACCAAAATTTGTGTTATAATTTCAACTATGTTGAAGATGTTTAAAAATTTACCACACCCTTCAACGGTACTAGACTCTTTAGACACTCAGTTGAAATAATAAACACACAATAATAATAAACATCAAATATTTGTTATTGCGACTACTAGTCTCTAGTGTTAGGTAGAGCAATGTGAGATTTTAGTGGTAATTGTGGGATATTCTTGAATACAGTACGCCACTGATGAAGATTAAAAGTCCCAGGATAAGAACTAAATTATAGTCTATGGATGTTAATTGCACTTGTTGATATTAAATCCATACGTAAACATTTAATATAACTTTATTACTTCACTAACTGAATAAACTATATGATACATATAACTATAATACACTTTGTGATATAATAACATTTACAACAGTACACGAGTACATAGCAGATAACTGACCGAGCGTGGAGGAGGTGTGTTCACTGTAGCGGTTGGTAGAGAGCAGAGAAAGAGAGAGAGATCGCCTGGTGTCTCTTATATGCCGTAGTTCTTGACAGCTGGCTGTCGCATAACGTAACGAAACGTTTAACTCTCACGAGTATTTATGCAGAAACATAGAGTAGTGTTGACGGAAACACTGCGGTCGGAACCACCGCCACATACTCCCCTCTCAGTGGCAACGCTATTAGTTCAAGTATCTTCGTGGAAATCGAACTCTACGTCCATGGCGTGTAGTTTGAACGGGAACTTCACTGTCACTTTCAGTTTCACTAGGTGTTGGACTTTCACTGTCACTTTCAGTTTCACTAGGATGTCTCTGAGGCTGGAAAGTTGTCTGTTCGTTATCACAAAGAATGAATGCGGGTTTAAGACGGTCAACAGAAATTGTCTCTTCTCCGTGTGATTTCTTGATTTTGAAGACTTTGTCAGTTCGGGATAGCACTTCAAAGGGGCCGTCATAAACTAGTTCGAGGGTTTTTCGCGGAATATCGATGCGAACAAAAACAAAAGGAGCTTCCATAAGCTTAGGATGGACAAATACCTTTTTTGCAGTATGATGTTTAAAAGGTACTGGTCCAAGTTTCCTTATGTCTTCTTTTAGCTGAAATATAAGTGGTGGAACATCATGAGCTTGTGTGCTGTTAAAAAAGTCGGTGGGAAGTTTGATTGATTCTCCGTAGACTATGTCAGCGGGTGTTGAGCGATATTCTGGAATTATGTACGATCTGAGTCCTAGTAACACAATTGGCAGTTTAGCGACCCAGTTTTCGTCCATATGAGCTTTCAAGGCCTGTTTCAGAACTCTATACCATCTCTCGATTACACCATTTGCTGCTGGGTGGTAAGCTGTGGTCTTGATGTGGTCTGCACATAGTGTTTTAGTGAGGTGTGTGAAAAGGTGGCAATCGAATTGTTTACCTCTGTCTGTGGTGATGTATTGCGGAACACCGAAACGAGAGATCCAGCATGATAAAATAGTGTTCGCTACTGTTTCTGCTGTAATATCTGACAATGGAATTGCTTCGGGCCATCGAGAAAATCTGTCTATTATTGTTAACAGATAGCGTTGACCTTGTGATGGTGGTAATGGTCCCACAATGTCAACATTTATATGCGAGAATCTTCTCATTGCTGGGGTGTATTGTCCAATGGCACTGGAAGTGTGTCTCCATATCTTGACTTTATGGCAGGGAATGCAAGTTTTAGACCAAAGAGATACATCGCGTTTCAATTTGGGCCAACAAAATCTATCCTGGACTAGATTGACTGAAGCTGATATGCCTGGGTAAGATAAATTGTGGATAGAATCGAAAATCTTTTGGCGAAATTTGAGCGAAATGAATGGGCGAAGTTTCTTTGAAGAAGAATCGCAAATAAGATTCAATCCGTTGTCAAGAGGCATGTTTTGAAATTTGTATGAGGAAGATTTAGACCGCAGAAGGTGTTTGAGTTCCTCACAAGATGACTGAGCTTGCGCAATTTCTTGGAGTGACACAGTGCAAGAAAGTTAAATTGTTTCAATGCGAGAACAATAGTCTGCGGGAATGTTTGTAGGACCTGGTATGTAGCGAATGTCTCTGGTAAATTGACCTATGAAGTCTAAATGTCGTAGTTGCCTTGGAGATGCTTTATCGACGCGTTGTTCAAAAGCGTATGTCAAAGGTTTGTGGTCCGTATAAATAGTGAAATGGCGACCTTCTAGGGTATATCTAAAGTATTTAACTGCCTGATAAGCGGTTAGAAGTTCGCGATCGTAGGTGCTGTAAGATTTTTGGACTGAAGTAAGCTTTTTAGAGTAGAAACCTAGGGGTTTTAGTGTTTGATCACGTAGTTGTTTGAGGGAAGCACCTACGGCATAATCAGAAGCATCCACATGGAGAATCAGTGGTAGCGAAGAAGACGGATGAGCTATTAGTGTAGCGTTTTTTAGTGCCTCTTTCAAACGTTCGAATGCTTCTCGAGTCTGAGGAGTCCACTCGATTTTACGTTTGTCGCGTTTTTTGGGATTCTGGCAGAGGTCGAATAGTGGTTGCTGAATTTCCGCAGCACGTGGAAGAGAACGACGGTAGAAATTTATGAGACCTAGAAATCTTCTGAGTTTTTCAATGGTATCGGGAAAAGGTAGGTCGGTAATAGCTTTGATGCGTTCAGGAAGTGGAAATAATCCAGATTTATTTACACGAAAACCTAAAAATGAAATTTCGGCCACTCCGAATTCACATTTAGATGAATTGATACGGATGCCGTTGTCTTGAAGTGTCTGAAAAAGTTTTGCTAGATGCTCTTGATGTTCTTTTTCATAGGCTGATGCAACGAGAATATCGTCAAGATAGGAGTAGGCAAAGTCAAGATGTCTTAAAGTTGAATGTAAATATCTTTGAAATGTTTGTGCTGAATTACGAAGGCCAAATGGGGTTTTAACAAATTCGAATAACCCAAATGGAGTTATGACTGTTGTTTTGGGAATATCTTGAGCTGCTACTGGGATGTGATGGAAAGCGCGAATGATATCTAATTTTGAAAAAATACGTTTGCCTTCTAACTGGGCATTAAAATCCTGCAAATTTGGAATGGGATATTTGTCTGGGATTGTTTTAGCGTTTAGTGCTCGGTAATCCCCACATGGTCTCCATGAGCCACCATTTTTTGCACCGTGTGGAGGGGGCTTGACCATGGATTTTGGAGGGTCTACAAATTCCCAAGTTTATCATGTGCTGGAATTCTAGCTTTGCTTGAGCTAGCTTTTCCGGGGACAATCTTCTAGCTTTTGTAGTGACAGGTGGTCCTTCCGTACTTATAGTATGGAAGAACTCAACCTCTGGAAGGTTGCTAGAAGAAGTTTCCTTAAAAAGGTCAGGAAATTGTTGTAGCAATTTGAAATACTGGTGTGCCGGGTCTACGAGATGAATTTTAGAATTAATTCCTGGTGGTGGGTTAGCACCGGTCTTAGAGAGGTTTGTCTTTATATCGATTAAACGTCAGTAGATAGTGGGGCACCTGGGACCATCCCCTCCACTTTTTACTGCGCATGCGCGAGTCATCATGCGCATGCGCTGACCTGCGCAGACCTGTGACAGTTGACAGCTGACCTGTCAGATTTGACAGGTGTCAAATGTCACTGACCTGACAGCTGTCAACGTCAGCTGTCACCTGACCTGACATGTGTCAACGTCAAATGTCACCTGACCTGTCAGATGACGTCACAAGCATTCCAAGATGGCTGACCTGTCATAGACAGTCGCAAGCCGGGTTCTCTCTATGGAACTAACCTGAGATGACGTCACAAGCATTCCAAGATGGCTGACCTGTAAGAGACAGCTGCAACTCCTGGGGTTCTCTCTATGGAACTAACCTGAGATGACGTCACAAGCATTCCAAGATGTCTGACCTGTGTGTCCATAGATATCTACAAGTCAGGTTAGCTCTCCATGTGTGTTTGTCTGATTGTTTATTAAGGTTATGTCATGTGTGTTGATTACCATGCATCTGTTTGTTTATTAAGGTTATGTATTTTGTTTATTAAGGTTAGGTGTTCGTATACAGACTGATTACCAAGCCATTTTGATTGTTTATTAAGGTTATGTTTGTATTTGTTGATTAAGGTTATGTTCGCACACACACACACACACTACTGTCTGTATTTGTTTATTAAGGTTATGTTCACACACGTGTTGATTACCAGTCATATGATTGTTTGTTAAGGTTATGTATTTGTTATTTGAATGCAAACAGAGATAATACAAGATTGTACTTACATACAACAAGAGACGTCAGCCTTCTTTCACAGCTTAATACACACACTACTGAACAGGTGTCTTCTGTGTTGAGGATACAGACAGACAACTGATTGCCATTGTTGAAGCTTATACATGCTGTTTAACAAACACGTCATTACAGTTCAAAGTCTTTGCTTAAACTGACAGATGCATGTGTATTTGAAAGAAAAGCATTCGCCTGAACTTAGATTTGAACCCACGAACCTCGAATCAGCCGTTGTTTGCTTTACATATATACACTGTCCCTAAACCAATAGCTCCACAGACACACACGTTAAAAGTTTGTTCGCTGTTGTATATATAAAACAAAGCCAGTTGTTGTTGACATATGAGGTTAGGTGTTTGTATACATGTTGATTACCAATCATCTGATTGTTTAGTAAGGTTATGTTTGTATTTGTTATTTGAATGCAAACACACATAATAATAAGAGTGTACTTACATACAGCAAGAGACGTCATCCTTGTTTCACGACTTAACACATACTGAACAAGTGTCTCTGTCTCTTGAAGGATAAACAACGTTTTACAGTTGTTAACCTTGATCCTGTTTGAGCTTGTCTGTGTATCTGTTTAATATACACAAGAGAGAGGCCCTCTTAAAGGTAAACAACCTGTCAGTTGATGACCTTGTGTTATATCTGTTCAATAACCCCACATTATTCGTGTTTGAGCTTGTCTAGAATACAGTCGTTAGAAGTATGACATCATCCATGTATTTTAGCAGATGTACCACAAGATAAGTTTGTTCAGGATATTATTGCTTTAAGACATACTTTTTAATTGTATTACAAAATAAAAACACATTAATTTTAACAAAGACTTTTATTTGATTCTAAGTACAAGTATGTAAACTCTTTGTTGGAATACATTTATAGAATTATTAACATTAGATGGTTCAGTGTTGCGTTGGTGCTGTTGTTGTTGTTGTCGTCGGTGTCTCTTCATGGCTGTGGGCTTACTAGGTGATAACACTAGCTTCTTTTAGTTCTTCCAAGATTGACTGAATTTCGTTGTTATGAGCAGTATTACCTGCAACTTGGGAAGCCACTAAAAGTCTAAGTCTGTCAACCAACTCGTTTATGTCATTCCAATACACATAGGCTATTTGTTTGTTATTTTGTATCATATAGTTGTTGGTGCTGATGTTGTTTGGGCTCATGCCGTTGCCATCGCTGCTCTTATCACTCTGAGTTTTAAGTTCAGTCTTTTGTTTTTTGTTAAGATGTCTGTCGGTGCTGTCGTCATCGTCTTCCTCGTAGGTGTAACCAAAACCTTGAGGTGTTGAGGATCTACGACCTCGTGGATTTATCACTGGTTTTATTAGAGTCAGATACTTTTCAGAGGAACAACCCTTGGTTCGTGCGTTAGGATCATAGTTCATTTTATGAACACTAGTTGCTTCTAGAATATCTCTATAGTGTTGAAGATCATCATAGGTATACCCTCTAGGTGTTTTCATAAATATCAATTCTAGCAAACCTTGTGTTTGCGGGTATCTCCTTTGGCCCAGTTGAATCTCAGCATCAGTAAAGTCCAAGTGTTTGTTGCCAAGACTCCAGCTACCAGTATCTTTAGCGTAGCGAGCACCATACGTTTGATCAATAGTAGCAAGCCTCGGTGGTTCAGTAAAATACTTGTCTACATAATATCGAACTCGGTCAGGATATTGCTCCAAAAATTCTTGATATGCAGGGTTGGTTGTGACAGTTTGTAGGTCTGCCTCAAGCTCTTCAAATGTTGGGATGTCCTCATCGGAACTTGTCGCCTCAGCCTCTTCCCTTGGTTCAGCTTCAAAAACTTCATGGTCTTTAAGGAACTGTACTTGGGGTTTCGTTTCTGGTATATCGACTTCGTCTTTGATTTGTTCAACCTTTGGTGGTTGCGATGGCTGTTGCTGCTGCAGTGCTGCTGTGTTTTTAGATATTTCACTTAGGGGCTCAACAAGTGGTTTATATAAACGTTGCAGAGCATCATCATTCTCAGCTCTGTTAAGTTTAAGCATTAAATGTTTTTTTCGAATATTGTCAGCAAGTTGTAAAATCCTTTTCTTAACTTTTCGCTCTTCCTTACCCAACACTTCCATTGTGCTACAACTGTTTTTGGTGTTACCAGTCGGTCTAATCATTTGTTTGAGCGATACAGGTTGTGTGGTGGTTTAACATATACTGACTCTGTCACGGTACATGCCTTCTTATTTATCACGATGTCCGGCTGTCTTGTTAGACAGCTGTCTTAGACAGCTGTGTTAGACAGCTGTCTTAGACAGCTGTCTTAGACAGCTGTCTTAGACAGCTGTCTTAGACAGCTGTCTTAGACAGCTGTCTTAGACAGCTGTCTTAGACAGCTGTGTTAGACAGCTGTGTTAGACAGCTGTGTTAGACAGCTGTCTTAGACAGCTGTGTTAGACAGCTGTGTTAGACAGCTGTGTTAGACAGCTGTGTTAGACAGCTGTGTTAGACAGCTGTGTTAGACAGCTGTGTTAGACAGCTGTCTTAGACAGCTGTGTTAGACAGCTGTCTTAGACAGCTGTGTTAGACAGCTGTCTTAGACAGCTGTGTTAGACAGCTATGTTAGACAGCTGTGTTAGACAGCTGTGTTAGACAGCTGTCTTAGACAGCTGTGTTAGACAGCTGTGTTAGACAGCTGTCTTAGACAGCTGTGTTAGACAGCTGTCTTAGACAGCTGTGTTAGACAGCTGTGTTAGACAGCTGTGTTAGACAGCTGTGTTAGACAGCTGTGTTAGACAGCTGTGTTAGACAGCTGTGTTAGACAGCTGTGTTAGACAGCTGTGTTAGACAGCTGTGTTAGACAGCTGTGTTAGACAGCTGTATGACAGCTGTGTGTTAGACACCTGTATGACATCTGTGTTAGACACCTGTGTTAGACAGCTGACTGTCCTGTCTATCATTGTTAGAATAATATATATCTATCGAATCCTTTTCTATATCGACCTTTGTGTACATCGTTTTCCTTCACAATCACCAACACACCATACTTATTATCTTTCCAGCATTGGTAGCAGATAGTTTTAAATTGTTTAAAGTCCATATCGGTGGTTACATGATCGTCGTACACATGTTTTAAATTGGTTTCATCTTGCTTGAATAACACAATAACATTGGTGTTGTCACGTACCAGATGCTTGGGTATTCGTGTATATGTTTGACAGAGATAGAATGAATCAATATTCTTATGTCTGCCCATACTGAAGTATGCTCTTATTTTATCTTGTTTGTCACAAGCTACATCATCAAATATAAACACAGAGTTGTCCTTGGCATCTGCCGGATCTAATATTTCATCGTTTTCTCTATAAGGATAGTAACCAACACCTTTTGTTGCATTCATCACCTCCTTTAACATCTTGTATTTCGGTTGATACAGAGACTTTGAATACACATACACGTTATCAAATTTTAAACCGTTTGCTTCAAACAATAAACTCAGCATGACATTAGTTTTACCACAACCACTCGGACCACATATGATACAGCGAACGGTGTTTGGAAAGAGAGGACCATGCCTCAGTTGTTGTTGAGCTGTGTCCGTAACAACATCGTCTATATTTGTAATGGGTAAGGCAGAAGCGTGTTTGCTGGTACGCATCTTAACTTAAACTAAACTATATTTTATTGGGTGTGTATATATAAATGAATGCAAGTGAGACACCCAGTCAGTATGCATGTTGGTGTCACAGAGTGAGGGTTGTTATTAACAAAGACAGATACAGGTTTTGCTGAAACGTTGCTAGCGTTACAAACACCATGAAAGTTAACAGAAAACTTGATGAGGGGTTTTATGTAATCAACTCGAAGCCAAAGAAGAAGGTCCCATTTAAAAACATACTAAGTCTGATTGAGGAAGTTATAAAAGATAGAAACCTTATTCCAACAGCGAACGCCGTATTTGATATAGCTCATACAATTGTTAGAAACATTGGTGGACGTAAGAATGTGCAGAAACCTCGAGTTATTCCAATACCTAAAAGTGGAGGCTTCCTTCCGTTGTTGCCTCTTATATTTGGTGGGCTGTCAGCACTAGGAGCTCTGGGTGGCGGTGCTGCAGGTATTGCCAAAGCCGTGAACGATGCCAAGTCTGCGAAACAGAAACTAGAGGAGGAAGAACGACACAACAAAACAATGGAAGCTATCGCGATGGGTAGGAGAGGGAGTGGCTTGAAATTTAAGCCAAAATGCAAGAGACTGGGCAAAGGCATGTATCTCAAGAAACAGCGCTCCGGTTATGGGTTGTATCTGCAAAAACCAATGCAATAAAAGACTGAAACAGTAGCCTGTGTGTATCAGTCATGGCGCACACCTTTGTGTTGAAAGACCGCAGCTCCCATCTGTCGTCAGACTACCATCCACCAATTGTTTTGGATGGTAATTATGCTGTTGCCTTGATAGGCTTTCACACCTACAACAACATACCCAACATCTATGAAGGTAAAAACAAATTTCATGTAAAAGAAGGAACCGGTTGGCGAACCATCACGATACCCACCGGTGCTTATGAAATAACACACTTGGAAGAGTTACTTCAAAATGAACTTGTTGGTGCTACAGCAACACACGAACAAAAGCAACAGGCTCTGATTCTGAGACCTAATCCGAACACCATCAAATGCAGACTAAAGTGTTATACAAATGTCAGTTTTGAATTTGATGGTTCGATTGGGCGAATGTTGGGCTTTTCAAAACAAGTTCTTCAGCCGGACACCTTTTATGAATCTGATTTACCTGTTGATATAGTGGATGTTAGACAGATTCGCATCGAAACCAATATCGTGTCTGGTTCCTATTATAACGGACAACCCTCACATACGCTGTATGAGTTTGCTCCGATGGTTGATCCTGGCTACGCAATCGACATAGAACCTAAAAATTTAATTTACTTGCCGGTGAACAAGCAAGAGATTTCCAATATAAGCATCGACATCGTCGACCAAGATTCAGTTCCTGTCAACTTTCAAGGTGAAGAGGTGTCTGTTCGCTTGAAACTTATAAAAGTTGCTTAGTATGTTGATCTTTAAGGATATAAAAGCAAGTGCATCTACCACATCAAATTCAGTTGAGTCAGACACGTCAAAGGGTACGCTTCGTCCCGATAATATTGAGTTCCTGCAAAGCCTGGGTTATCATGTCGTCAAAACTAGAAATATTCAAAGAACCCGTGTTTGATGATGGCATCGATCGAGAAGAGCTGCGCTCTTACTATTCACCAACTAAATCGTTTGGTAACAGCGATGAAATTGAAATAGCCATCAACCAACAAGATGCGTTCGTATGTCTGGCTGAGTCAGCTCTAATAATCGAAGGTGCTCTGGAACCTGTAGCAATCCAAAATGCCACTGGTGCTTGTTATCTGTCAAATAATGGAGGAGCAGCTCTGTTTGAATCAATGACCTATGAGTTAAATAACAAGGAAGTGGAACGAGTGCGAGACCCATACACCACAACCATCATCAAAAGTCTGCTATCGTTCAGTAAGAATGAAGCCCAATCTCTTAGCAACGCCGGTCTGAATGTGTCGTCGGAGCACATCACCTTAAATGATAACAAGTTTCACATGCTCATACCTGTCTGGTTCCTCTTCAGTTTCTTTCATCATTTCAAAGGAGTTCTCTGTGGCAAACATACTTTCCGCTTTACAAGAAGTCGAAACGATTCCAATGGCTATTACAGCACAGGTACGGCACGAGCAAAAATTACCGTAACCAATATGTTTTTAAAGGTAAAACATGTATTTCCCAATGATAAAATGAAATTGGAACTGATGGATAAAATAGCCAAAGACACCTCTATATTTCTCGCATACCGTAAATGGGACATATACGAGTTACCAGCACTCAGAGATATCAACAGAGATGTGTGGGCTGTTAAAACTGCAACCAACTTGGAAAGACCTCGATATGTGATTATAGCATTTCAAACAGATCGTAAGGATAACGTGAAGAAGAGGTCAGACTATTTCGATAACATTGGTATGATGGACCTTCGAGTGTTTCTAAATTCAGAATGCTACCCTTATGAATCTATGAATATGGATTTTGAGAAATCGAAATATGCAGAAGCCTATAACATGTATACAGATTTTCAAAAAAGCTTCTGTTATAAAAACATGTCGGAGCCTATCTTGAATTATGACGAGTTTAAAGACAGAGCTCTATTTGTGATTGACTGTCAGCACCAGAACGAGTCAATCAAGTCTTCAACGGTGGACATTAAGGTGGAGTTTATGAGTCACGCCAACTTCCCAAAAAATACTCGTGTTTATTGTCTGGTTATTCATGACAGTGTAATGGAATATAAACCTCTAACGGGTATCGTTAGAGCCATTATGTAATAATTGTATGTCATTTATGTATCAATATGTACAACTTAATTAATCCTAATAAATTTTTATTGTATGTAAAACAGTTGTTTTATTTTTATTTTGTTGCATTTTTATTAACCCCTTTCTGTCTGTCAGTCTAAGCAAAGACTTCGAGCTGTCATGACGTGTGTGTTAAACAGCTGTACAAGCTCAAACAAGATTATCTAAGATACTTGTTGGGCAATCAATTGTCTGTCTTTTATTACACAGCTCTGTCAGTCTAAGTAAAGACTTCGAGCTGTCATGACGTGTGTGTGTGTGTGTGTTAACAATCAACAACAGCGTCTATATGTTTTGTTTGGTTCAAGTGGATGTCATTAAACAACTGTGTTATTTCTATAACGGGGCCCCATTCAAGACCTCAACATACGTTAGTGTGTGTGTTAAGCCGTGAAACAAGTATGACGTCTCTTGCTGTATGTAAGTATACTATTATATTATTTATGTTTACATACAAACAATACTTATCAAACAATCCTCGTATATCAAAGTTTAATTTAGTTGTTTTAAATTGAGTTTTGTTACTTGTGTGTTTTTGATCACTCCCTATATAAATTTAGATTCATTCATTCAAAATACAAACACACTAACATAAACAAACACGCCGGCAATAAAACCAAGTCCCCGAGTTTTATTAGGCTATTAAAATAAACTCATTAACATATCTAGATGTAAATACGTTTTTCTTATTGATATAGTTTACTTGAAACGTTTTTGTTATTAAATGATATTAGATAGGTAAATTGGTACGTGTTTTAAATTTCTTTTTACTATAAATAAACAATTGTTTTTAACATTACAGTTCCTATTATTCAATTGGAATGTAATATAGATACCACCCCTGCCTACACACACAAACTCAGCAGCCTCATAAACTCGTTTTATGTAACAGGTTTCTGTTTTATATATATACCCACTGATAACAAACTTTCATCGTATGTCTGAATAGCATGATCGGTTTAGGGGCGTTTGCATATCTTAGTAAGTTGTATGGTTGGGGGTTCAAATCTAATTTCTGGCGAATGCTTTTCTTTCAAAAATCATATTTCAAATTAAATTGAAAATTTCAAATTACCCGCTCAATATATCTTCCTCATATATGTATGTGTGTGACTAAACCGAATGACTGTGTCCAACAGATGTCTCCCCTCGAGCTAGAGAATATTCTCTACACTCTACAACTTTACAAATAGAATGTTCTCTAGCTTGAGGAGTAAGATCTCTGGACACAACAGACAGAAATTTTCAAACAAATTCAAATTTCCCGCCAAAAACCAAATACCCTAACAAACTTCAATACACCTTAACAACAACAACACAATAAACAAACCAAACAGCTGTGTTTACGAACACCTAACCTTAATAAACAAATACATACATAACCTTAATAAACAAACAGATGCATGGTAATCAACACACACACATGACATAACCTTAATAAACAAATACAAACATAACCTTAATAAACAAACAGATGACACGTGAGCGAACATAACCTTAATAAACAAATACATAACCTTAATAAACAATCAGACAAACACACATGGAGAGCTAACCTGACTTGTAGATATCTATGGACACACAGGTCAGACATCTTGGAATGCTTGTGACGTCATCTCAGGTTAGTTCCATAGAGAGAACCCCAGGAGTTGCAGCTGTCTCTTACAGGTCAGCCATCTTGGAATGCTTGTGACGTCATCTCAGGTTAGTTCCATAGAGAGAACCCGGCTTGCGACTGTCTATGACAGGTCAGCCATCTTGGAATGCTTGTGACGTCATCTGACAGGTCAGGTGACATTTGACGTTGACACATGTCAGGTCAGGTGACAGCTGACGTTGACAGCTGTCAGGTCAGTGACATTTGACACCTGTCAAATCTGACAGGTCAGCTGTCAACTGTCACAGGTCTGCGCAGGTCAGCGCATGCGCATGATGACTCGCGCATGCGCAGTAAAAAGTGGAGGGGATGGTCCCAGGTGCCCCACTATCTACTAACGTCTATGTTTCATATCCACAAGTAAAGCAAACTCTGCTAGAAAATCAGCGCCTATAATTGGTTGGTTGACATCGGCAAGTGTAAAGGGCCAGCAGAACCTACGGCGTAAAACTAGATCCAAATCTAATAGTTGTTCGCCATAGGTATGAATAGGGGTCCCGTTTGCAGCATACAAGGTACGTTTTGATTGAAATTTCCGTTGGTCGTGAGTGGGTGGAATAACTGAAATATCCGCTCCAGAGTCGATTAGAAATTTCATATTGGAGCGTCTACCAAAAATAAAAAGGCGGCGTGTTAGGTAGCTCCTGTCTCCTGCCGTGGAGGAAGTGCCTTATTAGTTTTCCGACACATGTTTTGCTTTAAAATTGCAAGGTTGGATGCAACGTTTGGCCTTGTTGCCAAATCGTTCATGATACCAACACGTGGAGATTGAGGAATTTGTGTTTATGGAATTTCGAGAAAGCTTGGGTCTTTCTCGGGAGGTAGATCGGGAACGCGTTCGCAATTCGTTGACTGATGCTGTTAGCTTCTCTAATTGCGCTTCTAACTTGGCTAGCTTGTCGGGCTCGCGTGACTGAATTCCAGCCACGTTGTATTTATCTCCGGAAAATTCCACGATTTTGTCTGCTGTAACCGACAAATTTTCTAGAGAATCGTTGCTCAAAGCCAAAATTGAACGAACGTTGACTGGTAAACGTTGTAGAAATAAAATTTTAAGGAAATGCTCTCCAATCTGACTACCGGCTAAAAACTTCATTTCACGTAAAAGTTGCGATGGTTTTCTGTCGCCTAATTCTAATTCTGTTAAAAGTTTATTTATTTTGCGACTTTCGGACTCTTCAAATTCTAATAAAAGACGTTTCATTAGATCTGAATAGGGGGTTGATGGTAGTGGTTAGGTTAAAAAATCTGAAATTGACTCTGCGACATCAGGATCGAGTATAGCGAGTACATGACTGAATTTTGTCTTTTCAGAACTGATCTGCGATATATCGAACTGGGCGTCAACCTGCATCTGCCAGATTTTCACGTTACGTCTCCATATAGGAGGTAATTTTATTGCAACCCTTGCTATGATATTGCTGCTTGAAGAATCTTCGGTTATTGTGAAAAACATCAGATAATTTTTAAATTAGAAAGGACTGACCTGTTTAGATATTCGTTTTCTGTGGGCATGAGCACGTGCGTGGAAGTTTGGCGACGTCGGCTGGAACATCAGGCTCGGCATCTTCGGCTTGCGGCACGGGGTCACTAATATGGATGTTAATTGCACTTGTTGATATTAAATCCATACGTAAACATTTAATATAACTTTATTACTTCACTAACTGAATAAACAATATGATACATTTAACTTTATGATATAATAACAATTACAACAGTACATAGCAGATAACTGACCGAGCGTGGAGGAGGTGTGTTCACTGTAGCGGTTGGTAGAGAGCAGAGAGAGAGAGAGAGAGAGAGATCGCCTGGTGTCTCTTATATGCCGTAGTTCTTGACAGCTGGCTGTCGCATAACGTAACGCAACGTTTAACTGTCAAGAGTATTTATGCAGAAACATAGAGCAGTGTTGACGGAAACACTGCGGCCGGAACCACCGCCACATAGTCCATTTAATTATTCACGTCATATGTGTATTTTTTTATATTTTATATTACTTTTTTGCTTTTCGACTTTTTATGCCACGCCACTAACCTCAAAAATTAAAGGACCTCCAAACAACAACAAAAATTATATCTAGCCATCTTGTTACATATTTAGTGTAATACCGATAAAAAAGTTATATTATTTAGAAAAAAAAAAATCCCCACTGACTGAAGGAACTATTTAAATATGCACCCCACTAAACGGGTGAATATGAGTTTGTTTCAGTTGCTTTAGTACGTACACATGCAGTCCCATTTCCAAATGGAGATAGCAAGAGATGTCTCTGTGCTAACAGATGAACATTGAACATCCTATTTAAGTCCAGACGAAGATCGATACACGATTTCAAACGGTACGATGATTGCGGAAGCGGAACAAAAATATGGCCTGTAAAACGAAGATTAGACATCAAGCCGTCGTATAGAGAGAGAATTATACAATCGGCAAAGGAATTAGTCTTTCTGAATAGATAAGCTTCAACTGGATACTAAATCTCTTGAGCATTAACTAATATAATATGAGTAACTGCGAGACAGTAAAATTTATTGTGCTAATCTTTGGAATCTATTAAGTTGTTTTAGGTCGTTGCCTAAGATACAAAACAAGTGCTGACGCAGAAAGTGTGTTATTGTAGGGAATTTTCATATAAATCTGTCACACATTGACATCAAGTTAAAAGAAAATTGGTAGCGAATTTTCATAGAAAATATGAATGAGGTGATCGCGACCCTTGACATTTGAAATTTATGTCTGCATAGAACACATGTCCTGGTCAGTTATATATATATATATATATATATATATATATATATATATATATATATATATATATATATATATATATATATATATGTATACAGGTGGTCCACGACGAGTAATGTATTAGATTATTTCCGAAAATATACATTTTTTAGTGCTGAAAATTCATGTGCGGGGGATTTCGAAGATGCTCTATTCAATAGAAGTAATTTTCAAATGGCCGACTTCCGGTTACACCGTAATAGATATAAATATTTTTTTTAGAATACTCGTCTAATTTTAGGTTAAAAGTTATTAGGGTATGCTCTCCCTATCTTCAACGGTTTTCGAGTTATGTCAATTTGAGAATTCTGTTCAAGGGGAGGCTGACTTAATGAAGGCGATTTCGTGTCGTGTTAGGATGCTGAAAATTCTTTAATTTGTCAGACACGTTCCAAAGCCATTAAGATTTGACATGATTGTGAGGAAAGATTGTTTCATATACAGGGGGTGTTTTGTAGGATGTATTAGAATTTGGTGTGTTTTAAACTAGAATAACTCATTAATTTCAAATAGAACATCCTGTATATTATCTTCTCATTGAAAAGAGTAGATAATTCTCTTTCAAACTGTATTAGCATTCCCTATGCCTAAAGTTGATAATTGTCGAGATATTTGCGGTTTACCAAAAAAAAAAAAAAATATGTTTATGAAATTTCAACAAATAACAGAGAATAACCAAAAGTATTGAAAGTTGAAAATGATTATGACTATATAAGAAACTCATGATTGATATTGTTCAAATTGTGTACCATTCGCACTAATTCATCGCTCTAAGCGCATTACAACTCCTTCACTTGTTGTACGCCGTATTTCTGCGGGATCAATATTATCCAAACAATTACGGACTCCATCTTTAAGTTCTTCCCTAGTGTTGACTGGAGTTGCATAAACATCTGATTTCAATTTACTCCATAGGTAAAAATCCAGAGGACTCAGGTCGGGGCCAATTGTATATTTAGCCGCGTCCCATCCACCTCTCTCCGAATTCATCATTTAAAAAGTTCCTCACCTCTGCTGAATGATGCGCAGGAGCCCCATCTAGTTGATACCAACAATTCACATACGCAGTAAGTGGTAAATTGTCCAAGAAATCAGAGACAGTGGTTCGCAAAATCTCTAGGTATTGGACAGATGTCAGATTATTATCATAAATGCAGTACGATATTTTATCATCCATCAGAAGATCAAACAAGTTGAAGCTGAATTTCCTCTGAAAACAGCGTTCTCTTTTGATATGAGGATTGTCTTGAGCCCAGTAGTGAATATTATGCCTACTGGGCCCACTTGCAAAATCACAAACATATATATATATATATATATATATATATATATATATATATATATATATATATATATATATATATATATATATATAGGCACTCTCAAATAGTGGCTGAATTTTAAAGCTTTTTGCAGAAATGTTTTTAGTATATCTGTAGAAATTATTTTTGTAAGATTTTTGGGATATGTTGGTAATTAATAAATGTTTAGCAAGTTATTGTAAAAAAAAAAAGTTGTCGAATTTTTGTGAAAAATATAATTTAGTGTAACATTACTGAAGGCAATGTCTGTAAAAAAAAATTGCGGATTTTTGTAAGAGAAATTTTTACAAATTTTCATAATTTCTTTCATTTTGGTCCTAAAGCTGTTTGTGAATAATTATATCTTGGCAGGCGTGTAAATAGCTTAAAGAGGTGCGTTGTCCAAGAAAATCGAACCAGTTTTTTTCTGGAACTGTTTAAGTTTATTTTCGGAAAACGTTTGTACTTTTTGAAACAAGAAAGCTATTTTAATGAAATAAGGTACATTGTTAGTATACTATATAGGTTATACTGCTAACCAAATCCTTTTAAAAACAAGACATATTTGCCATTAAAAACTTTTTACGAAAATTCGCTACCATAACGCACTTGCTGCCTCTAGACTTTTAAACATGTTTGCATGAAATGATATTTAAGCTAGGAGAGTTTGCTGACCTGACTATGTCATAAAAACAAGTAGTTCCGAGTCGATACCGTTCACCTGAGGAGACAGAAAGGTTCATTCAACACATAGGCGATATTGAAATTTAAAATTTACTTTAATTCTGTATTTGACAAAGCTGAGAACTTCACCGAAACTACAGTTATACGTTTAATAAAATGGTGCAAATCATGTTGTTTATTCATATAAGTTAAACTATTTCTATTTGTGTTCATATTTCGTGTGGGTCGTACCAGGTATCATACTTTTCCGAGCTAGACATGTTTGAAATTCAATTAAAAACTGGCTCACCCCAATTGTAACCTGCCGAAAATTTAATGAGAAAAGCAGTTATATGTGACGGACCTCAAGTGAACTCAAATCTGGACGGTAGTGAGGTCACTATTTTATATAAATCCTACCCTAAAAAATTTTTACCTATCAGATTTATATTTAGCAGGATTAGAAATACTTTATAAGGCTGGGAGATCTTAATACTGTTTACTACTTACGCTTTTGTTGTATTGTTGGACTGCCTGAAGTCTTATGGTTGTCAGAGATCCAAACTAGTACCTGGTTACTATGATTTTTCTACAAATTTACTACGATATCTCTAAATGCGATATTTAGAATTTTAAATTGTGCTGTAGCGAAAGTCAAGAGGGTTTAAGGAGAAATTATTCTTCAATCAAACATATATGTAGACAAATAAATATTTAAATTCATTGGCAAGCATTGCAATTAAAATAAATTTTGTCATACGTTTTGGTAAAGTTGAAATAAATATTACAGTAAAGAAAATGAAATAGGGCGATTATTACATGTCTGAGAAAAGAAATTAGCCATTGCAAACGTCAAGATTAAAAAGTTTATATCAATTTACATAAACAAAAATATTTAATAATGGATGAAACTAAATAACAAAATAAAGTTTTATAAATATAAAGATAAACATTCAATGGTTTAAGTTTTATTTTTCATTCATTACCCTTGGTATTTTCCAAATTTTACATGAGAGTTAAATGAAATACCCAGATGCTTAATTGGCCAGTTTACTTAATTACTTAATTAAAACAAGTTAATTTAAGTTAAGCTAAAAAAATGTAAGATTAAATTTCTAAATTACAAGTTACAAGTGAAATATCCAAAATATTTTGCTTTTTTTTTTTAAATTTTAACAACACACCACGAGGGCTTACTGCCTAAATACTATCGTACCGTGGGTGTTGACAAGGAGGAAAGAGGCAACTTGTTAATTCTGGAGTTGAAGGTTTGGAGGTTCGGAGGAGAAGGAAAAACATGTGCCGGCAAGGAATTCCACAATTTGGAAGTCCTCGGGACAAAAGAGCGGGCATAACAAGATGTTCTATGTCTGGTGACCTGGACAGTAAAGGGTGCATTCGCTCTGTTCCCCTGGTAGATCTGTTGGGGGCAGCAGGGTGGGGGAACTATGGAGGAAAGCTCCTGTGAGCAGTGCCCGTGCATAAAAGAGAGAGAGGTCACCAACGGCACGTCGGTGGGCAAGGGATGGCAGCCTTTGGGTGAGGGTAGGGTCACCGATGAGACGTATAGCTCTCTTTTGAATGGAGTCCAGGATAGCGAGTGTAGAAGCGGCAGCTGCACCCCACATGTGGGAGCAGTATTCGAGGTTTGCCCTTATTTGTGAAGTATATAAGGTATATAGATTAGCTGGTGAAAAGTATTTGCGAGCCCGGAACAGGAAACCTAATTCCTTAGCAGCCGCTTCTGCAATTGATGTGACATGTTGGTGCCAATTAAGATTTAGATCCACAGAAATGCCAACAAGAGAAAAGGACTCATTACTTTGAGTAAATTGGTTGTTCATTGTGATGGGTCTAGGCCTGGTGTATCTCTTAAGAGAAAGAAAGCAAGACTGAGATTTGGTGGGGTTGAATTGTACAAGATTTCTACTTCCCCAGTCTAATATTTTTTGGAGATCCACGGAGACAGAACCCTCCATGTGTCTACGATCCTCATCTAATTGGGCTAAACAGACAGGCTTAGAATATTGTATATTTGAGTGGAGGGTGCTGTCGTCCGCGTAACTGTGAACTGGGTTGGATATGCTAGAGAGGAGGTCATTAATGTGGAGAAGAAACAAAGTAGGGGCTAAAGCTGAACCTTGAGGAACTCCTGCATTAATTGGATACAGTTTAGAGGAATGGCCATCCACAACAACAGAAATGTTCCTGTTAGAGAGGAAATTTGCTGTCCAGGTACAAAGTTTTGGTGGTAGGCCATAGGCCAGAAGTTTATTAAGCAGCGCTGCGTGCCAGATCTGGTCTAATGCTTTGGATATGTCTAGAGCAACAATCTGAGATTCACCGTGTAGTTCCATAGACTTGTTCCAAGAATGGGTGACAAAGGAAAGGAGGTCGGCAGTCGATCTGCGCTGACGGATCCCATACTGCCTGTCGTGGATTAGACTGTGTTTTTCAAGAAATTTCAGTAATTCGGTGTTTATATACTTTTCCATCACTTTAGAGACGACTGAAAGGAGAGAAATAGGCCTGTAGTTGCCTGGAAGCGCTTTTTGCCTCAGAAAGAATGCGGACATAGCGGTCTCTTGCGTCGTTAAATGCTTGACGATTTTCTTGACTGGGATTGTGTAGAAGCGTTTTGTGAGCTTTGATCTTTTCAAGTCTGGCCTTGTCACAGGATTTAGAGAACCAGGGCTTTTTAGTGGCTGAAGAGGTTTTCTGTGTACGTGGAATAAATAATTCCATGCCAGCTTGGATAATTTCGGTGACGTTTTGTGAGATATCAGAGGGGTCAGGATGTGAGAAGCAGACAGACGCCCATGGAAATGAAGAAATGTAATACGCCTCTGGTCCTCGTTCGCGAAGGTGTAGTGCCAAACAATACGTGGGTGTGATGACTGTGTGACCTCGGGTTGCATTTCGCAGGAAGCAGTGACCATGCCGTGATCTGACCGACCAATTGGAGCGGTGACTGATGTCTTATAGCATTCACGTTTTGTAGTAAGAAGGAGATCCAAGGGATTTGAGCTGTGTGTTGGGATACGAGGAAAGTAAGTAGGTTGCTGAACCATATTGGCTAAAGGATTGCTGATTGCAAAGGCCTCTGCTGCTCTCCCTTGTGGATCGGTTTTTGAACATCCTAGCCATTCCTTATTATGGACATTGAAGTCACCAAGAATAGTGACCTCGGAGGAAGGATATTAAGAAATCAGATAGTCGGTTTTTTCAGAAAGGTAGTCAAAGAGCTGGACAAAGTTGTTGTCAGAAGGTGACCGGTAAATGCAACATATGAATTTAGTTGCAGCCCTGAGAGAGAGTTTTATCCATAGTATGTCTTTTCTTCCAGCTTCTAAATTGGGGAGTCTGGTGCAGGGTAGATTGCTACGGATGCGCACACGCCTCCATGCAATCTAAAGGAAGTGAGGAGCTCATACCCCGGGAAATTAAGGTGATTAGTGGCTGTTTTGGCACTGATTTGGGTTTCGGTGAGGAAGAAGAGTTGAGGCCTGTTAGCCTAGAGGAAATGGTGGACGGAGTTCAGGTTATAATTTAGGCCACTGTACACCCCTCTCCCGGAGATCCGAATGGAGGGGTATTTTGCCTCCGGAATATTTTGTACAAGGAGAAGCCATCATCATTTTTGTTTATAACGGAAACCGACTCATACACCAGAACTGGAAACGTCCGTTGGGACTTCACCGGCCCCTTGATGTATGGGGTGGTACCTCCTCAGGCGTGAAAATAATCCTTTACTATTACGTAAAGGAAAATTCCACTACCACCTGCTATGGATTGAATTGGATCAATGTCTACCCCTTTAAAAATAAGATTAATAAAGGGACTATCAATTGTCCAATAGTTATGCTTTTCGACATAGTAGGGGGGATACAAAACATTATCATTTTGTATCCATACCTATCGTCAAAATAGATAACTGATAAACTACATTAATTAATAAGAATTTGCAAAGTAACACATCCGAATTTGCATTATTGACAGAATGTTGAGACATAGATATTAAATTACAGTAAATTTAAACACACGTCCCACTGATATGTTGAAAGTTAGTTTGGTTCACTTGAAAGTTCATACTACAAAGATTCGAAAGTTAAATGCCAAACCAAAATTTGATGTTCAGCACACGGATGGAATTTAAGAAGAAACGAACTCACCAAGACTGAGCTGCATGGAGAAATTCGGTACTCCAGAGTTACCTGTTGATTGCTCAATGACATTCCAAGGCAGATACTAACTATCAGTGCTCGCCACAGGTTCAATGTCTCACAGGAAGAAAATCGGGAAGAATGCAGTGCACTTACATAGACTAAAGGCAGACCAATTGCTTTTACCAATGCCTCGCTAGATGAAGGGTAAAATCGTATTGTAGACAGACAGCTCTGTGGATGATGTCACTCCTCAGGCAAATTAATCAGATTTTCTTTGCAGTTTTAAAATGCAAATGACGGTTTCGAATTCAAAACATGTGGTTCAGGACCCAGAAAGTTGAAATCAACATTTGTGATAACCTTAAGGGACGTTAAAATTTCAGAAACAAAAGCGTCACTGTTATTTCGCGGTTTTCACTAAAATGCATAATTAATTTCAGATTAGATAGGACTCAAAACACTTTAAACTACTACTAAGATCATAATCAAACGATATTTCAAGCCAGAAATAAAATATTAGACATTTTTAGTGTAACTAAAAATGCCCCGATAATTAAAACATGTTGATTGCTCTGCAGTCCACACCCGACTCATCGTTCGCGGGTAAATGAATATCCCTTCCTACTGATCTTATTGCGTATTATTTTTATTCTTCCTTGTTGCTCAAAAGGAGACAGATAGAGGAAACCCACCTTAAAACAACAATGGACTCGTCCGTCCGTTATTTTATGGTTACTATTGCATGACATCAGCCTCTGTTATTCCGAGATTTCCAGAACAATCAAGATATTATTCTTTTCCTCAACAAAAATGCAACGTCTTTCGAAATTTGGATTTCGACGTATATTATAGGGAATTCAGTACTGGTGTTGCGATAATGAATTTCTTTACAGATATTGGATTGTCGGCTATTAATCAAGTCTCTTACGGGTTGATTTTGAATATTTAAAGTGGTAACGAAACGCAATCGTTACATAATATCCATGTGTCCTACCCAAACACCGTGAGGTTAATCACTTTGACAAGACCAAAACTTAAGTAATCACTTATTAGTGAATTTTCTTAGAAAAAATTCACTAATGGGGAGACCCAGACTTTTGAATTTTGAAAAAAACCCCTAGAACCCATATCCGGGGTCAGTTTCAATTTTTATATGTTTATATATATATATATATATATATATATATATATATATATATATATATATATATATATATATATATATATATATATATATATATCACACCAATAACTCTAAAAATAATAGGCCGATTTTGATCAAATTTGGCATGTGCCTTTCGTTTGTTAATGGCTTGGATAAGTTCGTTAGTCAGGAAGATCTGATGAGGTTTTCTGGGAAAATTTTGAGTTTTCATTCGAAAAAAATTATTATCTCAAAAAGTAATTAGCCGATTTAAATAAAATTTGACACGTACGTTTCTTTTCTAAATGGCTTTGACAAGTTCGTTAGTCAGTAAAATCGGATGAAGTTTTCCGGGAAAATTTTAAGTTGTCATTTGAAAAAAATTCTTATCTCAAAAAGTAATAAGCCGATTTTAATAAAATTTGGCATGTACCTTCCTTTTGTAAATGGCTTTGACAAGTTTGTTAGTCAGAAAAAGCGGACGAGGTTTTTCAGGAAAATTTTGAGTTTTCATTCAAAAAAATTTTTTTCTCAAAGAATAATGGGCCGATTTTGATATAATTTGGCATGTACCTTCCTTTTGTAAATGGCTTTGATAAGTTCGTTAATCAGAAAAATCGGACGAGGTTTTCCGAAAAAATGTTAAGTTTTCATTGGAAAAAAATTTTTATCTTAAAAAATAAAAAATCTATGATAACCAAATTTGGTAGGTAGGTTTATGATATAAAAAGTAAACCATACACCAAAATTTAGATTTCTATGTTACAAGAAAAAAAGTTATAATAAAATATTTTGTGCCAGATCATTTCTATGAAAATTCACTACCATAACGCACTTGCTGCGTCCAGGCTTTTGTTATTTTAGTGCGCTTCTCTAGATATACTTTCCTGATTTGGACACTCCCCGTAAAGTTGTAAAATAAAATAAAAAGCAATAATACTTTTATCAATATCCAACACCTTTTGGCGGTAAAGCAAAAATTTACGGTGATTCGGAGGCTGTTTCTCTGCTACAATACAACACACCCGCGACTATATAAAAGGAGATATATTATGGAACATCTAATATCAAAAAGTTTCCCTCATAAATTTCATGTTCCGTTTTATAGCGACCCATTTTACACCATATTATCCACTTCATTTATTACGGAAGTTTTGTGACTGTACCAGGCATTGGCATAAAGGCCTAAACAGCGTATTCTTGATTAATATCTGTATTAAACCAGCCGTTATATCGTCTTGTTCGAACAAATACCTATCTTAAACGTAAATACGAATTTAATTTCACAGCTCAGGCGGAAATTTACGGTCTCAGAATGAGCCGTCTTCAAATTTAACAGCATTTGTAGTCGATAATGAGGTGTACTCTGCGTATCTTCTTCAGAAGAGTAGGTTTTATTTTGTCGTTAAAAAATAACATTAAAATTCTTTTTTTATATTTTCCTTTACTTCCAAATAATTTACAACGGGCAGTAAGTGAGTAGCGCACTTAGTTTTCTATACAAATAACAGAAAAATTTTAAAGAAGTTTTTTTAAAATTTCAACAACACACCACGAGGGCTTATCGCCTAAATACTATCGTATCTTGGGTGTCGACAAGGATGAAAGAGGCAATTTGTTAATTCTGGACTTGAAGGTTTGGAGGTTCGGGGGAGAAGAAAAATATGTGCCGGCAAGGAATTTCACAACTTGGAAGTCCTCGGTACAAAAGAGCCAGCATAACAAGATGTTCTATGTCTGGTGACCTGAACAGTAAAAGGGTGCATTCGCTCTGTTTCCCTGGTAAATTTGTTTGGGGCAGCAGGTGGAGGAACTATGGAAGAAAGCTCCTCTGAGCAGTGGACGTGCAGATACCTATAAAAGAGAGAGAGGTCACAAACGGCACGTCGGTGGGCAAGGGATGGCAGCATTTGGGTAAGGGTAGGGTCACCGATGAGACGTATAGCTCTCTTCTAAATGGAGTCCAGGATAGTGAGTGTAGAAGCGGCAGCAGCACCCCAGATATGGGAGCAGTATTCGAGGTTTTGTCTTATTTGTGAAGTATATAAAGTACATAAATTAGCTGGTAAAAAGTATTTGGTGGCCGGAAGAGGAAACCTAAATTCTTAGCAGCCGCTTCTGCAATTGATGTGACAAGTTGGTGCCAATTGAGATTTCGGTCCACAGAAATGCCAACAAGTGCAAAGGACTCATTACTTTGAATAACTTGGTTGTTTATTGTGATAGGTCTAGGGCTGGTGTATCTCTTACGAGAAAGAAAGCAAGACTGTGATTTGGTGGGGTTGAATTGTACAAGATTTTTACTTCCCCAGTCTAATATTTTTTGGAGGTTCACGGAGACAGAACGCTCTATGAGTCTGCGATCTTCATCTACTTCGGCTAAAGAGACAGGCTTAGAATATTGTATATTTGAGTGAAGGGTGCTGACGTCGGCGTAACTGTGAACTGGGTTGGATGTGCTAGAAAGGAGGTCATTGATGTGGAGAAGAAACAAAGTAGGGGCTAAAGCTGAACCTTGAGGAACTCCTGCATTAATTGGATACAGGTTAGAGGAATGACCACCCACGACAACAGAAATGCTCCGGTTGAAGAGAAAATTTGCTGTCCACGTACAGAGTTTTGGTGGTAGGCCACAGGCCGGTAGTTTATTAAGCAGCGCTGCGTGCCAGACCTGATCAAATGCTTTGGATATGTCTAGAGCGACAATATGGGATTCACCGTGTAGTTCCATATACTTATTCCAAAAATGGGTGACAAAGGAAAGGAGGTCAGCAGTTCATCTCTGCGCTGACGGAATCCATACAGCCTGTCATGGATTAGACTGTGTTTTTCAAGAAATTGTAGTAATTCGTTGTTTATATACTTTTCCATCACTTTAGAGACGACTGAAAGGAGAGAAATAGGCATGTAGTTGCTAGGAAGCGCTTTGGATCCTTCTTTGGGAACGGGTTGTACTCGAGCAGTTTTCCAGTTACTAGGGAATATGCCTCTATTGTAGGATGTCTGAAACAGACGAGTCAGGACAGGAGCAAGTTCTGGTGCGCATTTTTTGAGATCAATTGCTGGGATCTCGTCAAGGCCAGATGCTTTCCTGGTATTAAGAGAAGAGAGCATCTTTCGTACCTTTTTAGTTTTGAAAGTGATATCCGTCATTTTATGCGCGACATTGGGGACTGTTGGTGGTTGAACATTTGGAGGTGGGTTGAGAGTAGAATTGCCGGCGAACAACGAGGCAAAAAGTTCAGCCTTGCCTAGGGAGGTAGAAACAATTTCATCCCCTGAGACAAGAGGTGGGAACGTACTCTTGCAGAAATTATTCCTAATAGATTTTGCAAGAGCCCAGAAGGGTTTGCTGCCGCGGGAGCTTAAGGGGACTTTGTTTGTGATGTGGTTATTAAACGGTTTTTTTGCCTCAGAAAGAATGCGGACATAGCGGTTTCTTGCGTCGTTAAATGCTTGACGGTTTTCTTGACTGGGATTGTGTAGAAGCTTTTTGTGAGCTTTGACCTTTTCAAGTCTGGCCTTGTCACAGGATTTGGAGAACCAGGGCTTTTGAATGGCTGCAGAGGTTTTCTGTGTACGTAGAATAAATAATTCCATGCCAGCTTGGATAATTTCGGTGACGTTTTGTGAGATATCAGAGGGGTCAGGATGAGAGAAGCAGACAGACGCCCATGGAAATGAGGAAAATTAATCTCGCATTTCGTTCCAGTTCGCGGAGTTGTAGTGCCAAACGATACGTGGGTGCGATGACTGTGTGACCACGGGTTGCATTGCACAGGAGCAGTGACCATGCCGTGGTCTGAGCGACCCAGGGGGGCGGTGACTGATATCTTATAGCAGTCAGGATTTGTAGTAAGAAGGAGATCCAGGGGATTTGAGCTGTGTGTTGGGATGCGAGGAAAGTAAGTTGGTTGCTTAACCATATTGGCTAAAGAATTGCTGACTGCAAAGGCCTCCGCAGCTCTTGTTTGTGGATCGGTTTTTGAAGATCCTAGCCATTCCTTATTGTGGACATTGAAGTCACCAAGAATAGTGACCTCGGAGGAAGGATATTCAGGAATCAGATGGTCGGTTTTTTCAGAAAGGTAGTCAAAGAGCTGGACTGAGTTGTTGTCAGAGGGTGCAACAGATGAATTTAGTTGCAGCCATGAAAGAGAGTTTTATCCAGAGTATGTCTTTTCTTCCAGCTTCTAAATTGGGGAGTCTGGTGCAGGGTAGATTGCTACGGACGTACGCGCACACGCCTCCATGCAATCTAAAGGAAGTAGGGAGCTGATATCCCGGGAAATTAAGGTGATTAGTGGCTGTTTTGGCTCTGATTTGAGTTTCGGTGAGGAAGATGAGTTGGGGCCTATTAGCCTGGAGGAAATGGTGGACGGAGTTCAGGTTAGAATTTAGGCCACATATATTCGAGAAGGATATGTTAAATCTTGATGCTGGCGCCCCCTGTACACCCCTCTCCCGGATATTGGAATGGGGGGGGGGGTATTTTACATCCGGAATCTTTTGTACAAGGAGGAGCCATCATCATTTTTGCTTATAAGGGAAACCGACTCATACACCAGAACCGGAAACGTCGGTGGGACTTCACCGGCCCCGTGATGTAAGGGGTGGTACCTCGTCGGGCGTAAAAAAAACCTTTACTACCACGAAAAGGAAAATTCCACTACCACCTACCATATTGCAAGTATACCACACCAGCCAACTATTATAGAGCTTACCAGCTCTAGAACTTGCGTCGAAAGTTTGAGCGAAGGTTCACAGTCACGTTTTATGTCAGCGCAAATGCTCACAAATGAAGTTACGTAATTGTCTAATATATTTAGCTTAAATTAATATTATTAAAACATTTAATGAAAGGCTTCTAATCAGACAACAAAACTTATTAAATTTCCCTACGCGTTTTGGCCAACTCCGTAGCCATCTTCAAAGGTAAATCTAGAAATATAATAAAACGCTCTGTCAGAAAACGTTGTTCTTTTGTAGGAAATTGTGCTTATTAGAGCACAATGGTATCAAGATACTCAATACAGAAACGTCAAGGTTAAAATCTAAAGTCAAACAGTAAGACAAGTTAAAAAGCTACAGTAAAAATTAAAAATTCAAAGTAAAACTAAAATCAGTTACAGCAAAAAGCTAAAATCTAAAATAAAAATCTTCGGGACACAGCAATTGCATTATAGTAGTGAATTTTCATAAGAATTATACGCTATTTGTAAGGTATATTATTAACACTAATTCTTTAAATTAAAATGGACCTGGCAGACCGATTTTAGAGGTCGCAGTTATTTAAAAAGTTTATATTTTCTATCGAGCTAGAAAATTATAGTTTGGTAAAGATATATGTAAGTACTGTAAGGCTCTTTAAAAAATTTTGTTACAAATGTCATTAAAGTCTCAAAATTTTTCTAGAAACAATTAGTTATTTACAAAGGGAATGTACCTGCCAAATATGGTAATAAATGGCAGGTATTTTTCCTTTTAATTGCTTGGATGGTTTTGTTTTAGTCAACCCAATCGAACTAGTTTTTGCAAACAAAACAACAAAAAATGTTTTTTTAAAACCAACTTGTAGTTATCCGCAAAGCTCATTATGTTATTTGTCTTTAATTTAGTACGTATTCTGCATTTACATAGGTGTCACTATGGTTCAAGATTGAAGATTCTAGCTTAATAGGAAATTGAGTTATCGGATTTTAAATATTTTTACAAAAACTCTCTACCATTATGTGTTTGCTGCACCCAGACCTTTTTCAACATTTATTTACTGTTGCTGTATCCACACTTTTTGAAAAAGATGAAACATTGTACCTCTCTATGTAGCTCTCTATAAGATTGACAAACAAGGCAACCTAAATTTGATTTTTGGAAAAATATTTTAAACAAATCAAATGTGAACAATTTAAACAGAAATTGAAACCTTTGGTTCGCTGCTTTGTCGCAGAGGTTCCCCTTTCCCTTCTACATACATACAACCACCGCCAATGCATAAACAAGAACAATGTAAACAAGAAAAGTTTCTGGGGATCAACCCTCAAGAAAGTTACGGGACCTGCGGTAAATATAGGGGTTCTGGGCGGGATAAAGAGAATTTTATAGAAGTATAGTTGCAAAATGGGATAAAGGCAGCTTATATAGATCTAACTAAACTGTTTTTTTCGCACTTGTCGCTCACATTTCATTTTTATCTTCTTCCCCGTCCAACAACCGTATTCAATCCTGGTCCCGTAACATCTTTGGGGACTGTTTGCAAGAAATATTTCTTGTGGATTGTGCATCCAGAAGGGGATTTAAGAATAATTTTTTTCTAAAAAGCCCCGGTGTGCTAATCTGCAAATTTACCAAAAATTTAATTTTTATTTACAAAACGAATGTATCTGCCAAATTATAAACGTGGAAGGTATTTTTCCTTATTAGTCGCTTGGATGATTCGTTTTAGCCAACTCAATCGAACCAGTTTCGGCAAACAAATTAACAAAAATGGTTTTCTAAAACCAATTTGTCGTTGTCTGTAAAGCTCATTGTGTTATTTTTTTAATTTAGGTCCCACGCTGTTTTTATATAGGTTTTAGTATGTATCAAAATTGAAGATTCTAGTTTAATGGGAAATTGAATTGTTACCATTTGGAATATTTTTACGAAAATTTTGTACCATAGCGCACTTGATGCACCTAAACCCTTTTCAACATTTATTTACTATTGCTGTATACATACTTTTTGAAAAGGAAATAAATAAATTTAAACAATAGAAAATTTTTAAATTAAATTTTTTATAATTTACACAACATCTGTATATTGGTATAGTTTAAACTACTGCATGGTATTATGTAGTGTCATTTACCTTACATTTTCCATATACGACATGAAGAGTAAATAATAATGAAAATTCACTGAAAACAAAAAGTAAACAATAAATATTCCCTTATTCTAAGGTATTACCTGAGTCTTATTTTTTGTTTATGACGTCTGTAAGCAAAGAAGAAGAAGAAGAAGAAGAAGAAGAAGAAGAGGATGATGATGATGATGATAACCCTAATTCGACTCCTCCCCCTACTCTCAGTTTGCAAAATCACAAAGGACAATGACAAATAGCCAACTGGCGTTGTCAGATTTAACTAGGAGGGGGCAATGGATTTTAAATACCTTGAAGAATGGGAAGCTTAATATTTATACATAATAAAACGTTGATCTAGATTGCCTTTAAACAGATTGAATAACTTTCATTAAAATTTTTATTTATTACTATATATGTTCCTAATATCTTCAAATTCTGATGACAGTTTTGGCAAATGACAACCCCGCTGATTATTTGTTGTGACATATTTTTTTAACCTGTCCGTTTGAAGTTTAATTTGGAGCATTTGTTTGCAATAGCAGCGTGATCCTGATATATCTCTCTGACCTTGTATAACATTATAGGCATCCATTCAGAGGTAATTTCAGGTTATATCGTAAATTATTTATTTTTTATTTGGTTATAACTCAGAATTTACTAAGCCAATGAAGTTCAAATTGGGTAGAGAGTGCCACTGATATGATATCTACGTGCGTTCTGGTTTCATACTTCTAGTAATTTAAAAGATATTGCGTTTTCAAACAGTTTTCCACATTTTTTTCTGAAAGTATGTGAATGTCAAAACTGTCTAACGAACTTGTCCAAGCTATTAGCAAAACGAAGGGAATTGGGAAATTTGGTTTCTATTGATGACGTATTTTTTGAGTTATTGGTTGGATACGTACATACATATATATATATATATATATATATATATATATATATATATATATATATATATATATATATATATATATATATATATATATATATATATATATATATATATACTTTTCAACTGACCTTGGATTTTCGTTCTAGTGGCCCTCATTCGCGCTCATGTAAAGAAATTTTTGCAAAAATATTACCATCGATACCTCTCTGTTAGTACATTTTCTTAATGACAATTCACTAATAAAGTTAAACACGCAATATATATATATATATATATATATATATATATATATATATATATATATATATATATATATATATATATATCACTCTGAGAGCAGCAACATTGTTCTATTCTATTATTGTGTCTAGAGTCCCAACATACTTATATAGAAAGGTAACGCACAGAACTGATGTTCATAGCATTAACATACGGTCGAAGGGCTTAATTTCACCACCTAAGTACAGGCTAAGACTGTTTAAACGGTCTTTTACCTATCAGGTATACGCTATATACAATGGTCTTGATGAGAGTGTTGAGAGCTGTTCTGTGCGTTCCTTCAAAAAGAAACTGTTGCTGATTATGCGTGGTGTTTAAGCAGGTTGCCGGGCTGACTGTTGACTACCAGTTTTGCATATGGGCGTAAGTGGGAGAGCAGGGGATGATTATACAACCGTCTGAACTTCGCTCAATTCACACAGTTTCTTATTATTTTTCTTTTAATTATGTACATGGAACTGTGTTTTTGTAAACTACGTTGTATTGTTGTATTTTTTTGTTCTTTTTAATTGTGCACTTGAGTATTGTACTATCTACGGTGTGAATAAAGGCTATTTTATTATTATATATATATATATATATATATATATATATATATATATATATATATATATATATATATATATATATATATATATATATATATATATATATATATATATTTATCTGTGTGTGTATGTGTCACACCTTCCTTTTGCAAACGGCTTGGATAGTTCGTTAGCCAGAAAAATCGGCCCAGGTCTTTGCGGATAATTTTGTATTTTCTTTCGAAAAAAAATATATATCTCCAGAAATATCAAAGCAAGGGTAACAAAATTTGGGATGAGTGTTTGTATTATAAACAGTGAATTATGTACCAAAATTTGGGTCTGCATATTTAAAGAAAAAGAAGTTATGGGCAGTTAAAGAAAAAATTTGGAGTTTTCCTCAAAACGTCAAAGTCGCGATTTGAAACGTCAAAATTTGCAATGTTTTGTCAAAGAACCTGAAGCAAATACGGTTTATGAAAAGAAAATGTTGCAAGAAGGCTGTTCTGCGAACCCTTAAGTTTCGTCTTCAACCGTCACTGTCCTTCATTTTACTAAAATATTTACAGAAAATACATTTCAAATAGACCCTTTATCGAATGCTTTGGCTGAAGGTTTAGTTAAGTTGGTGCTTTGGCTGTAGGCTTAGGTAAGTTTATGGTTTAACGGTCTATAATTGTTAGCTAATTTTTATAGCAAGAATTCGTTAATCAGGAGACTGCGACTTTTAAATTATAAAAAAATTTCTTCAAATAAGCGCAAATTAGGCTCCCTAGAATCCATATCCGGGTTTACATTCAGTTCTTATTTGTTTACATATACACAGGGTGACACATTTCTACCGTAAAGCTCAACATAATTGTAATTACACAAGATACGAGAAAAAATAGTATACGTTAATTATAGGGTGTCTTAAGCTGCATCTTATAAACATATTTTGGCAACCACAGGATGGTCCATAAGTCGTTGGTGGTCTCTACAATTGTTTTTTGGAACAGCTTTATATTATTGTATTTTTGCATTTTTCATCGAAATATGATTCAGGTTTGTAAGAAAAAAATCTGGACGCAGCAAGTGCGTTTTGGTAGCGAACTTTAATTAAATCCTTCACATTTCAATAATTCAATTTGCTATGAACCTAAGGTTTGTTGGCTAGGAAACCAACATTTTAAGTTTATTTTTGGAAAGTTTTTGTACATTTTCAAACAACAAGTAATTTGGCTGAAATATGCTACATTGTTTCTACTATATAGGCTATACCGGTAACCAGATTGTTGCCTGCTTGCATTAGAGAGACATATTGGCTAATAAAAATATTGTTATGAAAATTCACTTCCATTATGTTCTTGCTGCGTCCAGACTTTTTTTTAGGTCAGTTAAAACCAAAAAGGTTTTCTGTGAACGATCCTAATACTTTTTCCGCTTTTACTTCTTGGGTACCAGTGAAATCATGCTTAGCATACAACGCTGACTTTTAAACCCGATTTCTGCACAGCTCTTCTAAAAAAATCTGTTAAGAAAACAAATTAAAATCAAATCTTTTTTACAACAATTACAGGCTACATTGTCCGTAAGCTAATCTTGATGCCTTGACAAAAATAATTAGCGCTTTTGCTAGATGTTTGTCAGCTGTTTCCTTTTATAATTAATTAATGTCGGATCTCATTTAGGTATAAAGGACCTTTTAATTTCACCAAAATGTAATTTTCAGTAAAATTTAACAAGGGTAACACTTTTCAAGATACCAGTCACTGCCTGCTTTGCTCACCTGCAGGCACAGTTGAATAGCTCCATGGAGACGTGTTTATATCTAGAAGGTGCTTTGTACAAAAACAAAGAGAAAAGGACCGACGGCTACAAATTGAACATTTAAATGGTGTCATTAACTTACACATTTTAGTACGCTCTCACCTTAATGAGATCTTAACGACCCAAAAGCTGTCATGTTCGAATGAATTGTTCAGTAAACAAGACTGTCCGCAGTGTCAGTTTCATTAAAATTGGTGCATAAACTGACGGACTATAAAATTAATATTACCAATAAGTTGACAATGATGAAAACTCTGGACAGAGCAGTGCGTGATGATAACGAATTTTCATAAACATAATCTTTATTCAAAGATAAGTAGTTAAGTAGTCGCTAAATACCCAATTTAGATCCTGCGAAAATAACAAAAATTAAATGGTCAACTCAAGTTTTTATTTGGTTAAAAAAGAGAATTGTTAATGGAAATACGAATAAAGATAATGTATAATTCATTGATTGTTGTTGCCCTTACTTGGTGAAACTGGTTCATACTATATATAGACTTGGAGACTACTTCTCCGGCTTCAGTGTTTGGTTTCGTTTCTGTAGGTTATTGTTTAGTTATTTTATTGTTGTAACTGTTATTATAGTTATTATAGGCTAGTTTTATCTTTTTAATGTTAGATATTGACATACATCACCTAGACATTTTGAAAGCCCCATCTGTCATCTGTGTTTCATTTTATTTTCAATTTGATGAATTTTTTGATCAAAACATCATATCATAACATAGCAAGAGATCTTTATTTGTAGTTGTCATGATTTCGTACTAATTCAATTTTTATCTGTCTGAGATTGCTGTAAAGCAGCAAAACTAGTCACAGAAGGGTTGAACAACATCCGAGAACATCTAGAATTCATAAGGGCCTCTTGCTTCAGTTAGCTAACGCGCTGGCTACGCCCTTCACCTACAGAAACGAAACCCAAAACTGAAGCCGGAGAAGTGGTCTCCAAGTCTGTATGTAGTATGGACCAGTTTCACCAAGTAGGGGTAAGAACAATCAATGAATTGAAAAGGTCTTCTACCGAAGAGCTTGCTCATTTGTATAGAGAACTGAAAATCAAGCGGATAAACGCTTCTCAGAATGCATGGTTTAATCAAGAGTGCATAAAAAGGAAGGTCATCCCGAAGTACGTAATCATAGCAACTACTGCAACATCAAATCAATCAAAAATTGCTGTTAGAAAAGCCAGATTCATCTGGTTGAAAGAAGAATCCAAGAAATGGTTTTCAATTTGTGACAGTTTGCTTCTTTATATCAAGGTAAAATATTCAGAACTCACTTATAAAATACATCCAGTAGAATTTGATATATTAGATGACCAAATACATATTTTAGTTAGTGAATTAAAATTTAAAAAACGCTTAACACAGACAAACAAAATTAGAAACCTAGAAAGCACACAACATTTACATAATCGAGGAAGATCTCCCCCACAAACGCATAAGTTCTACAAAAGATTTGAAAACCTAAGCGATACAATTTTTACAACTGAAGACATTTCTTTTCTGAATAAAGGATATAGGTAAATACTGCCCAAAACGTAAATTTACACACAAAATTAAAGAGATATTAGCTTGTGAATCAGAAATTGCTTCCAGATCTATCAGGCAATATAAAAGATTAAAAATATGTGCACTTTTAAGAAATTTAACATTCTAAATATGACAAACGGCAAATTATTCAAACTCAAATTGTAAATTCTCTTCAACATAAAATATCAGAAAATGATTTTGTTCTTACCAAAGCTGATAAAGAAAATACAACTGTAGCTATAAGTAGGGACGCATATAACACCAAAATTAATGATTTTATTACTACATAAAATTTAGCAGAAATTGGGAGACACCCAACAAACGCATTTCAGACAAAACTGAGAAATGAACTTAAAGTGTATCTCTGTTTAGTCAACAAGAATAGAAATATCTTTTATATTTTTCTATAAAAGCCCACAACCACCAAAAATGTATGGCTACCTGAAAATTCATAAGCAAAATGTTCCGGTGAGGCCAGTAGTCAGCTATCTTAATACACCTAATCATAAGATAGCAAGCAAACTGGTTTCACTGATTACAGAACACAATTACATTCCAAAATATTCGGTTAAGAATTCCTATGAACTTACACAAAAATTAAAAACCATAATTATTCCCACAAATAGTAAATTAGTATCGTCTGATGTTTATAGCATGTATTCTAAGATACCCCTAGAGAATGTTTACCTCTATTAGAAAAGGGTTTAATAGAAAAGAACGTAAATGTCATAAAATACAAGAAACAGTGAATATTTTTAATGAATGTATAAAACAAAACTATTTTAAATTTCATGATAAAATTTATATGCAAAATGAAGGCCTACCTATGGGTAGTCCGTTGTCACCTTTATTAGCCAGCATATTTATGGAAAACTCAAAAAACCAAATTTTAACATCAGAACTTTCGCATAATATTGTCTTTTGGTACAGATACGTAGATGATATTTTAGCATGTTTTCAAGGAGTCGTACAAAATTAAATGAATTTTTGAAGTTTATTAATAACCTTCACACAAATATTAAGTTCACTTTAGAAGAAGAAGCTAACAGTTGTATAAATTTTTTAGACTTAACGATAAGAAAGTTAGAAAAATCCATTTGACTTTTCAATATATAGGAAACCAACTTACACTGACACAACCATACCCTACGATTCATGTCACCCTTTTTACAAAAGCTGTCAGCCCACCATTCTACGATACATCCTGCATTTTCAATACCTATGTCACAAAACAATTTTAAAAAAGAAATTTCAATAATTAAGCAAACAGAATTTAATAATGGCTACTCTGTTAAGATAATGGATAAAATGATCGAGAGAAAAAAATACAAATTAGCGATCGATTTAATTTATACAAATATTAGAGACAAAAAAGACAACAGATACGTTTCGATAACTTATTTTAGAACCATTTCAGAAAACATTTCAAAAATTTTAAATACCTTTACAAATAAAAAGGTAGCTTCTAAATCTTGCAACACGACGCGTGATTTGCTATTCAACGCGAAAGAAAAATCTTGTTTCCTGACAAAAGCTGGAGTTTATAAATTAGCTTGTACACATTGTAACGCAATCTACATAGGTCGAGCTTCTAGGAATATTATCACCCGATACAAAGAACATATTTCTGCATTTAAAAATAACCACGCTGACACATCTACATTTGTAAAACATATTATTGATACCTACAGTAAATAACCGCATACAACCACAACATTTTTGTAATGACAAACGTAAACTAGACTTTTTTGAAGCTTTAGAAGTCAAAAAGCACACATACTACAATTAAACGACCAAACTGATTTAATGAATTCGCCTTTCTTGGACATTCTTCTTTTTATTTAATCAAGTCAAAGAAAATAAATTTATCTATTCTCTCAAAAAAGTTGTAACAAGATAATGAGTTGACGTATGTCGATACTTTCGTTGTATAGAGACTGCTTTATTACTGTTGTTGTTTAGTTATTTCATTGTTGTAACTATTATTATAGTTATTATAGGCTAGTTCTATTTTTTTATGTTAAATATTGACATACATCATGTAGATATTTTGAAAGCCTCATCTGTCATCTGTGTTTCATTTTAATTTCAATTTGATGAATTTTTTGATCAAAACATCATATCATAACATAGCAACAGATCTTTATTTGTAGTTGTCATGATTTCATACTAATTCAATTTTTATCTGTCTGAGAACGCTGTGAGGCAGCGAAACTAGTCACAGAAACGTTGAAGAACATCCTAGAATATCTATAATTCATAAGAGCCTCTTGCTTCTGTTAGGTTACGCGCTGGATACGCCCTTCACATACAGAAACGAAACCCAACGGTTAATCCAGAGAAGTCTGTATGTAAAATGTATAGGGCGTTTGCCGAGGCCCGTTCGTCTGAAGTTTATGACCTTCTAGTCCGAACTCGAAGGAGAAAATTTGGTTTTGGTCATAAGCGGTAATGACAAATCCAAAAAGATTACGTTGAAGTACATGTTAATTCCGGTTAAACCGAAAGTACCATGTACTTCTCTTTTTTGAAGAGAACATTCTACATGTCTTTACATTTTTAGATTCAGCATCAAATTATAAATCAAATCTTTTTAAAGTACTAAAGTCAAAAATGCGGCGTTTTCGAGTTATTAGTTTTTCCGAAAATTTTGTAATACCTCATTACTGTGTTTAACATATATGCGCTACTATTCAAGGTCGGAGATTCTACTTCGGTAAGGAGAGTGAAGAAGCTTGGTTCTAAGTGAAGCGGAGTTGACATTTTCAGTAACTTATCAAGAGCCTTCTATATTAAGCGTCCAACTAGAATAATTATACTTTTCTGCTTGGTCTTCTTGCACCTTAAAATCTCTTTAAAATTTTTAAACAATTTCTTACATCCATCTCTTGCCATGGCCGAGATATATTGATTTTTAATTAAGATTATGTTTGCAGGTATTTAGATATCTGATCATACTTAGTCGCATATGTCCAAAAATTTGAAGAATCGAGTAAAATTTAACACTTCCCAAAATGTTTCATTGAATATCTTGAAAAGGAACGGGAAGCACATTTAAAATTTCTCATGAACTTCTGTCTATGATTTATCTACATATGCTATTTATTATTGTTGTTAGCAGCTTATACAACTAATGCTCTTGTTCATAATAAATTGCTTGATTTCTTTGTTACTGGTGCTTGATCATTTTACAGCCATAGCAAATTAGCTATGTAGGGAGCCGATACTTGATCTAACTCCATTGCCAACTTAAATAAACAAACAAATTGATTTACACTATTTTTGTATAGTTTTTATTTTATTTCAACAACACACCACTAGGGCTCACAGCTAAATACTATCATACCGTGGGTGTCGACAAGGAGGAAAGAGACAACTTGTTAATTCTGCACTTGAAGGTTTGGAGGTTCGAAGGAGAAGGAAAAACATGTGCCGGCAAGGAGTTCCACAATTTGGAAGTCCTCGGGACAAAAGAGCGGGCATAACAAGATGTACTATGTCTATTGATCTGGACAGTAAAAGGATGCATTCGCTCTGTTCCCCTGGTATATCTGTTGGGGGCAGCAGGTGGGGGAACTATGGAAGAAAGCTCGTCTGAACAGTGCCCGTGCAGATATCTATAAAAGAGAGGCAGGTCACCGACACGTTAGTCTGGAAAGGAAGGCAGCCTTTGGGTGGCGGGAAGCGTAACCGATGACACGTATAGCTCTCTTATGAATGGAGTTCGGGATAGAGAGTATAAAAGCGGCAGCGGCACCCCAGATGTGGCTGCAGTATTCGAGGTTTGGCCTTATTTGTAAAGTATATAAGGTATAGAGATTAGCTGGTGAAAAGTATTTGCGAGCCCGGAAGCGGAAACCTGATTTCTTGGCAGCCGCTTCTGCAATAGATGTGACATGTTGGTGCCAATGGAGATCTCGATCCACAAAAATGCCAACAAGTGGAAAGGACTCATTACTTTGAATAACTTGGTTGTTCATTTTGATGAGTCTAGGGCTTATGTATCTCTTATGAGATAGAAAGCAAGACTGAGCTTTGGTGGAGTTGAATTGTACAAGATTTCTACTTCCACAATCTAATATTTTTCGGAAATCCACAGAGAAAGAACCCTCCATGAGTCTGCGATCCTCATCTAATTGGGCTAAAGATACAGGCTTAGAATATTGTATATTTGAGTGAAGGGTGCTGTCGTTGGCGTAACTGTGAACTGGGTTAGATGTGCTAGAGAGGAGGTCATTGGTATGGAGAAGAAACAAATCAGGGGCTAAGGCTGAACCTTGAGGAACTCCTGCATTAATTGGATACAGTTTAGAGGAATTACCATCCACGACAACAGAAATGCTCAGGTTGGAGAGGAAATTTGCTGTCCGTTTTGGTGGTAGGCCATAGGCCGGGAATTTATTAAGCAGCGCTGCGTGCCAGACCTGGTCGGATGTTTGGATATGTCTAGAGCGATAATTTGGGATTCTTCGCGTAATTCCATGGACTTTCAGGAAATTTTAGTAACTAGGTGTTTATATACTTTTTCGTCGCTTTAGAGACGAGTGAAAGGAAGAAAAATAGGCCTGTAGTTGCTAGAAAGCGCTTTGGATAATTATTTTTTTGGGAGGGATTGTACTCGAGCAGTTTTCCAGTTACTAGGGAATATACCTCTATTGTAAGATGTCTGAAACAGACGAGCCAGGACAGGAGCAAGTTATGGTGCGCATTTTTTGAGAACAATTTCTGGGATCTCGTCGAGGCCAGAGGCTTTCCTGGTATTAAGAGAAGAGAGCATCTTCGTACCTTTTTAGTTTTGAAAATGATATCCGTCATTTTATGCGCGACATTGGGGACTGTCGGTGGCTGAACATTTGGAGGTGAGTTGATAGTTGAATTGCCGGCTAACAACGAGGCAAAAAGTTCAATGTCATCCCCTAAAACAAGAGGTGGGAGCGTTCTCTTGCAGAAATTATTCCCATTATATTAAGCAAGAGTCCAGAAGAGTTTGTTGCCGTAGAAGATTAGGAGAACGTTGTTTTTGATGTGGTTATTAAACGAGTTTTTTGCCTCAGAAAGAATGCAGACATAGCAATTTCTTGCGTCGTTAAATGCTTGACGGTTTTCTTGACTGGGATTGTGTAGAAGCATTTTGTGAGCTTTGACCTTTTCAATTCTGACCTTTTCACAGGATTTAAAGAACCAGGGCTTTTGAGTTGCTGAAGCGGTTTTCTGTGTACGTGGAATAAATTATTCTATGCCAGCTTGGATAATTTCGGTGACGTTTTGTGAGATATCAGAGGGGTCAGGATGAGAGAAGCAGACAGACGCCCATGGAAATGAGGAAAAGTAATCCCGCATCTGGTTCCAGTTCGCGGAGTTGTAGTGCCAAACGATACGTGGGTGTGATGACTGTGTGACCTCGGGTTGCATTTCGCAGCAAGCAGTGACTATGCCGTGGTCTGACCGACCAATTGGGGAGGTGACTGATGTCTTATAGCATTCAGATATTGCAGTAAGAGGGATATCCAAGGGATTTGAGCTATGTGTTTGGATGCGAGGAAAGAAAGTAGCTTGCTGAACCATATTGGCTAAAGATTTGCTGACTGCAAAGGCCTCCGCGTCTCTCCCTTGTTTCAGTTTGAAGATCCTAGCCATTCCTTATTATGAAAATTGAAGTCACCAAGAATAGTGACCTCGGAGGAAGGTTATTCAGAAAGTTTATTCAAGCATAGCAAATTTTGTAGAAAATTATCCATAAGTCAAAGCCAGATGTGAGTTTAGATTTATGCGTTTTTATTATAACTGATTTGGGCATTCAATTTTATAAATTATTAGTCTCAGTGACCTAGTGGTTAATATATTCGTCTGCTGAAATGAAGAGCATGCAGGGTGTTTTAAATTTATTGCCACTTTTTCGATACCAAATGTTGATATCTGCCATAAAAAGCTTTCCTTTAGTTCATTCTGCTAAATTCGCTGTGTACTAATAAGAATCCATTAAAGGTATTATTTGAAAGATAAAGAAAAGTTTCTTATAAGAATATTTATTTGTTACTATAGGTTAGGTTGCAGTTTTGGCATTTTTCATAACAGAAAACTTACAAGCTGTTACAATGGAACCTCCTAGGGTGTTTCAGTTGAATTTTGACATTTTCAGTCATAGGCAACTAAGTATGACCAGATATCTGACTATCTGCAACCTGTAACATAAAAATCAATATATATATATATATATATATATATATATATATATATATATATATATCAAAAATGGAAATACAAGACATAGTTATAGAAAAGCGCTAACAAATTTTAAAGATATTTTAATATGCAATAAGACCGGCAAAAAAATATAGGATGTTCTATTTGAAATTGTTCACTTATGTATTAAATTAGTTTCTCCAGTTGGACTCTAAGTATAGAACGCTCTGTGTATGTTGCTGCGAACATCAACTTCGCTCTACTTAGAGCCAAGCTTTCTCAGTCTCCTCACCGGGGCAGAATCTCTGATATTGGTTAATAGAGGCGAAAACCACACATTTGTGGCATATTATTCATTTATATTCGATGCGAGATCTAAAAATTCAACAATACCTAGGATGTTATATTTAAAATAACAAGGTACGTGGTACTTCATGTTTAACCGGAAGCGCTATATGCTTAAAAGTAATTTCACTAGATTCCACATGACTGCTTATTTTATAACTTTTTCTACTCAAAATTTGAACTAGAAGGTAATACACTTCTAATAAACACTCGCGAAACACCTAACTGGCAGATTTTCAGTAAAATCTGTTACTATGTTTCTAAGAATCCCCAGCAAATACCTCTGAGAATTTAAGTTTCCGTTATAAATGTAATAACACACAACATTGTCACAAATTAAGGAGAAAACTTTGAAACTGAATTTGTTTTGGAAATTTCGATGTCTCGTTAAATGCGGGTTCTCTCTAGCCCAATAGTGCTCGTTCTTGTGATTGACAATACCCTCTCAATGAAACCTAGACTCGTCTGTCCATATTATTTTTTTCAAAAATAAAGGATCTTCTTGAATTGTTAAGACAGTTCAAGATGTTGTGAATAATTGTCTATTTCCTGTATCAGGGTGGTCAATTTTGAGTAGTGTAACGTGTGTGGTCATCTGCATCTGAGAGGGTGTGGGGATAGTGCATAGAAACTAAAGGCTATAAGAACACAACTGCATTTCATGTGAGACAGTCACAAATGTTTTAGCTTTAGGTACATTAATATAGTATAGTTCAGTTAGTAATGTAGTGTATATAAAATCTAGTCAGTGCCAGTTAATTTATAAAATAAAAGGACTCATCCACGTTATTAATAAGTGTTTGTTCTTTGGTCTTGTATCCGAACCAGCGTGTAACGCAATTAATTTAATACCAATAAATACCACTCAGTCTCAATCGTTAACAAAACAAAACAAAAACATTGTTTTTAAATATACAGTCCACTGAATTCTAAGGTGTGTATTAAACATGAATCTTTATTAATAAATCTTCACAGAAGTTTATCCTTTGTTGGTAGTCACTGGGGTGGAGTTTTATACGAGCTGAAGTGAGAAATTATGCAATTGTGTTATCTCAATATTTTGTGTATTGCCCAGATAGATAAACCCAAATCTTGTGACCCACTTCTTAACGAACTTTGTGGATATGCTTCAAAATATGCAAGAACTATAATTTCATATATTTCATTGTCTTCAATTTTGTTGTCGTGTCCGTATTATTCCATGACTTGAACACTTGTTTATAATTCTGCTCAACTTTGTTCTATTCATTGGAGCCAAATGAGGGAATCTGTTGTTGAAAATTCGAACTGTTCTCTCAACTATTCTGTTACATTCATCATATATTGAAAACAAATTGAAAACATCAACTGCAGAATAACGAAAATAAATAGTATTGTTATCCATATTATTTTAGCCCTTCTGATAACAAAAAATCAACAACAAGCATGCAACAATGAAATCGCCTAGAAAGTGTTAGTTGAATTTCACTCTGTTTTTGACATTTTCAGTCAAAGGCAACTACCTATGACCAGATATCTGATGTATGCGCCAAAATATAACAGAAGAATCGATAAATCTCAGTAATGATAAAAGATAGGTATAAAGAAATGTTAAAAATTTTCAAAGAGATTTAAATGTCCAATAAGATGAGCTGAAAAAATATAGGATGTCCTATTTAAAATTATCAAGTTATGAATGAAAGAAGTTGTTCAAGTTAAACGCTTAGTATAGAACGCCATGTATAAGTTCTCCATCGCTTCCTTGAAGCTAAACATTTTTAGCTCAATTACTAAGGTAGAATCTCCGATCTTGTCTAATAGCAGAGCTATCTTTAATCAAATATGGTAGTGACATTTTTAAAATTTTCGAAAAAATCGAAATAACTTGAAAACGTCACATTTTTGACACATGATGCCTTTATAAAATGTATTCTAGAATTCGATGCGAAATCTAAAACTGCAATAACATATAGGGTGTTCCATTTAAAATAACGATAGTACATGGTACTTCCGGTATAACCAGAAGTACTATGTGCTTAAAAGTAATTTACTTTGTTTCCACATAGCAGATTATGGCCAAACCCAAATTTTCTCTTTCTAATTCGGACTAGAAGGTCATAAACTTCTAATGAACGCGACTCGCCAAACACCCTATATATATATATATATATATATATATATATATATATATATATATATATATATATATATATATATATATCCCACTTAAGATGGAAACCCCCCTGGAACTTTTGTAATTATAATTCGATTTTTATGAACCAAAGATCAAAAGATATAAGAGAAAAACTCTATAAATGCTGTCACTAAGTGACAATAATCATCACCTTAATGAAGATAATCTGAAATTCATAGAAAACGTTAGACAACGAGGACAGCTAAACTCCTTCGAAAGTATATATATTGCGAAATATAGTTACAACAAAAATTGTATGAACGTGTCACCACCGCCGATTACGATTCACCTGATCGATTGCTTTGTTAAATAAAATTCCCACGTTTTAACACCTCCTAAAGAAAACATAATTATACAAATAGTTCCGACAAAGCAAACTATGTTAATTTAGTTGTCGTTGAACTTTCCCAAAATTATTAGAGATAGACACATTTTAGATGAGGTAGTAGGGACAGCGCAAAGACCTCGTCCGGCGATAAAAATACAATACACTGCAGAATTTGCTGCGTTTACTTTCCCATCTCAGTTAGGTCTTTTTACCTAAGATCGGGTATATAAGGTAACGTTAGTTTTTTAAGTAGTTAGAATTTTTCATCCTCTGATGACGCTAACTTTGTTAGTGAAACGATCTTTCGGTCTTTTAAAATGTATTTTGGTGATGTGGGTTCTCCAAGTGTACTTGTCTATAAATGCTGTGCAAATTGTTCTCTATGTCACCTGATCAAAGTTTTTCTATGTCAAAAAATGGGAAAATAGTTAGTGCCATTTTTAGGAAGGAAATAAGTACGCTACTGCATTCAGCATCACTTAAAATAATTACATACCAAATTTCATCAATAAAGATAAATGATTACCCATTTCCGAGAGCTTTATTTGTGTGGCCCTTCTAATATGGTCACCCTTGTAACTTTTGTATTCATAACCCGATTTTCTTTAGCAAGACCTTAGAAGATAAAAAATTAAGAAGTCTATAGGTCCTATAAAAATTGTTTCCTATGTCATTCGATCACGGCCTACTAAAACTATTTTTATACGTCACAGCATTTGTACTTTGTTTTCTTCAAGTTTCGAGATGTTGATTTTCATAGTTCTTCATAATAAAATACTTCTTTGATGAAATTCGGTAGGTAACAGTTTTGAAGAATGGAGAATCCAGTGTCGGAGTTTTTTCATCAAACTGAAAGCCAACCCTAAATAAACCTTGTTGAAACAATTTTCACAGAATCTATAGACTAGTTTAATTTCTATCTTTTCAGCTCTCGTAAAAAAAGATCGCTTTATTAATACAAAAGTTACAGAGTTTTTTAATAGTAGAAGGGTCACACAAACAAGCTTATCTGAAATGGTAAATAATTCCTGTTCTGAAATGAAATTTTCCATATATCTATTTTGAGAGATACCGAATATAGGGGCGTACTTATTTTCTCCCTCAAAACAGCCCTGAAACTTTTTCCCATTTTTTTAAATCAAAAAAATGCGTCAGTAGGTCTTGGGCAGGTGACATAGAGAACAATTTTAACAGAATTCATAGAGTTTTTCATCTTATAACTTTTGATCTCTGGTTCATCAAAATCGAATGATAATTACAAAAGGTACAGGGGCGTTTCCATCTTAAATGGGCCACACTGTGTATATATATATATATATATATATATATATATATATATATATATATATATATATATATATATATATATATATATATATATATATATATATATATATATATATATAGGACTTTTCTGTCTAAAACTTTTTATAAAAGCATATTCTTCCTACTGGTAATATGCATGCAATACCTGACCACTTTAACTGAATTCAAATAATTTCCTTGATTTCAGTTGAAACCATAGAGACGTCTATATATATCCCCTTGTAGATTAATCCAGATTTGCTGTGGTTTCTACAACAGTGGAACAGCGTGATATTCCTGACAATAATTCGAAACTAGATCCCATGTTTTGTGCAGGTTATGCACAATTAATCATTGGAATACGTTTTCAATCTCCAAGCTCTAAAATTAAGCATTGTAACGTCGAGCTCTGTAACCATTAACGTTTGCGAGACTGTTAACTACATAAAGTAAATAATTGTAAAATGCTATTTAAAAAAGCCTGGACGCAGCAAGTGCGTTATGCTGGTGAATTTTCGTAGAAATTATCTGGCACAAAATATTTTATTATAACTTCTTTTTCTTGTAACATATAAATCTAAATTTTGGTGTATAGTTTCCTTTTTATATCTTAAACCTACCGACCAAATTTGGTTATCATACCTTTTTTATTTTTTCAGATAAATTTTTTTTTTCAAATGAAAAGCCAAAATTTTCCAGGAAAACCTCGTCCGAATTTCCTGACTAACATATGATGGTTACTGGCGAGAATGTTTCGATTTCGGACCCTTTGGAAATCTTCTGTTGAAAGCTCTTAAAGTTGACTATTCTGACATCTGCCAGCTCTTTTGCTTGAATAAGAGTTTTGCCGACTAGTAGAGCTTTCTTAAAAAGATCGTTGTCTTCTGGTTCTATAATACCCACCACTTGTCCCGAAATGTCTCCAACTATCTTCACTGGGACAATACTTTCACTCTGGGCTCTCACAACGACATCTTCTTTGGCCGTGACTTTTCGAATCGCAAGGTTATTGACAGTCGACATGACTACTTCCTCATCACCGATATTTAAAACATTGTTCTCGAGATCTAACTTGACACCGTGACCTTGTAGAACATCTAGTCCAAGTATAATGGGGTCTGATATGGCGGCAACAATAACTTTCTGTTTGGTTTTCCAAGCTCCAATTTGTAGCTTGACCTCAGTCTCACCAAACACACGAATCTGTTCGCCACCAGCTGCAGTCACTTTGTAGATTCCCTCTGGCTCTCCTACCCGCCATCTTGGTACCACATCACGACGGATAATCGTCCTGAATGCGCTGGTGTCTACAATCATTTGAGTCTTCCTGTCGCTGATGAATCCGTCTACGACGAGCGTGTTGCCACAATTGTTGACCAGTGAAACAGTTGTCGACTTCGGAGCATTGCAGTGAGCAGCCGGCTCGCGGCCCCTAAAGCTAGCTGTATAAGTTTTCCTGTGTGTTGGTTGAAGATGATCTTGGGGGCCCGGCATTCACTCCTTATATGTCCCACCTTGCCACAGTTCCAACAGCGTATGGCACTTGCACGATGAGCTTCCCCTGGCTCCTTAGTGTCGTGTGCTTTATTTGTTCTTCTATTTTTTCCAATCGCTGCACAACCTTGGATAAATCTGTTATATTTTCTTCTTCTGGTACTTTGAGACTGCGAACCCTCACATTAGCTTTGGAGGCTTGCTTGGCAGCTTCAAATTCTAATGAATGTGCCAAAGCATCGTTTAAGTTTTTAGGTCTCGCCATCCTCAGTGGCTGTTGAGTGGCGGTATCCCTGATACCTTCAATAAATGTTTGCAGCGACAGCTGGTTCAAAAATCCACCGGAGCTGTGGGGTAGGCTGATCGCGTTAGTCTGGCAACTTCGGCTTCAAATTGTTGCAGGTTTTCGCCCGATTTCTGACAGAGATTTTTCAACTGCGTTTGGTACAGCTATTGTAAATGCTGGTCTCCAAATGTCATTTCTAGGTAATACCGAATGCTGTCGAAACTGTCCTGTTCTTCGCTGGGAATTTCTTGAAGTACGTAGAGGGCATTTCCTCTGAGAGCTACTATTAACGAGGTCGCTTTCTCTCTCTCTCTCCAAAACCTTTTACTGTAGCAGCGGCTTCAAATTGGCGTAGATAAATACCCCACGGGACTGAGCCATCAAATGTGGGAACCTTAATTCTTGCGACCGGGCTGTCTTCGAGCCTGATGTTTCCTTTGACTAGGGTTTCGTACTTATTTTCTAGTGATTGTATTTTCTGATGCACTTCCTTTTGTATATTCGTCAGCTTGTCACGTACATCGTCGCTGATACCCCTAACTCTGCTTTCTACTTGTTGGAAGATGTCGTCTTTTACCTGCTTCATACGTTCGTCAACATACGAAGCAATATTCTCAATTCTGCTGGCTTGTTCTTGCAGAATTTTCTTTGCTTCTTCATCTCTTCTTCTGGCTTCTTCGTCTCTTTTTCAGGCCTCCTCATTTCTTTTTTTCATTTCTTCTTTGACTTTTTCGTCTCTTTTTCTCAGTTCCTCTCTTATCTCTTCGTCTCTTTTTCTGGCCTCTTCATCTCTTTTTCTCATTTCTTCTTTGGCTTCTTCGTCTCTTCTCCTGACCTCTTCATCTCTTTTTCTCATTTCTTCTTTGGCCTTTTTATCTCTTTTTCGCATTTCTTCTTACGCTTCTTCGTCTTTTATCTTGCTTCTTCTCGTGCTAATGTAGCTTGTTAGTCCATTTTTATCATTTCCTCTCTGGCTACTTCGTCTCTTTTTCTGGCTTCTTCATCTCTTTTTCTCATTTCTTCTTTGGCTTCTTCATCTCTTTTTCTGGCCTCTTCTTTCATTTATTTAATCAATTCCAATAGCTAGGCGTTCATTTTGGCTGTTGCGCTACGTGTTGTAGGCATAGATGTACTTAAAGCTGGTAAACAGTTTATTCTGTTTCAAGAACACACCAAGTTATGCCTTACCGCTGACACTGATCTTGCAAAGATTCTAGAAATTTTCACGTTGTTCAACGAATATTCTGGAAAATATTTCTGCTAGCAGCTTGAAAATCCCACTTCTGACACCAGTTGTTACGTTCTACGGGTTTCTGGATTTGTTGATTAACAAAACACAGCTTTCCAAACTACTAATTTATTATTACCAACTATTTTCCAACACCAGTGTCAATTAAAATATTTCTCTTCTATATTATTAAATATCCATAAAACTACATTCCACTATCGCCTTCTATGATCGCTGTTATACACCAACACTTACTGTTAACTCGCTTTATACTCTATGATCACTTTCACACCACCTTATTCAATACTGAACGAACTCTGCGCACCGCTCGTCTATTTATATCTGTCTATAGAGATGCTAGAGGTTCTGCACTATTCTACACTACGCTAGCTACACCTGTCACTTCTGGTCTATTCCAGAAATGTCATTCCAGAGTGTTCGCTGTGACAATATATATATATATATATATATATATATATATATATATATATATATATATATATATATATATATATATATATATATATATATATATATATATATATATACTGAAAAAATATTGACCAACTTACTCGCGAAATCATCGATAATAAAAATGATGCATCTCGTAACTTATATACCAGTATCGTTCTCATTTTGTGAACAGGTTTTGATACTGGAAAAGAACATTGTCGGATGCTAAAATTTAGCACTTTTGAAAGCATACATCGTCCCGGTATTATAAAAGAAATGGGCCAGGTCTGGCAATTTACAAAATTGTTAGTTGATTGTACACATAACATTTGGTGTTAACTAGAGCTGTTGTGACAACATACTACCTGGTTCCGCACCGAGATGGCGTCCCTGTCGTAGATTTCACAATGTTCTACGTTGTGACATCTTGCAATAGTGCTTGTAACTTACATTGTTTATATTTTTCGCCACCATTTACTGAAATAGCATATCAGTAGAGGTACCGTCATCTGTCTTTGTCCAACATTGTAGATATTGTTTACGTAATCTGAAGTGATGTCGGGGATCATTTTAATTTTAATTTCGAATAACTTAATTTTTCTTGGATCAAAAGACTTGAAAATTGGTGCACAACCACGTCCATCTATAATCTTTTAAGTTGTAGATTTTCGTTTCAACTACTTAAAGAATTTGAGACATATTGCGTTTGAAAAACAATAAATAATTTTTTGTTAAAAACGATTGGGCGTTAAGATCTGATGAACGAACTCATCCTACCATTAACAAAATAAGGGTAATCCCCAAATACGGTCCAATCCAGTGAAGTATTTTTCGAGTTATTATATATATATATATATATATATTTTATATATATATATATATATATATATATATATATATATATATATATATATATATATATATATATATATATATATATATATATATATATATATATATATATATATATATATATATATATATATATATATATATATATATATATATATATATATATATATATATATAGGTATCCAACCGATAACTCGAAAAATACTTCACTGGATTGGACCGTATTTGGGGATTACCCTTATTTTGTTAATGGTAGGATGAGTTCGTTCATCAGATCTTAACGCCCAATCGTTTTTAACAAAAAATTATTTATTTATTTTTTTTCAAACGCAATATGACTCAAATTCTTTAAGTAGTTGAAACAAAAATCTACAACTTAAAAGATTATAGATGGACGTGGTTGTGCACCAATTTTCAAGTCTTTTGATCCAAGAAAAATTAAGTTATTCGAAATTTAAAATTAAAATGATCCCCGACATCACTTCAGATTACGTAAACAATATCTACAATGTTGGACAAAGACAGATGACGGTACCTCTACTGATATGCTATTTCAGTAAATGGTGGAGAAAAATATAAACAATGTAAGTTACAAGCACTATTGCAAGATGTCACAACGTAGAACATTGTGAAATCTACGACAGGGACGCCATCTCGGTGCGGAACCAGGTAGTATGTTGTCACAACAGCTCTAGTTAACACCAAATGTTATGTGTACAATCAACTAACAATTTTGTAAATTGCCAGATCTGGCCCATTTATTTTATAATACCGGGACGATGTATGCTTTCAAAAGTGCTAAATTTTAGCATCCGACAATGTTCTTTTCCAGTATCAAAACCTGTTCACAAAATGAGAACGATACTGGTATATAAGTTACGAGATGCATCATTTTTATTATCGATGATTTCGCGAGTAAGTTGGTCAATATTTTTTCAGTAAACGTTCAAATAGGTACAGCCTCCCGCTTAAACTAGACATACTTACATTTGTTAACCGTCTAAGCCTATCGAGCTTAATTTACAAGGTGCTTCTTTTCGACCTCGGCCGGATTTCAGTGTAGTCTTGGACAAAAGCTAGAGAAACGTATTCCTGTTGGTTTATTTAAAATAATATCGTACAACTTTTGTTTTTATGCAATTTTATAAATGTATTTTACTAATTTTTGTGTGCACACAAACACGATCTAAATGCCTTCTCTAATTTTAAGTTTGTGTAGCACCAATGTTAAATAAGGTCCCCCATTTATTATACCTACTTATCTTGTGCTTATATATGTAATATAAACATAAAAACGGAGTGAAACAGCAAGTGAATTTATTTACTTTAGTGCTGTATTCGATATTATCTGAAAAAGACATTATAGGCCACAATGTGGAATCTAATTTCGGTAAATTTACAGTTTACTGCAAAGAGGGTTTTTAGAATTTTTTTCTGAAACATGCAGAGCCCCTTGGATGCCCAAGACAGAATGCAAATTTGTTGCAAACAACCCCCAAGAAAGTTAAGGGACCAATAACGAATAGGATTGCTGGGCGGGGAGGAAACTTGAGCGGAAAATGCCAAAAAAAACATTTAGTCGGACTTTGAAAATATGGGTTTTTCATATTTTGCAGCAATACTTCCTTTAAACCCTGTCTGCCCCGCACGACACCCATATTCGCCCAGATCCAGTAACTTTCTTGGGGGTTGCACCCAGGAAACTTCTTGTGCTTTATGCTTTGAAGGTAGTTTTATGCATGCACAAGGAGAAGGAGAACCCCCCGTGTTTTGGGTTGAGGGGTAGAAAGCCTCTTTGTCCTGGGGGTTCTTATTCCCCTTCTGCATACATACAATCACCCTCAATACATGAACCGCAGAATTTTTTTATGTTCCCTTGTTTGTGTATTTTTGTTGAGTATATTTCCTGTTTATCAACTATTTTGTTTGAGTTTTGTATGCAAATTACTGTATAAATATTCATTTTAGAGGTCATGTTTTTTTTTGCCCTTCTTTATCTTATTCTTTGACGTTCCTAATTAAATAAAGTAATGTTTTATAACTTTTAAAATAACTATGCTTGTGAAAATTCACTACAATAACGTACTTGCTGCGTCCCAACAATTTTTAATTGCATGTTATCTGTACGTTCGTGTAATAGCTTTATCATAGCATAAGAGGCAATTGTTTAATAGTTTATTATGCCGACGGCTGCGGTAATTAGCAGTCTTTTCATTGACAACGGTGTTCGATTGTTCGGGATTTTACTATCCGAGATTTGCCGATTGCTAGTACGTTTTACCCCTGTTATTGTATTATTTGGTTCTGTGATAAGTATCAATCTACGCATGGCAGCTAAGTAGTGCGTCTTTGTCAGGCATTGGACCTTAATCACGTTAGTGGTATCCACTCGTATCTTTCAGATTTTATTTTTAATTTGGAAAAAGCTCCAAATTTTGTAAACCAAATTACTTCAAATTTACAACACAAGCTTATGTACACTATTTCTAGCTACATATAAAGTCTCATTTAAGTTACTCGTATTCTTAGAAAAATATAGCGTTCTCAAAAATATTTGTGTATATTTTTGGGGGAAAGAAATCGCCTTTATAGCTGATTTACGCACACGTCCTAGGTCCTAACAAAATGAAGATATGTGCCAAGTTTCGTTCAAATCAGTTTAGTATTTTTTGAGTTATCGCTCGGATACCCCCCCCCCCCCTCTCTCTCTCTCTCTCTCTCTCTCTCTCTCTATATATATATATATATATATATATATATATATATATATATATATATATATATATATATATATATATATATATATATATATATATATATATATATATATATATATATATATATATATATATATATATATATATATATATATATATATATATATATATATATATATATATATATATATATATATATATATATATATATATATATATATATATATATATATATATATATATATATATATATATATATATATATATATATATATATGGTGTTCAAATAAGGACACGGACCGGCTATATCTCGAAAACCATAACAGCTGCAGCTTTCGGAAAAAAACTAGCACAAGTTAAGTGGCCATGAGAAAATGTTGGAAATTACTTTCAGCTTTTTAAATCTGTCGCTAGGTGGCAAAAATACCATGGCTTACTTAAAATCTCTAATTTCTCGAAAATCTTGACGCATAACATAAACTGTTTTTAGATAATTTGTAATCAACCTTCACTTATCTACAACTTCTGTTAAAAAAAATCCTTATAAACCAGTGGCGGAGGTAGGGGGCGATAATTTTTTTTTACAAACAAATGCCTATAACTTGATAACCAGTAGACATAATTTTAAGAATTATGGCTTGTTAGAAAGAGATTTCATTGGAGATTCCACGTATTAGTATTTTAAATCCACAGTCACACATGCACAAAATATAGAGGGCGCTAGAATAGAGGAGTCTAGTTTTATTAAATTTTAAGAAAATTTTTAAATAGCAGCATAGTATTATAATATAAGTATCAAAAAGTGGATGAAATTAGGAAGAACTCAGTCAAAACCCAAAACAAATATGTTTTTCCGTTTCAGAGAAAACTCGAATTTTATGTATTTTGGTGCTTATTATGCCATTTCTCAAAATTGGATATGAATATAGCAGAATCTCTAGAGAATATTTGTTTTCAGGCATCGTTATACAAATTAACATAGTTACCAATAACAATTAATCACTTTAATATGAAAGAAATTTATTACCTTATCATAAAACTAAGATACAAGAGCAAAGAATCGATTTTAAGGTTGTATTCGTAAATTAAGTGATTATATTATGAAACCGAAACTATATGAATATAAGAAACCTGAAATTTAACTAACATTTTATTATTTACAAATGTTGAAACTGCTGTCCGTTTTTATTTATACATTTAACTAATCTCTGACGAGTAGAGGCTACCGCTGTTTGAACTTCAGCCGTAGATATGCTATTAACAGCAACTTGTATCCTTTCCATCATATTTTCTCTAGTTGTTGGTCGAGTTTGATATACCAAATCTTTCACTCTCCCCATAAATAAATATCTAAGCAAGTCAAATCAGGTAATCTGGGTGGCCATGGAAATAAGCTTCCTCTTCCTATCCACCGATTTGGAAATTGAACATTAAGATATTCGCGTACACTTTACGCGAAGTGTGCTGGACACCCATCATGTTGCCACCACATTATGAATCTTGTTTATAGGGAAATGTCTTCCAATAAAAATTTTAACCTTTAAGTTAAAAAATTTAAATACAGATCTCCGTTAAGTGGTCCGTCAAAGAAATATGTCCAACAATTTTCCCTTCAGCTATACTACACCATACGTTTAGAGTCCATCAATTTTGCCGATCTAATCATCTCATTCAATGGACATTACTGTCCGACCAATAGTGCATATTATGGAAATTTACTTTCCCACAATTTGAAAATGTTGCTTTATCTGTGCATAGCATTTGTGATAGAAATCGTGGTGTCTCTTCTAGCATGCTCAGCATCCAATAGCAGTAATTCAGTCTGTGATCACAATCAGTTTTATTTAGCGCCTGATGCAATACTATGTGATATGTGTGCATTTTATGGTTTTTTAAAACATTGTATACAGATTCGACGGTCACACCTAAGTTTCTAGAAATTTGTCGTACACTAATATGTGGATTAGCAGTAACAAGAGCAATCACATTAGTAATCTTTTCTTCATTTTTAATCCTACGAGCTCTGACTTGTTCCTGGTGCATCCTACAGATTCAGTTTCCTGCATATATCTTGCAATCCGACTAAACACCTCTCTTGTGTAATTTCTTCTTTGGGGGCACCTTAAAGCATATTCTCGTGATGCGACAACAGGATTCCAAAAATATTGAAAATAAATTTGAAGCATATCAAATGCTTCCTCGTTAGAATAAGACATCCTGAAAACGTAAAACAACAACTATTGATAAAAAACACACATATACACTACAAATAATAAATAAGATCAGTAATAAATTGAACATAAGATTTTGACGTTTATAAAATAAATTGTTTCAATTTCTCTACCTTCGTTGACAACACATGGACTACATTGATTAATGTACAAAACTGCATATGAATTTCACATACGCATTAACAAGGGTTTAAATGATTTTAGACAATGGTTGTATTTATTACTATATTATGATAAAGATATTATGTATAGAGCCAAATTTTCAAAATAAATACTGAGCATTTTCTCTAAACGCCTAATGAAACGTGTTTCATTTTCATAATATGAACTAATTTTTTCATGACTTCTCCATTACTTCTGTATCGTAATTTTATAATAAAGTAATTAATTTATTTCATTTTAAAGTGATTACATAAATGCTCTTGGCAAGTACGTAAATTTGTATAATGATTGTAATGAAGTTTAAGTTCATTCCGTGTCCGTGTCCACTTGGCAGACATGGTATTCTAATTTAAACTAGATACCTTCTAGGATATAATTAAATAATATTTATCGTATTTTGTTTTAGTGCGTAGGGTGTACAGATGTAAAACATTCAAAATTTTGATGCCGGTACATGGCACACTATGTTCTGAGCATAGATGAACCTGCTCTGTGGTTCTGTGTGCCGGTATGCGCGAGTCGCAGTTAGGCGATTTAGTCCAATCACAATCACTGACGGGGTAACTGTCACGTTCGACAGGGTCAAAATTTCCTATTCACGCAAGGGAGTGTTCTGTGTTCACGCATTCACCATACACAGTTTATTTTCAAATTGCCTCTACTCGTCAGAGATTAGTTAAATGTATGTATATATATATATATATATATATATATATATATATATATATATATATATATATATATATATATATATATATATATATATATGGACAGCAGTTTGAACATTTGTAAATAATAAAATGTTAGTTAAATTTAAGTTTTTTTTTTACATTCATATAGTTTCGGTTTCATAATATAATCACTTAATTTACGAATACAACCTTAAAATCGATTCTTGGCTTTTGTATCTTAGTTTTATTAAAAAGTAATAAATTTATTTCATATTAAAGTGATTAATTGTTATTGGTAACTATGTTAATTTGTATAACGATGCCTGAAAACAAATATTCTATAGAGATTTTGCTATATCCAAATCCAATTTTGATAAATGGCATAATAAGGACCAAAACACATAAAATTCGAGGTTTCTCTGAAACGGAAAAACATATTCGTTTTGGGTTTTCACTGAGTTCTTTCTAATTTTATCCACTTTTTGATAGCTATATTATAATACTATGCTGCTATTTGAAAATTTTCATAAAATTTAAACTAGACTCCTCTACTCTAGCGCCCTCTATATTTTGTGCATGTGTGACTGTGGATTTAAAATACTAATACGTGGAAGTTCCTATAAAATCTCTTTCCAACAAGCCAAAATTCATGAAATTATGTCTACTGGTTATCAAGTTATAGGCATTTGTTTATATTTAAAAAAATCATCGCCCCCCACCTCCGCCACTGGTCCATAAGGAATTTTTTTTAACAGAATTTGTAGATAAGTGAACGTTGATTACAAATTACCTAAAACCAGTTTATGTTATGTGTCAAGATTTTCGAGAAATTAGAGATTTTAGGTAAGCCATGGTATTTTCGCCACCTAGCGACAGATTTAAAAAGCTGAAAGTAATTTCCAACATTTTCTCATGGCCACTTAACTTATGCTAGTTTTTTCCGAAAGCTGCAGCTGTTATGGTTTTCGAGATATAGCCGGTCGGTGTCCTTATTTGAACACTATATATATATATATATATATATATATATATATATATATATATATATATATATATATATATATTATATATATATATATATATATATATATATATATATATATATATATATATATATATATATATATATATATATATATATATATATATTCTGAAAGCTTCTCAACGTGTACCTCGATTAGCGAATTTTTCTTAATGAAAATTCGCTAATACATAATATACAAAATTACATAAAATAAAAGGCGCCCGTATACATAAAACCACACACATAAACTATAAACCTGTTGTTTATATTTATTACAACATAGAACTATAATTATAACTAAAAATAACTATTTACCACTTAAAATTAAACTATAAACTAATACAGTTACGAGAAAATACAGATACATACCCATACACATACCACACATGATTATATATATATATATATATATATATATATATATATATATATATATATATATATATATATATATATATATATATATATGTATGTATACTTTGATTCAGTCTTTGCTATGTTGCTTTAACGAAGGAGGGTAATGAAGTAACCATCATACAGTGAACTGTATATAGTTCAGTCCTATTTAAACATAATGTGCATTAAAATACCTCTTGATGTAAATAAAAAGAAAGGAAGTAGAAAAAATAAACTGGAACACACAGTCTTTTTGTTAACATATTTTTGACTAGGTACAAACAATACTTTAGATTTATAATGTTTTGTTTAAGCTCTTCCCTAAAGTAGTCTTAATTATTAATTTTTTTTTTACCGGTACCTACAAGCCTATACTTCGAAATGAAAACCATTATCTGTTGTGACTACGTACGTAGTCACGTCTCTGCCAATTTCATCTAGCGATTTGGCACAAATCTATAATGGAAAGCTTCGCAGCAATAACTGACAGGAATAATTCCTTTCAGAATAATGGATCCGTTCTGATCAATTGAAGCTGTTTCCCAGCAATCTTATTTTTCTTAACTTCTTTGTTATATAGCTTGTCTACGAAACCACGTTTGAAATTTTCATCAAGCTCGCAGCATGCTATTTGAAATTTTCCTTATTGTGCTCGTTGTGAATCGAAAAGTGTAATGTCTTTGTCAGCGAGGTGGCACATGCAACTGCTGGAAGTAAAGGGAAACTGTTGATAACATCTATTGTCGGACATCCACTTTGACCTAAACCTGTGTAGAAACAGTATGAAAACATATTGTTCGATTATAATCGAATACGAGATTGAAGTCTTTTGAGAATTTTAGCAGCAGAGAGGAAAATTGGTCGCAAGATTGCAGACGTGCGCATTGTAACTAATGTATCAATGAAATATGTACTACAAGCAGTAAAAGAAAATAGTTTTTTGAAATTTATATTTAAAGAGAGTTGTTCATAGGACGGCACAATTTCCTAACTTTTAACTTATATTTTCATAAAAGGGCGAGCGAAACTCTTAGTTGTTTCAAGTTTTTAAAGGGTGATTCCCGGAACACGTTAGTTAAATGCTTTCGTACCTCTAGCTGCAATTTTTTTCTGAAAGTTTGCATCTCGCCGATAAGGGTGAAGTCCTATCTAAATAAAATAGTTTTAAAATGGCTGCTCTTCCAGCTACTGCGGAAGTTGCCATTAACACTGCTATTTAAAATAAAACACCGTACATATTATTGCATTTCTGGATCTTCCGAAAATTCTAGTCTAAGTTCATTGAGGACAAAGAAACAGAAGTATTCGAGGTATCTAAGTTTCTTTCAAAGATTTGACAGATCAGGTCAAATGAAAAAAAAATGTATCTTGGCCATTTAGCAACAAACCATTACACAAATTGTTGCATACAAACAGCTAGTAATAATCCATCGAGATAATGGATCAGAATTTCATTTCTTAACAGAGGGTATTCGCAAATTGTACACAGTTTTTAAAAACTTAAAACCACATTAGGTCAGAAACTTTAAATGAAATATCATGTATGTTATAACTTTATTGTCTTCTGGATTGAATAACTATTCCAGTGGTATATCAGTTCCCTGTACCTATCCAGTTTTGATGATATATATATATATATATATATATATATATATATATATATATATATATATACATCCTGGTATATTGGCAATTAATTTGTATCGTTGATCACTTTAAACTGTTCGACAAATATTTTGCTGGTTACTACTTTCATTTCGCTACATTGGCATTTAGGTTTTTGGGTGAGCTGAATAAAAAGGCTTTTTCTTTCCAAACAAATATTTTATTCCTTGTCCCGACGCGTTTCGACCCTTTTTAACTGGTCATCCTCAGGGTAATCTAGAATTTACAAAAGGCTTGTCAGAAAAACTGAGTTTTCCGGTAGGCTACCTCTGCGAGGGTACAACACAGAAATACAGGATAAAATGCGGTAACAACAGCTAACCCCAACACTAGTCAAAAAGTTAAAGGTTAAAAATGTCAAGCTACAAAGCTATAAAAGATTACAGGTATACAGTCATAAACTACTACATGCAATAAAATGAAACAAATACAAGTCAAACTGAACTACAAGAAAAGCTCATTTGTCCTGAGATTTTAAATTACAATAAGTCTAGCTCTAAAAACTCATAAAAGCTTAAAAATTTCTTCAAAAATTCTTTAAAACTTCACTCTTGGCAGGGTATTTTTTTAAGTTCAAGCTAAGGACAACAAGAGGAGCGAAAGCAAACAGCATTAACACCAGCAAGCCATGCAGCTGAGAAGAAACTTTCAGAGAACATCAAACTCATTAACCGAATAAAAATTGAAACAGAAAAGAATTTTTTACCTTTTTATGAAACATGAAAACGCCAAAATTGCGAACTTACTTACTTGTCTTGTTAAACAGGACTGAAAAATTATACAGCTGAATGTCCAAGGAACATTCTTCATCTGTTGTTGTAGGATTGATCCATTGGCATCAGAAGTGTTAGTAACTCGGAAAGTAGCAACTTTTATTAAAATTAAGAATCAATTTTTGTTTTGACATGGAAAAGTTGAGATTAAAACGTAAGTCTAACGTGACGACGAACACGAGCAGACCAAAACATCCAGGCGCAAGATCGGTTTTAGAACCGAAAACGGAAATGACAAGTGGCAACTGACAGAAGTGACGTATCGACTACGAAATGTCAAGACGCGAAAATAGAATGACAGGTCTGGAGTAGACCAAAACAACCAGACGTAAAATCGGTCTCGAAACCGAGAACGGAAAAACGACAACTGATAACTGACAGAAGTGAGAAATCGACTCGAAAATATACGGACATGAAAATCAAAATGACAGATCTGAAAACCACGGAGCAGACCATCTCATAGAGTTATCTCATGGTCTACTTGAATGGTGTGTGGATTGGTGATCTGCTAGTTGACTATATAGGGTTGAGAAGCTTGTGACGTCTGTATTGGAAACATTAAGTAGGTTTTTGTTGGAACAATCAATATGTTTATAAATTTCCATCTTTTCAACGACAAAATTCATTATTCATTGAATCGTGAAAGTAAAAGTGTGTGAGTATTTCTCCCTGATAAATTGTACAGTTCACTGGTTAATGAGACGAATTATTTGGTGAGGTTTATACCGACAGAAAGATTGAAAATTTGCCTGTTACCTAGAGATAGTGTTACGTGGTTTCCATTTCCTCTAAAGAAATAGTTTGATGGTGAAGAAGGATTGATATTTTGTGTTGACAAAATAATCGACTGTTATTATCTTGTAAAGAGATTACTGGAGGCAGATAAGAGGATAGTGAGTTTTAACTGAGAATTAAATAAACAGAGGGTATATAGAATGCCTGAATTGAATAATGGGGAAATATCAAATAGGGAACTGCTAGAGAGCCTCGGTAATAGACTGGATATTTTAGAAAATAATCTTTTGGAAAAATTGGAAGCTTCCGACAAGAAACTGAAACAGCTAGAAAGAGAGAATGAATTGCTGGGGAATAGAATAGAATTACTCGAACGCCAAAGCAAGCGAAAGAATATTGTTGTGAGTGGAGTAAATCATGTTGAATATGACGGGAAAGATATAAGAGAGTTTATTGTTAAGAAAATAGAAAATCAACTCGACATCCAGTTGGGCTTGCATGCAGTCGATGGGGTACACATTGTTGGCAAGAAAGATGGAAATGATAAACCCATAATAGTTGAGTTTACATCGTCGTATTATAAAAAGCTAGTATTCGCTAACACCAGGAAACTGAAAAATTCAAGGGTGTATATAAACGACGATTTAACACTGAGACAGCAGAGGGAACAATACATCCTGAGGAGCCATCTACGTTTGGCAAAATCGAAAGGGCACAAAGCCTATATAAAGCGAGGTATTCTTTACGTTAACGATAGTATATACAAACCTGGTGACCTTGAAGATATAGAAAGAGGAGAGGAGTCAGCACTGGAACAGACCCAATCAAGTAGCGCGCCGCCAACACCAGTGGCCACAACACGAACCATAGAAGTGCCCGGAGGTTCATCACGGAACAAAACACCCGTTACGAGTAAGAAAGTAATTACTAGAGCCACCTCCAAAACCGGTGTGCGTACTCTATCTGAGGGTTCCTCTGTTGACAAGAATCTTAAAAGGTAGGAGACTTTTTGTGCTTTTTGAACTGTGTATTGATTTTTTCATACAACAAATTGCTCGTTTGAGTTTCTGACTTATTGTATACTGACCGACATTTTGTAAACTGTCATAACAGTTGACTGTTGTTTTACACAGTTGGTGTTTGGTGTATATAGTAGAAATGAAATTTAGCATTAAGCTCTTTTATTAAGTGATAGATATTATATAGGCTTGCGTCGGTTATTGGCGATATATGTATTTGTATGTTTATTTTTATTTTGAAACTGTACTATAGCGTCGTTTTTACCTTTATCTTTATAGTTATCCTGCTGCTTTTGTTTGCGCAGGTATTTTTATATAATTGTTTGTTTTTTTGTTTGTTGTGGTGTGTTTTGGTCATTTTTGTTGGGTGTATCTATATACGCACGGTGAGCCTGATTGGTGTGCATAGAGGTGCCAGGGTGAGTGTGAGTGAGAGTGTGGATGTGTCTGGCTTTTCGCGGGGTTGATTTTGTTTTGTTTGCTGGGATTTTGGAGTCTAATTTAACTGGTACTCATCATTTGAAACCATTGATTGATATGGATAGTTACGTCAGGGATTTTCGGGTGGAAGATGTTAAGACAGTAGTGGTGCAGCACATAAATGATGCAAAGAAGTACTTTAATCAACTGAACGGAGGGAAGGAGTTCTCTGTGATTCATGTCAATATTAGAAGTATTGCAAAGAATAAAGATGAATTGGAAGTTTTGTTGGCAGCACTTGAGTATGATTTTGATGTGGTGGTTCTAACAGAAACCTTCAGGATTGATGATGTGACCCTGTTCAAGATGCCTTCGTATAACGTTTATTACAATGGTGGAGACTTGAATAGGAATGATGGTGTGGTGGTGTATGTGAGGGATAATTTGCAGGCTGATCATCAGATTGTTGACTTGGGAGTAACGAAGATCTTGAAATTGAGGATAAAATATGGAGATAGAGACATTCAAGTTGTGGCTGCGTACAGATCGCCATCAACGTGTGTTCGAACTTTTAATGCCAATCTGTACAACTTTCTGGCGAGCCAGAGGGGTAAAAATGACCTCGAATTCATAGTGGGTGATATAAACTTGAACATTCTTCAACAGGATAATGAGTGTGTTGATGAGTATCTAAACATATTGAGTGAATTTGGATATAGATCTGCTATAAATGAATATACTAGAATAGAGGAGAATAGTAAGACCTGCATAGATCATATTTTTGTTTCTTCTTCTCTCCGGTATGTCCCGCTAGCATCGTTGATATTACAGTACGATATTACAGATCATTTTCCAGTGTTGGTGAAGGTCGATTTACTGGACGGGTCGCCCGGAAACCATAAAATTGCGATTGATTCCAGAACATACACAGATTACCTAGGACTGAATAGTGATTTGGAGCAGGAATCCTGGATATCAGTATATGGGAAAAGTAACATAGACGCTGCTTTTGCCTCCTTTATAGGGCAAATAGAATATTACAGGAAAAAGAATACTAGAGTTGTGAAGGTCCCACATTCAAAACGGAAGAGAAATCCGTGGATTACGAATGGCATAATAAATTCGATACATGCAAAAAATCGGTTACATAGGGATAGCGTGGCTGAACCCAGCAATCAGGCAAAGGCTGAAACGTATAAGAGATTTAGAAATAAACTAAATTCAGTCATAAACAGAGCAAAGAACGACTACTACCGTAGCAAAATACAGGACGGCAGCAGCGGCTCAATTCATATGTGGAAGTGCATAAATGACATAAAGGGGAAAAGGGAACCCAGATTTGAAGTGACAGAGATGGAAACAGAAGATGGTAATTTGGCAACGGGAGATGCGGATGTCTCGGAAGCTTTTTGTGCCTATTTTACATCTGTGGGTGAGAGGTTAGCAAACGATATCACTATAAGAAATCGGAGATCTCTTCGGCGGAGACAAAATAGCTCTACAATGTATCTAGAGCTGACTTCAGAGGACGAAGTAGAGAAAATAATCTCAAAATTAAAGGTACGTAAGGCACCTGGGTCAGATGGGAAACAGGCGCGCATGCTGCGACAAATCGGAAAGATTATAGTGCATCCATTAACCTACCTTCTAAACGCTTGCATGGAGCAGGGTTTCTTTCCAACAGCATTAAAGAGAAGTATAATTAAACCCATGCATAAGGCCGGCGACAGGTCAAAACTATGTAATTATCGGCCAATCTCGCTTATGTCAAACTTTGCTAAAATATTTGAGAAAATATTGAAAATCAGAATCGCAGCCTTTGCAGAAAAATATCATCTACTTTCGGAAAAGCAGTATGGGTTTAGAGAAAATAAGTCAACACAGGACGCCATTGCCGATTTGATTGGACACATATATGGTAAAATGGATTTGGGAGTTCCAGTGGCGAGTGTGTTTGTGGATCTGACCAAGGCATTTGATCAGTGGCGGCTCGTGGTCAAATACGAAGGGGGTTCATAAAATTAAGAACATGTAAAATCAGAACATGAAGTGCTGCTCATGATGTTGAAAATGCGCCGTAGGATAAATTTTTAAAATATTTTCAAGGTCACGCGTTTTCAGAAGAAACATTTAGATACTTGTAGCATTTAATAACACAATAAATAAAAAAACTTACGTTTACTTATACAGGAAATCCATTCGTCTATGCTTTGAATTAGCAAACACATCAATAACACGATTGTTGAAGTCTGGAATTGAAGCAATTAATTCTTTTTCCATACTTAACATGGATAATGAATTTAGTCTTTCTTGTACCATGGTGTTCCTCAGAAAAGTCTTCACTCTTTTAAGAGTTGAAAAACAACGCTCACTTTCAACTGTTGTCATAGGAATCGTACAAATAAGTTTTAATAACAAAACACTTTCACTAAAACAGTCAAGTAAGTTTCGGTCTTTAAATAATTGTAGAATAACTAAGCAACTCGCCGCCCCTCGAAAATCTTCTCTACTGTATATAACTAAAAGTTCACTTTTCAATTTAGCCTTGTCGAAAAAGTCATATGTTTTTGTTACACTATCAAACTCTACAGTGGGGAAGTTGTTTTCATATTCACGGAATTTTTCAGGAAAAACAAGTTTGGATGCTAAAAGATGGCCGTTAAATTCAAATCGGTCCTTGGCCTGATTAATTAGCACATCACATACTTCCTTCGATTGGGCAGAAAATGACAAGTCATTCGGTCTACGCCTATTTGGTGGTGAACTGGGAGAATCGGATGTACGGATTTTTGTGATCGCTTTTTCAAAATTATTCACAAAGCTATTGATTTTGATAGCATCCAAAGATCGAGACTGAAATTCATTAAAAAGAATTTCACAGTGAGGCATGATTTTACCAAAAAAAGTGAGCCAATATTTAAAATGGTCATTGTTTAAATAGCCCAATAACATTTCAGCCTCGTTATGTGTATTATAATCATTTCTTGCAGAGTCTAAAATACATTCCAGGCATTCCTTTAAAAGTTCTGCATTTTCGTAAACATTTCTTACCGTTCGAGTGTTATAATTCCATCTGGTCGGCGGCGCTGCTGGAATTCGCTTTTTCACAATACTCTGTAATACCTCCGATCGTTTTGGCGATCGTGAAAAGAAGGTAGGAAATGCATGTAAATTTGCGAAAAAATTGGACAGATTTCTATTGACAGACACGCTTTTTTGTAAAATTAAATTGAACTGATGGGCATAGCAGTGTATAAAATACGCATATGGATAGTCATTTTTTATAATACTTTGCACGCCTCCCACTTTCCCTGACATAACGGCTGCTCCGTCATAACTTTGACCTACTAACTGATTAGGCGAAATATTAAGCTCAGTTAATTCTTTTTTTATTTCAATCGCAATGTCTTTGGCACTATATGACGCAGGATTTAGAAATTTCCAAAATCGCTCATGTATGTGATTGTTTCGTTCATATCTCAAAATTAACACAAGTTGCTGATGGGTAGAAACATCCGTCGTTTCATCAGCCTGGATGGCTACAAAGCGAGTCTCTAAAATTTGTTTTTTTATTTCTTCCTGATAAACTATGAGCATAGCATCTAGTAAATCATTCTGAACCGATTTTGAAGTTCCTTTAAAAACATTACTCCCTTCCAAATGCTGTTTCATTGCCACATCTATTTCTGCTACAAAATCGATGAGCCCCCTGTATATACCGCGATTTAAACTGCCCGAGGATTCGTCGTGCCCACGTAAGGCGAGTTCAAAAGCACCACAAAATTTAATACAGTCGATAAGTCGTGATAATACATACCGATTTTTTGATACTTGTTCATTGAAGTTTTTAATCGACTTTTGATATGCAGAATCCAAAAAATGTCGAATGTCCACATTACCAATATCGGAGAGACTTAGTTCATTTTTCATATGAATTTGGGAAGATGCATGCTTTTTTATTTTTGTCGACAAATGTGACAAATCCGTAACCCCTGTTTTTGTCCACTCAACACTTACATTAGGATTATCAGCGAAAATCAGACACGGGAAGCAAAATAATGCGTTTAGTTTATTACACCCGCACAACCAGGAAGTTTTTTTATATTGTTCAACTTTAAACACACGTTTAAACTTTTTATTTTTTAAGGTACACTCTTGTGCCAGCTGTAGTTCTGGGCGAGGTAGACCCTTTCTCTTTATTTCAAAACGATTTTGAAAATTATTCGAATTTTCTTTAATATATTCCACCGAATAAGACTCCATTGTTTACATATTTTAATTAACACGTAACAGGAGACAAGATGCGACGGGCTAAATAAAGCAGACGATTGTCGGGTACCCACTACGACGTAGCTCGACTTTTCCTCCTCGTGCACTGCACCTAAACGCGGTAAGATAAGATGTGTGTATATGTGTTCTGTTTCACACGTCCTTCGCTCTCTTTTTAACACATAGAGTACCGCTCTCGCGATATGTTCAGGATCTAACTTGAACCGAAAAAGTCGTCAGCCACAATACAGCAATTTAAATATTTTCTATGGGTTACGGGTTGTTGTTTTGTATGTAACTATGTACGTAATGGTAAAAAAGGTAGTATATCATACGATATTTATCATTTATATTATAAATGTTGAAAGGATACAATTATAATGGTGTAGGTAGTTCAATTTTTAAGGGGGTTCACTGCACAAATGCACCTACAGTAAAACCGCCACTGCATTTGATACTGTTTGTCACGATGAATTACTGGATACAATGTGGAGATTGGGTTTCAGGGGACCAGTTCATACTTTGTTAAAAAGCTACCTAACTGGAAGACTGCAGAGTGTGGCTGTAGGCGAGGTCTTGAGTCAGCCTAGGGAGGTTAGGTATGGTGTTCCGCAGGGAACGGTATTGGGTCCCATTCTTTTCAACTTATACATGAGTGAAACGAGGGGGAAAATCATTAGCTACGCAGATGACACGGCACTCGTATATTCCGGGGAAACTTGGCTTAGTTTGAGGGATGTAATACAGGAAGATTTTAAGGAAATAATGTATTATTGTGATGAAAAGAAATTGACAATAAATTTTGAGAAAACCAGTATTATGTTTTTCAGGCACTTTGAAAGATACGGACCAAATTATAATGGGATAGTGGTGGAAACACAAGACCAGGTTATAGAAATAAAAGCGACAAATTCGGTGAAATACTTAGGAATAGAGATAGACTCTGGTTTGAGGTGGAACAGACATACAGGAACGCTGAAGAAAAAACTCAGATCGCTGATACCAACATTTAAATTTTTCAGAGATTTGGTTAGCAGGCGACAATTGTTAGTTATGTATGATGCATTAGTTCAGCCCCTGTTAGCATACGGAATAATAGCCTGGGGTGGAGTTACGAAAAATTATTACACGCAGCTAGAGATAGTTCAGAAGTGGCTGATAAAGGTAATCTTTAACAGGGAAATAACCTATCCTACAGATCTTCTTTTTAAAGAGTCTGGGATTTTTGATTGTCGGCAACTCTTTGTGAAGTGGTTGCTGGTGTTTTGCTCAAAATGTTCTTATTTGCTACCTCCCATAAACCACGAATACGCGACGAGAAGTAGAGATGAAGGCGCATATGTACCCAAATGTGCAAAGACAATAGGCCAGCGCAGTTTTGTTTATCTAGGTCCCAGGATATTTAACGAGGTGCCCAGGCACCTAAAGCGGACAAATATGTCAAGGGCTTTGTTTGCTAAGGGAGTGGCGAGTTGGATTGGAGAAATGCCCAGATTGAGAGCACATCAAATGGTGGACTTCAAAAACTGGTACAACACGGAGTGACCAACAGTGACTTGTCAATGGCCTGCCACTGCATTTGTTGGAGAATGTTTGCTGTTTCACTTGCTTGGGTAGTGTCTCGGTACACAGACAGCATTTCTCAGTGGGTGAAAAGAGGTGTGCGCGCGCGTGTGTGTGTGAGTGTGTGTGTGTGTGAGCGCGTGTGCGTATATGCGATGAGGAGGTGCAGGTGTGTAAGCGCAGATAGGTGTACATGTGGTCATGCGCCTGTGAGGATATATAAGAGGTCAGTAAAGTATGGGTAGGTATGCACAGATGTGTGTGTGCGAGTGTTTGGGATTGTGTGGATGTGTGTGTGTGCGTGCATGTGGGTGTGTATGGATGGAGGTGTACCTCAGTGTATGCATGTGTATGTATAGATTGTGATATGATGTAGCAATGTTTAGTTTGCAGTCTAGTAATATTCATGTACTGTCAACCCACGCACAAGTATAAAAATACTTTTGTGGGAGGATTTGTTTATTGGATTCTTGATTGTTTTATTAACTGCACATTATTTGTAGTCTGATTTATTGTAATTATTGCCCAATAAACTGTTATTATTATTATTATTATTATTATAAATGTTAAATGCCAAAATTGGAAGGATTTTCTTTGCTGAAAGGGTGGCCTGACTCCCTTAAATGACAACCAAAGATTGAAGTGTTGTTATCAGGTTGACTTCTGCTTCTGAGGTGTTCAGCAATTCTCAAACTCAATGCTCTCCCTGTCCTGCCGACATTGACTGTGCTGCAATCGAGTTATCCACATTTCAAACAGCATACGCCTGACCTCTTGAGAATTGAAATACTGTCTTTATTCTGGATAAACAAACATTTTACAGTGTTTGTGGACTTAAACGAGAACTTGACATTTTCTCTCTTGAGTGCTCTTGTAACAGTGTTGGTAATAGAACCACAAAAAGTAAGCGAAAATATGAAAGTCTCTCTGGTTGTTCCGGGGGAAGACTTGAACTTATTGACCTCAATAATTGGCGGTTTTTCTTTTCGACTACTTTATGTACTAGTCTCGGTGGATATTCATTATTTGTAGCTAACTGATTGACCAGATTTAGCTCTTTTTCGAAATTTTCCCTAAACAATGGGTTTCTAAACAACCTATCGAACAAGAATCTGATAGAAGCCATCTTGTGTGACATATGATGACCTGTACGGTATAAGGTGGTCGGTCTGAGTGGTTTTCTGTAGATATCAAACTCTATTAAGTTACCTCTTCTTTGCAGGTTGAGGTCCAAGAAGTTGATTGACGATTCTACTTCTAGCTCCATTGTGAAATTGATGTTGACCTGTAATCTGTTTAACCAGTTCAGGAACAGATAGAGCTGCTCAATGATGCCAGACCAAACCACTAGAATGTCGTCTACATAACGAGTCCAAGAAGTAATGAAATTGGAATATGGATTGAAATTTTTGAAGACCATTTCCTTCTCAAAGAAACTCATAAAGATTTCCGCACAAAGCGGCGAAAGGGGATTTCCCATGGGGAGACCATTTTTTTGTGTATAGATTTTGTTATAGAATTTAAAGATCTGCCACAAGCAAGCTTTTACTAACGAATGAAGAGAATTTTGAACATCTCTACTTAGGGATGAATTATTGAGTAGCCCCTTCAACAATATAAGAGTCTGATTGAGTGGAACACTAGTGAAAAGATTGGACACGTCGAACGACACCAGTACTGTATTTTCATCCATTGGGATTCTACTCAAGCGATCGACAAGTTCTGAGGAGTTCTTAATGGAAAATGATGATTGAAACTCTATGGTAGACATCAACATGGACGACAATAATTTAGAAAGTTTATATGACAAGCAGCCTATGAACCAAACCACTGGACGGGTAGGGCAACCCTCTTTGTGGATCTTAGGGAGGCCATAAAATCTGGGAATGAAATGATTTATCGGGTATAACTATTTATAATTATCTGATATTAACGGAGCAAATCTATCAAATACCTTCTTAAACTTAGAAACGAACAAAGGCATGGGGTCGTAACTGCTCAGGGATATACCATTTTCGTTAAGAAAATTTGAAATCTTTGATAAATAATCTGTTTTATTCAGAATGACCAAACAATGGCCCTTATCTGCCTTTGACAAAAAGAGACTGTTCTTATGAATCATTTCCCTCAACGACGAGACCACTCGCTTGAATGGATCGAATAGAGAAAAGGAGGCTTTTAATTTTGAAATTGCATTCGAGACTAGTCCTCGCAGAAGTTCTGCATTTTCAACTCGGAACCTTCTAAGAAATACTTCAGTATATTTAACTGCGTTGAAAATCTATGAAAGCCTTGGTGGGATTGCGAATGCCTTGCCTCAGTAGATTAGACTGGGGTTCATCGAAATCATTAAATGAAGATAAGTTCTTAATTCTGTCATGGAAAACATGGTTACTGAACTTAAGATTACATTGATGAGGGTTCCTATATTCTAGACGTTGCAAATGCGTTATTTTGTTGAACAGAACTTGTCTCTTTTGGGATTGAAAAAAAATGACAAATATTCGATATTATGTCTCATGAAAGTATCATACTCAAGCATGCATAGCCTACCTGTAAGTACATCATGCACTATCTTCAGCCGCAAATCGATGGCCTCTCTATGGCTGCTCTAATCTCCCTCTTCAGTATGGATCTACTAAATCTCTGGACGAGTGAAGTGAACGAGTGTGGGATTGACCTGCTGTACATGTTCTGAATGAACTTTGGGGACAGTTTTTTTCTGACACAAGTCGTAAGGAACCAAATCCTGATAGACAGCGAGACTGAAACCCGTGACCACCTTCTGTAAGAATTCTTGACGCTAGCCAGCCTGATTGTATTGGCATTTAGGTTTTTCTTAAAGGCTTTGACAAATAATTTGCAGGTTACTTACATTTCACCTGTGTAACGCTAGACAAAAAATGTCTATTTGTATTTGTGTGCCCTGTATAAAACCATATTCCACTACAAAAAGAGTAAAGATGCTCAATCCATACAACTTTAAATATTTCAACAATGGTCTAAGTAGAGTAAAATAGATGCTCTCAGTATCAAGAGGGTATTTTGCGGAGACATGGGACTTGTTCCATCGACACTGTTAATTTGTCTGATTAGAAAGCAGCTATAGACTATAAAGATGAACATCACGTATCGCAGACAAAGCCTGCATTGTGGCTGCTACTAGTGGTGTCAAGTGTTCCCCAGCAAGTGGTTGAAGGTTAAATATTAAATTCTAGCTATCGTGAGAATATTGTTTGTCGCATTTTCTCTAATCTGAGCATCTCTGCATAAAAAAAGAAATAGAAATTCCCAATGCAATGTAAACTCTTTATTTCGAATATGCCGGTGGTTAACGAAATTTGAGTATTTGATAAATATGGGTGTTTCTCTGGGAAAAGATTTATCATTCGTTACCGCTAAAAGGACATTTGTAAATTATCTGCACTTTTCCAACGAGTCAATATTTGAAAATGTATGTTCTCGTACTCGAACTTTGTCGAGCCAAAGATTAATCGTAACATTTATTATTTTATTGAGACTTCATTAGTTGAGCAATTAACTGAAAGTTACTTACAAATTGCAAATCAAAGAATTCACTAAAAAATATGTATTTGCCTATTTACGTTTATCAGTTAAGGGTTATTTTTAATCGCGATAACAGTCTTTCGGTTTTATTAATTACGATCATTTTCTAAGAAAATCGACATGAGCTCTGTACTTTGTTCACATAAGAATCTCTTGGCTACATTAGTTTCACGTAGACCTGGTATATTATGCAACAAACATTTTAATGAAACTAATTTCTGAAATATTTTGTGTTCGCTAAGGGCAATGCCATAAGGAACTAATACTATGCGTCTTAAATATCAGTCATATAATAAACATGTAATTTTAAACTGTCTGACATAAAAATACAGGTTATCGCATATTCGATGCAAGCGAGTACACTATAGTATTAATAAAGTTTGTATATAACATGTCCCTTCTTTTATGTAATTAACAAATAGCTACAACAATTTAATGTTTTTTATAAAAATAATTATTAGTAGAATAATGGATGATTAAAATTGCGACTTAATTTAAAAAAGACGTAATACAATGTATTAGAAGCAGCCAAACAGTTTTTATATGGGGTATGCATTCAAATCAAGGGATCAGTGCTGGTTGTCACGTAGGCTGAAATTAGATTAATGATTGTGTATATAGTTGCTGCATCTTCAACCGTAATAACTAGGCTTGGATTCTTTGTTATCTCGCAACGAGGAGCGAAGTCATATAAAAGAACATGCGTTGTCATTTAAAAAGGGACTGGGTCTGAACTTACAGAGCTGTCTCACCCACGAATCCGTCCCCTTACCAGACTGTATATTTTCTGAACAGATATTGCGTTGCCACGAATCAATTTGAGCGAAGGTCTGCTATAACAGAGAATCTCCTTCTGTGCCCACTTTTATCACTTAATCTCCGGTCCACTAAGCCCTGAGCAGATGTTGCAGCGCCACAAATCAATTTGAGTGAGGGTCTGCTAGACAAGAGAATCTCTTCTTGTGTCCACTTTCTTTTACTTAAACTCCGACCTAGTTAGCGAATTAGACCCTAGACTTTAAATCTACTTAGGCTCAGCTCAGACGTCGAATATTTCACAAATTAGAAGTCTCCCGTAAAGACCAGCCAGGATGACAAACAACGCAGCGAACGGTAAGTGTGCCTTGGCAAATTACTTAAATTATCTAACGTCTATTTTGACCTAGCCCAACAAAATTTATCATATCTGAATAGTGCTGTTTGTGCGCTTTACGGCTGCCAAAAGATATACATACGGTATAGTGTTTCGCCCCTATTTATGGTTCCCAGTCCAAAACACTGTAGTAAATCTTATTTTTAACACAGAATAATGGCTTATCATGTTGTCCAAAGAGCACGCTGCACAAAAGTGTAGTAGTAGTAGCAGTGGTGGGGAGGCTGATGCCAGGCAAGTATGGGCAACAATGGGCCCTTTTTGCCAAGTGCTTCAGTAAGTAGGAGTTCGGAAAAACTAGAGACAGTTCAGGAAAACTAGAATGGGAATTCAAAGCAAAAGGAATTGCTTTCCCTTGTGTCCTAAAAGGCTTGTACAATTGTTCACTTGTAGCTTCATGTCTATAATGACATTCAGGTGAAGTTTCGCTTCACGATATCCCATTATTCGAACACATAAGACCTGGCAGACAGTCGATAGCCTAGAATGGCTCGCGATACTTACAATTTTGGCATAAATAAAGCGAATGGGGCAATTTCAATGTCAGTATTTAAATAAACAGAACTTGTAGTGTTTGTCTTGACACAAAGGGCGATGAAGAAGGATTCTAAATTGTTTCCGCTAATTAAGTGAACATTTAATATGTTTGAATTCAATGAATATCTTCTCATTGCGTCCAATACAGCGTACAGGTTCAAACAATAAACTTAGCAAGGCAAATGGTATTTAGGTGACTTTGCTATTTTTTGAACTGCTAATATCTGAACATATAAGATCTGGTCGACAGGCTATAACCTAGAATCGCGCGCTTCAAACACAATTTTAGCACGATGGAAATGAAAAAGGCAACTTAAATGCATGTATGTTCAATACTCAACTTCTTATGTTTATACAAGGGACTTAAAGCGATGTGTCGGGAGCGGTGGAAATAGTACATGGAACAGGATGGCCTTCTTTTTATCCCAATGTTAGACATTTAGGCAATTAAAGAAATGAGAATTAAATAGTCTGATAAGCTCTGAATCAGATAATTCACCGGTTCATAATAGTGAATTAGGTAGATCCATTCCATATTTCACAGTAAAGTTTTTGATAAGTTTTAGAGCACAGCTATGACAAATATTACAATTAATGATTTTTCACAACTTTAAAGACACTATTTTATTCGTCTTTCTTCCATAGTAGACTATTTGTTTTCAGATTTTTAAAATATCAAAGTACGCCTAGGATTTAAATTTTTTATTCCCACTGACTTTTTCGTTCCGATAACCTTTTTTTAATACAATTTGTTCATATCTTCTAGACAAAAGGCACTTTACTAGTCTAAAAAATTAGTTATTTGCAAATTTCCAGGAGATATTTGATTTTTGGAAATTTAAATAATTATGACACAAATTACTTTTTATTTAAGCAGGGCAAGTTTTAACTCAAAAAATTACTGTATTTTTCAAAATTAATGCGTCGGTCTAGGTACACACTAACTATATATATATATATATATATATATATATATATATATATATATATATATATATATATATATATATATAGATATATCCATATTTAGTCTGTGTGACGGTAATATTTTCTTGAAGATTGTGGGATTTCCGTATTCCATGTGGTAATTGTAATTTAAAATAAAGATAGACTAACGCAGAACGAACGTGATATACGGTTCCAAAAAATAACTTGGGCTTTGTCTGAACGTAATCTTGATACTGGTCATAAGAAAAATTCTAGTAATGTGGCAATTTTACATTATAAAGTTTTAAATAATAAAGGAATGCGTTCAGAAGACTTTTAGATTAGTTTTAATGATAATTTAATAAACTTTAAGAAATATAATAATGTTATGTCACTAACCCTATTTATATTTCCTAGGCAAAAACAAAAAGAAACAAATTTAAATACACAATAGTTGGCTGCATATTTTAGTGTGACTTATAGGCTTCAGTCAAATTTTAACAAAGTTTTTTTCATGTTTGTTATTTAATATTTTTTCCAAGTTCAATTAAAACTCGCTTTATATGTACGTATTTAAAACCTTTGTATTTTTCCTATGTAAATTGTACTTTTTCTTTGTCCATGTTGTAGCCTCAACAATGGAATAAATCACTCCGAAAGCTCGGCAGTTTAATAAAAAGTTATAAGTTTTTATTTTGAAATTGACGTCTATCCCACAAGTCTTAAGAAAAAAAAGTTATATATATATATATATATATATATATATATATATATATATATATATATATATGTTTAGCTTCCGTGACGGTAATATTACTATCTACTTTTTTTTCAATTGTAAGATACTCGTTAATTGAAAGAATGACTCTGTATTATACTGCGAAGCTTGCAGTATTATTTATTCCTCAATAAAGGCTACATAATGAAAGGAAAATCATTATAATTTACATTACAATTTACATAAGAAAAAATCAAAATGTTTTAAACACTCACATATAAAGTGAGTTTTAAAATCAAATAATAAGACATCTCCAAACATTTTTGATGTAAAAATGTAATTTTAAGTAAGTTCCATCTGACATATCTCGCCTAACTCTATTTGAATTTACCTTTTTTTTTGTCAATAGTATATATATATATATATATATATATATATATATATATATATATATATATATATATATATAATTTAAAGCCCTGATATCAGGCACGAGTTCTAAGGGACTTAATTCGCCCTACTTTTAAAAATGTTTATCAAAGGTCGCAATCTCCCCATTAGCAATTTATTTTTACTTAGGTTCGCGAAGAGGCTAATCCACATTATTTACTGCATCCCAAAACTGAGATGTTACACTTAAGTGGAATACACACTTTTTGTGTAGGTACTTCTATAATCATTATAGATAATACTGACTAATAAATAAATTGTGGTCTAAAACTTTCTGATGCCTCCTAACTCTTCAAATAGTTTTGACTATAATTATTTATAAGTACAACTTGGAGAACTCAATTTATCACAAAACAGTTTTTTAGACCTGACGATCGTTTTGCCAACAAAGTTAGCATCATCCGAGGGATGAATAAACGATCGTCAGGTCTAAAAAAACTCGAAGACGCAGCAAGTGCCTTATGGTAGTGAATATTCATAGAATGGCACCAAATATTTTATTAAAACTTTTTTTCTTGTAACATACAAATCTAAGTTTTTGTGTGTAATTTAGTTTTTATATCGTAAACCTACCTACCAAATTTGGTTATCATAGATTTTTTATTTTTTGAGTTATCGGTGTGATACATATATATATATATATATATATATATATATATATATATATATATATATATATATATATATATATATATATATATATATATATATATATATAAACATATAAAAATTGAAACTAACACCGGATACGGGTTCTAGGGGTCCTAGTTCCCGCTCATTTGCAAAAAAATTTTCAAAATTCAAAAGTCGGGATCTCTCCATTAGTGAATTTTTTCTACGAAAATTCACTAAAATTGTATTGCGTTGCATTGTGTTCCCCAAATTGTACTTGTCGGTGCGCATCACGGGTTCCAATCTTCACTGATTGTATCATTATGCAATTATTAATAACAATCTTTGGGATTTCATTGCAACAAGTCGTGAAGTAAAATGAATTTCGACCTATAACAGATATGTAGCGCTATTCGTATATCTACATTACTGGTGACACTTTTACGTAAATGTGAAAATAGAGAATTTTTCGAGGTTTTGGCGTGGCAGCCAACAGCTGTAAAGCATTGTGGTACGAGTGGATGAAAATGTTCAGGTCGCACATATTTTCCATTAAGTTTGTCAACAGTTCTGCTCTGACCTGCCAGACTTATATTTAACGCCAGCTTTAGCATTGAAATTTATTCTAAATAGAGAAATTCCCACTTCTATTAAAGTTTTCGCTTGAGATTTCTAATCCATTTCTAGATCTGGCAGCAGTGCTATTTTGTAGCTTGTCCAATAAACACATAATTAATTATTATCGATGACACTACTTTTTTAAATACGCGAGAGTGAACTAACATGAACGTAGGAATTTTAATTGTAGCTTAGGAAATTTACTTATACGCTTTTATTGAGTTTTTTGTCATTTTTACTAATGAGAAGATCTGTGTTTATATATATATATATATATATATATATATATATATATATATATATATATATATATATATATGGTACCGATAATTAAAAAATAATAAGCCGATTTTGATATTATTTGGTACATACCTTCCCTTTGCGGGTAGCTTGGATAAGTTCGTATTCCAGGAAAATAGGGGTAGTTTTTCGGGGAAAATCTTGGGTTTTCTTTCAGAATTTTTTTTTTATCCACGAAAATAACTAAGCTATGACAACCAAATTCGGCATTTGCGTTTCAATCATCAAACTTACCCTGACTGCCGAAATTTAGATGTCTAAGTTAAAAGAAAAAAAGGTTATAGGTATTTAAAGAAAACAATTTTGGGTGCCACTGGTGATCAAGGGAAAGCACAAAAACAAAATCTTTTGTATGATTAACAAAACCAATTCAATACTACTTACAACAGTTAAGTTTTCTTGGCGCAAAAATGTCAAGAAGTAGCAGAAAAAATGTTTTGAATTTTTTTTTCTTAAAACGTCAAAGTTGCGATATGAGACGTCAAAATGTGCAATGTTCAGACAACGAATCTGAAACAAATACGAATTATGGAGAAAAATGTCATAATGAATGTGTTATACAAAGCCTTAAGTTTCAGCTTCTACCATCAATGTCCTTCATTTCACAAAAATATTTTCGGAAAATTGATTTCAAATGGACCCTTTTTCTGATTCTTTGTCAGTAGTTTCAACTAGAGAGTTTACGGTGTAATAGTCTATATTTTAGCACATTTTCGTAGAAAAAATATGTTATTGAGAAGACCGCGACTTGAATTTTAAAAAGATTTATTCAAATGAGCGCGAACTAGAACCCCTAAAAATCCATATACGAGTCAGTTTCAGTTGATATCTGTTTACACATATACAGGGTGACGCATATCCCTTATTATACAAGACATGATAAAAAATTATATACGTAAATTATAGGGTGTTTCGAGCTGCATCTTATAAACTTATTTTAACAATCACAGGAAGGCCTATAAGTTGTTGGTGATACATTTTTTTTTAATAGAATACCCCTTATGATATTGCGCTTTTGTATTTTCGATCGAATTATAATGCATGTTTGTAAGGTAAAAAAAAGATATCGTTCATCGTTCTTGAGTTATTTCAACTGTTTGCAACTTTTCACGTTTTCGGCACATATTACAAATTGTGATACGGCGTTTTTACCAATAGATAGTGAAGCCCCATGGAAATGACACATTCAGAGAGCTTTTTATCTCTATCACCCGCTGAAAAAAATCCAGCTACCGTATACAGGCACTCTCAAATAGTGGCTCATTTTGAAAAGTTTTCGCAGAAATGTTTTTAGTGTTTCCGCTTCTACGGTAGCAAGGATAGAAGCGAAATTTCAAAATCTGCCAATTCGATAGTTATTAGCTATCTAATAATTTTATAGTAGGTTTCACTAACATGTTATGTCATTTTTCTCAACCATTTTGGAGATATTAGACTTTTTCTAAAAAACCTTAAAAAACATTGTCACATTTACACACATGTCTCTCTTTTATTCAACCTGATGAGTTGCAATTTTAAAGTGAAAATTCTAAACTGCCACAAAGTAGATGGGAATTTACTAAAGCTAGTACAAGTTAGACAGAGTGTCCGAAATAGACCGGTCAATTGTGATAACCTTAAAACCTAATAACTCTCTTATTTTAAATAGAACACTGTATATCTTATAACGTCAGTTCATGTACTTTTTATTGTTCTTTCGATTGGTACCAGCATTCCCTATACCTAAGTCCCATCGATTTTAAGATATTTAAACATCATTTGCGACAAAAATAATTATTAATCAGTTTATCAGGTTGCCTAGGAGATGAAAATTTTAAACCTCATCTTCCGACAGAAGTAAAATATGTGACGACTTTTGAATATAACCTTTATTTACGAGGAGGATAGTTGAACTATTAACAAAAGATGTCGTGTGGTATTAACTCGATACATGATCAGAAAAATACTAAAAAAATTCTAAGGATGGAGTGTTTCGTCCAAAATTTCATAAGAGTAAAGCATTATTAGGAAACAAAGAGAATTATGTGTTATCACTTCACAATAAATGTTTGAAATTTGCAACGTACACTTCGAGGCATATTTGCGATAAGAAATAATTATCAGTAAGTTTATCAGGTTGCCTAGGTGATGAATTTCGAACGTCATTTTCCGACAGTACACTTGATGGTTGTACTTTAAGTATGTTTTTCTATTGCATTTTAATAAAAGAGAGTATTTTCCGCAATAATGGCACACTTCAATTACTCAAACGATGACTTTTTGAATTTAATTATTATTTACGGGGAGCGTAGTCGAATTGTTAGCAGAACATGTCGTGTGTTTGTAGAGAGATTTCCATATAGACATAGACCAACCTCTGACATGATCAGAAGAGTATTGAAAAATTGTTCTGAGACTGGAACGTTTGGTTCAGAAGGTAATAAAAAGAAACCGCTATTGGACAATGAAGAGACACAAATAAATGTTCTAACACTTTTTACTGCTTATCCGCATGCGTCAATCAGAGACTGCAGTAGAAATTTGCATCTATCAAGAGGAACTATTTACAGAATTCTAAAAATTAACAAATGGACACCATTTTCGTTTACTTTAATACACCATTTAAAACCTGGAGATTTTCCCGGCTTTTTTCGCTCTAACAACAATTTACTACATTGTTAGTTTGTTGTATAGAGTATCTTTTTATTACCACCTTGTGTTATTTGGAGCTGGCGTGACAACATACTGCTTGGTTTCCCAACTAGGCGGCTGCACGTTGCTTCGTGTCTACCATTCACTAATGTTGGGAGGCTGGCTACCATAGCCGTATTACTTTATAGGTGTATTTTTGCTACAATTAGTATTCCGTACTGACGAGCTCTAATTAGAGTGAAACCGGTCTACGGTTGTAATTGTGGCGAGAATACATCTAGCCTTACATACTTTATCCCTACTTTAGCGTAGAGATGGGCCAGGGCTGACAATTTACTAAATTGTTAGTTGGTTGTATACAATATCTATTTTTTAATACTTTGTGTTATTTGGAGCTGGCGTGACAACATACTACTTGGTTCCGCAACTAGGTGGCGCCATGTTGCTTCGTATCTACCACTCACTTAGTGTTGGAAGGCTGGCTACCATAGCCGTATTACTTCATATGTGTATTTTCGCTACAATCAGTATGCCGTCCTGAAGAGCTCTAATTAGAACGAAACCGGTCTACGGTTCTAGTTGTGGCGGGAATATATCTAGCCTTACATACTTTGTCCCTCTATTAGGGTAGAAATGGGCCAGGGCTGACAATGTACTAAATTGTTAGTTGGTTGTATACAGTCTCTATTTTTTAACACTTTGTTATTTGGAGCTGGACTGACAACATACTACTTGGTTCCGCAACTAGGTGGCGGTACGTTGCTTCGTGTCTACCACTCAGTTAGGTGTGTAAATGTGACAACGTTTTTTATGAAATTTTTGAAAAAAGTCAAATATCTCGAAAATGGTTGATAGAAGTGACATAACATGTTAGTAAAGCCTACCATAAAATTTGACGAGCAATCTATATCCGGAACAAAAGACACTATCTTCCTTTTGAAATAAGAAAGTTGACCTCTACTTTCAGTATAACTGGAAGTCCCATACTAACGACAATATTTGCAGTGAACTGGAACTTTTGAGAAACCCGCGTGCATGAATTTCCAGAATTCAATTGTGAGCCATTCTCCAGAAACGGCTAATTGAAGCTCTACGTGGGACACTCTATATATATATATATATATATATATATATATATATATATATATATATATATATATATATATATATATATATATATATATAAATTCAAACGTACCTCGGATATGCGTTCTAGGTGCCCTAATACGCGCTCAGTTCAAAAGCCTCACCATCGTTACTTCTCTATTAGTCAATTTTCTTTATGAAAATTAACTAAAATGTATATGAATGAAGAACGAAGAAAAAGGAATTACAGCTAAGAAACTAGTCGCTTTACATTGGGTTGCAGTCTTATATATCTTATATGGGGACAACTCAGTTTCACTTATCTTGATGTTGTGGAAAACTTTATTTTTATCTTATAAGATTGTTATCGGCGGTGCTGATTCATAGCAAAAAAATAAGAACTGTTTTTATAGCAGCGCTAATAATGCTAAAAACCCATAATGCATACACAGGCTGTGGATATTATATAGTTTATTGGTAGTGATTTTATTGTAGGCACATTTTCTTTTGTAATTTCTCATCATCACAACCTCTGGGTTAGACATATTTCCAAGGTAAAAAAGAACAGAACAAGGCTATACTTCAGACTGAATTTATTTAGTAAAAGTCCTTCGCGTTTCGGCCCATATATCTGGTCATCTTCAGGAGCTTTCTGAAACATTACAAAAGGTGGTTCTGTCAGAAACAAAGTTTCTGGAAGGTCGGCAAGTATCACACGACACAAGCCGTTACAAAATTCTAAACAGTCTTACAAGCAAAGTCTAAACAGAAACCAAAGTCAACGCTAACATGCTCTACAACAGTTACATCTATAAAATCAAAGCTGCAAGCTAAAAGTTGAGAAGTTAAAAACATCAAAATGTCGAAAGATTGGTCGAGGCACCTCCAAGCAGCAAAACAACAATGCAAAAGCAGTAAAAATAGCAAAAAACGGGTAGAAACTCTTGTAAATTAAGTTTAAAAGTGCACTGACACACCACCTTCTAAGGTCTTTAAACAAATAGCTAGAGAAGCCAAGACGGGCTGCACAACCAGAGCAGAAGTTTCTGAGAAAAACACTGAGTTAAACCTATGACACCTATAAAGAATAAAACCAAAATGGCTAAACATACTTACGTTCTGTTTTTTATAACAGGAACTGAACTTCACAAGAAATCTATCATAGTGGCTGTTTTCATCGACTGCCGCTTTTGTTTCCTTGCACTATATGGGTGAAGGCAGAACTAGAAGCATTAAAACCTCAAATCACAGCAATGGACAAACGGCAATACAAATAAAAATTTCGCATTTGAAATGGAGGACAGTTAAAAGCCGAATATCTGGAGTGAACGGGAAGGGGGCAAACAAATGAACTACGACTTTTATATGTGAGAAGTGACAGACAAGTGACACATTCTTTTGCATTTTCTTTTACTCGAAGAGTGAATATGGAGGCAAATAAACTTATTATTGTTATTATCATTATTATTATTATTATCTGCATGTTTCTCTAGTCGTACTGAAATTTTATTAGTGACTAAGCTAAATACTGATTTATTAAATTTTTAACTAGTGACCGAATTGATACAAGTCAGATATTTCACGAATAGTTTTGAAGACCTAAATTTTGTTAGAAACGTCTGCTCTTTATTGCAATGTGCTGTGGTTTAGTTTAGCCCACTTCAGCATTTACACCGAATAGGTAGTAACTACTGTGAAATATAGGACTTATATAGACAAATGTACTCAAAAAGAGGCATAAAAGCGAGACCCAGATATTTACTTTCGTTTTTGGTACAAGACAAATGAGTTTTAAAAGTCTGGGTCTGCGCTGGCTGTGCTATAAATTTAGTTTCGTTGTCTGCTATGAAATGGTTAGACTCGTCTACTAAATTCACTTAGGTAAAACTTGAAATTTACGTCGATGGCTTGAAAGTTTGATATCGAAAGTTAAACGAAAGTTATAAACCACATCAAGTCTCATTAAGGGAAAAATACAGGGTGTCATAATTAATAATAATAGTAGTACTAATACCTATTAGCAGACAGTTGCAATCTGATACAGATTCTCCAAAAATAACATGTGTTCTAAAATAGAAGGTGTTGAGCTTTCAAACAATGTTACTGTTAGGTTCTCCGTTCATTTTTCAAAATCCTGATATTGATTTGAGATTTAGTGGTTTTGTTTTGTTTTAATAGCACCATCTTTATATGGATGAATTGCATTCGTGACAATTTCCAGTGACGTGGAATATGGGATCTGGAGCAAATTGTTACTTCTTGAATTTGTAGACCAGACGTATTTTTAGAACAGTGCTGATTTTGTTACATACCCTGTATACTGCTGAAAGGAAAGCTATGGTAAACTTTTCCTTTAAAAAGGATCGCTTTAGGAATAAAAAGAGGTTGATGCGAACATAATTATTCTTTTGGTCAACCAATTGGCAGTGTACCTACATAAGAAGTGGGTTATGGAACAATTCTGCCCTGAAATGTTATTAGTAATTATTTGTCAGCGATTAATAGATAAACGGGCATTGGTAAACTTGGGAGATATTTTAGTTTTAATATCCCGTATCTAACACAGTAAATTTTTAGTGCCTATTGTGCTATTGTGTACGTTGCAGCTATCGAGTTGACGTAACAGCAATAGACAATTAAAGCTCCTGACACAGCAAGTGCATATATTAACACATTAGTGAATTTCAATATTGAGGGTATCGCGACTAGGCCCCTTAGAACACAGATCCCTGGGTCATTTACATTTTCAATATGTATCAATATATAATAAACACACACGCACACACACACACACACACACACACACACACACACACACACACACACACATATATATATATATATATATATATATATATATATATATATATATATATATATATATATATATATATATCAAGTTGGACTGGTACAGCAAACCTTCTAGTTCCGGAAGATACATAAATAGTGTGTCATATCATAAGAAAATGAAATTAAATGTCATAATGGGCATGAAAAAACGAATTCTGGATATTACCCACCCCTCATTCAGACATGGGTCTTTACGTCGATTTGCAGATATGATGGTAAGAAATGGCTATGAAAGAAGCTACATGATGAAGCTACTCTTCAGCGCTCCCTCCGAAATTGCACCTCATCGAGCGGCTGCCAGGCCTTCCCCGCCTGTACAGGATGGGACGGACGCTTCCGACCCAGGTTTGGATGCCAAGTATGCGGTTTTACCTTAAATCAGTGGACTAATACACAGACTATTGAACCTCTTCAAAGTTTTTACAGACGTCAAAGTGGCAAAATACAATGTCCTCATTAACAAGAACTTTTTCACCAACAATAAGGACAAAATTTCGGTTCATAAACTACGTGATGTGGTTTATAAGTTAGATTGTAAAAATTGTTCTCTTTCTTATATAGGTCAGACCTCACAGTCTGTTGGTAGGAGGATCAGCCAACATAAGAGTGACTCCAGACTGAGACCTGACAGGTGTGCATTGGCGCATCATGTGTCTACTTTAGGCCACAATATGGATTTTGAGAATGTTAAAATATTAGACAGGGAGAAAAATTAAAAAAAAAAACGTTATCTTCTTGAAATATCATATTCTTGAAAATGACACTATGAACTCAAAAACAGATGTTCAAAACCTAAGTAGCATTTATAGCTATGTAATACTTTTTGATAGGTCTGGTGGCGCCTCTGTGTTGGCCGGTTCTATAACTTAGAATAAGAAAACTTGTCACATAATTCATCAATAGAGAAACAAAATAGTCTATCATCAATGAAGTCTTCAACTGTCATTTATATTTTTGGTCGACAATCATAACGTGAAAAAATGGGGTTAGGTGTCCATTTTGTTACACGCCAATTTTTCAAAGCTTTTTTAGTTTTTTAACATTAATGACAACTTTTTATACTTTTTCATGACTAGCTTTGAATGTTTTGAAAGTAGAAATGTTCGCGTGAGTTTACAATTAGTTACAGTGCTGTAAGTGTTTTTTAATGCATAATCTAGATGTTTGTGCTGATTTTGTTCATTTTTAGTACTCCTGAAGATGCTAGGAACTCCTAGAGAAATATATCGAGTTTTAGTACAGAGTGACATTCTTTAAAATATAGCCCTCGTTTTTGGTCGTAATTGCCCTTAATAGTATACAAATTTTACCACGCTAACGTGTAACGACTGTTACTCCTCCCTTCAATCGTGTATATATATATATATATATATATATATATATATATATATATATATATATATATATATATATATATATATATATATATATATATATATATATATATATATATATATATATATATATATATACAGGATAGGCCATTAGTGCAGGAAAGTCCAATATCTGCCTTGTAAAAAGTATTTGGGAAATTATTTTCATGTGAAAGTGGTGTGGTGTTAGGATGCGCACAATTTAAAAATATTTTCGCAAATACAGAGTTTTCCATAAGTGATGGCATTACAAACTTGTTTTTTTAAATAGAACACCCTATATATTTATTAAGATTAAGATTATCCTCGCTTTGTAGCTTATTTCAATAAAGAGTTTTATTACATTATACAGGGTGTTTGCGAAGATATTGCAATTTTTATAAATTATATTATATTCGAGGTGGCATTTCATTGAACATAAACTCCTGCACTGTTGGTCCATTTTAACCTCATCTTCAACTTCAATCTCGTCCGACACCAAGATTCCAATGATGTGCCTCGTATACGAATACCAAGCAGACTAACAATTTATAATATTAAACGAGAACACTGTATATATGTATATATATATATATATATATATATATATATATATATATATATATATATATATATATAAATATATATATATATATATATATATATATATATATATATATATATCTATATATATATATATATATATATATATATATATATATATATATATATATATATATATATATATATATGTAGCCGCGATATCCTCAATAGTGAATTTTTTCTACAAAAATTCACTAATGTCTTACTATAAGCAATTGCTGTGTCAGAAACTTTTATTGCTTATTGCTCTTACGCCAGCTCAATAGCTGCAGCGTACACAGTAAGCACTGAGGCAGTTTTTAGTGAATTTTTATTAAAAAAAATTTATTAAAAAAATTCACTAATAGAGAGGTATCGATGGTGAGACTTTGCAAAAATTCTTTCAAATGAGCACGAATTAGGACCCCTAGAACCCATATCCGGGGTCAGTTTGAATTTTTATATGCTTATATATATATATATATATATATATATATATATATATATATATATATATATATATATATATATATATATATATATATATATATATATATATATATATATATTTATATATATATATATATATATATATATATATATATATATATATATATATATATATATATATATATGTATCCGTCTGATAACTCAAAAAATAATTAACCGATTTAGAAGAAACTCGGCAAGTGCCTTTCTTTTATTAATGGCTTGGATGAGTTCGTTGGCCAGGAAAATCGGACGGGGTTTTCCTGGAAAATTTGAGTTTTCTTTCAAAAAAAATTTTTTTTTCCGAAAATTTCGATAAAATTTGGTCTACATATTGCTTTGGGAAATACCTAACTATGTGCCAAAATTCAGCTTTCTAGGGTTACAGAAAATTGAGCTATTCAAATTTGAAAATGTTTAAATCATAAGTATGTGGTTGCTGTTGGTTAGTCAATGCTTTTCTTATTGACTCATGAGATTCATTCATCAACCTTCCATTGACTTCTGCTTCTGCCGCTGTTACAGTCCTTTTATTTAGATCTAGAGTTCTAACTACTCATACAAACAGTGTTTTTTAACCACGTGGCTGGGCGACCGACCGAATTCATTCCCAGTTGCTGTTGATTTACTCATATTCTCTTAATATGTTTGAAGATGTGGTGTCTACTTCATTCCAAGTCACTATTAACCGACTATTTATGAAATCAAATAAGTAAATTAAATCGATTGTCATAAAATATGTAGTGTATTAAGACAAGGGAAAAAGAAATAAAACATATATAACTGTGCACATTTTGATTATATTTTAGGGTGCTTGAGAGAGGTATTGTCACAGCTTAATGTTTTATTAAAGTTCATTTGTAAATAGGTTTAATTTTTATATGTTTATATATATATATATATATATATATATATATATATATATATATATATATATATATATATATATATATATATATATATATATATATATATATATATATATATATATATGATAACTCAAAAAATAATTAACCGATTTCGATGAAACTTGGCAAGTGCCTGTCTTTTATTAATGGCTTGGATGAGTTCGTTATCCAGAAAAATCAGACGGGGTTTTCCGGAAAAATTTTGAGTTTTCTTTCGAAAAAATTTTTTTTCTCCGAAAGTAACAAAGCTGTTTCAATGAAATTTACTATATATGTTGCCTCAACCTTACTACGTACCAAAATTCAACTTTCTAAGTTTAGAGAAAATTGAGTTACTCAAATTTTAAATTTTCTTTCGAAAAAATTTTTTTTCTCCGAAAATTACAACGTTATTTTAATGAAATTTTGTGGATATCTTGCCTTAGGAAAAACTTTACTACGTATTGAAATTAAACTCTCTAAGTTTATAGAAAATTGAGTTATTTAAATTTGAATCATTTAATAAAAATTCACTACCATAACGCACTTGCTGCGTCCCGAGTTTTATATTACCTGTGCGTTTGCACACTGTGAGCAGCTTTGGCATATTACTTAATTTCAGACAACTTTTGTGGCGTTATTTCAGGCTAATCATACTGGAACACGAATAACCTCTAATGCATCGATTGTGATAAGAACCTATAAATTTATTTGGGTTATTATGCAAATTTTATGGGCTCACTGGGAAATTATCTAAAATCTAAAACTAAGAAAGATTATATGTAGCAAGGGAACATTTTTTTCTACATTTTATGGAATATTAAAAAGCTTTCGATCGCAGGTTTTAGAGGCATTAGGTTAAATTTAGATCTGGGGTTTCGCACAGGCCATTAAGTATGTTCGTTGATTGTGGCAGCCATCGTTAATTAAAGTGTTTTGAATTTACTGAATTATACAGGGTGGCGCATTAAAAACGAAATAGACCGATTTGCGTCCATAGGAAAGTTTATTAGAAGAAACGCTGGAATACCTCAATTTTAATATTGAGGGGGACATGTTTTGACATAAGACTCAATTTTGTCACATCAATCCCTTAAGGGTGGTGATACCAACCCTTATATTTTAAATAGGGAATATGGGTCGAGTGTTACATCATTTGAAAGCTCTTTCTTTTCTGAATTCAGCACACAAATTTTTTTGGAAGTTTTATCAACTCGTTTAAAAATTATTCACAGTTGGAGTTGCAAGAACGTATTTCATTCATCGTGATAAGAAATGCACTAATTAGTCAATTTTTCGTTAAAAAAAAAGTAAAACATTAAAACCACATGTTCAAAAATGTTTATCGAGTTAAGTGTTCAAATTGTTGACCACCAGCCTCCATACAAAAGTACAAATTTTGTTCAAAGGTGCTCTGACATTCTGGAGCATTTGTGGAGTTATTAGATGGCATTCTTCAACAATGCGTCGTCGTCATTCTTCCAGAGACTCCGCTTCTGTTGCGTAAATTCCACTCTTTAAATGGCCCTATATAAAGAAGTCTAAAAGAGTTAAATCCGGTCATCTAGGTGGCCACTCAATAGCCCAATCCATTGCTATGGAAACTCTCTAATCAAAAACTCCCTAACACGTTGTGAAAAATGCGGAGGAGCTCCATCTTGTTGAAACACTAATTGCTTTTCTTGATAGCGATCCGCATTTTCAACAATGTCAATTAGTAGAGGGTAAACAATATCTTCTAGTGACTCCAAATACGTTTCGCCACTTAAATTGCCATCAAGAAAAATTGGTCTGATTAAACGGTCTCTAAAAAAGCCAGTCCAGATATTCAATTTCTATGAAGTTTGAGTGTGGACTTCGTGAAAATTACTTAGATTATTATCTGCCTAATAACGCAAATATGACGATTGACTGTAGAGTTTAATAAAAACAGATATTGAACAGAAAATTCGTGCAGTCATAAGTTCCCAAAACTCCAGCCGCCGATCAAAATCATCTTCATTCAGTTGTTGTACAAGATGAATTCTATACGGGTAAAATTTATGATGCTTCAATATTCGCTGAATAGTTCTTCTTTTGATGTTTGAAACAGTGGCCAATTGTCTTGTGCTCAAAGTTGGGTCTGCAGCAATTTGTCCTAAAACTTCAATCTCAGTTGTCTCATTTCTAACTGTAAATTCACGTTCAGGATCCCGTTTTTTGTTGGCTACTGAACCACTTTGTCGAAACTTTGCAACTAATTCCAAAATGTGTTTTCTGTTAACATCTCTGTTCGGATGTCGTTAATTAAAGAAATTTGCGGTACGGTTGGCACAGTCATCGTTTAAAAAAAAGAGTAATTATTTCAACTCTTTCTTCCACAGAATATACCATTGCGAAATCAATTTTCGGTAGTACTATCAAGCATCAAACCGACCGATAAACCGAAATAATAAACCGCATTTCTCTCATTCAGATAAGAAATGTTCTGATAGTGAATTTTTTGTTTAAAAACCAACAAAACCTAGACTATCAGCACATTTCTTATCGGAATGAGCGAAATGCCTTTTTGTATTTTCAACTGTGAATAATTTGATAAAACTTCCAAAAAAATTTGTGTGCCGCATTCAGAAAAGAAATAGCATTCCAATGATGCAACAATCGACCCGTGTTCCCTATTTAAAATATATAAGGGTTGTTATCACCACCCTCAAGGGGTTGATGTGACAAAGTTGAGTTTTATGTCAAAACATGTCCCCCTCAATATTAAAACTGACTTGTTTCAGCGTTTCTTAAAAAAAATTCTCTGGACGTAAATCGGTCTGTTTCGTTTTCAATGCGCCACCCTATATATTTCGTTTGCATGAAAATTTGAAACTGTAACTATTTATCAAAATTTAGGACGCAGTAAATGCGTTACAGTAGTGAATCTTTATAAGAATTTACACTATCAGTACGTCATATTATTAAAATTAACACTTAAAATTTTAAAAAACCTTGAAGATTATTTTTAGGGGTCCCAATACGTGTTCACCTGAATCTTTTCGAGAGTGTTAACATCGATATCCCTCTCTTATCATAAAAATATTGTAATGTTGCTCTTTTGAGAAAAAAATTGTATACCCAGAATCCAGTTTTCTATAAATCTGTATAAATGAGTGCTGCAAATTAAATCATAACTTTCACATAACTGTGGTAGTTTATTCTCCTCAGAAAGACATTATTATGGAATGAACTTAGAGGGCCACTACCGTTGATGCGATGTAACTCAAAAACAATTCGTTCCTTTTGCCACGCTTTTTTTTGCAACAAATAATTATGATGCAACGCCAGCTGGAAGATAAGTAACTTCAAGGCTCTATACATATAAGTCCCTATAGGTCCGCGCGCTTGGAGTGGTGTCAACGTGCGACCGCTATGTGTGACGTTGCATGCCGAGCAGCTCTAGTGGAGATGGGGTGGGTCTAAGAATAAAATAAAATAAATTAATAATAATGGCCTAGTGGCCGACCACCAACTCAAATAATTCCGGAGGGGCGCCACTGACCAAAGCACCCTGGCCAGAAGGTTCCAGGTGGTACGGAGGCACACACGCAGACACAACCTTTACCTAAAAGTAGCACGCTTGCGGACCAAAAGAAGAAGAAAAAAAAAACATCAAGCAATAATCAAATGAGCAAAAGCAAATACTGGTTAAAAACAACAATTGGTACTTTTATTCACAACAACCAGAATCTGTACATCAATCGCAGACCAGATGGTTGCTAATAAATATATCACATGTGAAAACGCTGTGGGCGTCAATGGGATATAGCACTTTAGTTACTTATTAAGCATAATTACATCAATTAAAAAAAAGAGAAGAAAAAAAAAACACACCAAGGCGCTATCAAAAATACTTTTTTAAGGTCTCAACCAATATCAACTTTATATTATTATAATTATATTAACATGAATATATATTATATTTCATTCAATAAGGCCATTCGAGATCTCGTAAGCTTTACACAATTCCTCACAATAAGTTAAATGCAATTATAATACAAAAAAATACAAAAAAAAACAACTGATATCTAAATATAAATATTAAAAATATGCCCACGGAGGCACAACAGTGATGCTAAAGTCTTCTGATATAAATAGTCATACACACGCGCACAAAGATAACTGGCTGTTCTAAAATAAAAGATTAGAGATAATATGATTGCAAAACAACCTGAGCCGAATGCTCCTATAGCGACTCCTATTATTATGAAATCACAATGTTACTTATTCCAAAATGTTGTATTTTATACAGATAGCGACAAATAAATTAACTAAGTTATCACATTTGACAAGATTACTAGCTATAAAAAAAAGAGCAGCGATATACAAGACTTATAGTTTAATTGCTGCAATATTACACGACAAGTATAGCTTTTACCCCGTAAAAATAAACACGATATGATAATAATATAAATATAATATGATAGCCAAAATATCAGATATGATAAAAGTCCAAAAGGTCACACTGGGATGCCCTAGAAACTGCAGCGATATAATCACTGATAAAAATAATTTGAAACGATCTAACCTGGTATAGTCCTCGTTACCTTCCTAGGTAAACAGTCAGTTGAAATGGAATTATGCAGCACCTCTTGAATGGTCTGACGTCATGCGGACTTCCAGCGGGATTACTGAGATATCTATATCTAGGAGCGTGCAGCCAGTCACCAGCAATACATTACTACTCCTAGAGTAACCATTAAATATACAGTAGATTATTTGAGCCGAGGGAAAAATAGCACCAGATGGGGGACGGCTTCAATGTCAAAAAAAAAGGAAAGGTCTTGCTTCCTCAATTAACCCAGCAAAAGTAACTTGCGCCGTTTCTAATCCGATACTAAGAACGATGGAACGTGTTCTAAATAACAAAATCACCAAATGAACACCATTCCAGATACCATTTCCCCAATATCCCACTACGTGGATGAATTTATTAAAATTCCAGAACAGGACAACAGTATTTACGACGACCAGCCACTTTGCGAGTTAATTTATTTCTCTCCTTATTTTAAATTTTTCCTACTATCAAAACCAAAGAAAAGAAAGACCCCTTTTTTTCCCCCAATTTTTATACTGCTTCGATTCCTCAGAGAGGACCCATGAAAAGATAATTTGCATAGCAACAGGTAGAATTTCGCTCAAGTTTTATTCAACAAATAAATTGTCGATGAAAAATAAAATTCGCCATGGGCGCGCCGATTAAGAGGCTGCATTTACCGACGTGAATCACACGCTCTTTTAATTGCAAAATAAGACCTGTAGACAGGGTACGCCGTTGTTAATCAGAGGCAAATAGCTGAAATCAAGCCACGCATTTTCAGAGAAGGTCTGAATCGGCGTAGGTAGAAAACCCGCTATACCCACTAGGAGTATTTAAGGTTGCATATAAGTGAGTTCTACGGAACAGATCTGCTCAGAATTAATGGGTTTAAACCAGAGGTGCAAATTTGTGACGGTGTTTGAAAATAAACCGTCACACTTTGTCGGGTGCCAACTCTATGCCAAAGTTGAAGATGATATCTCAATTCATTCGAAAGTTGTTGCGCCTACTAACAGACAGACGTACAGACCGACAGAACGACCGACCGGCAGACCAAGAGACAAAATAATTTCGTTAGTTTATAGGTATCCCACGATCGACACCTTAAACGTATATAGACAACCATGCATGTGATCGATCTCAAAATTTGACTGGTACCATAATCAAGTGTGCTCTATCTATCCAAAATACTTTCGATTGCGCGGTGTTGCCGATTCTGTTAAAAAGGCGTAGTAGCTCTGTTATTTTTAATGCATCACCCTGTATATTATATTTTTTCAAACTGCTTGTTTAATTTACATAACTTTTTCTCCATTTTTTCCTCCACATATCGGCAGTGGGTATCCAGATATTAATTAATTTTCATATATTTTGATGCAAAACACAGTCATGATTAAACCTTAATAATGTTGTACTCCTGCATCTATCGAAGCCAGAACTGTGGTTGAAGTTTAAGGATAGTGCAGTTATTTCATTTCAATAGAGAAATCCATCCGATATTATACAGGCTGCTTCAAAAGTATTACCATTTCTGCTACATAGAAAGATGACAAAAAAGCTCTTTTTATGGCTCCCTTTATTGCCTAAAAATTAAAGGTGATTAAATTTCCTTTCAAATGATACAGCCTGTTTATATATCAAACTCTTTAAGTTTACCGAGGAAAAGGCATTTTGCTGAAAAAATATTTCAACTTTTATACTATTACATTATTTAATTTTCATGGCAACCAAAGCTGCTCGCGTCAAGCTAACATAAGATTTTTTCATTTTGATCGGTTATCCGACTAAAAATGGGTGTAAATAACTATTCAAACAAAGTTTTTATTACCTAATTTACTCTACATGGACAACGCTAACAAGTTATAGCCAGAACTTGCAGAAAATTTAATGAAACCTATCCTGAATTACCTCAAATGGGCAAGCGAAAATTTGTGTGAATACAAAGTAAAGACAAAGTTATTCAGGCAGGCGTTTTAAACAAAAATGAAATCTTGTTCAAAACGTATGAAATCTGTGCACTATTGTTTCTTAAAGTGTCAAAATAAAACAAAAATAAGGAATCTGAAGAATCAAGAGCAAATCCTTGACGGCTTGTCACAAGATGAAATTTCGAGGCGCAGCAATTGCGTTAAGGTTGAGAATTTTCATTTAATGCTTCCAATTTGTATAACTCAATTTTATATAAACCTAGAAAGTTGAGTTTTCCTAGAGTAAGGTATTCACGATGGCAACATACCAACCAAATTTGATCAAAATAACTTGGTTATTTTTTTGAGAAACAAATTTTTTTCGGCAAAATTAACTGGTCCGATACGGCTGGCGTACCCTGCATGCTTCTAGGGGATTAAATATAACAATTGGGCCAAGGTATCCATGTAAACAAGGTAGCGTCGTGTTACACATTATTGTTTAAAAAATTTAAACATTGTCCGAAAATAAATATAATTATCCCGAAACAACTGATGCGATCTTTTAGACAACGAACCAATTCAAGCGATTTACACAAAAGCTACAGTAGCCAGGATATTTGTCCCGAAACAACTGATCCGATTTTCTAGACAACGAACCAATTCAAGCGATTTACACAAGTTACAGTAGCGAAGATATTTGTCCCGAAACAACTGATCCGATTTTCTAGACAACGAACCAATTCAAGCGATTTACACAAAAACTACACTAGCCAATATATAATTATTCCAAAAAGCATTTTGAAAAAATAAAAAAAAAATTATACAAAAATTCGCAAACCACCCATTTCACAAAAATTAACCATTTCCTTGCAAAAATCGGTGTAGATGTTCACAAAATTTATATAAAATTCTTTTTACGAAAATTAGCTAAGTAAAAATATTTTACCCAATTTGCTAAACAAAGTACTTTTAAAGAAAATTCGAAAACAGATTATCCATGTGAATACAATAATCTATTAAACAGTACTTGATCTGAAAAACGAATTCATCCAAGCTATTAATGCAATAAATATTATTGACGAGTTTCATCAAAATCGGTTAATAACTTTTAGAGTTATCGTATATATATATATATATATATATATATATATATATATATATATATATATATATATATATATATATATATATATATATATATATATATATATATATATGGCGGTCACCCATCCAAGAACTGACCATTTCCGAGGGTACTTAACTTCAGAGATCGCACGACAATTCAATTCTAAAGGTCTATATTACATTATAACAAATTTACAAAAATTTACAATTTTTATATATACTACGAGTTAAATATAAAGCTCCTGTTAAAATATAATAACTTATCTCTAATTTGTTATTTACAAAGGAAAAAAAAGTACTTCCTTATAGTAATTAATGTGTTTTCTGTTTAGTTATTATAATTATATTGTACAAGTTGTGCGGTTGTATATAGGAAAACTGTTTACAAAAACCTATTTAAAATAATTATTATTACTTGCTATGTTGCAAGTTGATTTTATTTGTATAACATACAGCTTTCTAACCATGGCTATAGTGAATTCTCGTGTCAAACGGTTATGGGCGTTTTAAATATTTCTAGATTTTGATACGGCAGTCTATGTTTGATTCTATAAGGACTGTTATTGTATCTTATGTCTGTTATTTGTCTTGTCAATGGATTTATTTTCAATTTGTTTTCTTAAAAATTTGTGGATGTTTTGTTAATATAGTCTTTGATTGTTAGTGTGTTGGTCATGTCATGTAAGTGTTTTATTCTTGTGTATCTGTTTCTGTTCGTCACTAGTCGTAGGCATTTGTTTTGGTATATTTGAATGGGTTTAATTGTCGTATCTGATACTGAGCACCACACTGGTGCGGCATAAGATACTACTGGTCTTATTATAGTCGTATAGATTAATTTTTTGTTTTCGCTGCTAAGTTTACTGTTTCTTGCCATTAGGGGGTACATGTACTTCATTCCGATATGAGCTCTGTTTAGAACAGTTTTAATATGGTGTTTGAAATTAAGTCTGCTGTCCAGGTGTACTCCTAGGTATTTTACTGTTTGCGAGGGCTTTATTTTTTTGTCTTCTACTTTTAGATGGTTAAATATTTTGGAATCATTGGTTTTTCTAGTAAATACTATTGTCTCCGTTTTTTCAGAGTTGAGTGATATTTTCCAAGTCTGTAGGTAATTTTGTAGTATATCAAGATGTATTTGTATCTGTTTATTTGCAACTTCTGCTGAAAAGGAATGGGCATATATGGCAGTATCAGGCCAGGTTGGTCTTAGGGAACGTAGGTATATCGTTAATAAAATAGTTGAACAGTTTTGGTCCAAGTATGGCACCTTGCGGCACTCCTGCTCGGATTTGTTTTTCAGTTGATGTGCTATTGTGAATTTTGACTTTAAAGCGCCTGTTTGATAAGTATGAGTGTATCAGTCTAATAAGATGGTAGGGAAATTTGAGTTTTATTAGTTTGGCCAGTAATCCGACTATCCATACTTTGTCAAATGCCTTCTGTATGTCTAGTAAAACCATTGTCGTTACTTTGTCTTTATTAAAATTTAGTGTTATGTCGTTTACTATTCGTGTTACTTGATGTACAGTGCTATGTTTTTCCCTAAAACCAAACTGACAGTCTATCAAAAGTTTATTTTTTCTTTCTATGGATTTAAATCTATTAAGTATTATTTTTTCTACTATTTTAGATAGGTTGTTTAACAAGCTTATGGGGCGATAGTTGTGCGGATATTTTTGATCTTTATTGGGTTTGGAGACGGCAACAACGTGGGCTATTTTCCATTGGGTTGGGTAATGTTGTAGGATAAGAATTGCATTTACTATATACATTAATTGGACTATGGCTTTCTGTGAGAGATTTTTAATTAATTTGTTGTCTATTTCATCAGGCCCTGGGGCCTTATTACTGGGTAGGGTTTTGATAATTTGTTTGATTTCTTGGGGTGAAGTGATTAGTTTTGACCTAGTTTGTGTGTCCATTGTTTGTCTATTGTTAAGATAGTCTTGTGTTTCGTTTATTAAATTGTTTTGTTGTTCATCGCAGACTGGGTCTGTTTGGTGGGTGCTTTCTAATACGTCTGCTATTACGTTAGCTTTTTCTTGGTCTCTATAAAACGTTTTATTGTCATGTTCTAAAGGTGGCATGTTGCTGTGTGGGTTCTTTAGTGCTTTTGTCATTTTCCATAATGTGTTGTTATTTGGTGTTAGGTTTTGCATTTTTTGTGTCCATTTTATGTTAGTATATTCTTTCATCTTTTGCTTTATTATTTTGCATTTTTGGTCCATAGAAATTTTGTATTGTGGGTTTAATGTATTTTGCCATAGCCTCCTGTCTTTGTTTTTGTCTTTAATAAGTTCTTTTATATCGGTGGGAAGGAAATCTCTTGTCGGGTTAATCGTTTTGTGTGTACAGTGTTTGTTTTTAGCTTTTTGAATATTTAGAGTTAGTTTTTTTACCTCCTCTTCGATTTTATCAATAGAATCAATAGTATTGTTTATGGTAATGTTTCTGTCCAGTGTTTTTCGGAATTCTGTCCAGTTAGTATTAGTGTAGCTTGAAATTATTTTTAGTCGGTCTTGTTTGTACTGATTGTTTAACGCGAAGATAATGGGATTATGATCAGAGTCTAGTTCAGAAAGGGAGACAGGGTCACTGACATTTATTACGTTTTTGTTAACTATTATATCTATTGTTGAGGGGCACGACAATCGGTTTGTTTAACGTGGTATCGCCGTTCGTTTGACATGTTAATTTATCCAAGGTTCCTTTATTCGATATTAATTTTTAAGTTTCGATTTTAAATAAAGAATTCAATCATTTCCAAATTTTCCTATATTTACACAAACAGTCCTGGTTGCATACGTACTGTTTCTTTGTGAAAGAATTAATTGAATAACATAACTTATTTAATCGACTAGGGTCTTGGACAACTAATATGATCAAACAACTTTGTCATGTTCGGCAATGATTTAGTTCACAAGCTTTTCATATAAACCAAAATTATTAATCGAAAAACAACATATTCTCTCATTAACCTAAAATATAAAAAAAAATCAAATGGAAAATTTTGAATTTCATGTCGTCTGTCATTTTCCATAATTGCGGCCGAGATTTCACGATTGTTGGTTCGGGTAGTATGTTTATGCCTGGTATATATTTAGTTTGGTTACCGATGATGTATGGTTTATACCTGTTGTATGAATAAATCTACGCGTGGCAGTTAACTACTCTGTCTGTCAGGCATTATACTTTGACCACTAAGTCTTCTCAACGCATGTCTTGGGGATTTTATTTTTAATTTGGAAAAAACTCAAAATATTGTGTACCAAATTACTTAAAATTCACAACATATGTTTATTTGCACTATTTCTAGCCACACGTAAAGTCTCATTCCAGTTACTCTGATACAAAAATATAGTGTTTGCAAAAAGTTTTCGCCGATTTTCCACTGAAAAAACTTAAGCATAAAGGCTGATTAACGAACTAGACCTCGATATTCGCCCAAACAAGATTTTTGCCAAGGTTGATTGAAATCAGTTTAGTATTTCTTGAGTTATCGCCCGGATACATACAACATACATACATATATATATATATATATATATATATATATATATATATATATATATATATATATATATATATATATATATATATATATATATATATATATATATATATATATACATATATATATATATATATATATATATATATATATATATATATATATATATATATAGACCGAAATTGGCGCTCACATTGAAAAAATTTTTCATCGCGACCTCTCTAATAGCGAATTTTTCTTAATGAAAATTCGCTAAAAAACGTAAATGTTTTAATCTACCTTCACTGTCGAATACATCTATTACGACTATTGAAAGCAAACATGTTGTGTTGAGGTGTAATTCTGATGAAGAACAAAATTTTGTATACTATGAACAATTCAGCAGGCCTAATTGTTTTTTTCTAACCCAATAGTTAGCGATGCAGATAAATTTGTAGCTACGTAATCGATATTTATTCTATGCTAACGATTACCATTAAGCTCGTGTTCTTCTTTTCTGTAGTCGAGTAGTTCATTAAAAGGATGATCGGAAAAAGGCTGATAGAATTTTTTATTATATTTAATCATCCATGCGTATAAAATTGCCCTTTTTTTGTTAGAGGCTGTCAACATCGATTATGTCTAGGCACACATTAGGAAACTATTTTTATTCCCAGGGTGATTACATGCGTCGATTTCTGTCGATTTTTGTTAAACGACGTATGCGTGCGAGACAAAAAAGTGGACGAGGACAGGAAGGATAATTGGATTTTTTCTCTGTAGTACGAATCCTCTGACACCCTCAGTATCACGTTCTTGTGCGTAAAGATTATTTCTGGCACGCGATGCTACATTTGTTGAAATTTAACAATAGAAGTCACCGTGTAAGAACATGGTCAAGTGGAAATAAAAAAGATTGGGAGTTTCTGTTTAAAAAACGATGTGTCACGCAAAAAATATCATAAGTAATCTTTTAGTTTTAAATACAAGTTTTAATTGAATAGGTTGACAAATCCTAAAGCTAGGTTCATACACTCTGTAACATATTACACGTTTCACAACTTATATGTTAATAATAATTAGTTCAACTATCCCTTCGGTAAGTATTGTTTTCTCGCTCAAGGATCACATTATATTGTAGTCAATGAAATGCACCATGGTCGTAGTCGATCAAATTTAATACTTCTTTACTTGACGAACCTATAATACCGAAACGTGGACACATGCTCATAGAAACACATATATTCTATTGTCCCAATTGGAGATATTCTAGAAGTGACAGCTTATACTCGATTTTAACCTCTTTATGCTTGTCAAATACAACAAAGCATATAAAGCCACGTCGCATCACATTCACCCTCTTGTTTAACATAATATTAACACTAAAAATGTCAAGAGCATTTATGAGCTAAAAGAAACAGCAGCACGCTCATATGAGTTAGGTTAAATGCCAAATTAACGCTTGCTTGTACCGTAATAATTGAAAAAAAACTCGGGACGCAGCAAGTGCGTTATGGTAGTGAATTTTCATAAGATTAAGATGTTTGATTTATAAAAAGAAAGGTACTACCAAAGGGACAAATAAAATACAAGATCTCTAGATAAATCTTTATAGTGGGTTAATTTAATAAAATAAACAAAAAAAGTGACAATCGGGAATTTAATTTGTCTAAACAGCACAAAATGAAATATATATATATATATATATATATATATATATATATATATATATATATATATATATATATATATAAAATAAATTTGGTAAATTAGCAGTTTACCTCATGGAGGGTTTTGAGAATTTTTTTCCGAAACATGCTTAGGATTCTCCTAGGTGCATAACCCACAACAAACATTTCTTATAAACAACCTCTAAAAAAGTTACAGGACCAGGAGTTGATAAGGGTGTAGGGCGAGGAAAAGGAACTGTAAATATGAGTGGAAAAGCGAAAAAAATAATAATTAAACCTAGTTCCCTTTGGTTCTGAGGCACACGTTCTTACCCCTGGATCAACGAGGCTCTATAAAATTCTTATCTCTTAAACATTTTTACTTTCGAAAAATATGTTAATATTTATAAAATGAAATAGGGACTATTGGAAAACTTTATGCTAATCTTTATTCTAAATATGTAGTTTATGGATATTAACTTTTTTTTCTTCAGTTTACATTTTTTCCTGCACAAAAAATTTAAGTTTAATATTTGCAATACTGTTTTCTTACTCAATGATGTAGAGTACACTCAAAATGGACATGCAAATGATATTACCCTTTATAGCAGCTAAACAGTTTATTTGTGACACTAAACAAGCAACCAAAGTATTTTAAAATGCTTGAAATTATTTACTTGTATCTTTTTTTAACAACATGGATTTTGATTTTTTATTATAGAAGAATATATAAACATATAAAATATTACACGAACAATTTTTAGTGAATTTTTATATATTACATATGCATTATATGGATTGTGTTACTTTGCCTACTACGTCTAAAAAATTTTTTATGGCCTCAGCAGTCAATTATGCACAATATTCATCAGCAATTATACCACATGTTGTAATGAAATAAACAAAATATTGACATCCATAGAAAACAAATATAATGTATAAATTGAATATTTTTGAATTAAGAAAACAGATAGATCATTGCTACTAAATATTAAAAATGTTACCACATGATTTTCAGTTTTCTGTGGCATTATGTTTTTCAGAATAGGAAATATTTTTGATTTAAGAAAACAGATCATTGTTACTAACTATATAAAAGTGTTACCACATGATTTTCAGTTTTCTGTGGCAATATGGTTTTCAAATTAGGAAAATATATGTTAAGATATAATTTATATTAAAGTCTGAATTTTGTATTTTCAAACCCTTGTCAAATGCACTACGTTGTATATGTATTTTTTTCTCCCTTAGGGGTCGTCTGCGTCATAGCACCGCAGCCTTTGGTTTATTGTGCATGCCCATTGTCTTTTCTACTTTACACATTCCAAAAATCACTTCGCCTTGAACTAGTCTGCACAGTAATTGGCAAGCTGAATTTTTATATTGCCCTGTCTCCGGTCTAGACTCATCGTAGAGCAGTCTTTTTCGGTCCTGAGCTTTACACTCACATAAGATGTGCTGGGCTGGTTCCTTCCCCTAGCGGGAGTGTCTGCACGCCAGGTCCCCCTGGAAGCGCCCCATTTTATGCAAGTGTTTCTTGACGGCCATGTGTACCGTCAAGAGTCTTGTGGTGTTTCTGAGCTGTCCTCTGCTAGGATTTAGCAGCTCCACAGCTCTCTTTAAATTGGATTTCTCAATTACTGACTTCCCATGTGTGAGCCCTGGTCTGCCCAGTACACCTGATGTTCGTTTCTGATCCAGGACTTAATGGCCCCTTGGCAAAGCTGTTTGTCACGCCTAGAAACTGTTCTGGTACCATATGTGTATGTATGAGGAAATATTTTTCTGTGATCACTGTCGTATAATTTATCATATTAGCTATAACAGAAGCATTTGTAAGTTAGAAAATATTTTGAAACAGGTAGAAAAGTAAAACATTGGTACTAATTATAAAGAAACACTATAATCGGACTTCTAGTATTTTGTCATTTAATGCCTTTCAAAATTGAAACAGTTTTATTAAGCTTTGGGTTATATTCAGAGATATGATATATAGTGGTAAATCATTGCTAGCCATTGTATACTTTGCAAAGTAGATTTAATTTCTATGTAATCATGGTTATCTGTGTAATCAGATATGTTAGAAGAGAAGCATTTATAAATTACTGCAAATACAATTGGTTTTATAACATATGCTATAAAGGAATGCAAAAGTAAGTTCGGAAAAGGAAATTGGATTTCATCAGTAAATGTAAACATATTTTACAAGACAGAGGTAAACAAACTAGAGAAACGTTTCACTTCGAACTCCACAGAAACGATTTGTTTGAGATGGAATAGAAGATATCAATGAAGAAAATAGTTTGAACTAGGTAGAAAAACAAAATATTTGAGGTAATTATGGAACAAAAATATAACCTGATTTCTAGTGTTTTATCGATTAACACTTTTCAAAGTGTGAACATCTTATTAACTTTGAGTTACATCCAGAGACATTCCTCATAGCGCAAAATAATTTCCAGCCATTGCATACTTTGTGACCGCCCAAATAGTTTATATAATCCCTCTCGGCTATAACCTACCTATTAAACTTCAAACACAACCAACGTTATAATCTATTGGAAATATAGAGTAAAGTTACCGGTATTCTAGGTGGCCGGCAGCCTTTAGACAGTGGAGACGGCCGTGGGTTCCTTAAACACGATGTTAAGATAAAGGGGGCGCCACTTGATTGTTTTACACCCAGTACCGGATATTAAAGTAAGATGTTATCACACAATACCTCTCCTTAATCACCTGCAATCCAACTATAATCAAGAACTCGCTGAACTGCACTGGTAGCTGTACCTAAAACCAACCTGGGAGATACGTCGGACGTCAAACCCGTGACAAAAACTCTGCAGGACTGGATATTAAAATGTTGTAACTTACATTATCCTAAAAGAGGAAAGTACCCGTGGGTGCATGTAAGTGGCATAAATATGCAACCATTAGATCCTCCTAAATAATATATGACACATACACATAAACTTATGCTCGCTTGTCCGATATCCCAGGGCTAATATAGCAGCAAATACACACTAGTTAAAACAGTATCACTGATTCGGGGATGAGAGAGTAAATGCAGACTAAATATAACACAAAGTACAAAAAAGAAATATAATAACATTCTGGTGTATTAAAAACACAATCAGATACTATAATAGGTCACACAATGAGTCAACGATGAATATATACACCTTCAAATATTAGGGCAAGCAAATTGAGAGTCATCTAAGCTACCGTAACCAATCTGGTTAACAAAATATCCTACGCTGTAACTAATTGTATGGTTTCCAGTTATAAAAAACTACTATCAATTATATGGATATCAATGACAAAACAAGCTGTATAATTAGTTAGCAAAAAGTATCACTACATTAAAATCAAGAAGCTACCACAAAACGTGTATAAGTGTAGTTCACATACGCTTTAAAAATATCAGTATTAAGATCCTATATCTAGCTCAAATAATATTATCACTCTGTATAGTATGTCAAGCAAGCTGTACACCTTGGTAAAAATATCCTAATAATTACTGAGTCACCTACGCAAAATTCTGACCAATTATATCAATGTAAGCTTCAGACAGCTCAAATAATAAACATGAAGCATTGCAAACTCTCAAGATACCTTTATCTGTCTGTTAATAGCAACGTAATCTACTAATCACCCTAATGACCAGTCAAAAGGAAGCTATTATATTCATAAATGCCGTTAAAAGGGTCAAAAGTAATATGTCTTTTATAAGCATACAGGCTACAACTTATCTGAACCATAAACTCTATATCCTGCCTTGGATCTCTCGGTTGACATTCGACTGTCTGGAAGTACAACTATGACAATCTATTACCACTACGACCTGCAAATGAATCCAAAGATGGTCTCCTTACCATACCATGCTTGTGACTCTGTACCATACGTAATTGGACCATTAATTTAAAACCAAAAACAATGAAATACACACCATAAAACATCTAGAGGCTACCCAACAATAGAAATTGCCTCTATTTACACAACACTAGATATTGCCAAACACCACGCCGCTTTAGGTGAAAGCAAGGACTTCAATTGCCTAACACTACATCCCTGTAAAATGCGAAACATCGGATATAGAGATATAAAAAAATAAATTCGCAAATCTACATTACCTCTTGTTGAGGGTTATCGTGCCTCGATTTAATTAGACACTACTGATGTCGAGTGAGTCCTGTATAGGTTACCTGTTAACTCAACCTATTGTAGTCCAGCAAAGCGGCTATTCCATGCAATCTATGTAGGATATCTCTCAATTTCTTACAGTTATCTCAATTATGCGAATAAAAGCAAAGAAATGAATTTTCTTGTACGGCAACACGTTGAATTTTAAACATCGCAAGTGACAAGTGACAGCATGATCGTACCTTGTTGCCAGACATCAATTGAACGTGATTCTTACGATTCTATCTACGGACCTCGAGCCTATGCAACCAACCACATATCAACGAATACCATGCCGTTCGAAGCTCTCCCAGCATGCGTGTACTATTCCAGCCCAGGCCACTAACAGAGAAAATTATATCTTACATCCCCGTCTTCAATTATACTTAAGAAAATAAAAAAAAGTTGTAAATTACAAATACGTTTTAATTTAAAATATGATACGGATTTGGTAACAAATACGTTTTAATTTAAAATATGATACGGATTCGGTAATTCAAAATGTTTGGTTATTGTACCGCGATTATTGTTTGAATTATGTCATTAATAATTTTAAAAAAAATATGTTAGGTCCATATGTTTTCATACTAACATAATTTTTATTATATCTGACAACCCTGCTTATTTATATTTAACTACCGTTGTCTGGCTTCCACGATTTTAGATTTTTCGGGTCTAAAGTAATAAAAAACACATTAATACTCTAACTATCCTTGTCCACGTTGCATGTGCGAAATGCCTATGCAATTCAATCTGATGTCGTAGATTATTTATTCCTTACACATTATTTATTTCTTACACATTTTTTCATTTTCGAACAACTTCTTTCCTCGTGGACCATTTAAGTTGAAATTTGGTTACCAACTTTATTTTGACATCTCCCTTATATGTGCAAATTTTCATTTGAATCACTGCAGTACTTCAAACAAACAAAAATATTGCGTTTTAAAAATTTCCTTTACATTTTTTATACAAAAAATTAAACCTACGGTGCTCATCTTCGAACTCATCCAAGCCATTAACAAAATCAAGGTAATCCCCAAATTTAGTGAAGATCGGTCAAGTATTTTTTGAGTTATCAGTTGGATACATATATATATATATATATATATATATATATATATATATATATATATATATATATATATATATATATATATATATATATATATATATATATATATATATATATATATAAGCATATAAAAATCAAAACCGACCTTGGATATGGGTTCTAGAGGACCAAATTCGCGCTCATTTGAAGAAATTTTTCAAAAGTCTCACCATCGATACCTCTCTATTAGTGAATTTTCTTAATGAAAATTCACTAAAAATTAATAAATCTACAGTTAGAGGGAACATTCAACGTAGATTATATTCAGCACAAAATGTATATTCGTGTCAAAAAGAAATGTCAGATTGGAACTGGTCTGATGTTTTGTCATGTGTAGATGCAAATAGTGCACATACCACATTTGTGACAAGTCTGTGTGTGTGTGTGTGTGTGTGTGTGTGTTTTGTATCTTTAACGTCTGCCGATTTCCGCGACTATGGCCAATCACCGACGCCAGGGAGCAGTTTCACCTCACTATCCTGGAAATGTTGCCGAACCCCTGCCTTTCTGTAAGGAGGGTAGGGATCTTTATCGTGCCCGATATCGCATGGACACGGGACTGACGGCTTTACGCCCCCTCCGAAGGGCGGAACGTGCAGACATTCAACTTACTCAAATACAATGCCAGAACCTCGGTTGATGTTAATGTTACAGTTTGTACTGAAAAAGTGAAAGGAGAACCCTGGCAATGAACCCAGTACCCTTCGGTTCAGAGGCACATGTTCTATGACAAGTCTAAAACACGCAAATGACAAACACTTTTCGATTAAAGTTGCAAATTTCAATATAGTGAGAATAAAGCTTGGTTAACACAAGGCATTAAAATTTCATGTTTAAATAAAAGAAATCTATGTTACTTACAGAAAAATAATTTTATAACAAGGGATGTTTTTCAAAAATACTGTACAATATTGAGAAATGTTATACGACAAGAAAAAATCATATTTGACGAAAACATTATAAATGACGCAGACAATAAGAATAAAGTAACACGAAAGGTGCTAAAAACTGTTACAAGTAGGCATTCAGCTAATCAAACATTTAAAATTGAGGACACAACAACATAAACTGATAACATACACACAGTGTTAAATGAAATAAATTTGCAGTTTATTCATTTGTGTAACGAAAAAGCACAGGTGTCAAGTAACGCAAACATGTAGGTCAAAAGTGTAAAAATTCCACTTTCTTTTATAAAACGTCTATCGATGAAGTAAGGAGGGTAATAAATGAGTAAAAAAATACACGCTCTGTGGAACGAGACAAATTTTCTGTAAAATTTTAAAAATCCGTAAAAGACTACATAGCAGTACCTATTGCATACATTGTGATAAAAGTATAAATACCGGACAGTTTCCGCAAGAACTAAAAAAAGCAAAAATAATTTTATTTCATAAAAAATGTGCTAGAAGTGATCTGGGAAACTATAAACCTATAGCTCTTTTATGCACTAAATATAAAATTTTAGAAAAGGTAATAGCGATTAGACTCATAAATTTTTTTCCATAAATTTAAAATTGTATCTCCTAAACAAAATGGATATATAAAAGAAAGATCCACTGCACGATCCATCTAACAATTTTTAGATAGAATATATAACTTGCTTAATAAGCAACAAAAAGTAACTGGGATTTTTTGGACTTGTCAAAGGCATTCGATGCAGTGGGCCAGAACTTATTAAAAGAGAGACTGTTCGAGGCTGATGTCCGTGGTGTCCCTTGCCAACTTCTATGTTCATATTTAAAATAGACAGCAACAGGTTTCCATAGTAGACTTTGAAGGGAGGGAGTTAACTTCTGACTGGGAATTAGTTATTAGGGGGGGACCTCAGGGTTCAGTTTTGGGTCAGATTCTGTTTCTTGTTTATGTTAACAACCTGCCGGCCGAGATAGATGATGATGTTGTGTCATTCGCGGATGATACTTCAGTAATAATTGTATTGCACTTAATGTCGAAGACTTGAAAGTGTATCTTTATTTATTGCTTCCGTCCGGTCAGGTCTGGTCTGAGAATTAAGTTCAATAGATAGTAAAATTATTTTTTTTCAAAATTCAAAAGTCGCAAATTCTTCATTGGTGAATTTTATCTACGAAAATTCACTAAAATTAAAAATCTGTTTATACACAATATACCACTAGTACGTCTGATTTTTATATAATATTATTTATTTTTAGATAACTCAATATATCATGTGGTGATTACTATTCCAAATATCAATTGTTCAAATTGTTGAAGTGTGTTAAAGTGTAGACCTGTTTTCACTGCTTCTGATGGCTGTAATTGTGTGTGTGTGTGCGTGCGTGTGTGTGTGTGTGTTGTTTGGCTGCGTTAATTATAAAAAATTCCGAAAGTAAACTTAAGTGTTCCCGAAAAAACTCGTTTCTTTGTCAACCTTATAGGTTAATAGCAAATTGAGCTATTTAAATATGAAGCATTTGATCAAAATTCGCTACCATAACGAACTTGCTGCGTCCAGAATTTCTTTTCTTATAAACATGCATTATATTTCGATGGAAAATGTAAAAAATGCAATAACATAAGGCGTGTTTGATCAAAAAAATTAAAAAATATTATCAGCAACGACTTATGGACCATCCTGTAATTGTAGAAATATTTTTTTAAGATGTAGCTCAAGATACCATATAATTAATATATACATTTTGTTTTTTATATCTTGCATAATAACGGATATATTGAGCTTTATTAATTTTTTACGAAAATTCGACAAAACATATACCATCAAACGATAAACTATAGCTAAGGCTACTGCCAAGCATCAGAGAAAGGATTTTTTGAAATGAATTTTCTGGAAATATTTTAGTAAAATGAAGGACAATGACGGTTGAAACTAAGACTTCAGGTTTGTCAAACATTCTTCTTGAGACATTTTATTTCCATAGCCCGTATTAGGTTCAAGTTCTTTGCCGAAATGTTGCCAATTTTGACGTTTTAAATCGCTACTTTGACGATTTGAGGAAAACCCCAATTTTTTTTAAATGCCTATAACTTCTTTGTATTTTGACCTACACAGCTAAATTTTGGTAGGTAACTTACCTATAAGCATATAAACGGCGTGTTAAATTTGGTTGCCCTTACTTTGTTAATTACGGAGATATAATTTTTTTTTTAAAGAAAACACAAAAAAACCTGGGCTGATTTTCCTGGCTAACGAACCTACCCAAACCATTTGCAAAAGGAAGGTATTCGCCAAATTTAATCAAAATCGGATATATATATATATATATATATATATATATATATATATATATATATATATATATATATATATATATATATATATATATATATATATATATATATTTATATACATATAAAAATTGAGACTGAGCCCGGATATGTGTTCTGGGGGCCTAATTAGCGCTCATTTGAAGGAATTTTTTCAAAATTCAAAAGTCGAGATCTCCTCATTAGTGAATTTTTTTTAAAGAAAATTTACTAAAAACATGCAATAGTAAGGAACTTATTTAAAAATTATTTTAATTACTTACACTAAATTATTGGAATGTACGCGACAAAAACTATATCGGTACTGTCATAAGCACTACACCACAAGCACTAATATGTCTATATGTAAAAGCTATTGTGGTGATCCATGACCCTGTTTAGAAGCTTTCTCTGCCACTGACGTTTTTATTGGGTAACGCAGAACTTAACCGCGACACTTGACGGCAACACATTTTTTTCCACATTGAAAATTCGAAATTTTGGCGATACTGTCATTGTTTTTGAAAAATATCGCTCTATCCAGATTCCAGACGTTTTTGTATCCATGTTTTTCGGTGACTTCTTTTATTATCTCTAGCAGAGCTCTAGTCTGATTTTTTTTTATTTTTTTTATTGTCATCTTAGTATTTTTAGTAGCGCCTCCGTGGCCGTGCAGGAAAGTCGATTCAGACTTTCCAATACGGACTCGGGGGTCGACGGTTCGATCCTCACCGGCGGCGGATGATTTTTCAAAAATCACTGTCGTCGTTGAGATCGAGCTCAAGGTGGAAGGTAGGTTAGTTTAGATGAGCAAAAAGGGTCAGCAATGGCCTAATTGCCAGTAAGCATCTTACCTTTTTTTTTTAGTATTTTTAGTAGCCTTTTGTTTTTAAAAACTTTATTCCTTTCCTGCAAATCGTTGAACTTGACGAAAGTTGGTCTTGCTTTTTCTGATTTTTTTCCTATTCTGTAACAAGAAATACTTCTACATGTATCTACCTGGAGATTGTTTTTAATGACGTTCTCCACAACAGCTGTTGTGTTTTCATTTAAGGTTTCAGGAACTCCGAAAATGCGTAAGTTCTTACTTCTTCTTTGGTGCTCCATTATACCAATGTCAGACTAAAGTTGTTCGATGTTATATTGCTGGCTTTCTACTATATTATGTAAACCGGAAAATCTTTCACTGTAATTTCTAACCATTTCGTCTATTTTGTTTTCCATTCGACACGATAATTTTTCTTCTAATTTGTCTAATAATGTTTCAGAATTAAACGCTTTCGTTATGGAATTAATTATAGAGAATTCCCTAGCATCTGTGGTTATTTTAGCTTGTTTGCTTCTTGTCGACATTTTGATTTAGTAATTCGGTTAACGGTGAACTCAGAGAAGGGCCTGGGCGGTGGGCTGGCAAGGGACGTCTATTCTCGACAACGACACGTGTGAAATACAATAAATGTAATCTTATTATCGAGATAATAGAGCAAACCATATCATGTGATACATCATTGTAATCAGAAAAAAAGAACCTGTTTCCGAAAATCAAAGAATCCAATATGGCGCCCATAAAAAAGAAAGTTTATAATCGCTGTAAGACTCTGTTGCGTGTCACACTGAAACAGTTCCCATTTTTAGATTTCTTGTTCAAAGGTGTCCTAATATTGTGTTTGTTGCAAATATCTAGCTTCAATAGTTTTCGAGAAAATTGGACAAAATAAAAATTGAAAATATCTTTTTTTTTTAATTTATTTCAAACACGATCAAACATACCTCAGTTTTCTTTTTTCAAAAATAATCAGCACCAGATTACGCAACTTTGCCCTAATTTAACTGACCTCGTATCTCTTAAGATAAGCGAGTGTCCCATGGTGAGCCTCGAAAATCGGGCACCCTATATAAATATAGATTTGGGTTCTAAGGAGCCTATATTGCGCTCATTTTAAGACATTTTTTCAAAATTCAGAAGTCGGTACCTCGCCATTAGTGAATTCTTTAATAAAATTTACACAAATGCGCCTTATGTCTTTGTGTGTACGGCAGATACAACCAACCATATTATTTTTTATCTCACTTTGTGCTAGACGTGCCTCAGAAAATCGATATTGAAAATCGGGTCGCGTCTTTCTATATGCGACACATGATCGAATCGGGTTATGCCGAGCATCGGGTTCTAAACGACGCTTGAATTATTATTTAATAGTACTGAGACAGAATATACAATCCAGTCCCATTATACCGCCTAATATGACCTAACCTACTTTCTAAAACTAAATTTAGCTCAACATACTTATTCTTCCTACTATTAAATAATAAGTCAAGCGTCCTTGAGAACCCGATGCGTAACCAGATTTGGGATCATATGTGGCATGTAGACAAATGCAGCCGGGTCCCTTCCAGTTCAAGACTACATTTCAATAATTTAAGCATACATACTCATTATGTTTTTTGTATTTTAAACACAGACAAGACATGAGATGGCCAGATAGGTTTTACAGGTCAGGTCAGGTCATTTAGCTTTGTAAATAGAATAAGAAAACAATTAGAAAATAAACTGCCGTTTCTATGGAGATGTGGGTGCATTCTGTTTATCGTATTAATAACAAATAAATGAAACACCAAAACTGTCACATATTGTATTTGCATAACTTAAATGTTCATTACCCCATCTCTTATAAAACAGGTAATCTACGCATTGACTAAATAATTAACAAACCTCATATATTACATTTCAGTTTGATTTATTTTTTATTTGTAATCTCAAAGCCTTAAAATTTGAGAAACGTATCCTTGGATGCCTATTATAAAGAGTGGTTTTGCGCAAATTCTGTGACAAAAAATTGTAAAATCGTGATTTGGCAAACACGTTGCATTTTCTTTATAAAAGGCAAATTTCTTTATTGCCTTGCTTAAACGTTCATCTTTCTACTATATACTATATGTTTAGTCTAAAGATATAGTGGAGACAAATAGTCAACCCACAAATATTGTGTGTTTTGCACATTTTATTGTACCTACCTCATAATAACGTTTGTGTGTAAATTTGCAGATAAGCGCATTGTCCGTTATTTAGAAACAAATTTCAGAAACATGCTTAGAGGAACCCCTTTATGCACTTACCATCAAACAAATGCTGTAATTTCAACTTCACAATACATTTAAGAGACCTAAAGCAAATTTGAGGTACTGTGCAGGGTAAATGCTGCAAAAGAGCTAGAAATTCAGACTGTAAAAAACTCACCTTACAGAAGTCCATAGAAAGGAGAAACTCCTTACCAACCGTTCCTCGCCACGAACCGACATACGTTTATCCATGAGAAACTCCCACTTTGTCAAATTCAAAATAAAAAAATATTATAGAAAACTAAACCTTAAACTTAACTAAAGCTACTGCCAAAGCAACAGATAAAGGTTGTATTTGAAATGAATTTTCTGGAAACATTTTAGGAGAATGAAGGACAGTGACCGTTGAACTGAAACTTAAGAGTTTGCAAAACATGCTTATTGTGATATTTTTTGTATATAGTTCGTATTCGTTTCAGCTTCTTTGCATAAATGTGGCCAATTTTCACGTTTCAAATCGCGACCTTTTAAGAGGAGAAACTATAATATTTTCAGAGTAACTTTTCTGGCATTTCTTGATCATTTTGCGCCAAAAAACGTAACCTTTGTTTGTAATCTACAATATATTTTGTGATCCATACAAATTACTTTATTTTTGTGCGTTTTTCTTGTTATCAGTGGCACCCAAATTTTTTTCTTTAAATGCCTGTAACTTTTTTTCTCTAAACTTACAGATCTGAATATTGGTACATAGTTGACATTTTATGGTGTAAACCTGCGTTGGTTGCTCTGACTGTGCTATTTCTGGAAATATCAGAAATTTTCCAAAGAAAACACAAAATTTTCCGGGAAAAACTAGACCGATTTTCCTGGCTAAAAAACTTATACAAACCACTTGCAAAAGAAATGCGTTCACCAAAGTTGATCGAAATATCGTATTATTAGTGAATTTTTATTTTAAAAAATTCACTAATAGAGAGGTATTGATGGTGAGACCTTGCAGAAATTTTTTCAAATGAGCGCGAATTTGGGCCCCTTTGATTTTTATATGTTTATATATATATATATATATATATATATATATATATATATATATATATATATATACATATATATATATATATATATATATATATATATATATATATATATATATATATATATATATATATATATATATATATATATATATATATATATATATATATATATATATATATATATATATATATATATTTCTTTGGGAAAGACCTAACTATGTGCCAAAATTCAGTTTTTTAGGTTTACAGAAACTTAAGCTATTCAAATTTGAAATATTTATTTTTAATATCACCGCGTTTCCGTGACAATGACAAACCTGGCTTATATAAAAACTAGTATGTCGTTGCCTGGCGACGAAACATTTTATATTATTGCGCAGGTCTGTTAGACGCTGTAACTGACGTTTACCCTATGGTATGAGGTTGTTTATATGTTATCTGTTTCAGTCGAGAAATTATTGTGTTATTTGGGAAATTTTTATATACAAGTACAAATTATTCCTTTATTAATGTTAGTGGGTGGACTAAACGGTGTTTGTTATGTTTTATCAACACATATAAAGGATCGAAGTTTTACAAGAGGGGCTGATATGCAACAGGTTAGTTATTTTCTCTCTGATGCTTTGGCGGTAGTTTTAGTTAAGTTTATGGTTTTACGGTCCATACTTTTTAGCTAATTTTTGTAAAAAAATTCGTCAATGGGGAGACCTCGACTTTAGATTTCTTCAAATGAGCGCCACCTAGGCCCTCTGGAATCCATATCCGGGTTTACGTTCAGTTTTGATCTGATATATACAGGTGACGCGTTTCTACGGTAAAGCTCAATATAATCATTATTATACAAGAAACGAGAAAAAATTGTATAAGTTAATTATAGGGTATCTTGAGCTGTATGTTATAAAATTATTTTGACAATCACCGGCTGGCCCATAAGTCGTTGGTGATCCCTACAATTTTTTTTCGAACAGCCTTATTTTATTGCATTTTTTATCGAATTATGTTTGTAAGAAAAAATCAAGACACAGTAAGTGCGTTTTGTTAGCAAATTTTCATTAAATGCTTCAAATTTCAATAACTCAATTTGCTATTAACCTAAGGTTTGTTGGCTAGGAAACCAATATTTAAAGTTTATTGTCGGAAAATTGTTGTACATTTTCAAACAATAAGTTATTTTGATAAAATATGGCACATTGTTTCTACTATATAAGTTATACCGGTAACCAAATTGATGACTGCTTGTATTAAAACTCTGGACGCAGCAAGTGCGTTATGGTAGTGAATTTTCATAAAACTATTTTTTAATAGCAATAATGTGTGTTTTTTTAAGAAAGCAGGCATCAAATTTGGTTACCAGTATAATCTATATAGTAAAAATAATGTGCCATGTTTCATCAAAATAACTTTATTGTTTGAAAATGTACAAAAATTTCCGAAAGTAAACTTAAAGTGTTCCCGAAAAAATTCGTTTCTTGGTCAACCTTATAGGTTAATAGCAAATTGAGCTATTCAAATATTAAGCATTTGATCAAAATTCGCTACCATAACACACTAACTGCGTCCAGAATTTTTTTTCTCACAAACATGCATTATATTTCGATGGAAAATGCAAAAATGCAATAACATAAGGCGTGTTTGATTAAAAAAAAAAGAAAATTTGTATCACCAACGACTTATGGGCCAGCCTGTGATTGTACAAATAATTTTTTAAGATGTAGCTCAAGACACCCTATAATTAATATATACAATTTTTTTTCATATGTTTTATAATAACAGATATATTGAACTTTATTGATTTTTTTCCGAAAATTCTACAACAATTATATACTATTAAACGATAAACTCTATAGCTAAGGCTACTGCCAAGCGTCAGAGAAAGGGTCTATTTGAAATGAATTTTCTGGAAACATTTTTTTAAAATGAAGGACAATGACGGTTGAAACTAAGACTTCAGGGTTTGTAAAACATTCTTCTTGAGACACTTTGTTTCCATAGCCCGTATTAGATTCAAGTTCTTTTCCTAAATGTTGCCAATTTTGACGTTTAAATCGCAACTTTGACGTTTTGTGAAAAACCTCAATTTATCTTTCTTTAAACGCCTATAACTTTTTTGTCTTTTGACATGAAGAGCTAAATTTTGGTATGTAGCTTACCTATAAGGATGTAAATCAGCGTACCGAATTTGGTTGCCCTTACTTTGTCAATTCCGGAGATATAATTTTTTTTTGAAAGAAAACACAAAATTTTCCGGGAAAACCTGGACCTATTTTCCTGGCTAACGAACTTATCTAAGCCATTTGCAAAAGGAAGGTATTAACCAAATTTGATTAAAATCGGCCCATTATTTTTTGAGTTATCGGTGTGATACATATATATATATATATATATATATATATATATATATATATATATATATATATATATATATATATATATATATATATATATATATATATATATATATATATATATATATATATATATATATATATATATATATATATATATATATATAAACATATAAAAATTTTAACTGACCCCGGAAATGTGTTCTGTGGGGCTTAATTAGCGCTCATTTGAAGAAATTTTTTAAAATTCAAAAGTCGGGATCTCCTCATTAGTGAATTTTTTTTAAGAAAATTCACTAAAAAGACATATTTGATATTCAAAGCATTTTTATAAAAATTCACTGCCATAACGCACTTGCTGCGTCCAGACTTTTTTTTTAGTTATCGATGTGATACATACATACACACACACAAATTTATATATATATATATATATATATATATATATATATATATATATATATATATATATATATATACATATATATATATATATAAACATATAAAAATTTAAACTGACCCCAGATATGTGTTCTAGAAAGCCTAGTTAGCGCTCATTTGAAGAAATGTTTTCAAAAGTCGGGTTCTTCTCATTAGTGATCTTTTTTTAAGAAGATTTGCTAAAGCTGGATAAAATTCTGTTTATTATCAGGTCAACACAGATTTCCTTATCACTGATAACTACTATTTATTAATTATTTGTTTAGTTAAAATATTTAACCTGAAGTAGGCTTTGGAGTGATTGATTGTTTTTCTATCATTTGTTATAAAATATATGTATATTATCTATTGTTGTAAATTACATCCAATCCTATTTTTATTTGCTAATCCGTAATATGAGTGTATAATCCATGCTTGCTTTAAGTCAAAAATTTTGCCAAAATATATCTATACTGAATTCCAGCTAAAACTAGGCATCCAGCATGTTAGTCTTATGTGCTTCACTTTTTGCATTGGGCAAATTATCATATATGCCGTCGCTTTTATCCACCAACTCCCCAGGTTAAAATATTTAATTAGAGAAAAGGTCTGGACGCAGCAAATGCGTTATGATAGTGAATATGATTGCTTTTAGCGGCAGATGTGTCTTTGTAATGAAAAGTAGATTGATTATCCGCACGTTCCGCCATTCGGAGGGGAGGTAGAGCCGTTGGTTTCGTGTCCATGAGATATTGCGCACGTTAAATATCCCTACCATTCTTACAGAAAGAAAAGAGTTTGGCCAAATTTGCAGGCTAGTGAGGTGAAACTGCTCCCTGGTGTCGTTGATTGGCCATAGTGGCGTAAATAGGCCAACATTAAATAAACAAACACACACACATAAATAGTAGAAACAATTTACCATATCTCATCAAAATAACTTTATTGTATGAACAGGTACAAAAATTTCAGAAAACGAACTTAAATTATTCTCGAAGGAACTAGTCCGTTTTCTTGGAACACGAACATTTTCAAGTAATTTACACACCTGCCAAGAAAAAATTGTTCACAAAAAGCTTTTTGCCAAGAATTTTAAAAAAATCATACAAATTTGCTAACAGATTTTTTTAATTAGGTCAGGTAATGTTATATAAAAATAATACGTTATACGAAAATTAGCTACACAAGTTTTTTACCAAAATTCGAACACAGTTTTTCCATAAAAACTTATTAAACATAATTACTAATTACCAACATTACGACATTTCTTCTACACAATCCGCATTGTTCAATACCTTTATCTCGAAAACGTCAAGTTTGATGTTTAATTTAGAGACTTTGACGTTGTAGAAAGAAAAACTATAAAATTTTCAAAGTAGTTTTTCTGGTATTTCATGATCTCTGTGCGCCAAAAAAAACCTATATTTGTCTATAAAATTAAATAAATTTTGTTAGCTGCACAAATACTACTTAGTGAAGATTGGAACATGTGATGAACACGGATAAGCACACTCGGAAAACCCAAATTACTACAACAAATTTTAAAAACCTGATGATCTTTTCACTAACCAATTCAGCGTCATCAGACCATAATAGCTCATTCATTACGGACGACCCTCTATATATTGATAATTTTCGTATAATATAGTGTAGCTCATTTGCATAAAGATTCGCTACCATAACCCACATGCTTTCACATGCTTCAACTTTCTTTTCTATGTCTACAAAAGCAATGAACGTATTTTTGTTGTCATCGGGCCTCTTTTCTCCTATTGTTTCAAGTACCAGCACTTCTTCAGTCCCTCGAACAGGTCTAAATCTAAACTAACCTTCATCGAAGTAACTCTCAATTTTGCTTACTATTTTCTTTTGCTGTAATTAGCTACACTTTTTATACAAATGTGGACATTTATCATGGTCCAAAGAGATAATACTTAAGATATGTGTAACAAAACTAGAAGATACACTTCAAATCGATGAGATTATTAATCGTTTTTATTTATAGAATTGTTTAGAGAGTATAAAGAAGATTACATTTTATTGTCATTGGATTAACTTTATTAAATCAAGATAATCTAAGGTAGTATTTCTATAATCTTAGCAATTTCGATTCAGTCTGCAACACAATGTTTATGCTGCACCAGCTGTTCCTTTTCTTAGCATTAGCTTTTGCTAACTGCCTGCCAAAAGTTTCACAAAATTCTGACGGTCAGTTCCAGTTGGCTGTTGTACATTTTAACGATTTTCATGCCAGGTAAGAAATATTACTAATTTGTCAATTATTGCAAATCTTAAACTTCAATTAGGTAATGAACCAGAGCGGCTTACATACTTTTAGTTAGAATTCCACCAATAAATGCTGTGACAATAAATTTATTTTATATAAAGTTTCTTTAGAAAGAATACATTCCTGTTAATTATAAGTATTTTTGTAACACTTTTTGTTCTATCAGCTACAGTCTGTGGGTATAACCTCTTCAAGTAAGTAAAATTCAAGATGATGTTGTCGAGTCTTGTTTTAGATATCACCTGTAGTTGTTTATTTTATTTAAAGTTGAATTCATTATCCTTTAGGAAATTTGTCGTCAATTTTCCTGATACTTCTAATAGGTTTTGTTTTGGTTAATTTAATTCTGTAATACATTATTATGAAGTGCTAGGTTAGGATAAAGAAATATAACATTTAAAACCTACCTTCTTATAATGAGAACCGTAAGAAATCCTGTATTATGTTTACTTTTGTATTTAATTGGAATGCTTGCAATTTTACTGAAACTGAAATGTTGTGATTTGTTTACATTCAAATGACAGGATACATTAATTTAGTTTCAAAATATAGGTTAGTCAATTGGCCAGTTGTCATCTCAAATCTCAACTTGTCAGTGCTGCCAGTCCGAGATTGAGATTCCCTCCGCCTAGGAAAGTAGTACCTTGTTCTTTTAATTTTTATTTCCAAGAATGGTTTAGTATGGGGAATTGTTTTGTTCTTATACAGGATAGTAGCGGTTATTTCTTGTTATACAGGTGCACAATTATTTTTTTTTAATTTCAATAACACACCACGTGGGCTTACAGCCTAAATACTATCGTACCGTGGGTGTCGACAAGGAGGAAAGAGGCAACTTGTTAATTCTGGACTTGAAGGTTTGGAGGTTCGGGGGAGAAGGAAAACATGTGCCGGCAAGGAATTCCACAACTTGGAAGTCCTCGGGACAAAAGAGCGGGCATAACAAGATGTTCTATGTCTGGTGACCTGGACAGTAAAAGGGTGCATTCGCTCTGTTTCTCTGGTAGATCTGTTGGGGGCAGCAGGTGGAGGAACTATGGAAGAAAGCTCCTCTGAGCACCAACGGCACGTCAGTGGGCAAGGGATGGCAGCCTTTGGGTGAGGGTAGGGTCACCGATGAGACGTATAGCTCTCTTATGAATGGAGTCTAGGATAGCGAGTGTAGAAGCGGTAGCAGCACCCCAGATGTGGGAGCAGTATTCGAGGTTTGGTCTTATTTGTGAAGTATATAAAGTATAGAGATAAGCTGGTGAAAAGTATTTGCGAGCCCGGAAGAGGAAACCTAATTTCTTAGCAGCCGCTTCTGCAATTGATGTGACATGTTGATGCCAATTGAGATTTCGATCCACAGAGATGCCAAGAAGTGAAAAGGACACATTACTTTGAATAACTTGGGTTGGTGTATCGCTTATGAGAAAGAAAGCAAGACTCTGATTTGGTGGGGTTGAAATGTACAAGATTTCTACTTCCACAGTCTAATATTTTTTAGAGATCCACGGAGAGAGAACCTTCCATGAGACTGCGATCCTTATCTAGTTGGGCTAAAGAGACAGGATTAGAATATTTTATATTGGAGTGGAGGGTGCTGTCGTCCGCGTAACTGTGAACTGGGTTGTTTGTGCTAGAGAGGAGGTAATTGATGTGGAGAAGAAACAAAGTAGGGGCTAAATCTCAACCTTGAGGAACTCCTGCATTAATTGGATATAGTTTAGAGGAATGGCCATCCACGACAACAGAAATGCTCCGGTTGGAGAGGAAATTTGCTGTCCAGGTACAGAGTTTTGGTGGTAGGCCATAGGCCGGTAGTTTATTAAGCAGCGCTGCGTGCCAGACCTGGTCGAATGCTTTGGATATGCGTAAGCGACAATCTGGGATTCACCGTGTAGTTCCATAGACTTGTTCCATGAATGGGTGACAAAGGAAAGGAGGTCGGCAGTTGATCTGCGCTGACGGAATCCATACTGCATGTCGTGGATTAGACTGTGTTTTTCAAGAAATATTAGTAATGCGCTGTTTATATACTTTACATCACTTTAGAGATGACTGAAAGGAGAAAAATAGGCCTGTAGTTGCTAGGAAGCGCTTTCGATCCTTTTTTGGGGACGGGTTGTATTCGAGCAGTTTTCCAGTTACTAGGGAATATGCCTCTATTGTAAGATGTCTGAAACAGACGAGTCAGGACAGGAGCAAGTTCTGGTGCGCATTTTTTGAGAACAATTGCTGGGATCTCGTCAAGGCCAGAGGCTTTCCTGGTATTAAGAGAACATAGCATCTTTCGTACCTTTCTAGTTTTGAAAATGATATCCGTCATTTTATGCGCGATGTTTAAATCCGCATTTATTTATCGGCTCTTATTTATAGTGCACTATGATTGTTAGTTGGTATGGCGTACGATTCTCGGGGTTGAAAAAAACCGCGCATATAATTCGGTTTGAAAAAAAAAATACAAGAAAATAATCGGGAAGTCTTTTTTTTTTGTCCTGATAGTTAAGAAAGCCACTTGGATTTAGTATTCACGCGGTTTAAAATATATTACTGTCCTTTGATTTGAGTTTGATTAGTTGATATAGTCTCTATATTGGTTGGTGGCAGTAATATAGTCTGAAAATATTCAGGACAAACAAAAGTAAACCAAGTAAGCTGCCGAATTAACATCTTTCGGTAAGGTTTATTATTCATACTCATTATTTCTTTTGATTATACCATATTTTATTGGAATTTATATGCAAGTTGGGAATTAGAAATTGGAAACTGTAAATTATAAATGGGAATCGACAAACAGAACCAGAAAAGACAACGAAAATAGGTATTAATAATCAAATGGAAATAGGTCATAGCAGATGAAAAGTAGGACACAGCAAATAGGAAGATACCCACCAACCCTAGCCTAGGACGCATTTTTGATAATTGTGACTTAAATCCCTGGACCCGAAGCTTACTTAATGTTTGGCTCCGTTGGGTGTCGACTTCTTCACGCAAAAACGAAAAAGTATAACTTTTCTCAGTTGCTGATATTTTGTGGGTCAAGAAGTCAGTCTTTACAGTTCTCTACTACATTCTCTACAACCAGCAATATTTCTTTTTAACGAAAAGAACTTTTAATAGTCATTGAGTGTGACTTATAAGAATTTTACAGGTGTTGGATTAAACCCATTGAGTTTAAAATTACCAAATTGCCAAAATTTCTTGAAAAACACAGTCTAATCCACGACAGGCAGTATGGATTCCGTCAGCGCAGATCGACTGCCGACCTCCTTTCCTTTGTCACCCATTCTTGGAACAAGTCTATGGAACTACACGGTGAATTCGAGATTGTTGCTCTAGACATATCCAAAGCATTTGACCAGGTCTGGCACGCAGCGCTGCTTAATAAACTTGCGGCCTATGGCATATCACCAAAACTTTGTACCTGGACAGCAAATTTCCTCTCCAACAGGAGCATTTCTGTTGTTGTGGATGGTCAGTCCTTTAAACTATATTCAATTAATGCAGAAGTTCCTCAAGGTTCAGCTTTAGCCCCTACTTTGTTTCTTCTCCACATAAATGACCTCCTCTCTAGCAGATCCAACCTAGTTCACAGTTACGCGGACGACAGCACCCTCCACTCATATATACAATATTCTAAGCCTGCCTCTTTAGCCCAATTGGATGAGGATCGCAGACTCCGTAGATCTCCAAAGAATATTAGACTGGGGAAGTAGAAATCTTGTACAATTCAACCCAACCAAATCTCAGTCTTGCTTTCTTTCTCATAAGAGATACACCAGCCCTAGACCCATCACAATGAACAACCAAGTTATTCAAAGTAATGAGTTCTTTTCTCTTGTGGGCATTTCTGTGGATCGAAATCTTAATTGGCACCAACATGTCACATCAATTGCAGAAGCGGCTGCTAAGAAATTAGGTTTCCTCTTCCGGGCTCGCAAATACTTTTCACCAGCTAATCTCTATACCTTATATACTTCACAAATAAGGCCAAACCTCGAATACTGCTTTCACATCTGGGGTGCAGCTGCCGATTCTACACTCGCTATCCTGGACTCCATTCAAAAGAGAGCTATACGTCTCATCAGTGACTCTACCCTCACCCAAAGGCTGCCATCCCTTGCCCACCGACGTGCCGTTGGTGACCTCTCTCTCTTTTATAGATATCTGCATGAGCACTGCTCAGAGAAGCTTCCCTACATAGTTCCCCCACTTGCTGCCCACAACAGATCTACCAGGGGAACAGAGCGAATGCACCCTTTTACTGTCCAGGTCACCAGACATAGAACATCTTGTTACGCCCGCTCTTTTGTCTCGAGGACTTCCAAGTTGTGGAATTCCTTGCCGGCACATGTTTTTCCTTCTCCCCCGACCCTCCAAACCTTCAAGTCCAGAATTAACAAGTTGCCTCTTTCCTCCTTGTCAACACCCACGGTACGATAGTATTTAGGCTGTAAGCCCTCGTGGTGTGTTGTTGAAATTAAATTTTAAAAAATAATTAAGAATTGCTACCACTTAAAATAATTTTAGCATTGTAATGTGACTGCGCGCATTCATAATTTTATGATATCTATTTGTAAACCTAAGCTAGCAACATATTGTGAGAACTGATCATATTATAACTTCACTTTATGCCTTCTCTCATCTAATAACTAATTAAATTTATATTTTATTAATGCTGACTGTATTACTACTTTGCAACTTATTGTGTCAAATTTGGACGATTTCTACTCATGCTTGGTAATTTGCATGAGCATACTAAAGTTCTTTAAGGAGTCAGGGGTCTTGAAATTGCCAGGCGCCTTTAAAAATTAAAAAACCTGGACCCACTCCATCACCACTGAGTATCCGCGGATTTAACTCCTTTAAAAGTGTTCCTACCATCAGATAAATTTTACATGATAACCATCTAAGATCAACTTATACCATAACAACGCTCAGTAAGAAATTCTTACAGTTGTGATGTTTCAAATGTGAATTCCCTATATCAAGAAGTTTGCTAAGATAATAATAGTAATAAAAATAGTAATAATAATAATAATAATAATAATAATAATAATAATAATAATAATTATTATTATTATTATTATTATTATTATTATTATTATTATTATTATTATTATTATTATTATTATTATTATTATATTATTAACCATCATTCAGTAATCAATCAGTCCCACACGAATGGCTAATAAGTGTGCTGAAGATCTGTAAGATCGATGCTTATATCCTCAGGTTCCTTAAACAGACGATGTCTACCTGGAAAACGAAAATTCAGTTACGGGTACAAACAGGTGATAACATCGTAACCAGCACGATACCAATTGGAAGAGGTTTATTTAGAGGCGACCCGCTAAGCTAATTGTGGTTCTGCGTCGCATTGAACCCCCGGTCAAACCGCCTGAACTCTACCAGATATGGCTTCGGTATAAAAAGCAGTGGCAGGCAAATGAGGCTAAATCACCTGCTGTATATGAATGCTCTTAAGCTGATGGCTTTCAAAAAGAACCACCTGTAACAAGTCCTTAAAATTGTGAAGGGGTTTTCCAGAGATATTGAAATGCAGTTTGACAAATGTCGCACCTTATGTATAGTTAAAGGGAAGATAGAACCAGGTTTATATGAAATGCAGAACGTCCAGCAAATTGCCTCGATGGGTGTGGAGGAGTGTTATAAATAACTGGTAATGCAAGAAGCGAGGAAAATAAACCACCCGGTAATGATGAACGATGTGGCAGACAAGTAAAGCAGGTGGTGGGATCACATCTTAACGGCAAGAACTTGACTAAAGCCCTTAATACATATGCATGTTCTAAACTTAGCTATTCATTTGGAATTGTGAACTGGAGTAAAACGGACATCGAAAATGTACAAAGGAAGGCGCAAAAACTCTTCACAAAATCCTTATCACCCCCGTGGTGCTACCGAACAAGTAACCCTAAAAGATTACTCTGTAAAAAGTGTCCTGATAATGCGTAAGTCTTAGACATGTCAGATCAACGCCTACTTGGATATTGAAGAGAAAAGAAATTCACAAATTTTGTTTTTTTTTTTCAGAATAACTCGAAACCGAAAAGAGGCAGGGCAAATTAAAAGTTATATTTGGAACTAGAACGAAATTCTATAAAACATTGCTAATCTAAACGTCTCCCTATCTCTAATAATAACGAATATAGCAATACATTCTCATCCAGTTTGGGACACACTGTAGATACACTCCTGAGTCTGTTCTAGATAACTCAGGATACAGGTTGTATTAGGATCGGACCGTCCTCACAGATCAACGAGTTGCCCACAACAGGCCAGATAGAATAATAGTGGATAAGTTCTGCAACCAAGTAACGCTGATTGATGAAGCCATTCCGAATACCAATAATCCAGAGATAAAGTACAACGAGAAGACCATTAAGTACAGAGACCTCGAGATACAAGTAAAGAGACAGTGAAGGGCAGATAGTCTCCGAGTGATTCCAATAGTCACGCGGTCAATTGGTGCGGTTCCTAAGAATCTTCGAGAGAACATTAAGATGATGGATCTCGGAGAGCATCTTTATAAGGTTGTGCAGAAGGCGGTAATATTTACAACTGCCCACACCGTGCGGAGACTCAGAAGAAACGAGGATGTGTCGCGTTGTCGTTCAGGGCCCGATAACTTGGAAATGGCTCCATTTCAGCACAGTCCCTTTGGTATTTATACCTGGGATGGGCGATTGGTCCTTTTTGAGGAAGTGTGAAAGCCCTTCAGGCTAAAGTCGATAATAATAATAATAATAATAATAATAATAATAATAATAATAATAATAATAATAATAATAATAATAATAATAATAATAATAATAATAATAATAATAATAATAATAATAATAATAATAATAATAATAATAATAATAATAATAATAATAATAATAATAATAATAATAATAATAATGGTAGTAATAATAATGATTCATTAAGAACTGGCTCTAAAATTGGGACTTTTAAATCTTACTAATGCCCTACTATAAATACACTCCTGAGCCTGTTCTAGAGAACTCGGGATGCAGGTTGTACTGGGACCGGACCGTGCTCACAGACCAACGAATTGCTAACAACAGGCCAGATATAATAACAGCGAATAAGTTCTGCAACCAAGTGACGCTAACTGGTGTGGCGATTCCGAATACTAATAATCTAGAGATAAAGTACATCCAAAGGATCATTAAGTACAGAGACCTCGAGATACAAGTAAAGAGACAGTGGAGAGCAGATAGTGTCCGAGTGATTTCAATAGTCACGTCGTCAACTGGTGTGGTTCCTAAGAATCTTTGAGAGAACATTAAGAGATTGTGCCTTGGAGACCATCTTTATAAGGTTATTCAGAAGGCGGTAATACTTGCAACTGCCCACACCGTGCGGAGATTCCTTGGAAATGAGGATGTGTCGCGTTGTCATTCAGGTCCCGATAACTTAGAAATGGCTTCATCTGAGTTCAGTCCCTTTGGTATCTGATATACCTGGGACAAGTGAGTGTTCCCCTTTGAAGAAGTGTAAAAGCCATTTAGGTTAAAGTCAATAATAATGATGAGATATATTTTCTGGGGACATTGTACGGGACAAGTCAAAATAAATCAAATTAAGAAACATTTTGAACGAAATGAAAACAGTGTATAAATAAAATAAACGTAAATATAAACACAAATAAACAAAAATTTTAACAAAACGGAAAACCGACTTCACAAAAAAATATTCTAAAACAAAAAATGCAAAAAAATAATTGCTTATTCTTCTGTCTACAACTTACATTCAACTTATTTTTTCCACTCAATGTACGATCAATGCATTTACCACGCAAGAATGTAGGTACCCACTTAAACTTAACCTCTAACTCCACACATACCTATGACTAACAGACAATTATCAAAATATTTATTTAGAGTTCACCCAAGCAGAAAGTTTTAAATGTATGTGTAGACTGCTTAAAAGACAATCAAATATTTATGATCATATAATGTAAAATTAATGTTATTTTTGGAGTCGGTGTCATCCAAGGAAATACGACAATATACATTACATTAATGATACGAGAATACCTTATGAAATCTATTTTACAAATGAAATTTTATACAGTATACTGTGACAATATCCTAGGACCCTGAAACGGCAATATACCAATACCTAATTAAACCTGTTTACAAATGAATTTGAATTCAACAAGACACACACACTTAATTAAACCTATTTACAAATGAACTTTAGTAAGATATTATGCTGTGACAATACCTCTCTCAAGACAAAGTACCATTACCTAATTCAACCTATTTACAAATGAAATTTAATACGACAATATCAAGCAACATTGATACGAAAATGTAGCTATAATAATAAACATAAAGAATTATCTTAAGAAAGACGGTGTAGAATGAAAAAGAATCGCAATCGGTTTATTATCAAGTAACTCCTATCGCTTCTTTCTCTTGACTGACTGACGCCGGCGTATGCGTTTGCCTCGCTCACTCGGCTACACCCCTCCAACCATTCTTCCGGGCGCGCGCGCGCGCAATCGACCCGCCCGCGCTGCGTGCTGCGTCTATGTGTGTAAAACTGTGTGTGCCAATTGTTATATAGTAAGACATTTCAGGTTAAGTAGTTACAAACCCATCTTGGCTGACACCGACTCCAAAAATAACATTAATTTTACATTATATGATCCTAATAATTTGATTGCCTTTTAAGCAGTCTACACATACATTTAAAACTTTCTGTTTAGGTGAACTCTAAATAAAAATTTGATAATTGTCTGTTAGTCATAGGTATATGTGGAGTTAGAGGTTAAGTTTAAGTGGGTACCTACATTCTTGCGTGGTGAATGCATTGATCGTACATTGAGTGGAAAAAATAAGTTGATTGTAAGTTGTAGACAGAAGAATACGCAATTATTTTTTACTTTTTAGTGCATTTTTTGTTTTAGAATATTTTTTTGTGAAGTCGGTTTTCCATTTTGTTAAAATTTTTGTTTATTTCTTTATTTTTAGCGAATCTGAAGCTTTATATCTGATTTAATTGGACGGAAGCGCAACGGTGTGATCCACAATCATCATCAATGTAGTCGAAGTCAATTATATACGCATTATTAGGGATAACTCAAAAACTACTGGCTGGATCCTGATCACATTTATATGAGACCGCACGAGAAGCACCAGCTTTCAAATAAAAAAAGAATCATCAAAATCGGTTCACCTAGAAAAAAGTTCTAAGGTAACACACAAGAACATCACCAATGTAGTCGAAGTCAATTAAGTACGCATTATTAAGGATAACTCAAAAACTACTGGTCAGATCCTGATCACATTTATAAGGGACCACATGAGAAGCACCAGCTTTCAAATAAAAAAGAATCATCAAAATCGGTTCACCTAGAAAAATGTTCTGAGGTAACACCCATAAAAAAAAACATAGAGTCGAATTGAGAACCTCCTCCTTTTTTTGAAGTCGGTTAAAAATAATCCAAGCGCTACAACATTTAAAAAGAAACCTATCACTGTATAGAGTGTTTACCGCAGTTATGGAATAAAATTTATGCTTCGATGAGAAACACTTTTTTTTAATGAAAAACACTCGGACGCGTCAACTAATTTTTTTCACACCCGGTAGTATTATTTTGTAATTCTCACCCCACCATTTCACGGACCCACTTGTTATTTTTTTCAAATGGCAACCCCATCATTTTTCGACGCAAATTCAAACAGCATATTTTTTATGATCGTACCAACAATTTAGGTCCAAAAGTCATAGACTACGTGCTATACAGGCTGGAAATTTAATAACTGACTATAAAACTTCAATCGTTTATTCTCAACTTCCCAGTTATTAAGTAATACATAATAATGACTAATTTTTTCATGCAACCTGTTGCGAGAATAATGCTGGATCTTAATTAGAAACCAACATTTTTTACATTTTCATCTGCAGAATCAGGCTTCTTACATAATGATTTGACTTGTACACTAAACCTGCATTTTTGTTTTAATTTTATTGTTAAAACAATTGTGAGTTAGGTGTCGAATCAAGCGCCTCCGTGGCCGTGCGGGAAAGTCGATTCAGACTTTCCAATACGGACGACGTTTCGAGACTCACCGGCGGCGGAAGATTTTTCAAATCACTGTCGTCGTTGAGATCGAGCTCAAGGTGGAGGGTAGGTTAGTTTAGATGAGCAAAAAGGGTCAGCAATGACCTAATTTCCAGTAAGCATCTTACCTTTACCTTTTTAGGTGTCGAATCTATCAAACCATTCTAATTGAAATATTGATGATCATTGGTTACGGAGATAATTGTTGATCGCTAGCAGAAGTTGTTAATCTTTTTAGTACAAAGCACGCCAAGCTACCACCACTTCTCAAACGGTATCTAAAATGTATGCACAGTTTCGAGAAGTCTGACACGTTAAACCATTTGCAGGAAATCCGCTTATCTTAATGATAATGCAAATCGTTATGTTCCATTGTCTTTTCAAGAAAATCCAACATCTTCGGCGCGTCACGTGACAGGTGAAAATGGTATAGGCCATTTAACTGTTTTAAGAACGTTAAAACAGCGAAAATGTGAGAATGTGAACTACCACACTTACAACAACTGATTGACGGTGATTCGGAAGGAAGATTACAATTGTGCGAGCAGATGTTTGATATGCTAAATACGAATATTATTTCTTCCGCAGATATGATTTTTTGTGATGGAGCGACATTTGTTTTAAATGGCGACATAAATCCGCACAACTGCAAAAACTATACAGAGGATAAGAATTGGATGCGAGAAACCCACAACCAACGTCTTGAGAAAGTCAAGCTTTATGCTGGTATAATTGGGTACCAGGTGATTGGGCCTATTTTCATCGAAAACCTTAACGAGAAAGATATTTCGAAATGTTAAGGGACCAAATCATTCCAGCCTAAGTATTTACCAAGTATTTACCAATGCACTTTATTGCAATCGTCCGAGTGAAAGGATATGGTTGCAACAAGACGGTACATCACCCCACTATGATCTACCTGCACGGGAGTATTTAAATGAAACCTTTAAACGAAATTCGATAGGAAGAAGGGGTTTCATAGAATGACCTGCGTAATCACCAGATCTTACACCTCTGGCCTAAGGGAACATTGTAATCTGTGATGAGCACTGATAAGTACACTTGGAGACTGACGACCGTTTCACTAGCAAGGTTAGCGTCATCACAGGGTAAAAGTTTTAAACTACTTACTATCAAACATCACCTTTCAAACTGCGTTTTAGGTAAAGACCGATACCGCGAGGGAGACTAAATCGCAGGCAAATTTTCTGTGTATTGGGATTTTATTGCTGGACAAGATTTTTGAAGTCCCTTTACAACTATACCTGGCAAGTTTCGGAATATAGGAAATATTCAAAATGTGATCACTTTAAAACCAAGTTTTTCAAGGAAAATTCAATAATAACATATTCAAAGTCATTATAAATGCCTTGACCTAAGTACTCACAAGTAAGTGTAACAAATTAATTACAATGTTAAATAGACAAGCAAATTTCAGTGTAATCACACATCGATATACAGTACCTGTGGATTTCAAACTATATGCAGAATGTTATTTTATTATTTGTACAATCGAATGCGTAATATAAACATTTGTGAATGTTGAACAAATACTTATTGTAATACAATCTACTGGTACAATTTTTATCAAATTTTGTCGTTGTTTTGCTGTACAGATAATTTAATGAGTAAATATTTACTGATAGATGATGTGTAGTTATTATTTACACGTTAAATTGTTGACATTTTTAAGCGTGGGATATTAAAATGCACGTGTTAGATTTTATTTGTTTGGGCCATATATTGATTTGTGTGTTTTTAGAGAAATTTCTCTAATCAAAAATTCAAGATCAATCTTAGTTAACTTTCAAATAGTTCCAAAAAAAGTTACTTTAGAGAAAAAATTTAAGCGTTTACAAAAACTACTATCACTACTACTACTAGTACTACTACTACTACTTCCCCCAGGGGTTCGCGCCTTGCGAGTACGTGGATAGCACTACGGGGGTGCACACACGCAAGCACAAACACATACTTACACACTCATACCCACACACACAATAGCACCTAAACGCAAACACACCTGAGCTGGGCCATTCCCCTTTCTTCAACTTGTCGTGGGTGAGGCCCCTTCCCTTTCAGCTTTCCTATCTGGCCAGACTTATATTTCTCCAGCTATCGGCCGACTCTTGTCATTTTCTGACACCGATGCTATTAGGGCTACCGAGGGCTAGGTGTAATTCCATTTACCGCTTTAAAAAAGGTGGAAGAAGAGGGGAAAAAAGATGGACTGTCTGATGACGACCGCTATCGACATGAACTTTAAACACAACAATATGACTGACACTAACAAGCAGAAACAGATTTACGGGGCAGGGGAGAAAGACCTCAGTTCCGGTCAGTGGGGTTGCTGCGAGGGCAGGGCACCGCCGACTGATAGCAAACTACTGCCAGGGGATTGACGACAACCAGGCGGACCCATTAGGAAAGACGAATAAATATACGAATCAATTTCTAGATCGACTACTGGCGAAATTGACCCTTTCAAGAGGAGGGATTCCATTATAAGAACCCCACCAGAAAGATCTCTTTCTTGGACGGGAAGTGAAACAGAGGTAGATTGTACACGGAGGAAATATTCCGTGGGGCACCAATCGCACTATAAGAGAAGGGAAGAAGACAGTGTCTTCGGAGAAGATAAAACGAACCCATCCAAAAGAAGAGATGTTATTATTCGAGCAACACCAACCAGTAGATCGTCGTCAACTGCAAGTATGCAACCAAAGGAAAACGATCTGAGTAGAGAAAATAAAAGAAAGAGGATGGGGACACCAGAAGAAACAAACGAAGACAATTTCGAACAATTTATACAAGGAAAGGAAATAGAGTACACTGCACTCAAACATGCAATTATGCAAGGAAATGAGGAAACAAAAAATCTTCAAGCTGTATTACTAGAGGTCTCAAACACAAATGAAGAAATAAAGAACTCAGCTGTCAAACTTGACAGGGTCGGTAAGAAAATGGAAGCTTCAATTAAGTTTGTAGACGAAATGTTTGCAATGCTCATTAAAGTAAAGAAAAATCAATACGGAGAAGACAAAAATAAAGAAACGACTGAAGCAGGTACTCAAACAATAAGCAGGCAACAGGAAGAAAAGAACTGATTCGAGAAATAGAACACGAGCTAACCCTGAGCCACGACGAGCAGGCACTAAATGACCTCACTGAAAATAGATGACCCGAAGAAATTTTCAGAATGTGTCAAACCACACCTGGAAGCATACCAAACGCAGACCGTATCATTATACTAGATAAAGGACACGATATGAGTGATAGAATTAGGAAAACTTTTTTGAAAGAAACCCACAACTAGTACAGATAATAGAAATGAGTTAACTAGGACAGGGCAGGATGATCTGTGGTAAAACTGCCTGCACTATCTTAGATGATGGAGACACCCTAGAAAACACTGAGAGCTTTATATATGTCATAATGACAGAAAATGGAGGAGTAACGCCAAAAGACAAATTTGAACTCAAAACTAACTTGACGATAATCATTAACGATACAAAAGAAAACAAAAAATATGTGCCTATCTGTCTAATGGATAGAAACATAAATGAGGAAAGAATACGAAAAATTGCAGAATATATATGCAGAAAGGAGAGCGTCCAAATGCAAATACAGATGAATACATCTACAAACCAAAGTACGAATGAAGAAAACGGAGTGCCGGGAATCAGCAGAAGAAAAAAAGCTAACGAGGAAACAATAATAATAAAACCTGCAGAAGGGATGACATTCGCAGACATAATAAGAAGCATGAAGAAGGAAGTCGATACAAAGGGAGTAACTATAGAAAAACTAGACAAAACAAAAAACGGGCAAGTACAAGTGAGAATAAAAGGGAACGAAGAAAAGTCAAGACAAGACTTTAGAAAGCTACTCAAAACAAAGATGGAAAACAAAGCACACGTGGAAAGGAAACCAAAAAATCAAAACATTATGATTATGGACATCGATGAAACAACCCAGGTTGAAGAGGTCAGAGCGATCGTGCAGAATGAAATGGGGCAGCATAACCAAGCTGATATGCAAATAAAACTAAGTAAAGTTGCTAATAGAAGAAGTCTTAAACACGCCTTCCTAAATATAGATGAAGACAAAGCCAAGCAACTCATCTCTAAGAAGAAGTTAGGAAACGGATGGAACAGGTGGAGGGTGAGAGAAATGGAGAACTTACCTAAATGTCACAGATGTTACAGGGTAGGACACATTGCAGATAAATGCAAGAAAGGTAACAAAGAGGAGTGCGAGGAGCAAGGTCACCTCAAGAAAGAGTGCACAAATGAGGAAAAATGTTACCTCTGCAGTGAAGTGGGTCACAAAGCTGAAACAACAAGATGCCCTGAGTATAGAAGGCTGTTACAAGAACAGAGGAAGGAGAAGAAGGGGAAGTCGCAAGGATTCTTATGAACGATGTAGGACGATTAACTCCAGAAAATATAGTAGAGAAAATGCTGGTCGACGAACACAGCTGGAAAACCATAAGCAAGTTTAGCAAGAACTTCCTAAGTGTAAAGGAGAAGGATCTGAGAAGCCGATAAAAAGAAAGACGGCCCGAACAACCTACTATACAGACTTTTTTGTAGTAATGCTCCTAGGCAGTTCCGAGAAAGCCAAAATAACTAGAGAAGAGGGGGGGGGGGTTATCCGGTATGAATCCGGCACTACCTGGCAAAGGGACATTAAAGGTGCCAGGTGTCCATGAGGATTTCCCCTCCAACAGAAAAAAAATACTACTACTACTACTACCAGTATTTGATTGATATAATATGTTCGTAATTTAAATAGGCAAGACTAGGAATCGACAAAAGGATCTAAATGGAAGTTACGGCAGAGGTTGGTTCGATACTGAGGCCAATATTCTCTACAATAGGGTGTTGGAGATAATGTTGCTAGACGGAGTGTAACGTTGTGTGGTGGCTTTTAGTGAATTTTCTTAAAAAAAATTCACTGGCTATAGTAGCCAGCCTTTCAATACCAAGTGGGTGGTGAACGTGCTGCCACGATGATGCCATGATACTGTATATCATGGCTTCATCGTGGCAGCACGTCCACCACACACTTAGTATTGAAAGGCTGGCTACTATAGCCGTATTACTTTATAGGTGTATTTTTTCTGCAATTATTATGCCGTACTGAAGAACTCTAATGAGAGCGAAACCGGTCTACGGTTCTAATTGTTGCGAGAATGCATCTAGCCTTACATACTTTGTCCCTATATTGGGGTAGAAATGGGCCAGGGCTAACAATTTACTAAATTGTTAGTTAGTTGTATACAGTCTCTTTTTTTTTAACACTTTGTGTTATTTGGATCTGGCGTGACAACATACTATTTGGTTCCGCAACTAGGTGGCAGCACGTCCACCACTCACTTAGTACTGTATATCATACCGAAAATTCGAAAGAATTAATGACCGTCTCTGAAATCGATTTGCTGCAAAAATAGGAATTCCTGTTTTAGGACCTAAAATTGCAACAAGCGGTTTATGATCAGTTATCAATGTAAACTTTTTATGATACAAATACTGATACAATTTCTGAATCCCAAAAATGATTGCTAGTGCCTCTTTTTCAATTTGACCATAATTCATCTCGTTTTAGTGAATTTTTTTGAAAGTGTTCTCGATGCATAAGATATTGGTGTTTTAACACCATCAATAATATCCGTTATTACGGCTCCAATACTGTAAGAAGATACATCTGCTCTTAATTGGATAGGTATTTCTGGAAATTTCTGCTGAACTTAATATTTCTTTAACTTTTTTAAATGCCTAAGCGCATTCCATTGTCCACTGGCATGGCTGATTTATTCTCAAAAGTTTATATAATAGATATAATAATGTCGAACTATTTGATATAAATGTAGTATAATAATTTATTTGACCTAAAATTGATTTTAAACTAGTCACATCTGTTGACGCTGGTGCATTGACTATTGCTTCTACCTTATCTTTACAAACATGTAACCCTGTCTGATCTTTTTTGTAACGTAAATAATGTATACTGTCTTTAAAAAAATTCACATTTAGATTTTTCTTTAGTTAAACCACATTCATCTAATTAGTGTACAACTTTTCATACTCTATGTAAATGTTCCTTGGTATTTTTACCAGTATTTAATATATCATCTAAAAAACACGTAACGCCTTCTAATCCTTGCAACACTAAGGTCATAATTTTTTGAAATTTTGCTGGTGCCGAATTTATCCCATAAGGTAACCTATTATATTTAAATAACCCACACGGTGTAACACTTGCCGTAAGTTTTTTTGATTCAATCGCTACCTCTACTTGTTGATAAGCATGCATAAACTATAACTTTGTAAATTGCTTCCCACCTTGTAGTGTAACAAACAATTACTCTATACGGGGTCAGGGAAACTTATCGACTTCAAACTGAGGATTCAGTGTAATTTTGGAGTCATCATAGAACCTTATTGTCATGTTACTTTTTAAGACTGGAACTACTGGTGTAGCCCATTCAATATAGTCGACAAGTGTCAATGTATCAAGTCTTTTAATTTCATTTTCAACTTTTTATTATGGACAAAGGGTAGAGGTCTAGCTTTACAAAATTTTGGCTGGGCACTATCTTTCAAATTTAAATGTATACAACCCTTATTAAAAAGACCTAATTTTGAACTAAATACTGCAAGAAATTCTGTATACAAACTTTCAGCAATGGATTCATTATCATAATGGTTTTCTGATTCTGTTTTATTAATATTAAAATTAAATTTATTGAAAAAATCTCTGCCTAATAATGCTGTCCCGTCATTATTTATTATGTACAAATATAAATAATCATTTATTCCCTTATAATTACCATTTACAAATATTTTTCTAGTGAGTATATTTTTTGTACTATCATAAATACTAATTTTATCTATTCTGAGCAATGTTAAATATTTAAAATATTTTTCATTCATTTCGCTGGAAATAACACTGACAGAGGAACCGGTATCCAACTCAAATTCTAAGTTATAATCATTTACCTTTACATGAATAACAATAGGATCATTTTTACAGTTAGAATATATTTTAGACACATTTACAACACCATTCGTTAATTCAGATAACAACCAATTATTATTTTGTTTAAATAAATCTGTACGTTTATTACATTTAATCGCTAAATTACCTTTGAGCCCACAATTTTTACAAATATATTTTCGATACCTGCAAGGTGTCGTATGATTTATACCACACGTCGAGCATTTCATCTTTGTTGCACACTGGGTGTAGTTGGCGCTGTCGGAATACTGCGTCGCCGACGAAAATTTCGATGCCTGGTGCCTTGTCCACTGTTTAGGAAATGACGTACTTCTGCTGGCTCTTCGCTCACTGGAATTTGAACTGCCTTGCTGTCTTCCCCTGGGTTGATATTGTGACTGTGGCTGTAATTTGGAAACTTCCGATTCCCATTTTAATACGCCACAGGAAGCGGGGGTGGTAATCTTGAAAGGATAAGAAAGATATTTGGAGAAGACATTTAAAAACTGTACACACAGAGGAGGAACGAGCATCTACGCTGTCCAGAATAATGCCCAATATCAAAGGCCCTAGGAGCTGCAAGAGAAGTATGCTGTACGGGGTGATATTCTCAATTCTATTTTACGGTGTCCCAGTGTGGTATTCAGCGTTCTACAGGAAAACTTCCAAGCTTATGATATAAACGACACAGCACCGAATACTTTTAAGCACAACGGGCGCATATAGAACTGTATCGGCGAAGGCGCTGCAATTCATAGCGGGGCACCTGCCAATCGATCTTCTTGCCAAGGTAAGATACATCCATTATAAAGATAACACGGAACAATGGCCAGAAGCAAGGTCAATTGTAAGGGAACACTTGAAGCAAGAGTGGCACACAGCATGGGAGGAGAACGAAGAGCAAGCCCAGTGGACAGAGCGACTGATCTTTTATATCGATATGTGGCTGAGCTGCCATCTTAACGCTGATTATCATATGACATAGATTTTGAGCATATGCATGAGGAATGCGTGAGGAATGTAGGTACTGTGGGGAACGAGGCACTGTTTAACTGTATCCGCTGGGAAAGAGAACGAGAAGAAGTCTACACAGAAATAGGGGTAGAGCTCACGGTAGAAAATCTAATGCCAGCAATAACTGCCAGAAAACGACATGAGAATGAGTGCGGAAGCTAATACAGTCCACCATAGGAAAGAAAGAGAAAAAGGAAAGGACAGTATAAAGTTTCACTAAACAGCTGACAGATAGAGAACCCAGAACTTCCAAATATTCGCAGCCGCGGGGAAGAGGAAATATAAGTAAAACCAAGGTAGAAGAAAAGAAAACCTTGCTGTTCAAAAGGGCCAATGGCTCGATTAGCCTTGACTATGTTCTAAAAAAAACTACTACCACCACTACTACTAAAAAAGATTACTCGATGACGACTAACGGCAATGATATGGGGTCGTTATATGTAGTGAAGGAGGCCAGCCTAGGCAAGGAAACCCGAAAGTATCCTTAGATGATAAAAAATTGAAGGTAAAAAACAAATAGATATATTCCAGTTGGGTACCGGGTCAACCGGACAATCCCACTCCAACTTTCCCCCACAGATTCTGGGGGAAAGGGGGCAACATTTTATTCGAACAGACAGCAGAAGGGCGGGCAGGCTTTATCCGCTCCTTACGTATGCTGGCAAAATGATTAACATGGATCGCTGTATGTTGGAGTGTAACGACTTGTCATTATTTTACCTACGAGGTATATTTTTCCTAATTAACTCTTCTCCCAACACTAACAAAAACATTATTTTCCAATCCAAATGTTTTCTTTTCCAATGATTCAAAGCTTGTAAGCGTTGATGTTACCAATGTCCAGCAGATGAACAATATTTCCATGGGCCACCGGTTCCTTTTTTTTGTGTATCCCTTTGTCAATTTATCTGTTGTATCCCTTGCACCCTTTGTTTTATTGTAGTGTAAGATGGTGTCCGGTTTGTAATTAGCTTCATGTCCACTAATTTTGTCATCGTTATGTTCTGCCAGCAAAGGGACAACTGCTGTATTTTTCTTGCGTACGTAGGAAACTCAGATTTCGTTTACCATAAAAGCAAACATGCTTAAAAGATCCGTTTCGTATATCTTGCAGTGAACAGTTGTTTTGGAATATAAGGTTTATTTTTACACACTGTACCACGCAAGGCAACGTTTTTGCTAAAAGTTAATTGGCTGACTCAATACTGGTAAAACAGTTATCAGTGGCTATTCCATATCCTGTTTCTGGTTTGTTTTCGTCTTAGCTTAAAATTCTAAATTACATAATAAATAAATATCTGCATATGTTTTTTCATGAAATAACTGAAATAACCTACCCAAATACATTTTTATATTCGCTGTATATGTGAGTGAGCCAAGGCCCAAATTTTTAACCCATATTCGTCTGGCTTATTCTTCATATAAATCCGAAAAGAGGAGAAGCCTTGCCTCGGACCGGAGCTAACTGGCCATTCACGCACAAGTTTTCGGATGGAATTAAATATTTTTTGAAATTGGATACAAAACCATTAAAAACGCCTCTGATTTGGGGCGAACTTATCAGTGCGTTTTTTGTTGTTCTTCTCTTGTTTCAAAATTGTAGGCTCAGAAAGCACAAAATCTGTTCAGAGACATAATACATGATACTACAGGTCGACAGAAAGTTGCATCTTGGCTTCATAGTACACAAAATGGCTTTTTAGCAGCGTGGCAGGCTACAAAAATAATAAGCAAACTAAATGCTTCCAGTTCCTCTTATATAAAAGGAGAAAAAAGTTTCCCCTCTCGTGCATAATATGATTTGGCTTTTCTATTCGTCTTGGATAGAATCACATCCGTAATAACTTGTAAAAAAAATCATTGAAAAGCTTCCTTTAGGGTCGAAAATTGGGAACTATATCTAGTCAAACCTGTTGTAGGTTTTTTTATTTTTTATTTTATTTCGACAACACACCACGAGGGCTTACAGCCCAAATACTATCGTACCGTGGGTGTTGACAAGGAGGAAAGAGGCAGCTTGTTAATTCTGGACTTGAAGCTTTGCAGGTTCGGAGGAGAAGGAAAAACATGTGCCGGCAAGGAATTCCATAACTTGGAAGTCCTCAGGACAAAAGAGCGGGCATAACAAGATCTAAGTCTGGTGACCTGGACAGTAAAAGGGTGCATTCGCTCTGTTCCCTGGTAGATCTGTTGGGGGCAGCAGGTGAGAAAACTATGGAAGAAAGCTCCTCTGAGCAGTGCCCGTGCAGATATCTATAAAAGAGAGAGAGGTCACCAACGGCACGTTGGTGTGCAAGGGATGGCAGCCTTTGGGTGAGGGTAGGGTCACCAATAAGACGTATAGCTCTCTTTTAAATGGAGTCCAGGATAGCCAGTGTAGAAGCGGCAGCGGCACCCCAGATGTGGGAGCAGTATTCGAGGTTTGGCCTTATTTGTGAAGTATATAAGGTATAGAGATTATCTGGTGAAAGGTATTTGCGAGCCCGGAAGAGGAAACCTAATTTCTTAGCAGCCGCTTCTGCTATTTATGTGACATGTTGGTGCCAGTTAAGATTTCGATCCACAGAAATGCCAACAAGAGAAAATGAATCATTACTTTGAATAACTTGGTTGTTCATTGTGATGGGTCTAGGGCTGGTGTATCTCTTGTCAGAAAGAAAGCAAGACTTAGTTTTGGTGGAATTGAATTGTACAAGATTTCTACTTCCCCAGTCTAATATTTTTTGGAGATCCACGGAGACAGAACCCTCCATGAGTCTGCGATCCTCATATACTTGGGCTAAAGAGACATGCTTAGAATATTGTATATTTGAATGGAGGGTGCTGTCGTCCGCGTAGCTGTGAACTGGGTTGGATGTGCTAGAGAGGAGGTCATTGATGTGGAGAAGAAACAAAGTAGGGGCTAAAGCTGAACCTTGAGGAACTCCTGCATTAATTGGATACTGTTTAGAGGAATGGCCATCCACAACAACAGCTATGTTGGAGAGGAAATCTGCTGTCCAGGTACAAAGTTTTGGTGGGAGGCCATAGGCCGGAAGTTTATTAAGCAGCGCTGCGTGCCAGACCTGGTCGAATGATTTGGATATTTTTAGAGCAACAATCTGGGATTCACTGTGTTGTTCCATAGACTTGTTCCAAGAATGAGTGACAAAGGAAAGGAGGTCGGCAGTCGATCTGCGCTGACGGAATCCATACTGCCTGTCGTGGATTAGACTGTGTTTTTCAAGAAATTTTAGTAATTCGGGGTTTATATACTTTTCTACTTTTCCATCACTTTAGAGACGACTGAAAGAAGAGAAATAGGCCTGTAGTTGCTAGGAAGTGCTTTGGATCCTTTCTTGGGGGTGGGTTGTACTCGAGCAGTTTTCCAGTTACTAGGGAATATGCCTTTATTATAAGATATCTGAAACAGACGAGTCAGGACAGGAGCAAGCTCTGATGCGCATTTTTTGAGAACAATTGCTGGGATCTCGTCAAGGCCAGATGCTTTCCTGGTATTAAGAGAAGAGAGCATCTTTCGTATCTTTTTAGTTTTGGAAATGATATCCGTCATTTAATGCGAGACATTGGGGACTGTTGGTGGTTGAACATTTGGAGGTGGGTTGAGAGTAGAATTGGCGGCAAACAACGAAGCAAAAAGTTCATCCTTGCCCAGGGCGGTAGAAACAATTTCATCCCCTGCAGAAATTATTTCCGACAGATTTAGCAAGAGTCCAGAAGGGTTTGATGCCGTTGGAGCTTAAGAGGACTTTGTTTTTGATGTGGTTATTAAACGAGTTTTTTGCCTCAGAAAGAATGCGGACATAGCGGTTTCTGGCGTCGTTAAATGATTGACGATTTTCTTGACTGGGATTGTGTAGAAGCGTTTTGTGAGCTTTAACCTTTTCAAGTTTGGCCTTGTCACATCATTTAGAGAACCAGGGCTGTTGAGTGGCTGAAGAGGTTTTCTGTGTACGTGGGATAAATAATTTCATGCCAGCTTGGATAATTTCGGTGACGTTTTGTGAGATATCAGACGGGTCAGGATGAGAGAAGCAGACAGACGCCCATGGAAATGAAGAAAAGTAATCCCGCATTTCGTCCCAGTATGCGGAGTTGTAGTGCCAAACGATACGTGGGTGTGATGACTGTGTGACCTCGGGTTGCATTGCGCAGGAAGCAGTGACCATGCCCTGGTCTGAACGACCAAGGGGGGCGGTGACTAATATCTTATAGCATTCAGGTTGTGTAGTAAGAAGGAGATCTAAGGGATTTGAGCTGTGTGTTGGGATACGAGGAAAGTAAGTAGGTTGCTGAACCATATTGGCTAAAGAATTGCTGACTGCAAAGGCCTCCGCTGCTCTCCCTTGTGGATAGGTTTTTGAAGATCCTAGCCATTCCTTATTATGGACATTGAAGTCACCAAGAATAGTGACCTCGGAGGAAGGATATTCAGAAATCAGAGGTTTTTGTATATTGCTTTATATTCTTTTTATCCTTGTAATAAATATAAATTTTGCTCACACACTACCATCTTTAAAAATAAAAGTTGGATTGTCACTAAAAAGTTTTACTGCTTTGCTTACTACGTTCACGGAATCTGCCTGGTCATTTCCTCTATCAGTGTCATATACTCACAAAACGTCATCTTAGGTAGCCCACCAGTTTCGGTCGTCACTATATCAGTCTCTTCGATATCACTTGAACCACTGATTAATGACAAATCATTAAAATAACTTAGTAATCGTTTGTTTCGAAGCCTCATTGGCTCACTCTTTTTTATAAGCGCATAGACGCCAATCAACGCAAACGTAACTATATACAGTAAAATTATAAAGCTATAAATACGTGCACGTTGCCGTTGTAAAGTAAGTTAGAAATACCCGAGACTGTTGGCGCCGAAATGCGGGAAATCCCCGTCATTTGAACAATGTGTGGTATATTTGTACTCCAGTTGGTTTTCAGCGCATTCTAAGTATATTTATGTCGTTACACACCTGCACCCCAGGAAACAGAACTTACTATAAGTTTATGCAATAAATAGCAAATTATTATAACTATCTTATACTATATTATAAATATGTTTATGAAAGACAGCTCAGTGGAAATTAAGTTATATATATATATATATATATATATATATATATATATATATATATATATATATATATATATATATATATATATATATATATATATATATATATTAGAACATATCCAAAGAAATGATGTCTGCACCCCGATCAGGTTTATGAACGTTAATGTATACTTAGTTTGACGAATCCAAATAAATATTTGATAAAATACACAATATACAGAAAACAAAGAACTTATTGTTTAATAGCTTATTTATAATTTTACGTGGCACTAGAAAAAAAATATAATTATAGGGTGTAAGATGTTGAATTTTGCTCAGTGGACTAAATTTGTCTCTATTATGGGTGGCGTTGTGAAAAATTTTTCATGTTGAAGGGTAAAAATACTTAATCTGGAAGGGTATGTTTGAAAATTGTGTGAAAAACTTTTTTTATTTTTAGATTCGAAGAAACAAGTTGGCAATCAACAACATGTGAATCTGAAGATCACTGCATTGGTGGAATTTCACGACTCTTTGCTGCAATCAAGCGTCTAAAGAAGGAAAGACCAGACACAATTGTCCTCAATGGTGGCGACAATTTCCAAGGCACCATCTACTATAATTTGTTTAAGTGGAACATTACACAATATTTTCTTAACATGATGCCAATTGATGCCACTGTAAGAATACAGGTTTTTTACGGTGATGGTCCATTAAAAGTTACAAAAAAAATAATTAAACTGTAGACCTCAAAATTAGTACCTAATTATATAAAGCTTCGGATATTTTCAATTCATTTTTGGTTTTTGGAAACTTGCGATTTCACTAAAACTCCATGCATCTCTGTCATTTTAACCCTTAACTACAGACATCCTATTATTGGAACATTATAACAGTTCGCCGGTATTTTTTACCGGTTATTTTATAAGCAAAAGCTATTTTATAGTAATTTTGTTAATACTTCGCGTGCCTGATACGTTTATTTTAGGTGTCTTTATTTGACAGAAAAGGTTAGACGATTGATGTAGATAACAACAGACAAGTTTCTTGATAAAGATATCAACGGACCGTTTTTTCCAACATTTTTAATAGTTTAAAATTAATGTTCCAAAATGCTATTTAAACAAAACGTTTTATTCCTTTGAGGAAATAAGCTCGAAACATGATAACTCTAGATAAAAAAATAGCATTTGCATCAATAAACGAAGATTTGGGAGAAAGCTTGCAAAGATCCAAATTGTGATAAAATTCAATATGCACACTTCTTGCAAACTCTTTTGGTGCACAGTAAACATATCGGTCTTCCACATTATCCAAATATGAGTTGTTTTTCTTCCTTTACTACTTGCACACCTTCTTTACGTTGTTCTTCTGATTTCTTAGTCATGGACCGTTTCATAATATGGAATTTTTATTTGCAGTATACGCTGAATAAGACCTAAAGTCACGAGGAGCATGGGCATTTTGAAACCTGCGTTTCATTTATGGCATCAGCAACATCATACCTTTATATTTTCGATAATCATAGCGGTCCATTTCTGACTATCCTGATATAATTGGTGGGTGATGAGTGAATCTACAGGCGCTATGTCTTAAGTATGAAGAAAATAACCATGGGCCAACGACGAGTTCTGCGACTAGATGAATAAATACTTCTGGTATAGACTGTCTACTTCTCCTTCTGTTACATTAGAACATTAAATAATCTCTGGCTTCCCAGTTTGAACACTATTATTTGGACTATGATGCATTGATGAAACAATCAAAGCAGCCTAATTCTTTTTTGTGACATGGGATAAATATTGTTATGTCACTTAGTCAATTTCCATATACTAAAAAGAATAACACAAAGTTATAATAGAAAAGTCTTCTTGTACGGTGATTTAGTTCCCAGTTTTATTATAAGGCAACAAAGCAATACTTACGTTAACACAAACCTCCGGTAGTTTTTACCGGTTGCGATTTCTGACTTGCGATAAAACAGTGAGGTTTTACAAAACACAGTATACACGTTGGCTAAAACAGTTGTACTAAGCGTCGAGAAGTTACATAGACGCATGCTGGCGTAAGATGTGGGGATATACTGGAATCGCAAAATTAGAAACGCCCAGCGGTAAGAAATACCGGGCGTCGGCGGTGAAGGGTAAAATAGGTCACACCCATATTTTAGGTATAATGGTTCCATATCAGAACTTAGAAGTAACTACAAAAAATGTAGGTATGCATATACGTATATGTAAGTGTACAAACCGGAATACTCCCCTGTAACCCTTTCCACCAATATTGAAAGTCAACTGTAACTTCATCGGTTGATTGAACAATTTTTTTCGCATAAATATCACATCACTGTATATACTGTACATTACTACTTGATCTAACTTTATACACATCATAAAAAGTAGTCTGTGATTTTCATTTATACTGTCGGTTTTTCTTCTTCCTTCTTTTCCAAAAAGTTTTCTATGGAAGTTAATAAGCTTAGCCCATTCTCTGAGTTTGAGGAAATGAGAAATATCCTAAGCTTCTTGGCAGAATCTATGGCATCTTGCAGTGAAATATTGGTGCATTCGGGGCTTTTAGATTCTTTGTCCGAATCGGAATCTTTCATCACTTCTTGGATAGTGTTCAATCATCTTCAATTATCTCGGAATCTGTTGGAATACCCGAAGTTCCCGCAGAGTTATCTATGTTCCGGTGATCCATCGCATCCGTGGCTTGTGACAATTTCATAATGCTATCACATTCGCTCAGGGGAATGTCATCGTCTTCGTCGGCGATATCTTCGTCAGCAGTTACATCTTCCAAATCGATTAAAGCAACGTTTTTATTGCTATGCTCAGAACGAAAATCGGCATGCCTGAAAGAATTTTGCACCGTGTTTGTGAGACCTTTTTTAATTCGCGATCAATGAGACGAATAGCTTCGAGGGCATTTACCGAAACTTGGCACTGATTCTTGTTCATGTTGTCAATTATTTTTGTGACGAGTTGTCTCCTGTAATTACATTTCAGAGAGTTGATAATTCTCTGATCTAAAGGCTGCAGTACAGATGTGGTAGTAGGTGGCAGAAAAACTAGCTTGATGTTCTTCAAAATCGTCAATTGTGGATGTGTCACACAATTATCCACCACAAGCAAACTTTTTCCATTTTTGCTTTCCGGTTCTCTAACCCATTCTTCTACTTCAGTTTTAAAAATATCGCCAGTCATCCATGATTTTTTATTAGCAACATATTTCACCGACAACATATATGCATTGAGTGCTGCAACATCAGTTATGCTAAATAAATATCATGGGCCCTCATTTACTTTGCCTCTTCCACGTGCATGTCGACACCATATGATCCATGATTTCAACACCGCCCTTTGTTTGATTAAAATGAAAGATGATTTCGAGTTTTCTTTTAGTGTCATTATTGATAGATGCGTCATAGTGCATGGTGCTAAGTAAATTACGCATTTGTTCTTTTTACGTGCGGTATTTTGAGAAACAAAACAAAAGCAGTCTACATGATATTTTGAATTGAATTGATTTTCTTCTTAATGTCATGCTTATTTTCACGTAATGTATTCACAACAGTAATATTTTATCTAACAGATAACTTGCTTGTAGAAAGCTAGTGTAGAACTTGTCTATCGCGAGATTGAGGCCAGAATTATGAACACCACGCCGAAGAGTTTGCACTACTTCAACCCTTGTTTTTTTAATATGTTTGGAAAATAAGTCAATAGCGGACAAATTGGAAAATATAACAGAAGGGGCCCCCCTATCTGTAGCGCTGAAGCATTTTTTGAATGAACCTATTGTTAAAAAAATGTTTGTTTTGCAGGTTTTGGGTAACCATGAATTCGATGACAAAGTAGCCGGTGTAGTCCCGTTCTTGAAAAATCTAAAATCTCCAGTTATCGTTGCAAATTTAGACGATAGTCTGGAGCCTGACCTACAGGGCCTCTACAAGAAAAGTATAGTTGTCGAGATTAATGGGAAGAAGATAGGCCTAATTGGAGTTCTAACATCCGAAACAAAAGTACGTATTGTATTATTTACGCTAAACTACACCACTCAACACTACTCAACATCCACAACTCCCTCCGTTACTCGCGAAAAATTTGCCCGTTTTAAATTTGATGTAACATTCGAGTGCAGCGATCAAATTGAACTCTGGTAAAATCCGAGCACAATCCTTTCACGATTAGCCCGTTGTTCTGTAAAATATCAGGTAATTAACATTAATTTTATACAGGGTGTTGAATAAAACATTGCACATTTTCTAAACCGTCAAGAAGCTCCCATTTGAAAAAAAAATGCCAAATTTCAAATAAAAATCGCGCACTCATGGAGGGTTCTGTCTCTGTGGATCTCCAAAAAATATTAGACTAAAGAAGTAGAAATCTTGTACAATTCAACTCCACCAAATCTCAGTCTTGCGTCTATCTCATAAGAGATACACCAGCTGTAGACCCATCAAAATGAACAACCAAGTTATTCAAAGCAATGAGTCCTTTTCACTTGTTGGTATTTCTGTGGATCGAAATCTCAATTGGCACCAACATGTCACATCAATTGCAGAAGCGGCTGCTAAGAAATTAGGTTTCCTCTTCCGGGCTCGCAAATACTTTCCAACAGCTAATCTCTATACCTTATATACTTCACAAATAAGGCCAAACCTCGAATACTGCTCCCACAACTGGGGTGCTGCTGTCGCTTCTACACTCACTATCCTGATCTCCATTCAGAAGAGAGCTATAGGTCTCATCGGAGACCCTACCCTCACTCAAAGGCTGCCATCCATTGCCCACCGACGTGCCGTTGGTGACTTTTCTTACTCTCTATCTCTCTCTCTCTCTCTCTCTCTTTTATAGATATCTGCACGCGCACTGCTCAGAGGAGCTTTCTTCCATAGTTCCTCCATTTGCTGCCCCCAACAGATTCACCAGGGGAACAGAGCGCCTGCACCCTTTTACTGCCCAGGTCACCAGACATAGAACAACTCTTGTTCTGTTCCCTATTTTGTCCGGAGGAATTCCAAGTTCTGGAATTCCTTGCCTGCACATGTTTTTCCTTCTCCTCCGAACCCCCAAACTTTCAAGTCCTGAATTAACAAGTTGCCTATTTCTTCCTTGCTACACCCACGGTACGACAGTATTTAGGCTACGAGTCCGCGTGGTATGCTGTTGAAATAATAATACAAGGTGGCGCGGCATCAAATGCAATCCAAATGCTAATTCGTCTGACCAGAATTGACTGAAAAACAAGTTGCTTAGGAAAGAGCCATTAATTCTGAGAACTAAAAACTGTTTCTCGTCTGCATAGGCGAATAATTTTCGTTATAAGAACTCAATTACAAATGGCTAATTTCCAAATAAGACTCGTTCAAGCTCTCATCTAAAAATGCTCGTAACTAAGGCAACGAAAAGTATGACAACATTAATTGGCCTAGTTACGAGCATTTTTAGATGAGAGCTTGAATGTGCTTCCCCGGAAAACAATCGATTTATAATTGAGTTCTTTTAACAATAACATTCGGCTTATGCACACGAGAAACAATTTTTAGTGCCCGAAATTGATGGTTCTTTCATAAGCAATTGGATTTACATCAATTATGCTGTCAAGCGTAATTTTTAAAACGATTAATATTTGGATCATTTTTGATGCAGGGCTGTATTTTAATCATATATTTTGCGCCGTTTCTGTTAACTAAGCCCTCCTGTTTGAGGGTTTGGCTTTAATATGAGCCCTGGAGGGTCGCATAGAGATGGAATCCACCATTTTAGGATTGAGAAAGTGAGTGGACCGTATTTGAGAGAGCGCGACAGAGTGTACTGTATTTTGAAGAGGGAGAGAGATTAAAAGTACTGCAATATGGGTACAGGTAGTTTTAGCCACAATAACACGCACCAAGTTTTTATGTAACGATATTAAGTGAGATCTAAGACACGAAGCACGTGCCGCCACCACGTTGCGGAACCAGGTAGTATGTTGTCACATCAGCTCCAAATAACACAGAATGTTAAAAAATAGACACTGTATACAATCAACTAACAATTTAGTCAATTGTCAGCCCTGGCCCATTTATACCCTAATATAGGGACAAAGTATGTAAGGCTAAATGCATTCTCACCACAATTAGGACCGTAGACTGGTTTCGTTGTAATTAGAGCTCGTCAGTAGGGCATACTAATTGCAGCGAACATACACCTATACAGTTATATGGCTATGGTAGCCAGCCTTCCAACACTAAGTGAGATGTAAGACACGGAGTACGTGCCGCCACCTCGTTGCGGAACCAAGTAGTATGTTGTCACAGCTGCTTCAAATAACACAGAATGTTAAAAAATAGAGACTGTATACAACGAACTAACAATTTAGTAAGTTGTCATCCCATTTATACCCTAATATATGGACAAAGTATCTAAGGCTAAATGCATTCTCACCACAATTAGAACCGTAGACCGGTTTCGCTCTAATTAGAGCTCGTTGGTTCCGCAACGAGGTGGCGGTAGGTGCTTCATGTCTTACATATCACTTAGTGTTGAAAGGCTGGCTACCATAGCCGTATTAAATTATAGGTGTATATTTTCGCTGCAATTAGTATGCCGTACTGACGAGCTCTAATTAGAGCAAAACCAGTCTGCGGTTCGGGCTGTGGTGTAAATGCATCTAGCCTAACATACAACGGCTAGTTTTAATTTATTGGCGAATAGATTGATAAATTTTCCGTCAAGTAAAAGTAGATTTAATATAGAATTGGAGTCCATTAAAAACGTGGCGAGATATAATGGTTATACGGATTGTTTAGTGGAAAAATTGGTTAACAAGCGCAGAACAAAGAAAATGATACATGAATGCACAATACTTAAGCGATAAAATAGAGAACAAAATTGTGTGTCTACCTTACGAAGCACGTATCACAAAGGGTTTGGAAAGTAGTTTTAAAAAAGCCGATTTACATTTGACTTTTTGGAATTTAAAAAAAATTGTTGGATAATACGAAAGACAAAGACAAAGCCACTGAAATGTCGAATATTTATGATATAAGTTGCAGAGATTGTAATCATAAATACGTGGGTCAAACTAGAAGAAACATAGCCACCAGATTTCGTGAACGTAATTGGACCGTGCGGCACCTTTAATTTCAAGCCCTTTATTCTCACTTTGCATTTGACCAGCTAAACACTCTTAATCTGTCGGGCAGAATAATAAAGTATTGTCAATAACTCGGCCGGGCTATACAGGTACTAGCCTCTTTCGGTTCGTTGTATGAAAGAAGACAATATAAATACTTGTTTTAAGTAAAATTTTAGTTAGAATATTCATCCTCTGTTAAAGTTAACATTGTGTGCCAAACGGTCCTTTTTGCTTTAAAAAAGATATGCGGCAGTTTTGGTTTGTCGCCAGGTGTGCTTGTCGGGGCTCATCACGGGCTCCAATATTCATATAGTGAATTTATAGATCAAGATAGAACGTGATCTTCCTTAAATAACGCAGCACCTTTCATTTTAAGCCCATTATCCTTTAAATTAGACAAGAGCTCATAAATTTGTCAACTAGAAGATTAAAGTAGTTCTTCATCCTCGTCCGTGCAATATAGACACAATAGACAAACGATGGGTCTCCAACTACAATTTTTACCTTAGGCTAATTTCGTCTATCTAGGTATGATATAAATACATTTGTAGCTGTTAATTTAGTTTAGAATTTTTCATCCTCTCATGATGCTAATGAAACGATCTTAAGGTCTTTAAAAAATATGTGTTGTGGTTATTTGGGTTCTCCAAGTGTACCTATCAGTGCTCATCGCAGGTTCCAGTTTTTACATAGTTTCATACACATACTTCCTTGAGATTCTGGAGACTGAGACTCTGCATGACGCCAAGTGACTGACAACTCTCCAGCGACCACCGCGCCCTTTGTGGCGGGAGCGGGATCTGAGAGCCGTGGGAAATTTGATTTTATAGAATTATTTAGCTTGCCTGAACAAGCCCTCTACCAAAACCGGTTGACGAGTAAAAAAGTTATACCCGAAAACCGTAAAAGCTCTTTTTCTAATCATCCTGTAAATAAAAGGATAAACGGAAAATTCAACATCATCTTGTATCTTGAGTTTTACTTCAAAACTTTTTTAGCTGAAATTCAGAAAAGGTACATTTTCTTTTAAACGGGAGCTCCTTGGCGGTTTGGAAAATTTTCAATCTTTTATTGATTACCCTCTTAAAATGTATGTGAATTAGCTAACGTTTCACAAAACAACGGGCTAATAGTGAAGGGGCCGTGCTTAAGAATGCTTTCAACAAAGTTAGATTTTATGGCGGTAATCGAATGTTGCTTCAAGTATGAAAAGCCTGGACGCAGCAAGTGCGTTATGGAAGTGAATTTTTATAGAATTGTTTCTAAATTTTGGTGCATAGTTTACCTTTTATATTGTAAACCTACCTATCGAATTTGGTTATCATAGATGTTTTATTTTTTGAGATATATATTTTTTTCAAATGAAAACTCAAAAATTTTCCGGAAAACCTCGTCCGATTTACCTGACTAACGAACGTATCCAAGCCATTTAGAAAGCAAAGGCACATGCCAAATTTTATCAAAATCGGCCCATTATTTTTTGAGTTATCGGTTTGATATATATATATATATATATATATATATATATATATATATATATATATATATATATATATATATATATATATATATAATTTTCGCGAGCGACGCTTTGAGTGTTGAGTAATTTATTAAGACCGTTTACTTACAAACCAGTTTATTAATTAATTAAAACGAATTTGATATATATTTTTTTCAGCACATGTCGAGTAGTGAGAAGTTAATATTTCTGGATGAATCAGAGTCAATAAATGCTGAAGCAGAGAGACTTGTCAAAGAAGAAGGAGTATTCACTAACATTGTGTTATCTCATTGTGGATATGATGTAGAACAAAAATTGGCTGCAAATGCTACTGGAAAAATATCTTTGATAGTTGGTGCTCATTCACATACCTTTCTTTATACAGGCGGTTAGTATATTGGGCTTAATTTAATTGACAATGAAACATTCGAATTGAGTTTTAGTATCATCATACTTTTATTCCCCGACGAAAGAAGGTGGCGTATGTGTTGTACGCGTCGCTTTTTATGTGTGTTTGTCTGTGGCCTCAAAGCTCATCATATGTACAACTTATCTAATATATGTGGAGTGCTGTGAGTGAGCCTTTCTGCGCAGAAAATAGACCAGAATGCTTTTGGAGATAAAAAAAGGGTTTTGCGCTGGATAATTTGCAGGCGTACTGGCATAAGTCAAATTCCAGGAAAAAATTTAAACACGGCACTGACGGCTTTACGCTCCCTATGAAGGGCGGAACGTACAGAAATTCGACTTGCTCAAATGCAATGCCAGAACCTCGGTTGATGTTAATTTTACAGTACGTGAATCGAACCCAGGACCCTTCGGTTCAGAGGCACACGTTCTTACCACCAAAGCTCTATTTTATGTGCTTCGATAGCGAAGTTCCTCGAAGAAGATTGAGAGCCCAAGGCGAGCTCACAAGGAACTAGGAAGATGAGATCTATCTAAGAACTGGTTAATGTTTGGCGAGAAGTCTGCTTTAATGGAGCTTCCAGATGGCGTCTGTAGACGTATAAGTTGACATAACGTCAATAGTACAGGATGGCCAACCGGTTGAAATATTAAGAGATATTAATTGACGTAGCAAGAAAATCCAATAGGTTTATTCTTTGAAGCTATTAGAAAATACGTTCAATACTACTAAAGGTACTTAACTTGAAGAAAGGAACCTAAAAGTAAGTATTTAATTCTTGTATCGCATTAATTAGGCGTAAAATAAATACAAATATTCTAAGGAAAATTGTATTGTCGATATAGAGGAGATTAGATCATAAAGGGTTCCGACAATTTACCAAGATTTAAAGGTTGAAAAGAAATCGGCAATTTAAAGGGGTGGAAAATCCAGAAGGAGGTAATTCTAGGTAGGAGATTAACAATAAGTACCGTAGCGGGGAAAAGAAGGCAGGGGCTTATCAATTGTGGTTCTCCAACACCTTCTGCGTCTCACCCAATCGCAACTTGTAAGATTACATTCATCATCCCAATTGGATCTGCCGTTACACCACTCAAGCCGAGCAACATGATGTTGAGGCATCAGAATGAGACATAAAAATGGTCTATACGAACAAAGCTCACAAGCACTGATTCTGCGATATATCGTTACCATAGAGGCCTTTTGTTGTAAAACTCGCAACGAATCATTTCTAATCGACCATGTTGTGCAAACTCTGTCTTCAGAGCCGCAATCTTCACATTACGATCTTACCGTACTGAAGTTGCTCGAAGTCATCTGGATTCATAACAGTGGTTATGGCAGAACGGCTGGTGCCTTAATGCATTGGGAGTGCGCAAGATAGTAGTCAATTTTTATTAAATGCTTCAAATTTAAATAACTCAAGTTTCTACGAACCTAGAAAGTTGAATTTCGGTGTATAGTAGGATCCTATCCGAAGCAACATATACACCAAATTTCATCAAAATAACTTTGTAATTTTCGGAGAAAAAATTTAAAAAAAAAATCTCAAAATTTGAATAACTCAATTTTCTAAATTTTTGCAAAGTCTCCCCATCGATACCTTTTTATTAGTGATTTTTTTTAAAATAAAAATTCACTAAAAATGAGGGCATCCCCAATTTTTTCCCCGAAAATGTATTATAAAGAAATCTACTTTTTTAACTTAATAATTATTAACTACTTACCAAGTTTTCCTCCAGTTAGTTATACGTATAGTAATTAAAAAGTCCCTTAAAAAGGTAACTTTTAAATTTAAAATATCCACTAAATTAATGACAGTATCACAATTATTTTGTCCACTTATTAAGCAACCCGAAGTAGTAACCATCATAATAATAATAATTGTCTTGTTAGAATATGTAAACAACAACGAAATGATCTAATTAAAAATCAATCCGACGCGAAGACGAAAATTACTAGGTAGTAAAGTAGTCCACTATAAACTGGAAGTGTGTAATTTTATAGGGCACAACAGATTGCTTATTCGGTCATTTTCGACGAAGATCATCAAGATTCAGCGAACATTTCGCACTGAAATATCGCATTGCCTGAGAGCGCCGAAAAATACACACCGCCGCCCGCCTGCTTTATATGGATATGGATGTATATAACGTCTGCAACGATTAAAACTATACTTATTCTGTTTCTGTATTCTTTATTAATGGCTGCCGACTCTCTGCGATCCTCGATATACTAATTTTGTTTGTTGAATGCAGGAGGTAAAAAAGTAAATAAAAATTGATTAAAATATAGCATAGCAAAAATATTATTTTTTCCACGGCAGGCGGCAGTGCGCGTGCACGTTCGCACTTATTGAGGAGCCGCCCCTGGGTTATGGATTCCTCCTGAGGACCGCCTGAACCAACACACAAGAACACTGCGTACTACGCGGTCGGAAATTTGTCTGATCGAAAAATCGGCTCTCCGCATACCAACATTGCGTCCCCTTTCGATTTCACCTTAAGGATTGTAATTTTTCCGTGAACCGCGCCTAGGCATAATGACTTAATAAGTTGAGAAAAACTGCACGAAATATTGTTTAAACTAAAAAAAAAATGCAAATTTAAAGCGTTGATTCAAAATTTAAAAATTTACACTTGTTAATGTTTTCGTCCATTTTGTTATAATTTATTATCAGAAACAAAACCGAGTAGTACAGAAAATTTCATTGCAACTTGTCGACTCGTACTGCGTGTTAAAATTATTTGGAAAGTCAGTATATATCACATAAATTAAATAAAGGCGTTGTTATTATTGGAATTAGAATGTCTAGTCTACTAGAGAAACTTCGCCTGTTATAGAGTATTCTATTGATATTTTTAGAGCCAACTCCAGGTCCTGATAAAGCACGAGGGCCCTACCCAACAGAGATTCAACGACCTGATGGAAAATCTGTGTTGGTAATTCAGGCATCAGCCTACGCTAAGTACATAGGAGATCTAAAAGTTAACTACGACGAAAATGGAGACTACGTCAGCTGGTCCGGTAAGCCGATATTTCTGGACAATGATGCTCCACAAGGTAATGTATTTAAGTAATTCACTTATTTTAGTTTCTGTAAAGATGTTTTTCATGACTTATTCAATCAATATTTAGACTCTTTCAACATCATCACAGTCTAAACGCAATATCGCATTGTCATCTAAGCTTATAAGACATTTACGAGAATAACGAGTTTGGTACGCTAAAAAATAGTAGCACTACAGGGTGTGGCACCAAGACCTTTAGTTAGCCGTTTATCAATAACTACTCCGATTTGAAATTTGAAAATTTACACGCATTTGATCGAGAGAATTCCAGTTATCATTTTCAAAACTAAAAAGGTACGAAAGATGCTCTCTTCTCTTAATACCAGGAAAGCCTCTGGCCTTGACGAGATCCCAGCAATTGTTCTCAAAAAATGCGCACCAGAGCTTGCTCCTGTCCAGACTCGTCTGTTTCAGATATCTTATAATAAAGGCATATTCCCTAGTAACTGGAAAACTGCTCTAGTACAACCCACCCCCAAGAAAGGATCCAAAGCACTTCCTAGCAACTACAGGCCTATTTCTCTCCTTTGAGTCGTCTCTAAAGTGATGGAAAAGTATATAAACACCGAATTACTAAAATTTCTTGAAAAACACAGTCTAATCCACGACAGGCAGTATGGATTCCGTCAGTGCAGATCGACTGCCGACCTCCTTTCCTTTGTCACCCATTCTTGGAACAAGTCTATGGAACAACACGGTGAATCCCAGATTGTTGCTCTAGACATATCCAAAGCATTCGACCAGATCTGGCACGCAGTGCCGCTTAATAAACTTCCGGCCTATGGCCTACAGACAAAACTTTGTACCTGGACAGCAAATTTCCTCTCCAACAGGACTATATATGTTGTTGTGGATGGCCATTCCTCTAAACTGTATCCAATTAATGCAGGAGTTCCTCAAGGTTCAGCTTTAGCCCCTACTTTGTTTCTTCTCCACATCAATGACCTCCTCTCTAGCACATCCAACCCAGTTCACGGCTACGCGGACGACAGCACCCTCCATTCAAATATACAATATTCTAAGCCTGTCTCTTTAGCCCAATTAGATGAGGATCGCAGACTCATGGAGGGTTCTGTCTCCGTGGATCTCCAAAAAATATTGGATTGGGGAAGTAGAAATCTTGTACAATTCAACCCCACCAAAACTAAGTCTTGCTTTCTTTCTCACAAGAGATACACCACCCCTAGACCCATCACAATGAACAACCAAGTTATTCAAAGTAATGAGTCATTTTCTCTTGTTGGCATTTCTGTGGATCGAAATCTTAATTGGCACCAACATGTCACATCAATTGCAGAAGCGGCTGCTAAGAAATTAGGTTTCCTCTTTCGGGCTCGCAAATACTTTTCACCAGCTAATCTCTATACCTTATATACTTCACAAATAAGGCCAAACCTCGAATACGGCTCCCACATCTGGGGTGCGGCTGCCGCTTCTACACTCTCTATCCTGGACTCCATTCAAAAGAGAGCTATACGTCTCATCGGTGACCGTACCCTCACCCAAAGACTGCCATCCCTTGCCCACCTACGTGCCATTGGTGACCTCTCTCTCTTTTATAGATATCTGCACGGGCACTGCTCAGAGGAGCTTTCCTTCACAGTTCCCCCACCTGCTGCCCCCAACAAATCTACCAGGGGAACAGAGCGAATGCACCCTTTTACTGTCCAGGTCACCAGACTTAGAACATCTTGTTATGCCCGCTCTTTTGTCCCGAAGACTTCCAAATTGTGGAATTCCTTGCCGGCACATGTTTTTCCTTCTCCTCCGAACCTCCAAAGCTTGAAGTCCAGAATTAACAAGCTGCCTCTTTCCTCCTTGTCAACACCCACGGTACGATAGTATTTAGGCTGTAAGCCCTCGTGGTGTGTTGTTGAAATTAAAAAAAAAGTTCAGTGAAAATAGTTTACTTTATCTCAAACTTCCGGTTTAACTGGAAGTAACCATCAACTTGCTTATTTTTAATACAACGTGGTAATTTTCATTATATTTGCGAATTCTACATTGAATTTGAGATAAATTAATACTAATTTACCATATGTTAAAAATCAACCGTTTTCGAAATTTTTTGTTTTTTTTTAATTCTCGCGAAAACCAAGGTGAGGGTTGCTCTCTGTCTCTCTCTCTCTCTCTCTGTGTGTGTGTGTGTGGAGATAAAACTGAGAAAACTAAGTTTTTGTACAGATTACCCTCAGATTGGCACCTAAACGACATGTTTGATAGCGTTTCTTCTAAGTATACAGGGTGATGAGAATAAGCCGTGCCATTTGGTAAAATAGAAATCACAATTAATCGCTTATTTCAAATGGAACATCCTATATATTATGAGCTATTTCGGTTCGAATCCGGTTTCCCTTTCAACGTGTATTAGCATTCCCTATACCTAAATTCCACCGTTTCCTGAATATTTCAATTTTATTGGATTCACTTAATTCAAATTGCCACAATAGATTTAAGGCAGGCTTTAGAACTTGATAATATGCTTGGTGACGTCTACATGTCAAAAGAGCGTTAAGCGAAGCTTATTGTCATAAAAATAGAGATACTATCAGTCAACGCGTTGCACAAATGGTAAATTTGCAGTACACAAACGACGATTTTTTGGAGCTTCTAATTATTTATGGTGAGTGTCAACGAATTCTAGGTCGAACATGTCGTGCATCTGCAGAAAAGTACCCGAATAAACCGAAACCCAGTCACGACATGCTAAAGAGGTTGCTGCAAAATTGTTCACAGCTTGGAAGTTTTCGCCCAAAAGTACATAAGCGTAAGCCACTCGTCGATAACGAGGTAAGCGAAGTGAACGTATTGGCATTTTTTGTTACTGATCCCAAGGCATCTGTCAGGGATTGCGAAAAAGAATTACGCTTGTCAGCGAGAACGATTCACAGAATTTTGAAAAAGCATCCTTGGAGACCCCTCTCTTACCACCCGATACATGGTTTGCAATCAAACGTTCTTCCTAGACGTGTTGAGTTCTGTGAATGGTTCCTATTGAAAACACAAGAAGATGAGGATTTCTGCAAGAGAATTATTTGGTGCGATGAGGCGAAGTTCTCCAAAAATGGCATGCACAATCGCCTCAATAGTCACTTTTGGTCAGATGAGAATCCCCATGTTACCAGGATCAACTATTTCCAAGACAGGTAGTCATTCAATGTGCTTTGTGCAATTAAGAACGATAAGATTTTTGGGATTAAAATATACGATGAAAATCTCACTGGTATGAGTTATAATGATATTGTGCACGAAGTGATTCTAGTTTCTCTCAACACATTAAGTTTAGAAAAAGCCAGAACAATCTGGTATCAGCAAGACGGAGCACCGCCCCACATTCAGCTTATGATTTTTTGCAACAAGATTTTAAAGACAGGTGGATTGCCAATAACGGCCCACATATATGGCCACCACGGTCCCCTGACTTAACACCTCTGGATGCAAGCATCTGGGGCTACATCAAAAATAAAGTTTACCACGAACCTACCATCACAAAAGAAGACATGGTAGGTAGAGTTTTACGTGCCTTCAATTTACTGAATTCGAGACAAATCAGAAAGGCTACGAACCAAAACATTGTAAGACGAATAACAAAATGCCTCCATGTCAGTGGGAGTAATTTTAGCATTTGTTATAAGTTCCACAATTTTTTATTTGTTTTTGTGTTTTAGTTTTCCACTAGGTATTGGTTAAGTTCTGTACTCATTTATAATAAATAACTACCTATATTGTTGAGTTGTATTTTCGTTATACAAGTTATTTAACAACACATTAATTTTACAGAACTAAAACAAGGGAAATGCAGCGATTTGAATGCAAATACAAAGTGTTCTCTTTCTTTTACGCGAGAAGGCCCAACAAATGTTACGTTTTCATTTCTAAGGTGTGGGACTGGACAAGTAGACGTCAACAAGCATATTATCAGGTTCCAAAGCTTGCTTTAAATCTACTGTGACACGTTGAATCAAGGGAATCCAATGAAATTGAAATAATCGGGAAACGCTGGAATTTATGTATAGGGAATACTAATACACGTTGAAAGGAAAACCGGATGCGAACCGAAATAGCTTATAATATATAGGGTGTTCTATTTGAAATAAGCGAGTGATTGTGATATTAATTTTACCAAATGGCACGGCTAATTCTCATCACCCTGTATACTTAAAAGAAACGCTTTCAAACGTGTCGTTTAGGTGCCGATCTGAGGGTAATCTGTACAGAAACTGAGTCTTCTCAGTTGTATTTCCACACACACACACGGTGAGAGAGAGAGAGAGAGAGCGTGCAACGTTCACCTTGGTTTTCGCGAGAATTTTCAAAAAATCGAAAAATTTCGAAAACGGTTGGTTTTTGACATATGGTGTATTAGTAATAATTTATCTCAAATTTAATGTAGAATTCGAAAATATAATGAACATTACCATGTTGTATTTAAAATAAGCAAGTTAGTGCTCACTTCCGGTTAAACCGGAAGTGTGACATAAAGTAAACTATTTTCACTGAAATGTAATTCGTCTCGGTCGTATGTTGTAAATTTTCAAATTTCAAATCGGAGTAGTTATTGAGAAACGGCTAACTAAAAGTCTTGGCGCCACACCCTGTATAACAGAGTAATATTATCATTGTAGAATCTGATAGGAATCTTGGTATTTCGTTGGATTCTAACTTGAGGTTTAGCTACCATGTGAAGAATATACTGATAATATCCCATTTCTCCTTAAGATTCTTAAATCACTCTAAAGGGATTATAGAATTTAATTCAAGAACAATGCTATGTGACTTTCTGGTATAAAGCTACTTAAAGTACAGTGATTTTACTTACGGTTTTCTATTGACAGTCGCAACGCTAATTGCATAGAAAAGGTTCGGAAGTATTTTTGACGCCTTGTAAATAATCGAGCAAAATATGATTACGTTTCACAAATAATTGTTAACGTGAACTGATGCAATATGCAGTATCGAAGGACTAAATAAAGTTGCCTAAGAGACGTCTTACGCAACTTTATTTAGTCCGTGTTAATACCAGCCCATATTCTGATCATTGGAAAATCCACATGCAATAAGGACTCGCTCATTTCAACATAGATTTTCCATTAATTTATGGTGTGGTATTTTTAACGGCTCACTGTTCATGGAAGGCCTGCCACAACGTTTAAATGGATCTTCGTACTTAGCGCTCCTAGAAAACCGTGCAGAAAACATTCTAGATGACATTCCACTAGCAAGAAGATGTATAATGTGGTACCAGCATGACGGTGCACCAGCGCATCATAGTCGAAACGTTGGCTACATGAACATTATAATGAGAGATGGATTGTCAGAACTTGACCAATACATTCGCCTGCAAGATCACTGGACTTAAACCCACTTGACTTCTATCTTTTGGGTGATTTTAAGCGACTGGTCTACAGTGAACAAATTAATACACCAGAGCAGCTACAACAACTGATAAATAATGCTTTTCGTCATATTCAACCAACAATGAATCCTCAAGACATTAATTTTTCCATATTAAAAAGATGTCGTGCGTGTATTCAGGCCAATGGAGGCATTTTTGAACATTTATTGTAATAAATAAATTACCATAAGCCTGATAAAAGTGTATCATTGCGATTTTCTACCAAACAACGACTGGTTAAAAATAATGAACTGTGCTCTAAAACACTTACCTGATTCATTGCTTACTCGTAAAATAAGCGTCGTATAGAAAATTATCAAGAGAGTCATTTTGTTCACGAATGAAAGTAAGATTCAAAACTTAAGAAGTAAAAAAAAATATCATTGGCGTACCCGTTTTTTTCTTGAGGGATAACCAATGACATGGGGGTACGCGCACCACTGCTGGATTAGCCGATTCAATTGTTATAGTAGAATACGCGCCTTACATAGCAGCCTACACGTGCGAAGTTTCAGCAAAATATATGTCCTACTTTTTCAAAAATTGGGAAATTTTATTTTTTGAAATTCAACTTCAACACCCTGTATCTTTTTAATGAAGCATTATAGAAAAAAAATTATAGGACATACCCTCTCTAAAATTGTTCAAGGAACATGGAGTTTCATTTTTGGTCACCACTTATGAATCACCCTATATATATATATATATATATATATATATATATATATATATATATATATAAATATACATATACATATATATATATATATATATATATATATATATATATATATATATATATATATATATATATATATATATATATACAGGGTCGCTGATAAGTCTGGAAACGGTCGATTATCCGGGAAAATATACAAGGTGTCGAAAAAAGTTTTATACAAAAGTTTTTGGGTTCTTCAATGTCTACTAGGCGGTGATAATGTTATTTATACAGGGTTGGTCATACAGGCGTGGCACACCAATATTAAATTTTTTTTAATGGAACACCCAATGTATTATTCGATATTTCAATCCTTCTCTTAATTTTGAGCAACATTTATGAGAAGCATAATGTACCTAAACTCAATCGTTTCCGGGTAAAAAAATAAATAAAAATAAACGCTACTGTTTTTAAAATCTATTGGATGAAGAACAAAAATAAATGAAAAGTAGAATATCTCTTGAAAACAATCTGTGAGTGTGAAAAGAATCGGTTGCGATGTTTTTAACATTGTTTGGAATCCCAAGATAAGATAAGATGCCCATAAGAAACGCAGTATTATTCTTTTGTTTTAAAATGTTTCCAGGACAACGAATGTCAAACATTCATTCAGTGTCAACAGTTTTGAAACATTAGTAATTTAGTGTCAACAGTTTTTGTGCAAAATGGCAAGTTTAAGTGAAACCGAACGTATCGAAATTTTAATGATGATAGGGTACGGTGATAGAACACGAAGTTTTGCTCAAGTGGTGATTATGTTCAATGAGTTGCATCCTGAGCGGGAATCGATCTCCAAATCCACAGTTTCGAAAACTTTGCATCGTTTTAACGAAACTGGCGGTATCAAGGATAAACCTAGAACTGGAAGGCCAGTAACCGTTACAAATGAAGAAAATTCTTTGAATGTAATATTGGATGTGGTGGAAAATCCGAAAACTTCGGCACAGCAATTGGCTTTAAATCACAATATGAGTCGATATTCAATTCAAAAGATTACGAAGCGGGAAAAGTTCCGTCCATATAAAATTCATTTATTGCAAGAACTGAGTGAAGACGATTTTGATCGCAGAATCGAGTTCTGTGAACTTATTATGGAGAAGTTACGCCAAAATTTTAACTTTGCCAACCACATTTTGTTTTCCGACGAATCTACATTTTGTTTGAATGGACAAGTCAACCGACACAACTGTAGGTACTGGTCAGACGAAAACCCACATTGGATGGAACAAATTCACACCCAAAGACCGCAAAAAGTAAATGTTTGGTGTGCTCTTATTGGTGGACATATCATAGGACCTTATTTTATACACGGTAATTTGAACTCTGCTCGATATTTGACACTTTTGCAAGAATCAATTGTTCCAGACGTAAGTCGATTATTTCCGAACAATAACGACCCAAATCTACCAGCGGAAGAAATATGGTTTCAGCAGGATGGGGCACCCCCTCATTTTGGAATTGAGGTACGGGAATATCTGAATCAAACCTTTCCTGGCAGATGGATAGGGCGCAGGGGAACTATTGAATGGCCAGCTAGGTCTCCCGACATGACGCCGCTTGACTTTTTTTTGTGGGGTCATGTAAAAAATTTAATTTACCAAAATAGACCGCAGAATATTGAAGAGTTGCAAGCAAGGATTGTGCATGAAATTAATAACATTCCTCAAAACGCTCTTATAAATGCAGTGCAATGTTTTGTTAAGCCAATTCATTATTGTCAGGAGGTCAATGGAGAACACTTTGAACATCTTATAAAATAGGATTCCAAACAATGTTAAAAACATCGCAACCGGTTCTTTTCACACTCACAGATTGTTTTCAAGAGATATTCTACTTTTCATTTATTTTTGTTCTTCATCCAATAGATTTTAAAAACAATAGCGTTTATTTTTATTTATGTTTTTACCCGGAAACGATTGAGTTTATGTACATCATGCTTCTGATAAATGTTGCTCAAAATTAAGAGAAGGATTGAAATATCGAATAATATATAGGGTGTTCCATTAAAAAAAAATTAATATTGGTGTGCCACGCCTGTATGACCAACCCTGTATAAATGAAATTATCACCGCCTAGTAGACATTGAAGAACCCAAAAACTTTTGTATAAAACTTTTTTCGACACCTTGTATATTTTCCCGGATAATCGACCGTTTCCAGACTTATCAGCGATCCTGTATATATATTCATTTGTTTACTTGTCGAGTTTCTATAAATAGCAGCAATTATGTGTAATCACGATTTTTAACTTACCTAATTCACCTTTTCATTATCTTCATAATTATTCTTATTTGAAGCTTATCTGAAACAAGAAAAATGCCTATAAAGAACATAATAAACAATTTATTTTGCTGCTAGGATTAAAATTATAACAATTTTAATTAAAAAGGATACATGTTTTTTTGGCATGAACGTTAACTGTTATTTTAGTGAAAAACATTTCAATATCTGAATGCTTGAATTATATCAGTATCACTTCCAGTATATATTAAGTACACCTGAAGAAAACCAACTTGTCACTACCCATTTTTAAAGACCTGACGATCCCTTCAGTAAGTACACTTGGAGAACACAAATTACCACAGCACATCTTTTAAATCGTATCACTAACAAGGTTAGCGTCATCGGAGAATCAAAAGGCCTATTTTTCATTTTATTTATCAGTGCTTATCGCAGGTTCCAATCTTCACTTAGCTACTTTTAGAAATAATGGAGGGGTTTCTTCCCCAAATCTAAGAGACAGGTCCGATCAAAGTCCAAATTGGGTAATATATTGCAAAAGGGTATGTTTCCATATTTATTACACTCTGTGTAATATGCGGATGATATTATGTGAATGCACACACTAGGTGACTCTTAATGACATTTTAATATTTTAATATTTTCAAGACAACCAGTAGCCTTTGCACAGTGCACTCCAAAATGTCTTTTTAATTTTTTGCACTCGTTTTGAACTCTCGATATAAGCTACGATATTGAAACTTGGGACTTGTGGCTTACAGATGTGCCTGAATCGATAGAGATATTCGCTTTTATCGTAAAAAAAATGCCTAATATGCTTTAGTCATTTTTAGTGTTTTATTTGTTATCGTAGTAGGCCATTCCACTTAAACCCCTTAAAGATAGCACTGAGAAAAGATGGGTTTCTATTTCTCTACAAACATCCATTCCAAAAAATACATTTCTTCTTAAAATAGTTGATTTTATTTTTAACTCAAGCTGTTAGTGAATTTTCGTAGAAAAAATTCACTAATGGGGAGATCCCGACTTTTGAATTTTGAAAAAATTTTTGCAAATGAGCGCGAACTAGGACCCCTAGAACCCATATCCGGGGTTAGTTTCAATTTTTATATGTTTATATATATATATATATATATATATATATATATATATATATATATATATATATATATATATATATATATATATTTATATATATATATATATATATTTATATATATATATATATATATATATATATATATATATATATATATATATATATATATATATATATATATATATATATATATATATATATATATATATATATATATATATGTATCACACTGATAACTCAAAAAATAATGGGCCGATTTTGATAAAATTTGGCATGTACGTTTCTTTTGTAAATAGCTTGGATAAGTTCGTTAGTCAGGAAAATCGGACGAGGTTTTCCGGGAAAATTTTGAGTTTTCATTCGAAAAAAATTCTTATCTCAAAAAGTAATAAGCCGATTTTAATAAAATTTGGCATGTACCTTCCTTTTATAAATGGCCTTGACAAGTTTGTTAGCCAGGAAAATCGGACGAGGTTTTCCGGGAAAATTTTGATTTTCATTCAAAAAAAAATTTTTTCTCAAAGAATAATGGGCTTATTTTGATAAAATTTGGCATGTACCTTCCTTTTGTAAATGTCTTTGATAAGTTCGTTAATCAGAAAAATCGGACGAGGTTTTCCGGAAAAATTTTGGGTTTTCATTTGAAAAAAATTTTTATCTTAAAAAATAAAAACTCTATGATAACCAAATTTGGTAGGTAGGTTTACGATATAAAAAGTAAACTACACACCAAAATTTAGATTTCTATGTTACAAGAAAAAAAAGTTATAATAAAATATTTTGCGCCAGATCATTTTTATGAAAATTCACTACCATAACGCACTTGCTGCGTCTTCGGCTTTTTTGTTTTTGAAAACACATATTATAGACAAACTCTTGGAACTCCAATGTATCTCTCGAATTGTAGCACAGTATGTTATAGATGATTTACTTGAAGCATGTATACCAAAATTAAATTTTAATATTCCTTTTTTAAAAAAATATGTTGATGTCATTATTTGTAGTATTCCTCCAAGTTCAACAAAATACATTTTAGATGTTTTTAATTCTTACAACCAATTTATTAGATTTGCATTAGAAGAGAAAACAGATAACAGTGTACAATTCCTAGATACAAAATTAATTAGAACAAACAATAACATCATAATTTTAGATGTGTACATAAAACCAAGCATTTCTCAAGGTATGTTAATCTTTATTCAGATGTATTATTATGATCATATATACTTATATATATATATATATATATATATATATATATATATATATATATATATATATATATATATATATATATATATATATATATATATATATATATATTACATCGGATGCTGGTTCTAAGGGATATACCGCGCTTATTTAAAACAATTTTTGATAAATCCAAAGTCCTTACCTCTCTATAAACAAATTTTTCTCTATGAAAATTTACTAAAAAGAGAATCATGATCGGCATTTTTTATGACACAAGACTCTTTTGTTTTTAGATTTAGTAATTAACGCAAAACTAAAACCATGGAAAGTCGAAGCAGACAAAAAGGGAAAAGTAGTAATTGGTGAAGCTTTGGTAACGTTAGACAGAGACAACTGTCGGGTTTCAGAATGCCTTTTGGGAGATTTCCTTGCAGATGCTGCTCTGGATTATGTAAGTATTTTCACACCTAAATATGTTTATGTCATACTAGTTTATTATTGTGTTAGTGAATTTTCTTAAAAAAAATTCACTAATGAGGAGATCCCGACTTTTGAATTTTGAAAAAATTTCTTCAAGTGAGCGCTAATTAGGCCCCCCAGAACACATATCCGGGGTCAGTTTCAATTTTTATATGTTTATATATATATATATATATATATATATATATATATATATATTTATATATATATATATATATATTTATATATATATATATATATATATATATATATATATATATATATATATATATATATATATATATATATATATATATTATATATATATATATATATATATATATATATATATATATATATATATATATATATATATATATATATATATATATATATATGTATCACACCGATAACTCAAAAAATAATGGGCCGATTTTGATAAAATTTGGTGAATACCTTCCTTTTGCAAATGGCTTGGATAAGTTCGTTAGTCAGGAAAATCGGCCCAGGTTTTCCCGGAAAATTTTGGGTTTTCCTTCAAAAAAAATTTATATCTCTGGAATTAACAAAGTAAGGGCAACCAAATTTGGTGCGCTAGTTTATGTCATTATAGGTGAGGCGCGTACCAAAATTTAGCTCTGTAGGTCAAAAGACAAAAAAGTTATGGGCATTTAAAGAAAAATAAATTAGGGGTTTCCTCAAAACGTCAAAGTGACAATTTAAAACGTCGAAATTCGCAACATTTAGGCAAAGAACTTGAATCTAATACGGGCTATGGAAAGAAAATGTCTTAAGGAGAATGTTTTACAAACCCTGAAGTCTTAGTTTCAACCGTCATCGTCCTTTATTTTACTAAAATATTTCCAGAAAATTCATTTGAAATAGACCCTTTCTCTGATGCTTGGCAGTAGCCTTAGCTATAGAATTTATCGTTTAATGGTATATAATTTTTGTAGAATTTTCGTAAAAAATCAATAAAGCTCAATATCTCCGTTATTATACAAGATATGAAAAAATATTGTATACATTAATTATACGGTGTCTTGAGCTACACCTTAAAAAATTTTTGCTACCATCACAGGATGGCCCATAAGTCGTTGGTGATACAAATAATATTTTTTTTTAGTGGAAAACGCCTTATGTTTTTGCATTTTCCATCGAAATATAATGCATGTTTGTAAGTTAAGAAATTCTGGACGCAGCAAGTGCGTTATAGTATTGAATTTTGATTAAAGGCTTCATATTTGAAAAGCTCAATTTGCTATTAACCTATAAGGTTGACCAAGAAACGGATTTTTTCGGTTACATTTTAAGTTTACTTTCGGAAATGTCTGTACGTTTTCAAACAATAAAGTTATTTTGATGAAACAAGGCACATTGTTTTTACTATATAGGTATATATATATATTGGTAACCAAATTTGATGCCTGCTTTCTGAAAAAAAACACATATTTGCTATTAAAAACATTTTTATGAAAATTCACTACCATAACGCACTTGCTGCGTCCAGAGTTTTTTATTGCTTAGTTACCAACTACATAATGGTGTACTTTATGTCCACGGGCCATAAAATGTATTTTATGGCCCGCGCCGGCAAAACGCGCGCACATAAAAACAAATAATTTTTGTTTGACTTCTTTAATAACCTTTTATAATAAAATTACAGATAATGGAATAAAAGTAATATGTAAATATTTAATTAACATTATTTAGTCGAATTAACATAAAATTGACAGTTCTGACAAGATCCGGTGATAGTTAGGTTGCCTTCAGCAACGGTGATTCATGTTTCATTGTTTGGGTATGACTAGTATGACATACAATTTTGTATGCACCGCTGGTATAAATAGAGGTGTATGCCTTCGAGCGACTTACAAATCGTCAGTCTCGGGGCATAAACATCTATTTATACCCTTGGTACCTAAATAACTATTATGCGTATTCTACAAAATTAAGTATTTCAATACTGCTGTTCTTCGAGTAGGAACTATATTTCCGTATTGTTTATGGTGTTAGGTAATAGATACACAAAAAATTAAAATGTAGTTAAAAATTATTTAATTACTTCCACGTCGGTACGTGTGAAAGTCTCGCATAGGCGACAAAGTTTAATTTTTTTTTTCGCTTAAACGTCTTTTTATTTTATTTTAACAACACACCACGAGGGCTTACAGCCTTAATACTATCGTACCGTGGGTGTTGACAAGGAGGAAAGAGGCAACTTGTTAATTCTGGACTTGAAGGTTTGGAGGTTCGGAGGAGAAGGAAAAATATGTGCAAGGAATTCCACAACTTGGAAGTCGTCGGGACGAAAGAGCGGGCATAACAAGATGTTCTATGTCTGGTGACCTGGACAGTAATAGGGTGCATTCGCTCTGTTCCCCTGGTAGATCTGTTGGAGGCAGCAGGTGGAGGAACTATGGAAGATAGCACCTCTGAGCAATGCCCGTGTAGATATCTATAAAAGAGAGGGAGGTCACCAACGGCACGTCGGTGAGCAAGGGATGGCAGCCTTTTGGTGAGGGTAGGTTCACCGATGAGACGTACAGGTAGGTTCACCGATGGAGTCCAGGATAGCGAGTGTAGAAGCGGCAGCTGCACCGCAGATGTGGGAGCAGTATTCGAGGTTTGGCCTTATGTAAAAAGTGTCAAAACATACAGAAAACATGATTTGGGAATCAATTTTTTTTTTGGGTCTGTTGGTCTACCGGCCTGTCGGTCTGTCGGTCCGCTCGTCTGTCAGTCTGTCGGTCTTTCGGTCTGTCGTTTTGTCGGTCTGTCGGTCTGTAAGTCTGTCTGTTTATAGCCACACAGGATTCCCTGTATCCTTGTTGCCACAATTTGCATGAGGTGAAGCTGTCAGCAGTAAGCATATTTAAATACTACTGTCTATACTTTTTATTTGAAAGAATATCTATATAAATGTCTCCTGCCAAAACATGCAAAACTCATGTTCGTTCCCTGCCCTTAGATATTTCACCAGGCCACTATTTAAATCAAAAGGAGAAGACGATGGTGACCTATACAGCGCACTAAGGACAATTTTTTTCATTGCCATAATTTATTTTTAGCCTAGTCACTTTATCGTCACCAATATTTATTATGTTTTCCGTAAAATCGTATGCGCTCCTTACATAAACAACCACATCATCACATCTATTCCTATCTCCCTCGTTATACACCAAACCATAACCATCCAACCCATACAAACCAACATCACACACCTTCTCAGTCTCAGTCAAAACCATTACATCAAATTTCACTCTCATCCTAGCTAGAGCAATCTTAAACTCGTCAAAATTTGTTGCGAGACTTCTTACGTTAGTGTTCAATATCCACAACGTCTTTTGGCAGTCTTTAAAAAATATTATTAACCTTCTCGTAATCATTCCATTATTACAGTTTTAACTCTCTCTTTCTCTCTTTCTCTCTCCCTCTCTCTCTCTCTCTCTCTCTCTCTCTCTCTCTCTCTCTCTCTCTCTGGAGTAAACGTTCGCACATATTCCTCCATTATAACGTATACACTTAAAAAAAAATCAACCAAAGTTACAGTTAGACATTCTTATGCGTTAAATTTAAACAAAACTTGTTTTATTGAAAGGTTATTATCAGCAAAATCTAGCGGCAATGACGCCCTATCGTCGCATACATGACTTTTTGTCTCCAGTAGCTCTCTCCATTTCATTATATCTTCCACATTTTATCAGTTCTGCAAAGTGTTCCAGAAACCTTTCTCTTGGTCTACCTCTTACCTTTCTCACAAGTAGGTGTCCTGAAAATAATCTTGCGGAAAATTAACCAATAAATCTTACTTTTCTCCTCTTAATTTCCTTAGCGGACATCTTTCTTCTCTCACCTCTGCTAGCACACATTTATGCGTACATTCGTTCATTCTATAAGTGTGCCGGTTCTTTTTAATTCTTCATCATGTCCACATTATAAGGCTTCCATTCTCTTTATGTCTTGCTTAGTCAACGTACAGGTTAGTGTATCATACAGGCTGCTTTAAAAAACATATGCCATCGCCCGCAATTGGATTCCTCACGTAAAAATGTTTTTTTTAACATAGGTCCGATTTTGCTTCATTTCATAGCAAAGATTTTTATTTTTGTGGTTTACTCCAAATTTATCCAAAACGATGGTAACAATCCGAATGAATTTTGGAGGGTAAAGGTTTTCTAAACTAGTACATATTTTAGTACTAAGTGAGTGGTGAGCGTGTCGCCACCTAGTTGCGGAACCAAGTAGTATGTTTGTCATGCCAGCTCCAAATAACACCAATTGTTACAAAATAGAGACTGTATACAACCAACTCACAATTTAATAAATTGCCAGACAAGGCCCATTTATACCCTAATATAAGGACAAAGTATGTAAGGCTAGATGCATTTTCACAACAATTAGAACCGCTGCAATTAGTATGCTGTACTGACGAGCTCTAATGAGAACGAAACCGGTATACGGTTCTAATTGTTGTGAGAATGCATCTAGCCTTACATACTTTGTCCCTATGTTAGGGTAGAAATAGGCTAGGGTTGACAATTTATTAAATTGTTAGTTGGTTATATACAGTCTCTATTTTTTAACACTTGGTGTTATTTGGAGCTGGCGTGACAACATACTACTTCGTTCCGCAACTAGGTGGCGACACGCTCATGACTCACTTAATGTTGAAAGGCTGACTACTATAGCCGTATTACTTTATAGGTGTATTTTTGCAGCAATTGGCATGCCGTACTGACGAGCTCTAATTAGAGCGAAACCGGTCTATGGTTCTAATTGTTGTGAGAATGCATCTATCCTTACATACTTTGTCCATATATTAGGGTAGAAATGGGCCAGGGCTGACAATTTATTAAATTGTTAGTTGGTATTATACAGTTTCTATCTTTTAACACTTGATGTTATCTGGAGCTGGGAACCTCGGTGGTTCAGGGGTAAGAACTTGTGCCTCTGAACGGAAGGGTACCGGGTTCAGTCCCAGCGTACTCACTTTTTCAGTACAAACTGTAACATTAACATCAACCGAGGTTCTGGAATTGTATTTGAGCAAGTTGAATGTCTGCATGTTCCGCCCTTCGGAGGGCGCGTAAAGACGTTGGTCCCGTGTCCATGCAATGTTGGGCACGTTAAAGATCACTACGCTCCTTACAGAAAGGCAGGGGTTCGGCAAAATTTCCAGGATAGTGAGGTGAAACTGCTCCCTGGCGTCGGTGATTGGCCATAGTCGTGGAAATAGGCCGACGTTAAAGAAACAAAACACACACACATATTTGGAGCTGACGTGACAACATATTACTTGATACCGCAACTAGGTGGCGACACGCTCACCACTCACTTAGTGTTGAAAGTCTGGCTACTATAGCCGTATTACTTTATAGGTGTATTTTCGCAGCAATTGGCATGCCGTACTGACGAGCTCTAATTAGAGCGAAACCGGTCTAGGGTTATAATTGTTGTGAGAATTCATCTAGCCTTACATATTTTAGTGCTAAAAAGTGTGGACAGCATCATCGGGGACGTGGGCATATGCTATCACTGCAATAATTTTCTCGAAAAAAACCTGTGCGCCACTGACTTTTTTCCTGCTTTAGTTCAGTTATATAGCCCGTGTAGTGTTTGTTAAAAGTTACCTCTTGATATTTTGTCGACTCCTATTTCTTTTATTAGGTAAATGCAATTATGTTGTGTTATTGAATATGTCTGAGGTAAATAAAAAAATCAGGTTATTATTGTCATTTACTTTTAAAAGTAATGGATGCTGTTTATTGCTCCAAAATGTCCTTTTTAAATTATACCTTGGCTAAATTAATCGATACGTCATTAGTTTATAGTGAAGCGAGACAAAATGGAAGAAAAGCAGCTAGAATTTATAACGACAGGTATCCCGGAAAAAAAGCACCCAGTTTGAACACATCTGCTGACATTTAAGAAATACCGCTGCTTTAACACCTCTAAAACAACTCTGGACGCAGAAAATACGAACGAACTGCTCAAGTTGATGAGTCAGTTCTCAATGCAGTGGGACGTAACGCCACTACTAGTATCAGAACCTTTTCTAACGAAATAAGAAATATTTTTGCATCGTCTGTACAAGGAATCTGACGATTACGACCACACTACTACACAAAGCTTTTACCGAGAGAGTATTGGCCTAAACAAACATTTTAAACAATAGTTTCAAATAAGTTGGAAAACGAGCAACATTGCTCTCGTATTGTTCTTTTTACAGACGAAGCATCATTTACAAGAATGGGATTTATAATTTTCCATAACTTCCATAACTTATCTAAGAAAATTCCTATTTGCTAAGAGTATCAAACTAGCTCTATTAGTTTTCTGTAAATATTTGGGTTGATATTATTGTAAATGAAATTATTGGTCCAATTATTCTGATACATAGACTGAATCATGTGTTATATTTCAATTTTTGATGAATGATCAGCCCGAACTATCACCTGTGTTAGTGATAAATAGAATCTGGTTACAACACGCTGATGCACCAGTGAATTTTGTGGATTATGTTAGGGAGTACTTCTCGGAATCATGCGGTCATCGATGGATTGATTGGGTGAACTAGTAGCATGGCTACCAAGATACTCTGATTTAAATTCTTTAGATTTGTATCTATGGAGGCACACAAAGGAGCTCATTTACAAAACACTAGTGCAAACATTTAAATAACCTTTATAACGCTTAGTGGGACAGAAAGAGCTTGTTTTCTTTCCCCAATGTTTTGCAGGTGGATTGATCCCACCCTCGCTAACTAGTCGGCTTTGCTAACTGGCGTTGGAAGAAGAATATGTTGAAGATGTGGACTGTATGTGCTGTATTTGTAACTCTAGGTGCACTGGATTCCAGAAGATTTCAATAATACACTTTTTTATATTTATATATGTTGTATTGTTACTATCTACACTTTGAACTTAACATTTATTTACAATTTGGGGTTTTACACTTGATTTAATGGGTTATTCAGGAGATCTCACAATCTTATTAGCTACTTGCTATTGCATTTAACTGCGCGTATACTTTCTAATTTCGAAGAAAACACTGACTTTTCACTGTAACACTGTACGAACGGAATTTCTGTAGGAAGATTGGAGCTTGAACTGAAGTGGCGTAATTACACTAGCGTTGATTAGGTTAGGTTTAGGATCTTAGAAGTCCCAAAAAGCGATGAAAATGAGATTCGTTGTAGAACGGCACTGTAGAATTGAACTGGCTTAAACACACGAGCGATGTTTAAGTGGAATATTTGGAACTCAGGGTTCCAAGAAGCGAAGAAGGAGCGAAGAAGATGAGATCTGGCGTAGAACTGTAGCACTGAACTGGCTTAAACACGCGAGCGGTGTTTAAGTAGAAAGTTGGGAACTCGGAGTCCCAAGAATTTAAGAACAGAAGATTGAACGTAGAACTGACCTGTACCTTGCGAAAAGCTTGCTTTTATCGAGCTTTCGCATAACGCTAGGCGACGTAGTTGACATAACATAATGTCAGTAATACAGAATGGCCAACTAGGTATAAGCATTATTTCTAGGGAAGAAAATCCACTGGGTGCATTTTAAGAATACGTCAAAGACAGCTCAAGCTATTTACAATGATGGACCTAACCGGTATATAAGTATTCTTTGTATGACATTGTTCATGCGTAAATCTAATGTGATAGAGACGTCTAGAGCATAAGGATTACCAGCAAATTGGGAAAGATTGTGAAATCCAGAGATAAATAATTCCAGGTAGAAACTAAAAGGAAACTGCAACCGAATGAAAGTAAAGGGGCGTACCGATTATGTTTCTCCAACATACAGAACTATCATTTGTAAAAGTTCGGCCAAATCCTAGGATTTGTGCCTGGGTAAGAAGATCTTTGCACCTACGATTGGGGGTTTGTATAGTGAAACTGCAGGTGGTCATTGACAGAAATTACTGTAATTTCCTTTAGTTACCGTTAACTAGTTAAATACTTTAAATTAAGGTTCTTAAAATATAAAAAAAATATCATTTCACTACATAGCACAACAGAATTACATTTATCTCATAAAAGAGAACGAAAGCGACAAAATATCAGGAGGTAACTTTTACCAGGCACTAAACGACCTACATAGCTGTGTTAACAAAAGAAATATTGGCCCTGGTGAAGCTGTAAAACATAAAACGTTTTTAGCGAAACTAATGTACCAGTTAAAATAACTTCCACAAACGAAATTTCATTTGGTTTCAGTCGTTTTGGAGAAATTTGAAACAAACCAAAAAAAATCTGTGAACATCCTGTAGCCAAGGCTAGATGTATTCTCACCGTAATTATAACCGTAGACCCGTTTCGCTCTAACTAGAGCTCGTCAGTACGGTATACTAATTACAGCGAGAACACACCTATAAGGTAATACGGCTTTGGTAGCCAACCTCCTAGAACACTATGAGATGTACGACAGACTCGTCTGCGGAACCGGGTAGTATGTTGTCACGACAGCTCCAAATAACACAAAATGCTACAAAATGGAGACTGCGTACAACCAACTAACAATTTTGTAAATCGCCAACTCTGGCCCATTTCTTCGCTAATATAGGGATGATGTATGTAAGGCTAGATGTATTCTCACCATAATTAGAACCGTAAACCAGTTTGACACTAATTAGATCTCGTCAGTACGGTATACTAATTACAGCGAGAACACACCTATAAAGTAATACGGCCATAGTACCCAGGCTCCTAGAATATTACGACAGGTCGCTGTCTCGGTGCGGAACCAGGTAGTATGTTGTCATGACAGCTCCAAATAACACAAAATATTATCAAATAGAGACTGTATACAACCAACTAACAAGTAGCTCCGCACCTATATTAGGGAAGAAATGAGCCAGGGCTGACAATTTACAAAATTGCTAGTTAGTTAAACCCTTGACTCTAAATTTTCTATTTACAATTTTAATCACGTAATGAGGGTAGTCATCTTGAATCATTTTATAATCTTGCAAGATTGTATCAAATGCCTTTTGAATATCGAGTAACACTAAAGCAATCGATTACTTTTAAATGCGATGTTGATGTCATTTATGATTCTAACCACCTGCTGAACGGTATTATGTTTTTTTCTGAAACCAAATTGTATCTCCGTAATTTCGGAATGTTGCCTTTAGTGTTGTGTTAATCTGGATTTAATGAAGGCATCTGCAATTTTACCTAAAGTGTTAAGCAAACTAATCTGTCTGTAACTGTCTGCTGGTTTACATGCTTTACACATTACTGTTTTGTCGCCAATATTCCACTGATCTGGGAATTAACCAAGCTTAATTATGATTATGATATTATTAATAGGTAAGGCTAGATGCATTCACACAACAATTAGAACCGTAGACCGGTTTCGCTTTAATTAGAGCTCGTCAGTACGGCATACTAATTGCTGCGAACATACACCTACGGCTATAGTAGCCAGCTTTTCAACATTAAGTGAGTGGTGAGCGTGTCGCCACCTATTTGCGGAACCAAGTGGTATGTTGTCACGCCAGCTCCAAATAACACAAGGTGTGAAAAATAGAGACTGTATACAACCAACTAACATTTAACTTAATAAATTGTCAGCCCTGGCCCATTTCTACCCTGATATAGGGAGAAAGTATGTAAGGCTAGATGCATTCTCACAACAATTAGAACACGCTCACCAGCTACTCAAGATCTCGATCGCATGTTGAATTAATTTTTTTATATTCACCTATTTATAGTTCCAACATTTCAATTGAGTTAATAGTAGTCTAATCTTAAATACGTTGGGCAGAATAAGATAATCATTGAGGCTTAAATTTCGTGAACATACAGCACAGCTGAGATACGGTAGTGTAGACAAGTCATGCGTGGCACAACATATTTGGGGTAATAACCACCAGATTGATATAAAAAATCTGAAACTTATTAAAAATGCTAGACAGCCAGCAAAGCTATATGCGTATGAAAGTGTTTATATTTCTAGGGCAATAAAAAACAAAAGTTCCTTAAACCGAGCCGCATCATTGGCTTGTAGTCTTCTGTTTTTGCGCTGTATTTGATTTAGATAAACATTCCGGAGCTGGAGTGATAAAGGAGGTTCAAAGACCTCGCCCGGCAATTAAAGTACAACACACAGAAAATTGGCCTAGTAGTAAGTAGTTAGAATTTATCCTCACAAAAAGGCTGGGGTTTGGCAAAATATCCAGAATAGCGGAGTGAAACTGCCATAGTCGTGGAAATCGAGGGATCTTAAAGAAACAAAAAAGACCCAACACTAAGTAGTACTTACTGCATCATCTGCGTACAGTAACACTTTTAACTCAAATGCATTTATTGTTATGCCTTCTGCCTCTGAGCACACTTTGCTTATCCATTTGTTCATGTATATTTTGAATAACCATGGAGACATTACACATCCTTGTTTGATCCTCTGTTCAATTCTAAGATAGTCACTGAGCATTTTATTTGTTCTCACACATGCTCTGCTGCCATCATATAGCAATCTAATACCTTGAATTAGAGAATTATTCACAGCATATTCGTTCAAACAACTCCAAGCTTCTGCCTATCTACAGTATCATACGCTTTTTCCAAGTCTGCAAACGTGCAATATACTTTCTTTGCCACATTTAAGTACATCCTCTTCCTGTCATGAACTCACACTGACGCTTCCAAATATTTGCCTCAGTCAGCTGTCTCACCCGTTCTATGTATATTCTCCCAAATAGCTTCCCCACAAGACTTAACAAACTTATATTAGAAAATCAGCTAGATAAGTTAACACACAATGTAATTTGTATAATACGTCTTGAGCTAGTGCCTCTATGGTTCTATCGTAAGAACCTGTGCCTCTGAACCGAAGGGTACTGAGTTCGATCCCAGGGTTCTTCCTTCACTTTTTCAGTAAATACTGTACAATCAACATCAACCGAGGTTGTGTAATTGAATTTGAATGTCTGCACGTTCCGCCTTTTGGAAGGGGCGTAAAGCTGTCGGTCCCGTGTCCATGCGATGTTGGTCACGTTAAAAAATCGCTACCTTCCTTACAGAAAAGCACGGGTTTGCACACATTCCATGATAGTGAGGTGAGAATGCTCCCTGGCGTCCGTGATTGGCCATAGTCGCGGAAATAGACCGGCCTTAAAGAAATAAAAACGCACAACACACATACACACACATATATACATATATATATATATATATATATATATATATATATATATATATATATATATATATATATATATATATATACAGGGTCGCTGATAAGTCTGGAAACGGTCGATTATCCGGGAAAATATACAAGGTGTCGAAAAAAGTTTTATTCAAAAGTTTTTGGGTTCTTCAATGTCTACTAGGAGGTGATAATTTCATTTATACAGGGTTGGTCATACAGGCGTGGCACACCAATATTAATTTTTTTTTAATAGAACACCCTATATATTATTCGATATTTCAATCCTTCTCTTAATTTTGAGCAACATTTATCAGAAGCATGATGTACATAAACTCAATCGTTTCCGGGTAAAAAAATAAATAAAAATAAACGCTATTGTTTTTAAAATCTATTGGATGAAGAACAAAAATAAATGAAAAGTAGAATATCTCTTGAAAACAATCTGTGAGTGTGAAAAGAACCGGTTGCGATGTTTTTAACATTGTTTGGAATCCTATTTTATAAGATGTTCAAAGTGTTCTCCATTAACCTCCTGACAATAATGAATTCGCTTAACAAAACATTGCACTGCATTTACAAGAGCGTTTTGAGGAATGTTATTAATTTCATGCACAATCCTTGCTTGCAACTCTTCAATATTCTGCGGTCTATTTTGGTAAATTAAATTTTTTACATGACCCCACAAAAAAAAGTCAAGCGGCGTCATGTCGGGAGACCTAGCTGGCCATTCAATAGTTCCCCTGCGCCCTATCCATCTGCCAGGAAAGGTTTGATTCAGATATTCCCGTACCTCAATTCCAAAATGAGGGGGTGCCCCATCCTGCTGAAACCATATTTCTTCCGCTGGTAGATTTGGGTCGTTATTGTTCGGAAATAATCGACTTACGTCTGGAACAATTGATTCTTGCAAAAGTGTCAAATATCGAGCAGAGTTCAAATTACCGTGTATAAAATAAGGTCCTATGATATGTCCACCAATAATAGCACACCAAACATTTACTTTTTGCGGTCTTTGGGTGTGAATTTGTTCCATCCAATGTGGGTTTTCGTCTGACCAGTACCTACAGTTGTGTCGGTTGACTTGTCCATTCAAACAAAATGTAGATTCGTCGGAAAACAAAATGTGGTTGGCAAAGTTAAAATTTTGGCGTAACTTCTCCATAATAAGTTCACAGAACTCGATTCTGCGATCAAAATCGTCTTCACTCAGTTCTTGCAATAAATGAATTTTATATGGACGGAACTTTTCCCGCTTCGTAATCTTTTGAATTGAATATCGACTCATATTGTGATTTAAAGCCAATTGCTGTGCCGAAGTTTTCGGATTTTCCACCACATCCAATATTACATTCAAAGAATTTTCTTCATTTGTAACGGTTACTGGCCTTCCAGTTCTAGGTTTATCCTTGATACCGCCAGTTTCGTGAAAACGATGCAAAGTTTTCGAAACTGTGGACTTGGAGATCGATTCCCGCTCAGGATGCAACTCATTGAACATAATCACCACTTGAGCAAAACTTCGTGTTCTATCACCGTACCCTATCATCATTAAAATTTCGATACGTTCGGTTTCACTTAAACTTGCCATTTTGCACAAAAACTGTTGACACTAAATTACTAATGTTTCAAAACTGTTGACACTGAATGAATGTTTGACATTCGTTGTCCTGGAAACATTTTAAAACAAAAGAATAATACTGCGTTTCTTATGGGCATCTTATCTTATCTTGGGATTCCAAACAATGTTAAAAACATCGCAACCGGTTCTTTTCACACTCACAGATTGTTTTCAAGAGATATTCTACTTTTCATTTATTTTTGTTCTTCATCCAATAGATTTTATAAACAGTAGCGTTTATTTTTATTTATTTTTTTACCCGGAAACGATTGAGTTTATGTACATCATGCTTCTGATAAATGTTGCTCAAAATTAAGAGAAGGATTGAAATATCGAATAATATATAGGGTGTTCCATTAAAAAAAAATTAATATTGGTGTGCCACGCCTGTATGACCAACCCTGTATAAATGAAATTATCACCGCCTAGTAGACATTGAAGAACCCAAAAACTTTTGTATAAAACTTTTTTCGACACCTTGTATATTTTCCCGGATAATCGACCGTTTCCAGACTTATCAGCGACCCTGTATATATATATATATACATATACATATATATATATATATATATATATATATATATATATATATACATATATATATATATATATATATATATATATATATATATATATATATATATATATATATATATATATATATATATATATATATATATACATATATATATATATATATATATATATATATATATATATATATATATATATATATATATATATATATATCTTGAGTTAACTTTAGGTGGAAAAAATTCTGGGTCAATCGAGTTTCTTTTCATAAGCTTAAGCAGCCGACATGTGGGCATTTTATTAGGCAATTGTTAAGCTTCAATCGCCCAAAAGACCAAAGTTTGACATTTTGTTCAATTGTTAATAATCTTAGGTCTACAAAAAATACAATTAATAAATAACGTACTCTAATTTATAACGACAAAAGTGCAACAGAACCTAATTCAATATTCTTTACAGTATCAAGATCTACCTGATGCACCACAAATATCAGTGACAAATCCTGGTGGGCTAAGAACGTCGTTGGTAAAGGGAAGTAAGTAAAGATTATTCTCTAGTAGTAATAATAATAATAAGAATTTAACAGAATGAAACTAAAAATTCTATAAAATATAGTATAATATTGTTATTAAGCTAACTATCCAACCAAAGGTGTTTCATACAATAGTGCAATAGCTAGGAAATGTATCCCATGGAACATTATAACAATAGGCTTAACTTTATTTATTAATTGGTAGCGAATTTTCGTAAAAATATTTTTAATAGAGAATATGTCTTGTTTTTACAAGAAGGGCATTTCGTTGACAGTATGACCTATATAATCCTATCAATGTACCATATTTCATTAATATAGATTCTTTGTTTCAAAAAGTACAAATATATTCCGAAAATAAACTTTAAAAGTTCCAGAAAAACTGGTCCCATTTTCCTGGATAACGAACCTCTTTAAGCTATTTACACATCTGACAAGGTATAATCATTAACAAACAGCTTTAGGACTAAAATTTAAAAAAAAAATAAGAAAATTTCTTTTACAAAAATTCACCATTTTTTACATAAATTGCCTGCAATAATGTTACACTAAATTATATTTTGTCACAAAAATTCGGCAACTTTTTTTACAATAACTTACTAAACATTTATTATTCATTACCAACATATCACAAAAATCTTACAAAAAATTGTTTCTACGGAAACACTAAAAACATTTCTGCAAAAACATTCCAAATTCAGCCACTATTTGAGAGGCTCGATTTTTTAGACGAGTAATACAAACAAAAAGCTCTTAGAATGCGTTATTTCCATGGGGCACCTCTATCTATTGATAAAAACGCCGTATCACAATTTGTGATATGTTTGAAATATTTGCCAAAAACGTGAAAGGTTGCAAAACAATTAAAAATAAACGATGAACGTAATCAATTTTTTTTCATTACAAACATGCATTATAATTTGATGGAAAATACAAAAATGCAATAACATAAAGGGTGCTCTATTAAAAAAATAAAGCGTGTATAACCAACGACTTATGGGCCACTCTGTGATTGTGAAGATAGGTTTATAAGATGCAGCTCGAGACACCCTATAATTAACGTATATACTTTTTTCTCATATTTTGTATAACAACGGATATATTGAGCTTTACCGTAGAAATGCGTCACCTGCATCTGTGTAAACAGGCAAAAACTGAAAGTGACCCCGTATATGGGTTTTAGGGCTCCTAGTTCGCGTTAATTTGAAGAACTTTATAAGTCTTGGTCGTGTTATTAACGAAATTTTTCTACGAAAATTTGCCAAAATATAGATAATTAAACTATAAACTCTATAGCGGAAACTACTGCCGAAGCATCAACAAGAGGGTATTGAAATTGATTTCCAAAAAATATTTTAGTAAAATGAAGGACAATGATGGTTGAAGCTGAAACTTAAGGCTTTGAAAACAAGCTTATTTCGCCATTTTTTCGACATAATCCGTATTTGATTCAAATTCGTTGTCTGAAAATTGCAAATTTCTTAACTTCGCGATTTTGACGTTTCAAGAAGAAAATTTATAAAATTTTCAAAATATATGTTCTGCTATTTCTTGACCCATTTCCGCCAAGAAAACTTAACCGTTGTATGTAATACTCAATTCGTTGTGTTAATCATAAAAATATTGTGTTCTCTGATCATCAGTGGCACCCAAATTTTTTTCTTTAAATGTCTATAACTTGTTTTCTTTTAACGTAGAGATCTAAATTTTGGTGTGTTTTGGTAAGTTTAATAGTAGAAACTTATATGTCAAATCTGATTATCATAGCTCTGTTATTTTCGGGGATACAAAATTTTTTCCAAAGAAAACCCAAATTTTTCCCGAAAAAACCGTTTCGATCTTCCTGGTTAACGAACTGGTCCAAGCCACTTATAAAAGGAAAGTAAATAACAAATTTCATGAAAAAATCACCCTATTATTTTGTTAGTTATCGGCGTGATACAATATATATATATATATATATATATATATATATATATATATATATATATATATATATATATATATATATATATATATATATAAATATATATATATATATATATATATATATATATATATATATATATATATATTATAATGTTGCATTACACTATAATCACTTTTAAATGTACACTTTATTCGTTTGTTGTACTTTCAATGATTTGTTATTTGGTTTACGTGAAGCAAAGGTACTCAGTGAAATTAAATTGGAAAGCAATTTTGAACACACCCCAAAGAAGAAATTCCCACACGTACGGATCTAGCCAACCAAACAATGTGCCCATTTTGGGATATGTATGGCTCTTAAAGAGTTTCTCTAAAGCAGTAATCGACGCACGAGCAGTATGATCTGTTGCACTGTTTTTCTCGAATAACGTAATGTAACCACGTAATGCGTGGAAATCAAACGAATCATGGCCTCGAAAATGTTGTGATCATGCCTGTGTAGCGAGCTGCAGTAACGGTTGTAGCGTTTCCTCGATCGTCTTAAAATAGTGCTGCAAATTCCATCATAACTTCCACATAGCTGTAATTAATACGTTGTATTACTCGAGTTTTAACGAAAAGATGTTAATTTTAACCAAATCACTCATCATTTATCCCCTACCCCCTAAAGCAATCTTAACCAAAAACACTTCGAAGCGCTTCTTTGTCGGGTGGATACCAACTGGATACCAAATTTGAAGATATCTCAATTCGTTCCATAGTTAGATCGTTTCAAATCGCAACTGCAGATCTTCTTTAGGATGTGTGGCTTAACTAATCCTTAATTTCAGTTGCTACTTACTACAAGAAAAAAGAGATTTAAGTGTTTTGAAAAAACATTAGCAATCATTATTATTATTATTATTATTATTATTATTATTATTATTATTATTATTATTATTATTATTATTATTATTATTTTTACTATTATTATTATTATTATTATTATTATTATTATTATTATTATTATTATTATTATTATTATTATTATTATTAATATTATTATTAATTTATTAGCAATTATTTATTAATTGTATTTGTAATTTGAAAATTGCTCATAACGAATACCGTTAGCTTTCATACAATAATACAATCTGTGACCATTTCCCCTTCTGGCATTTTCTAATATCTCCGGGCATTGCCGGCGCAACTCTAGGGCGTACCGAGCGGCTGCTTCAGGCGCCAAGTCCCAGGCGCAGCCGGTCGGGCGCCTCAGAGGTAAAGAAAAAATGTTTTTTGGTTCGCTTTTCGATGCTTTGAATGCGACTTTTGCGAGCGTGTGGCTAGAATGCAGAAAACAAATTCCAAAACTTACGTCACTGATTAAATATATAAATAATACATAACAAATGACATCGCCTGAAGCTCTGTTTCCTTTACCCACACAAGTAAGAAACCGCAGAAAATGGCTTCGAACCCTCGCTGCGAGTTTGGAAACAGGCTGCTTATCTGTTGAGAGCAGCGCTGGTGGGCATCCCCCACCTGCCCTACCGCGGTTACATCGGCTGCCGGGGCATGCAAGCAAGGAGGGGCGCCAAAAATGGACCTCGCTCCGTCCTAAAACTTGCCTCGGGCCGGCATTGTCTCCGAGGTTACTCTGTGATATTAAGTAGTTTTCTCCCTCAGATCTTGTCGTTGAGTTTGAAAGACTTTGCTTTTATATAACTCCATAAAAAGTCTAAGTGATTTAGGTCTGGTGATCTTATCTCGGCATATGCTTTGTAATTTGTCAACACTAAAATCCTTGAAATGAGCTGTTAGGTTAAAATGGTAACGTACCTGGGTAAGTATTATCAAAAAATCTCCTTATTATGGCTGCATAATGAGGTGAAGCGCCACCTTGTTGAAAATATCTCAATAGAGTGATATACCTTTCCCCAGTTTAATTATTTCCAAAAAAGGACGGATAAATAATAAAGTTACCGGATTTTTTTTTAAATAACTGTCTAATCTACAAATAAAAATAACAGTTTTTTACCTAATAAGCCGCACCAAACATTATTATCAAATCTGTCTTGCAATCCTCTTTCTTCCTTTAGATGGGGATTTTCATTTGCCCAATAATGCCTATTATGGCGATTAAACACACCACAGTTTGTAAATCTGGATTCATCAGTCCATATTATTATCGAATGAAAATGTTCTGCGTGACATTGTCCTTGATACTATCTGCAGAATTAAGACGGAATTATTTCTTTCTTCATTTCTAGGCATTGGTAGTTTCTTTGCGTGGAAGCTACCGTTGTTCAATAGATGGGTCACTATCCTGCGAAATATTTTGATGTTTGGTTGTTGTCTTTCCGGGTAGTTGTTTTGATATAAATTTGCAGCTACCTCGGTTTTTCGGTTAGAACGAATATAACATTCCACCATGTCAAAATATTCTTCATTACTGAACATATTGTTGAATAATATAAAAATAAAGAGGAAACAATTTAGTACAAAATTTTAAGCAACGTGTTAAATACACCTTAAATTGTTCAGAGAATTAAGAATGACAGTATTCTTAATTGCCGCGATAGTGTTATATCCATAGCAACCTTTCTTCTGTTGTTTTTCAATTGACTTACGTTTAAAAGCCAAACAATGTTCAAAGGCGTTTCCGTAAATCATTAATCTGCTTTTTATTGAGTTCTGTTAGTAAATTTTGTTATTTACTAGGTTTACCTATTTAACTAAATTATAAGAACTTTTTTAGGATAATCTTGTAATGTAAAATGTTATTTGTAATAATGGCCCCATTCATTGGTGTGCTCAAAGTTCCTTTTTTATCATGAATCATTACGGAAAATTATGTTAAAAGTAGAAGTCTATTGTTAGACTCCATGGCCTATTGCTTCTTAAACACTTTTTTTTTTGTAATTTTTTTCTGCTATTTTATTTCATAGCCTACTATCCTCAAAACGGTTTTTGTCAAAATTGTCAGTATAATATAAAATTTCTCAAGCATGCTCTATATCATTGAAAAGCTCTTTTCACATGACATCACATGAGCAAAAAATCCAATATTGCTGCCATATTAAAAACAAACGTTGATATCTGTAGCTTAAAAACAAATAACAATCCAAAGTTGAGAATAGCACAAAAAGATTACTCTGTAAAAAGTGTCCTGATAATGTGCAAGTATTAGATATGTCAGATCAACGCCCACTTAGATATTGAAGAAGAATAAATCGATAATTTTTTTTTTCCATAATAACTCGAAAACGAAAGGAGGCAGGGCAAAATACAAGTAATATTTGGACGATCATGAAATTCTACAAAACATTGCTAATTTAACCGTCTCACTATCTCTAATAATAACGGAGATAGCAATACATTCTCGTACAGTTTGGGACACACTGTGTAGTTTCCAGCACTTAATTTACACCAACTCTCCAGTGCAACCACCTGCTTCTCGTCACCGCTCTTCAACAGCACACTCTCCTCTCTTACCGCTACCATCTCCGTCGTCCGCGATCCTTTTTCGGCACTTTAGTGGGCCTGCGCTGGTGACATCTCCTTTAGTGGCATTAGTATCCAGTATGACGCAGGTTTTGCATTGCTTAAGGAATATATCTCAAACGTAGGATAATTTATCGGTTTCCAAACGCGTATTTCGAGTACTCTTATCGTCAAATCTGACGAATTCTTGTACTTATTCATAGCGAAATAGTGGCATCTGGAGTGGATGCAGAGTATTAGTAAATTCAGCGAAAACTAGTTATCCAGCAGCAACACCCCACCTTCTGTCAACTCTCACATGAATAAGTAAACCACAGATTGCAAGAAGCTCATCAACGGTTACATCTTTTTAAGCTTTTCATTTTACTGCGTAAACACGTTTTCCTTCTAAATTAATACAGTTCACAATTTGCTGTATAGTAACTAGAGTTATAAATAACTAAATCGCTTCTTTTCGTGTTGCAGCCATATGCTCTCTTGTCAGTCTTGGCGTACACCGAATAATGTTATGTGGTTAAAATTTATTTTTGCTGAAGGTTCCAGACTCCAATCCAGACCACCTGGAGCAATCTACCGACTTGTTCAAGCAAGGATCGGATGTATAATATCGTCAGCATCATCTTCTGCATTATCGTCACCATCATAAGTACTGGATCTAGAATACTCGCCCGAAACCAGTTCGAAATTTGTGTTTTCTGTGTTATTATTTTCTGCTTCTGATATATCACTTTCTCCAGATAGCAGATCATCACATTTAGCTGCTCACTGTAACAGTATTTTTAGTAGCCGTCGCCACCAACTCCCACGCTTTTCACATTATTTTGGTTTCAACTTGCACAGACACGCACAATTCCGTTCAGCAGTGCGCAACAAATGATAACTCTCAGCTGGCTACGAACAAGTCGGTGCTTTTTCGTACGATTAGGGGACGGACGTGGAGGTCCGGCTTATGTCAATACGGGATGCTAACCAAAAGGTCGTTATTCGATTTCTAGGTACACAAGAATTTTTTTAATTTACGCTAATTAAAGACGTGTGTAGAGTTTATGTAAATGCTAAATAACCTTGAAATTATTTAAAACCAAAATCTACCTGGGCCGGAGAGGGCCAGTTTATGCATGCTAGGGTTAAAAGTGAATAAAGCACATGAGCTTATTTAGACCAGATGAATTTGTTTCGAAATGAGATGATTTGTGATTTTCATTTTTCAGACATTACTTACGCTGATCTGCTATTGGCCCAACCGTTCCAAAATACCATTGATGTGGGAAACATACAAGGAAAATACGTAAAACAAATGTTAGAGCTCTCAGCAACACCCTATTACCACAGTGGCAGGCTCTACACATCCATTAGCACCCTTCAAATGTCAGGTATGTATAAGTCGAGTTAAAATACTTTAAGATAAGCCACTGAATTAAGGAGCAAGGCTATCTATCTATCAGAGTTAGGAAAAAAATTCTTTCATCCCCTCTTCTCCAGTTTTGTTCTGAAAGCTTGAAGATATCGTGCTGTATGGCTCTTTCTTTCTTTTAATTTTTTTTTCACACCACAGTGTGAAATTAAGTGCACTGTAGACGATGAATGGTCGTTGGCCATTTCTCGGGAACGGTTCACTGTACAGGTTCAGGAAAAAAACCGTAATGGAAAAGTTTTCGTGATAAATTGCTGAAAATTATTTTGAAGTTTTCAGAATCACAGCTGGAGGGCCATTGTAGGTTGAAAAATTGCTACTTTTATCACAGTTTCACCAATTTAGTGCTACTTTTTATATACAGAGTGTAATGGCCGGATGTTATTTTTTACGTTGTATAGTTTTTATATTTTGAAAAATAAAGTGGGGGCGGGGACGTTGAATGTGTATTACTACGGTTCAGCTAGACGTAACTTTATGAGTTTAGATTCAAAAATGTTCTTCGCCTACCATTTGCACTCATTCTAGGTTTCCTCTGTATCTTACATACACCGAGAGAGCGTGTCGTTTGAATAGTTAGGTTATGTGGCTGTTTTTCTGAATAAAATCAAATGGAACGGGCTATTAGTAATATCACAATATAATTTACTTTTTTTGTCCTTAGGGCTCGTCCGCGTCTTTGCCGCAGCCTTTGGCTTATTGTGCAAGCCCTTTGTCTTTTCTACTCCACCCATTCCAAAAGCACTGTGCCTTGAACTAGTTTACACGGCAAATCGTAGAGTGAAGTTTTATATTGCTCTGTCTCCGCTCTAGGCTGTCCAGAGCAGTTGTCTTTTGCGGTCTAAAGCTTTACATTCGCACAAGATGTGCTGGGCTGATTCCTCTCCCTCGCCGCAGAGTCTGCATGCCAGGTCCCCCTCAAACCGCCCCAAATTATGCAGGTGTTTCTTGACAGCCATGTGTCCCGTTAAGAGTCCTATGTTCCTAAGCTGTCCTCTGCTAAATTAGAATATACTACAAAAAACTGAAGCTACCAGTGAAAACCGCAGTTCGATATCATTGCTCTAGCGGTAGATATTTGCGGTAAAAGTTGAAACTAGGAATTACCACACCTTGATAACAAATAACAGATGAAGTTCAACAAATAACATTAATTCTACTTGCGTAATGTGATAGCAACGACCTAGTAAATAAAATTAAAAAAAAAACTCAAATCAGGCAACTTAGCTGGCCAAGTAAATAGGATAGGACAGCTGTCTATCTGCCATGAAACGCCGGATCCAAGAAATGTCTTACATTTTAACAATAATGTGCTGGGCAGCCATCGTGTTGACAAATCATATTGCGACGGTCGTTGGTTACGTTTTCAAACAACAGTGGCAATTCGTTCCTGAGAAAATCGAGATATGGCTGCCCGTTCAATGGTGCATTGAAAATGTAGTATCGAATTATCTGATAAGTACAATTTGGAGAACCCAATTCATCACAATACAGTTTTATGACCCGACGATCGTTTCGCTAACAAAGTTAGCGTCATCAAGGGGCTAAGTAAACTAAGTGAATAGAGAATAGAACTACTACTTATATATAAGTTGCCAAGCAGTTGCGAACAGCGTCCTCTAGGTAGGTATACAGACAGACCCCCACTGTTAAGTCCTAAATCCCTGTGATTATAACTGCATACCTGCCTTTTTTATGCTGTGCGTCATTATCAAATGTTTCATCTAAGAAGGACACGCTGGTTATTAGGATAATAGTTCGAACAATGGACTACATAAACGGGACCTACTCTATTAATCGAAACATTTTTGTTCAGATTTCGAAAGATATATATATATATATATATATATATATATATATATATATATATATATATATATATATATATATATACATATATATATATATATATATATATATATATATATATATATATATATATATATATATATATATATATATATATACCCAAGCAACATTTAAAGTCAAATTGACGTAAAATCGGCCTACCAATAGGTCGGCGACCAAATCACCACAGGTCATTTTCAAGTAAAATTTAAGTGTATATTACCAAGGTGGGGAATAAAATCAAAGTAATATGGAAGTCGATAATAGGTCCAGCAAGGCGTTTCGACCAAGGCGTTTTAGTTATATTTAGGGCATTTTCATTTAAAATTGGGCCAATGGACGTAATATATTGGTAAATATGTGCTACGCTTTACTTGAATCTGACATCTAGGCGCCGAGTGCCGTGACGTTCTTAACAACGAACTACGCATGTGCCATTATTAGGTTCTGCAGGATCTGTGGTTATGTATGTATAAACAAACAGTAGAGTAGTAGAGATATTGTCCATCTTTGTCAAAAAATGACATCTTGAATGATCAAAGAACTTACTTCAAATATTTGCAACAATGATAAAGGTGCTTCACACTGTATAAAGACAAAACTCACTGCGGTTATGTTTTTTTCTGTTAACATGATGATGATACTTCGATAAAATTCGAGCGCCCGTATAAAAGATAAAATTAGTGAAAATAAAAAATTATTCAAAATTCTTGAAATTCTGATTTTGGAGGATTGGTGATGTAAACAACACAAAACTATCTTGTCATCATGGTATACAATCATTATTTAATGTTTTTATCGAACTAAAATTTGATTACACTATATTAAACAAAAAAATATTTTTCATTTTCCAATACAATCAAGATGGATACCGCAAAATTAATTTAATATGGCTGCCGTTCTAACATTATTGACCTGAAAGTTAATTTTGTCCTATTTTTTTACCTATAAGTCACAATTCCCAATGACAGGGCAAACTAACCAAACTTTGAAGGCATTTTGTCCTATTATGGGAATTTCAACTATATGGTAAACGAATTTTGTTTGAAATTATTAGAAATGAAACATTTTCGTGTATAGAAATATATATTACTTATATCCGTGCAGAGCCGAAAGACATATAGGAATGATTATACAGTGCTTTTGGTCTTTGATTCCATAATATATAGACATTAATAGAAAATAGAAACAAAATAAAATAAGTAAATAAACATAAACATGACAGCTGACCGTGTTGCCACTGCTTCACTCCATTTGGCATGAAAATTGATGTATTATATTGAAGAGGGAAACGTGCTGATTTGATGTAAGCCACTTTGAATGATCAGCATCTATCACTATTTTTCTGTGAGCATTCTTTACTACTCTATAATAGTTTGTAGTATGTCTGTAAACTTTTATTGGTTTCAAACACTATATTTGTTACTGGTGCACGCACATTAACAACAAGAATAAACTTTTATTGATGAAGTTTATCAACTGACACACCTTTAAGATTCACAAATGTATTTCACTGCTGTACACTTTGAACTTTGAGGACAATTTTTATTTCAAGCCAGATTTTATGGGTATTTTCAACTTGAAGGTAGGCAATTTGACTTGGAAGACTATTTCTGCAGTAATTATGACTTTATAGCCGATCAGAAAGCCATTTTAGGTTAGTTCAGTGCCTAAAATATTTCCTGTGCTGTATTGCAATGAAATTGGTAATATATATGTAAGCTGGACTTCATAAGAAGACCCCCAATTTACTATACCACAGAGACATATTGCAGGTTAATATTAGGTAATAAATTACCTTAAAGTAGGTATTTCAGGTATCTGGGCTTAGTAGTCGATTTTCAGTCCAATTTAGGGCACACTTCGACCTAAAAATTACCAACTCTGGAATTGAAACACAAAAGTATATTCAAGTATATTTTATGAGTAAAATTAAACCAATTTTTTCTCAATTTAGTTACTTGTAAGTTACTGACTTTGGAGTAATTTTAATAGTCAAAAATAAGCTAGTTCGGAGCCGCATTTCCAAATTTGTAGTCATTATGACAATTAAGGCAACATTTTGGTTAATTATTACTAAATTACAACTTGGTTAGGTTATTTGGACTCGAGTGCTGGTTAACATGCCTTAATTTGTTGCTTGGGTATATATATATATATATATATATATATATATATATATATATATATATATATATATATATATATATATATATATATATACTCTCGTAAGCATCAAGCTGACGCGACTGTCTGACATTTTTTATTAAGTTGAGATTTTCTTTATCTACATGATGATCATTATCCCAAACATGCTGAGCAATACATGATTTGTCAACAGTGCCGTACCTCAGTTGCGCTAAGTGTTCTTTAAATCTAGTTTTAATGGTTCTTTTAGTTTGCCCTACATATTTAAGTTCACAATCCTTACAACCTATTTCCTAGATTCCTGACATATCTGTGGTTTTATCTTTATGTTTGGGTTACCTAGAAAAAAAAAATTATGTATTTTTTTGTAGAAAATGTTTGCAACAAATTGGCTTTCTTAAAAATGCTATCAAAACCTATCATAATTCGCGGTTCAAATGGTAAACAGACAACGGTTTTATCTGGTTTATCTTTTCTGAAAGTCGTAGATTCGGCAAACTTTTTCTTGGTTTTTATGTGTATTGACTAGTTTCTCCACTAAGCAGACAGAGTAATCATTATACTTAGCTACATTTTTAATATATTCAAGTTTTCTGTTATATCTTCCTTTATTTAAGGGAAACTGTAGTAATCTATGAACTAGAAATTTCAAACTAGCCATTTTTGTGGAAAACTATGGTGTGAGTCAATCGGAATGTAATTCACGGTAGTGGTTTCCTTTCTGTGGACGTCGAATTCTAAAGTCTCTATTTTTAATGACTAATACATCAAGAAAATGTAACTTGTTATTAATTTATATTTCATTCGTGAATTTAATTGAGTCAAATTTACTGTTTAATTTGGCAATATAATCGTCTAGTTTGCACACATTTGTATTAAATACTGCAAAAGCATCGTCCACATAACGGAACCATACTCTAGGAAAATAGTAATTTTCGTCTGCTAAGTCGAATGTGTTTCATGTTTTATGAGTAGATTTGAAACAGGCCTAGCTCCCTTAAACCTTAAACACAAAAAGCGGTGAATTAGGGGTGGGTCACCTTTTCAATGGTTTGATCTTTTTAAACCCTAACCTAACTAAAAGTTAAAGTCCATTTATTTTATAGAAATCTAAATTTTCTATCTTTTCCTCCTCCCGCCAATTTTTTGACAAACCACCCGTTTTTTGGCAAAATTGAGATTTTAAGAGTTGAGATCAAAACATAATTATGTTCCTTGAAAATTTTAATAAACAATAAAGTATCATACGAGATGTCTTGGGCACTCTGTAAGTCATCTGTTGCTAGGTTACCGTCGTTGTCAAATCTGACATTACTGAAATTTATTAGGTTTTAATAGTTATTTATGTACCAAGGGTATAAATAGATGTTTATGCCCGAGAGCGACGATTTTACAAAGCCGAGGGCCTCCGGCCCGAGGGTTTGTAAGTCGCTCGAGGGCATACACCTCTATTTATACCAGCGGTGCATACAAAATTTTATGTCATAGTAGTCATACCCAAACAATGAAACATGAATCACCGCTTGCCGAAGGCAACCTAACTATCACCGGATCTTTTCAGAACTGTCAATTTTATGTTAATTCGACTAAATAATGTTAATTAAATATTTACATATTACTTTTATTCCATTATCTGTAATTTCATTAATAAAGGTTATTAAATAAGTCAAACAAAAATTATTTGTTTTTATGTGCGCGCGGGCCATAAAGTGTACGTTTTGCCCGCGCGGGCCGTAAAGTACACTTTATGGCCCGTGGGCATAAAGTACACCATTATGTAGTTGGTAACTAAGCAATAAAAACACAATAATGAACTAGTATGACAAAATTAATTATTGTCTTGTTTTTCTTATTTTCTTTTATGATAATAATTTGTTTTACAAAATTACTCGAAAAGTATTGGTTAATGTTGTAGGTATGGTATTAGGGTTTTGCGGGGGTAATTTCCGCAGAAGTGTGGGGGTATATCGAAGAAGATTTCCTAATCGTAATATACCACATCGTCAAACGTTTGCGAATGTTGAACGTAGCGGTCGTGAAACGGGTTCTTTTTTCATCAAAAATGCTGGAGGACGCGTTCATACAGTGACCGCACGAACTGAGGAGCGTCTTCTAGACAGTATCTACGCCTATCTAGGCAGTTTTATATAAAACAGCCGACGGTCCATATAATTATCCGACGCAATCTTCTGCATCCCTATCACCTTCAAAAACTGCAAGAGCTGCTACCGCAGAATTTAGAGGCAAGACTTTTTTTTTGTAATTTCATCTTACATCAGAACATGGATTTTTCCAAGACCGTTCTTTTTACGGATGAAGCTTGCTTTACAAGGAGAGGGAATACGAATATGCACAACTGCCACGAATATTAAATCCACATGCTAGAGTAACCAACCGTTTCCAAAGATAATTTGAAATAAATGTAACATATTTGTTTTTCTTGCAAAATATTCTCCCCAGGTTACTGGGTGAACCGCCCTTAGCGGCGCCACCACATTTCAGTCAAAATTTTCGTGTATTTTCAAATCAAGAGTTTTCAAGTCAATGGATAGGTTCTGGAATTCATTGCCCTCAACATTGGCCAGCACGACCATTAGACTTGAAGAAGACTTTTTTCTCTGAGAGCTTCAAACAAATCTCTGTATTTGGCACTAGTTCAAACTGCGGAGGATTTGTGGAGTTGCATCAAGAATAAGTGGACCATTATTAAAAGTAAAAGCCAATTATTTAACAGAGTCGACTTTAATTTTTGACTAAGGGTGCAGTTATGTGTGAGAGAAAATGGAAGTCATTTTAAATAATACCTTTAGTGTTTTTTATCGCTTTTTATGTATTAGTTTTTAATAGCGTTTGTTAAATCTGAGATGTGTTATTGTTTAATAAAGTCTTCAAGGGACATAATTTTGTTTTGACCTCAAATCATAAAATCTCAATTTTCTCAAAAACGGATGGTTTGTCAAAAAATTCACAAGAGGAGAAAACAATAAAAAGTTTAATTGGCCACAAAATTGTTGGACTTTACCTTTCAATTAGTTTAGCGTTTAAAAAATCAAATCACTAAAGTGTGACGCACCCCTAATTCACCCCTTCTTTAGTATACATCTACTTCAAAATTTTCCAAATAACGATGTCGATAAAAGAAAACCATCTACCAAATTTGGTTGATCCATATTAGGGCACTGCTGCAACACAGCTGTTGTTTGTAATGATTACATAATTTTCCAAGGTCAATATCTCACCAACCATGGGCGAGAGAGAAAAATCTTAAAAAAAAAATCGGCATGCTTTTAAGTCCTCTACACGCACACATTCTGTGCTCATTGCGTTGATTATCACCCAGTATATATATATATATATATATATATATATATATATATATATATATATATATATATATATATATATATATATATATATATATATATATATATATATGTAACACACCTATAACTAAAAAAATAATGACCTGATTTTGATTAGACTTTTTAAGTACCTTCCTTTTGCAAGTAGCTTGGATAGGTTCGTTAGCCAGGAACATCGACCCAGGTTTTCGTGGAATTTTTTTTTTGTCGAAAAAAAAAAAAATCTCCGAAAATAGCAAAGTAAAGGCAATCAAATTTGGTACGCGTGTTTGCATTATAAATAATGAATAACGTCTGTAAGTTAAGGTCTCTAAGTTTAAAACTCAATTTTCTATGAAGCTAAAGAACTAAATTTTGCTATGTCTGTAGAGAACGCAAGTCTCTTTAAATAAAAAAACTTTTATTACAAATTTCATTAAGGTTATACAGAAGATTTCCAGAAGGAAATTAAATTCATATATAGAAAAGTAAAGTATCTGCCAAATTATAAGCGTAGCAGTTATTTTTCCTTATTAATCACCAGTATGATTTCATTTTAGTCAAGCTAATCAAACCGGTTTTTTCAATATCAACAATAACAAAATTATAATTTCAGATTGAAAGGTGGCAAACTTATTTAGGAGTTTTTAACAAAAATGAAATCTTGTTTAAAACGTATGAAATCTGTGCAATACTGTGTCTCCAAATGTCAAAATAAAACATAAAAAAACATACATATATCGAGCAGGATTCGATCGCGTAACCTTCCGCTTATGAGGCAAGCGCGACGCCTCTCAGCCACCTAGATACATTAGATCGGCTTCATGCCCGAGATATTATATTCAAAGTATTCGTAATATATAATTACAGAATTAGTAGAATTACCATTGAAACACATCCCACGACTGTTTAGGTCTTACATGACGTCTTATGTTTAAGCTTAGAGATAAAATAAACTGTTTGAGAATCATTTTTATAAAGGCTTGATTTTGTTTACATTTCTATTACATATACACACATACACACACACACACATATATATATATATATATATATATATATATATATATATATATATATATATATATATATATATATATATATATATATATATATATAATTTTAACGGACTTTGGTTAAAATTTGAAAAAATCTGAATAAATTGTTTCCAAAGCTTTTCATCGTAACCTCCCTATTAGCGAATTTTTCTTAATGAAATTTCGCTAATAGAATGTAGAATTATTTATGTTGCAGGTATCCGAGTTGTCTATGACTTATCACAACCCATTGGGGAAAGAGCAGTTTCAATTAAGGTGCTTTCCAAAGACTACACGAAAGGAGAATATGAGGATCTTGATCTTCATAAGATGTATACGATAACACTTGTGTCATTTTTAAGAAATGGTGGAGATGGTTATAATATGTTTAAGGAAAATCTACAAAATGTAATTGTAGGTGACTTAGATGTTGACGTGTTTACAAAATATATAAAGAAAAAGTCGCCTATATATCAAGAACTTGATGGTCGAATAAAAGTAGTGACTCCAAGAAATATGGTGTTGCAGCATATGACGCCGATTTAAGATAGTTCTTGAAGTATTGTAAAAATATTATAATAGAATTATGTTTGTAGGATGTGTACGTGAGTACAAAAAGTAATAAAGCGTTTTATAAATTAGAAATCGTCTTTTTTTTTTATATTTCAAAAACACACCACGAGGGCTTACAACCTAAATACTATCGTACCGTGGGTGTCGACAAGGAGGAAAGAGGCAACTAGTTAATTCTGGACTTGAAGGTTTGGAGGTTAGGAGGAGAAGGAAAAACATGTGCCGGCAAGGAATTCCACAACTTGGAAGTCCTCGGGACAAAAGAGCGGGCATAACAAGATATTCTATGTCTGGTGACCTGGACAGTAAAAGGATACATTCGCTGTGTTCCCCTGGTAGATCTGTTGAGGGCAGCAGGTGGAGGACTTATGGAAGAAAGCTCCTCTGAGCAGTGCCCGTGCAGATATCTATAAAAGGGAGAGAGGTCAGCAACGGCACGTCGGTGGGCAAGGGACGGCAGCCTTTGGGTGAGGGTAGAGGAACCTCTAAGCCGTATAGCTCTCTTCTGAATTGAGTCCAGGATAGCGAGTGTAGAAGCGGCAGCTGCACCCCAGATGTGGGAGCAGTATTCGAGGTTTGGTCTTAGTTGTGAAGTATATAAGGTATAAAGATTAGCTGGTAAAAAGTATTTGCGAGCCCGGAAGAGGAAACCTAACATGTTGATGATAATTGAGATTTCCATCCACATAAATCTCAACAAGTGAAAAGGACTCATTACTTTGAATAATTTGGTTGTTCATTGTGATGGGTCTAGAGCTGCTGTATCTTTTATGAGAAAGAACGCAAGAGTGAGATTTGGTGGCGTTGAATTATACAAGATTTATGCTTCTTCAGTCTAATATTTTTTGAGATCCACGAAGACAGAACCCTCCATGAGCCTGCGATCCTCATCTAATTGGGCTAAAGCGACAGGCTTAGAATATTGTATATTTAAGTGGAGAGTCCTGTCGTCCGCGTAACTGTGAACTGGGTTGGATGTGCTATAGGGGAGGTCATTGATGTGGAGAAGAAACAAAGTAGGGGCTAAAGCTGAACCTTGAGGAACTCTTGCATTAATTGGATAAAGTTTTGAGGAATGGTCATCCACAACAACAGAAATGCTCCGGTTAGAGAGGAAATCTTTGTCCAGGTACAGAATTTTGGTGGTAGGCCATAGGCCGGAAGTTTATTAAGCAGCGCTGCGTGCCAGACCTTGTAGTTTCATAGACTTGTTCCAAGAATGGGTGATAAAGGAAAGGAGGTCGGCAGTTGATCGGCGCTGATGGAATCCATACTGCCTGTCGTGGATAAGAGGGTGTTTTTAAAGAAATTTTAGTAATTGGGTGTTTATATATATTTTCCATCACTTTAGAGACGACTGAAAAAAAGAGAAATAGGCCTGTATTTGCTGGGAAGCGCTTTGGATCCTTTCTTGGGGACGGGTTGTACTTGAGCAGTTTTGCAGTTAGTAGGGAATATGCCTCTATTGTAAGATGTCTGAAACAGACGAGTCAGGACAGAAGCAAGTTCTGGTGCGCATTTTTTGAGAACAATTGCTTGCATCTCGTCAAGACCGGAGGCTTTTCTGGTATCAAAAGAAGAGATCATCTTTCGTACCTTTTTAGATTAAAAATGATATCTGTCATTTTATGCGCGACATTGGGGACTGTTGGTGGTTGAACATTTATAGGTGGGTTGAGAGTAGAATTGCCGGTGAACAACGATGCAAAAAATTTAGCCTTACCCAGGGCTGCCATTGGGGCTTAAGAGGACTTTGTTTTTGATGTGGTTATTCAACGAGCTTTTTGCAGTCACAACGGTTTCTTGCGCCGTAAAACCCTTGACGGTTTTCTTGACTGGGATTGTGTAGAAGCGTTTTCTGAGCTTCGTCATTTGGTGGACTTGTCACAGGATTTAGAGAACCAGGGCTTTTGAGTGGCTGAAGAGGTTTTCTATGTACGTGCAATAAATAGTTCTATGCCAGCTTGGATACGTTCGGTGACGTTTTGTGAGATATCAGAGCGCTCAAGATGAAAGAAGCAGACAACGCCCATGGAAATGAGGAAAGGTAGTCCCGAATTTCGTCCTAGTTCGCGAGCTTGTTGTGCCAACCGATTATTGGGTGTAATTACTGTGCGACCCCGGGTTGCATTTCGCAGTAAGCAGTGACCATGCCGTGGTTTGTGTGCGACCAAGGGGGGCGGTGACTGATATCTTATAGCCATTGCTTATTATGGACATTGCAGTCACCAAGAACAGTAATATCAGAGGAAGGATATTCAGAAATCAGATGGTCGGTTTTTTCAGAAAGGTAGTCAAAGAGCCGGACGAAGTTGTTGTCAGAAGGTGACCGGTAAATGCAACAGATGAATTTGGTTGCAGCCCTGAGAGAGCGAGAGAGAGAGAGAGAGAGAGGGAGGCGGAGTTTTATCCATAGTATGTCTTTACTTCCAGCTTCTAAATTGGGGAGTCTGGTGCGGGGTAGATTGCTACGGACGTATGCGCACACGCCTCCATGCAATCTAAAGGAAGTAAGGAGTTCATACCGCGGGAAGCTAAGTTGATTAGTGGCTGTTTTGGCACTGATTTGATTTCTGCGAGGAAGAGGAGTTGGGGCCCATTAGTCTGGAGGAAATGGTGGACGGAGTTCAGGTTAGAATTTAGGCCACATATATTCGAGAAGGATATCTTAAATCTTGATGCTGGCGCCCCCTGTGCGCCCCTCTTTGGGAGATCCGAATGGAGGCGTATTTTACCTCCGGAATCTTTTGTACAAGGGGGAGCCATCATCATTTTTGCTTATAAGGGAAACCGTCTAATACACCAGAACCGGAAACGTCCGTTGGGACTTCAGCAGTCCCTTGATGTATGGGGTGGTACCTCCTCGGGCGTGAAAAAATCCTTTACTATCACGTAAAGGAAAATTCCACTATCACCTGCTTGACTCCGATTAGTCGCATCGGAAGATAGGAAGGAGTTACCATGGGCGTATTCTTTTAGTTAGTCAGCGAAGCCACAGGGGACAAGATTTATAGATTCCAGAGTAAAATGTTGCATATACACGAGACATCAAAGTTTCGACACTTTTGTATAGATTGCTCTAATGTTGTGTTCACACGCCGATACAATTTTTTGCTCTATTTGACTTGCTAGACCAGGTTGTAGAGTAGGTGTGATACTTGGTTTTCTACAATTCTCTATGAAACATTCGTGTTGTTTACACATGCATATGCCACATGGCACTGAGAGTAGTATCTGACATTTGGGACCCATTCAACAGACATGTTCCGTCCTGAACATATCGCTTAGTGACCCATAATTTAGTTGAGAGAAAGTATAAAACGCTATATTTTGGTAAGTGTAAGGATAACTGGAATTAAAGTTTACATGTGGCCACAAATGGTGTAAGTAAGTCTATGCTGTGGATTTTAAGAAATTTGTTTCACTATATTTAGAGTTTTTTCCAAATTAAAAATAAAATCTGAAAGACATGCGTTGAGACGACGTAGTGGTTGAAGTCTAATACCTGACAGAGGAGTTAACTATCACGACGAGATTGGTTCATACAACAGGTATGAATCATGCATCAACGGTTTCGAAGCGAAATCAATAACAGGCATAAAACTTACTATCCAACCCAACAATCGTAAAATCTCGCAAATAATAGACTACATGAAATTAAGAATTTTCCAAGTAATTGTTATTAAACTGAGAATCCAATCAATTTTTAAACTACACTATATTTTTAGCTTGCGGAAGGGCCCCAAATACAGTTTTAGAATAAAAGTGTAGTATGATATAGTGGAAATGTAAATAAAATCAAGTCAAGTCTATAAAAAAGATTCTAAAGTAATTTCTTTTTTATCTTTAAACTTATACATACGACATCATATAAGATCGAAACTGTCATTGAGTTGTTGAATGGCAAATCTACTAATTCTGTAATTAATTGTTACGTATACTTTTAATATAATATGACCCGGGCATGAAGCCGGGGTCAAGTATCATGTAAACAAAACGTTAGTTAAGGTATCCTTGGTGGTAGCGTGTCTGTCTTCCACGCAGGATGACAGAACGTGGTCGATTCTGTCTCGATGAATGTATGGTTCTTTTTGATTTATTTTTACATTTGAAGGAACTTTTAGAGTCTGAAATTATATTTTTTAGCACATTTTGTCATTTTTGGTAATCAAAAACTCAGTTTAATTAGTTTGACTCAAACGAAAACAGTCTGGCGATTAATAGCGGAAAAAAGGAGACTTACGCTATCTATAGATATAGCACAATTTAATTTTTTAGCTTCGTAAAGAATTGAGTTTTGGGCGTTTTTCTCAAAAGGCGTTAGACAGAAGATGTTTTCATAATAGAGAGATATCGATGGTAACACTGCGCGCACTAGGACCTCTAAAATGGATCTTCAAGGTCTGTGTAAGTTTAAAATATTAATTTTAGTAATATGCCGTATAATAGTAGTGTATAATTCTTATGAAAATTCACTACTATAACGCGCTTGCTGCGTCCCAAAATTTTGTTAACTGTTTAACTAACCGCTTTGTAATTGCAATAGAAAATTAGCTGCGATAATGCACATGCAGTGACTTCATGTTTCTTTTATTGGCTTCAATTAATCTTTTTTTTTAATAAGCAACCAAAAGTTATTGCAATTAATATCAGAAATGTATCAGCATTTCAAAATCGGTTAGCATTAATTAATTGTATTTCACTTACTTGGCAGCTATTACAGTTGTCTTTTAGTTATTATTTTCTTAATCATATTCTAAACCGTGGCCTTTATAAGTGCTAAAAGTTTAGCTAATTCGTCAGTTCAGGTTGTTGGCTGGTATCACTCAGCATCATGTTCAGATACGCCCTATGTTTATCCCTTTTCGTATGCTGCCAGTTGTCCGCTCAGGTAATTTTCACTATTTTTTATGATTCTTAGTGAATTTTCGTAGAAAAAATTTACTAATGGGGAGATCCCGACTTTTGAATTTTGAAAAAATTTCTTCAAATGGGCGCGAACTATGACTCCTAAAACCCATATACGAAGTCAGTTTTAATTTTTATAGGTTTATATACAGGGTGTTTCGAAAATTATGGTCTATGTTACAGGTGCACATTCATCACGAAAAAAAAAAGACTATTTTTTTTATAAAAACATGGGTCCGCTAATGTTTAGTTTTTTTAAATACAGCGTGTTAAAGTTATTTGATTTTGTCAGTTTTTCAGGAATAAGTCCAAGTCTAATTAAAAATTTTGCGTGAATATTGGCATGTGGGGGTTTTCGAGGGTAAGAAATTTCAATATGTTATTGTTTATAACACTGCTGGTAGAGGGCGCTACCTTTAAGACTATGCCTGCATTCAATTGGCTATAATTTTTTGACATCCAGTAGTATCTACCTACCGTATCTACATTGCAGCCCTTATCAAGTGTAAGCAAAAAATGTATATTTGATCCAAATCTCTCAAACACACCATTTTTGAGATATTTCAATTTTTGCATGTCGATGTCGCTCAAAAATTAATTTTTCTCAAGTAATTAATTGTATTGTCTGCAAATTTTAACAACAATTAAAACAACAAATAAAAAAGTTTCTAACATTTTATGATACCTGACTACAATAAATGTTCAAAATGGCCACCCTCTACTTCAATACACTTTCGCATTCTGCGGAGCATACAACGTCGTACTCTGTGAAATATTTCTGGTGTATTTCTAATTTGTTCGCGTCCAAGTACAATTCTTTGCTGCAGATCATCAATATTTTCAACATTTGCTTCATAAACAATACTTTTGACATGCCCCCATAAACAAAAGTCCATAGGATTTAAATCAGGGGATTGAGCCGGCCATGGCTAAGGTCCACCGCGTCCGATCCATCTATCCATCTGCGTCCAAAAGTATTGCTTAGGTAATTTCTGTCAGTTAGGGCGAAATGTGGGCGTGCGGGGGGGGGGTGTCTTGTATAAAGAGGTACATTTTCTAATAACCCATTTAGTTGGTTTTGCAGTAATTTAAGATAAGTTGTAGCATTAAGTCTGTGAGGTAAAGAAATTGGTCCCATCAATTAAACCCTACAATTCCAGCATATACATTTGAGGAAAATTGCTGTCGATGATGCCTTTCAAAAACTGCGTGAAAATTTTCGTCAGCCCAAATATGGCTGTTATGAAAATTGACGATCCCGTCGCGCCTGAATCCAGACTCGTCAGTGACCAATACAATTCACCAAGTTCCAAGAAACCATGGGCAAAATTGTAGGCGAGGTATAGAATCTCTTTCAGTCGATAGTGCCTGCACACGTTGGGTGTGATATGAACGCAATTGTTGGTCGTGAAGAAGTCGCTATATAGTTGCATTGGATACTCCCAGATGACTGGCCATTTCCCTGGTACTAATTTTGGGATTTTGTTCAATTTCATTAAGAGCAGCCTCTTCCAAAGCAGGATTTCGTGCACTTCTTGGTCTGCCTCGATCAGCAGTACCTTTATTAAGCGTACCTGGTAAAAAAAATATACTATATTAGAAAGAGACAGATCGATGTATTAGATAATGTAAGTATGTACCTGTTTCTCGCGAGCGGATGTTAATCCGTTAAAACATCCTTCTGGCTGGAATTCTCCGATCTGGGAAGGCTTCTTCATACAGTCGTTTCGCCTCATAACAGTTACGAAAAGCCCGTGAATACATAACATGCATGTCTGTTGGTTAATTGTTGGTAAATATTTCCATATTTGATTAGAAAAATTACGGACAATGCAATTAAGTACTTTAAAATAGTGAGTAGTCTCAAACGCAAAAGTCAAATGTAGTATATGTCACGACGAAAACAAAAAAGTCAAGTCCCGTAACGATGGACACCACTTTGTTAAATGGTTTGTTCAAAGTCTGTTATCATGGATTTTTATTTTATCTTCATGATTGTGTCTTCTCAGTTTTTTTTTCTGGTAAGATTTTAATATTTAACTAGAGAATAAGAAAATTAAGTTTAAACATACTGATAGCAATTAAAAGGTGAAAAACGTATTCCTATGATTTGTCGCAAAATACAAAAATTGAAATATCTCGAAAATGGTGTGTCTGAGAGATTTAAATCGAGTATACATTTTTTGCTTGCAATTGATATGGGCTGCAATGTAGCTATACGGCAGGTCGATTATACTTGGTGTCAAAAAATTATAGCCAATTGAATGCAACTATAGTCTTAGAGGTGGCGCCCTCTGCCAGCAGTGTTATTAACAATAACAGGCAGTATGGATTCCGTCAGCGCAGATCGACTGCCGACCTCCTTTCCTTTGTCACCCATTCTTGGAACAAGTCTATGGAACAACACGGTGAATCCCAGATTGTTGCTCTAGACATATCAAAAGCATTCGACCAGGTATGGCACGCAGCGCTGCTTAATAAACTTCCGGCCTATGGCCTACCACCAAAACTTTGTACCTGGACAGAAAATTTACTCTCCAACAGGACCATATCTGTTGTTGTGGATGGCCATTCCTCTGAACTGTATCCAATTAATGCAGGAGTTCCTCAAGGTTCAGCTTTAGCCCCTACTTTGTTTCTTCTCCACATCAATGACCTCCTCTCTAGCACACCCAACCCAGTTCACAGCTACGCGGACGACAGCACCCTCCATTCAAATATACAATATTCTAAGCCTGTCTCTTTAGCCCAATTAGATGAGGATCTTAGACTCATGGAGGGTTCTGTTTTCGTTGATCTCCAAAAAATATTAGACTGGGGAAGTAGAAATCTTGTACAATTCCACCCCACCAAAACTAAGTCTTGCTTTCTTTCCCACAAGAGATACACCAGCCCTAGACCCATCACAATGAACAACCAAGTTATTCAAAGTAATGAGTCCTTTTCTCTTGTTGGCATTTCTGTGGATCGAAATCTTAATTGGCACCAACATGTCCCATCAATTGCAGAAGCGGCTGCTAAGAAATTAGGTTTCCTCTTCCGGGCTCGCAAATACTTTTCACCAGCTAATCTCTATACCTTATATACTTCACAAATAAGGCCAAACCTCGAATACTGCTCCCACATCTGGAGTGCCGCTGCCGCTTCTACACTCGCTATCCTGGACTCCATCCAAAAGAGAGCTATACGTCTCATCGGTGACCCTACCCTCACCCAAAGGCTGCCATCCCTTGCCCACCGACGTGCCGTTGGTGATCTCTCTCTCTTTTATAGATATCTGCACGGGCACTGCTCAGAGGAGCTTTCCTCCATAGTTCCCCACCTGCTGCCCCCAACAGATCTATCAGGGGAACAGAGCGAATGCACCCTTTTACTGTCCAGGTCACTAGACTTAGAACATCTTGTTATGCCCGCTCTTTTGTCCTGAGGACTTTCAAGTTGTGGAATTCCTTGCCGGCACATGTTTTTTCTTCTCCTCCGAACCTCCAAACCTTCAAGTCCAGAATTAACAAGCTGCCTCTTTCCTCCTTGTCAACACCCACGGTACGATAGTATTTAGGCTGTAAGCCCTCGTGGTGTGTTGTTGAAATTTAAAAAAAACATATTTAAATTTCTTGCCCTGGAAAACCCCCACATGCCAATTTTCACGCCAAAATTTTAATTTGACTCGGACTTATTGGTGAAAAACTGACAAAAACAAATAACTTTAACACGCTGTATTTAAAAAACTAAATATTAGCGGACACATGTTTATATAAAAAATAGTCTTATTTTTTGCTGAATGTGCACCTGTAACATAGACCATCATTTTATAGTGGCTTATATAAGTTCTTTAGTCAGGAAAATTCGACCAGGTTTTCCGGGAAAATTTTAGGTTTTCTTCAGGAAAAAATTGTTATCTTCGAAATTAGCAAAGATATGGTAACAAATTGCTCTGAATATTTTATGGCTTTTCTTCTGAAAATATCACTGTAAGTGATAAAGATTTAAAACATTAAAATTGATTATAAGTGTTTACAAAGGTTACGTGCATGATGGACGCAAGATAGTAAATTATAGGTCCTTAACAAAGTCCTAGATTTCTGTATTAGGTGTTAATTTGATAAAATATTTGCAAAAACTCTATCTGAAATAGACATTATTTGCATACTAAAGCATAAGTTTACATACAAGCTTATAATCCGTTCATTACAACGAAGATATCAGGTGCTCTGATAGCTCGGTCGGTTTAACGGTGCCTTCGATACTTATGCTTAGAGACGACGCGATTTTAAACCAGGTGTGTGTGAACTTTCTTTTCTATTTTTTAGCCAATTTTCATGACTATGTGAAAACTGGAACCTGTGATGAGCACAAATAAGTACACTTGGAGAACACCCAAATCACCACAACACATATTTCAGAGACCTTACGATCGTTTCGTTGACAATGTCAACATCTTCAGAGGAAGAAAAATTCTAACATAAAAAACAAGATCCCGTATATTTATATCGCGTCAAAGAAAACGAACTAGTCCGAAGGAAAGTTGTCGTCCAAGAACGATCGTTTGTTTATTGCGCAGTGAAACAGGTCGGAGACCCGCTTTAATCTTTTGGTCGACAAATTTATGACCCTTATCTAATATAGGTTTAAAAAGGACCGGCGTTCTTTAAAGAAACAGCACGTTTCCTTTCGATCTAGAAATTTACTATGTGGATATTGGTTTATGCCGATAAAAGACATCTGGTGAGATAAACAACATAAACTCAAATCATCTCTTTTAAAAATAGAAAACTAAAACCCAGATGTCTGTCTCACCGTGTTACCTTTAACAAAAGAAAAATAGTTCAACTAAAATACTACACAAAAACTATATATTGATTTTAATTCTACGTGAAAATATTTATATTGACTACATAGATACAAAAACCGAACAGGTATTTAAATCAAGACAAACATAGTGATTAGTATATGTATAAACCGGTCGAGTTATTGACAATAATTTATTATTCTACCAGACTAATTATGAGTATTTAAGCGGTCAAATGCAAAGAGCAAACAATGGGCTAGAAATTACAGGTGCCGCACGATTTAATGAAGTTTTGTTCTTAATAGACCTTAATATAAAAATACTTTCTAATGAATCAAGCATAGTTTGATGTCTGACATTTTTGACAAGTTTCAAATTTTCTTTGTCAATGTGGTGGTTATTATCCCATATATGTTGTGCCACACAAGATTTGTCTACCGTACCATATCCTAACTGTGCGAGATGTTCACGAAATCGGGTGGCTATGTTTCTCCTAGTTTGGCCCACGTATTTAAGATCACAATCTTTGCAACTAATCTCATAAATTCCGGACATTTCGGTGACTTTGTCTTTGTCTTTCGTATTACCTAACAAATTTTTTAAATTACTTTTCGTCGAAAAGTTCAAATGTAAATCGGATTTCTTAAAAATACTTTCCAAACCCTTTGTGTTTCGTGGTTCATAAGGTAAACATACAAATGTTTTCTCGATTTTATCATTCTTAAATGTCGTACATTCAGATATCAACTTCTTTGTTCTGTGTTTGTTAACTAATTTGTCTATTAAACCATCCGAGTAACCGTTATATCTCGCCACATGTTTTATGTATTTTAATTCTGTATTAAATCTATTTATACTTAACGGAAAATTTATCAATCTATTTACTAAGAAATTGAAACTAGCCGTTTTTTGTGCAAACGTATGATGTGAGTCATTAGGAATATAATTAATAGTAGCCGTTTCCTTCCTATAGACATCAAATTTAAACGAGCCTTTATTTTTATTTTTAATAACTAGTACATCTAGGAACGAAAGTTTATTGTTAACTTCTATTTCGTGGGTAAATTTTATTGAATCAAATTGACTATTTAGTTTTTCAGTAAATTTTTCTACCTTACATGTATTTGTGTCAAACACTGCAAAAATATCATCGACATAACGACACCAAACTCTAGGGAAATACCCACTTTTATTTTTTAAATCTGTCTCAAATTAACAATAAACTTTCGTTCCTAGATGTACTAGTTATTAAAAATAAAAATAAAGGCTCGTTTGAATTTGATGTCTATAGGAAGGAAACGGCTACTATTAATTATATTCCTAATGACTCACATCATACGTTTGCACAAAAAACGGCTAGTTTCAATTTCTTAGTAAATAGATTGATAAATTTTCCGTTAAGTATAAATAGATTTAATACAGAATTAAAATACATAAAACATGTGGCGAGATATAACGGTTACTCGGATGGTCTAATAGACAAATTAGTTAACAAACACAGAACAAAGAAGTTGATATCTGAATGTACGACATTTAAGAATGATAAAATCGAGAAAACATTTGTATGTTTACCTTATGAACCACGAAACACAAAGGGTTTGGAAAGTATTTTTAAGAAATCCGATTTACATTTGAACTTTTCGACGAAAAGTAATTTAAAAAATTTGTTAGGTAATACGAAAGACAAAGACAAAGTCACCGAAATGTCCGGAATTTATGAGATTAGTTGCAAAGATTGTGATCTTAAATACGTGGGCCAAACTAGGAGAAACATAGCCACCCGATTTCGTGAACATCTCGCACAGTTACGATATGGTACGGTAGACAAATCTTGTGTGGCACAACATATATGGCATAATAACCACCACATTGACAAAGAAAATTTGAAACTTGTCAAAAATGTCAGACATCAAACTATGCTTGATTCATTAGAAAGTATTTTTATATTAAGGTCTATTAAGAACAAAACTTCATTAAATCGTGCGGCACCTGTAATTTCTAGCCCATTGTTTGCTCTTTGCATTTGACCGCTTAAATACTCATAATTAGTCTGGTAGAATAATAAATTATTGTCAATAACTCGACCGGTTTATACATATACTAATCACTATGTTTGTCTTGATTTAAATACCTGTTCGGTTTTTGTATCTATGTAGTCAATATAAATATTTTCACGTAGAATTAAAATCAATATATAGTTTTTGTGTAGTATTTTAGTTGAACTATTTTTCTTTTGTTAAAGGTAACACGGTGAGACAGACATCTGGGTTTTAGTTTTCTATTTTTAAAAGAGATGATTTGAGTTTATGTTGTTTATCTCACCAGATGTCTTTTATCGGCATAAACCAATATACACATAGTAAATTTCTAGATCGAAAGGAAACGTGCTGTTTCTTTAAAGAACGCCGGTCCTTTTTAAACCTATATTAGATAAGGGTCATAAATTTGTCGACCAAAAGATTAAAGCGGGTCTCCGACCTGTTTCACTGCGCAATAAACAAACGATCGTTCTTGGACGACAACTTTCCTTCGGACTAGTTCGTTTTCTTTGACGCGATATAAATATACGGGATCTACTTTTTATGTTAGAATTTTTCTTCCTCTGAAGATGTTGACTTGGTCAACGAAACGATCGTAAGGTCTCTGAAATATGTGTTGTGGTGATTTTGGTGTTCTCCAAGTGTACTTATCAATTTTCATTAAGAAATCTTACTAATAGAAAGGTATTGACGGTAAGATTTTTGGAAAATTTCTTCAAATGAGCGCGACCTTTAAATTAAATGTATGTATCCAACCGATAACTCAAAAAATAATTCACCAATCGAAACCAAATTTAGCAATTCCCTTAATTTTGCTAATATCTTGGATGAGTTCGTTAGACAATCTTGACACTTACAAACTTTCGGAAAGAAATTTAAAAACAGTTTTAAAACGCCATATCTTTTAAATTACTAAAAGTATAAAACTAAAGTTTCACACGCAAGTAGATATCCTACCGGTGGTCCTCTCGCCCAAATTTGAATTTAATCGGTTGAGTAAATTCTGAGTAATAACCGAATAAAAATAAATAATTTACGATGTAACCTGAAATTACCTCTGAATGGGTGCCTATAATGTTGGACAAGGTCAGACAGGTACATCAGGGTTACGCTACTATTCCAAACAAATGCTACAAATTAAACTTTAAAAGAACAGGTTACAAAAATATGTCACAAAAAACCATCAGCGGGGTTGCCATTTGCCAAAACTGTCATCTGAGTTTGACGATATCAGGAAAATATATAGTAATAAATAAAAAAATTAATGAAAGTTATTCAATTTGTTTAAAGACAATCTAGCACAAAGTTTTATTATGTATAAATACTGTTACTTTCCACGGGGTTCTGGATTTGTTGACTAACAAAACACAGCTTTTCAAACTACTAATTTATTATAATCAACTATTTTCCAACACCAAGATTAAGTAAAATATTTCTCTCGATTACTAAATGTCCATATAACTATATTCCACTATCGCCTTCTATGATTGCTGCTTATACACCAACACTTAATGTTGACTCGCTTAATACTCTATGTATGATCACTATTCTACACCGCACTAATTAAATACTGAACTAACTCACTCTATGTACCGTTTGTCTATTTATACTCTCCATAGATATTCTAGACCTTCTACACTTTTTTACACCTGTCACTTCTGGTCCCTTCTAGAAATATCAATCCAGAGTGTTCGCTGGTACCCACACTTAACAACTGGCGATAGAGTAACAAAGTCCATAAACTCAATTCTCATAGACAAATGTGACACTGCTTCCCTCTTATATTCGATCGTCCCGGTCGAATTGTGACATTTCTTGGTATGGCGTAAGTATGTGTAATGGACCACCTTTATTTTGCTCTTCGGGCTCCTCTGAATTCGATAGACAACGTCATTGATCCTTTTGGCGACTTTATAAGGACCTTCCTAAAATTTCTGTAGTTTCAGTAACCGCCCCTTGCGTCGTACTGGATTGCAGAACCGCACAAGATCTCCTTCAAAACCAGCTGAATTTGCTGGCACATCGTAACGGGTCTTCATGTGGTCGCTTTCTATTCGTATATGTATTTTGACAGCACAGTGGCTGGTTTTCCTTCTCGTCAATATGTCGGAGCTTTTTTAAAGCGAAGTTCTTACGTGATGCTGCTTCTCACGTGTATTTGCTCGTGTACTGGTGTTTCTACCTGCACAAATATCTCGACGGGCCCTATTCATCCTGTCGACATCGACTCTGTTCCAACAAATGTGTGCACTGAACTTTTTCTGGGTTGGCTTCACATTTACATGGTCATTACACCCTTCATCATGTACTTCTCTCACAATTTCTTCTCCGCTTGCTGCTGGCTGAGTAGCTAGGTCGTCTCTTCCTCTCGCAGCTCTCTTCACTGGAATGGCACTTTCACGACCGACGTTGCTATTTCCCTCTATGGTGATTTTTCGCACTACCAAGTTACTGCCAGGCGACATAATGATTTCTTCACCTCGGATAGTCAGCATGTTAGTGTCAAGATCAAGTTTAGTGCACTGACCTTGAACTATGTACAAGCCAATTATAATCGGGTCTGATATGGCGGCGACTATAGCTCTCTGCTTTGCCTTCCATGTCCCAATTTTCAGCTCGACGTCAGTTTCGCCAAATACCTGGATCCGATCACCACCGGCTGCATTTAGTCTGTACACTCTGTCTGGCTCTCTTACTTGCCATCTTGGAACCATGTCGCGGCGAATAATCGTCCTAGGTGCGCCTGTGTCGACGAACATTTGAGTCTTATTACCGCTTACGTATCCGTCTACGACGAGAGCGCTGCCATAATCGCTAACCTGAGAAATGGTTACCGTCCTTAGCTTCACTTTCTCCCTTATGCGTGATCTAAGAGCCCAACATTCGCCCCTTATATGTCACACCTTGACGCAGTTCCAGCAGCGCAAGGCATTTGCACGGTGAGCTCTTATTGGGTGTCCATAAGACGTGGACCTTATTTGTTCTGCTATTTTCTCCAGTAGCTGCATGACATTGGATGAATCTTTTTTATTTTCTTCTAGGACTTGGAGACTGCGAATTTTCACATGACTTTCCGACGCTTGCTTTACCGCTTCAAACTCCAAGGAATGTGCCAAAGCATCGTTCAAGTTTTTGTGTCTCGTCATCCTCAGCGCCTGCTGCGTGTCGGTATCTCTGATGGCGTCAATGAAGGTTTGTACCGACAGCTGGTTTAAAAACTCCATCGGAGCTATGGGGTAGACTAATCGCGTCAGTTTGACAACGTCTACCTGGAGATGTTGGAGACTTTGGCCCGGTTTCTGACAACGATTTTTCAACTGCAATCGATACAACTGTTGTAAATGTTGGTCGCCAAACCTCATCTCTCATTGATGTCTAATGCTGTCAAAACCTAGCGGTTCTTGCCTGGGAATACCTTGAAGCACATTTAGGGCATCTCCTCTGAGAGCTACAATCAGCGAAGTCGCTTAATCTCTCGCCCCAACCATTTGCTATAGCAGCGGCTTCAAATTGGCGTAGATAAATATCCCATGGGACTGAGCCATCAAATGTGGGGACCTTAATTCTTACGACCGGGCTATCTTCGGGCCTGATGTTTCCTTTGGCTAGGGTTTCTCACTTATTTTCTAGTGATTCTATTTTCTGCTGCACTTCCTCTTGTAGTTTCGTCAGATTGTCATGTAAATCGTCGCTGATACCCCTTACTGTGCTTTCTACTTGCTGGAAGATGTCGTCTTTTACCTACTTCATACGTTCGTCGACATATAAAGTAATATTCTCAATTCTGCTGGCTTGTTCTTGCAGAAATGTCTTAGTTTCGTCATCTATTCTTTGGGCTTCTTCATCTCCTTTTCTCATTTCTTCTTTTGTGTTTTCAACTTTTCTTCTCATTTCTTCTTTGGGTTCTTCGTCTCTTTTTCTGGCCTCTTCATTTCTTTTTCTCATTTCCTTGTTGACTTCTTCGTCTCTTTTTGTCAGTTTCTCTCTTATCTCTTCATCTCTTTTTCTAATTTCTTCCTTGACTTCTTCGTCTCTTTTTCTGGCATCTTCATCTCTTTTTCTCATTTCTTCTTTGGCTACTTCATCTCTTTCTCTGACCTGTTTATCTCTTTTTCTCATTTCTTCTTTGGCGTCTCCGTCTCTTTTTCTGACCTCTTCATCTCCTTTTCTCATTTCTTCTTTGGTTTCTTCATCTCTTTTTCTGGCTTCTTCATCTCTTTTTCTGGCCTCTTCTTTCATTTCTTTAATCAACTTCAATAGCTGGGCGTCCATATTGGCTGTTGCGCTACGTTTCTTAGGCATAGACCTGCTTAAAGCTGGTACACAGTTTATCCTGTTTAAAAACCACACCCAGTTGTGACTTACTGCTGACACTGATCTTCCACAGATTCTAAAAATTTCCACGCAGTTCAACGAATATTCTGGAAAAATATTTCCTCTAGCAGCTTGAAAATCCCACTGGTTACGTTCCACGGGGTTCTGGATTTGTTAACTAACAAAACACAGCTTTTTAAGCTACTAATTTATTATAACCAACTATTTTCCAACATCAAGATTAACTAAAATATTTCTCTCTATTATTATATATCCACAGAACTATATTCCACTTTCGCCGTCTATGATCGCTTCTTATACACCAACACTTACTGTTGACTCGATTAATACTCTATGATCACTATTCTACACCACACTAATTCAATACTGAAGCAACTCACTTTATGTACCGTTAACTATTTATACTCTCCATAGAGATTCTATATCTTCTATACTTTTCTACACCTGTCACTTCTGGTCGCTTCTAGAAATATCATTCCAGAGTGTTCGCTGATAGCAACACACTACAACTGGCCATAGAGTAACAAAGTCCATAAACTTAATTCTCATAGACAAATGTGACAATACTAAGCTTCCCATTCTACAAGGCATTTAAAACCCATCGCCCTCTCCTAGTTAAATCTGACAACGCCGGTTAGCTATTTGTCGTTGTCATTTGTTATTTTGCAAACTGACATTAGTGGGAGGGAGTCGAATTCGAGGTTATCTTCTTCTTCTTCTTTGTTTACATGCGTCATAAACAATAATAAGACTCAGATAATATCTTAGAATTTTGGAATAAAATACTTACTGTTTAGTTTTAGTTTTTAATGAATTTTCAGTATTATTTACTCTTCACGTTGTAAATGGAAAATTTGAGGTAAATGAAACTACATAATATCAAGCAGTAGCTTAAATTATACCAATAAACAGATGGTATGTAAATTATTAGAAGTTTAATTCCAAATTTTGCATTGTTTATATTTATTTATTTCATTTTCATAAAGTATGGATTCAGCAATAAATGTTAAAATGGTTTAGGTGCAGCAAGTGCGTTATGATAGAGAATTTTCGTAAAAATATTTCAAATGATGATGTCCCATCAAACTAGAATCTTTAATTTTGATACATACTAAAACCTATATAAAAGCAGCGTGGGTACGAAATTTAAAAAATAACACAATGGGCTTCACAGGCAACGATAAATTTGTTTTAGAAAACCATTTCTGCAATTAGAATGCCGTACTAAAGAGCTCTAATGAAAGCGAAACCGGTCTACGGTTCTAATTGTTGCGAAAATGCATCTAGCCTTACATTATTGGTTTTTGGCAGTTTTTCACGAATAAGTCTGATTCAAATTAAAATTTTGGCATGAAAGTCGGCATGCGGGGGTTTTTGTGGGTAAGAAATTTAAATATGTTATTGTTAATAACACTGCTGGTAGAGAACGCCACCTGTATACCGTATAGCTACATTGCAGCCTTTATCAAATGTAAGCAAAAAAAGTATATTTGATCCAAATCTCTCAGACATACCATTTTCGATATATTTCAATTTTTGTATGTCCATGTCGCACAAAAATTATTTTTTTTCAAGTAATTAATTGTATTGTCTCCAAATTTTAACAACAAATAAAACAACAAATAAAAAAGTTTATAATATTTTATGATACCTCACTACAATAAATGTTTAAAATGGCCACCCGTTCAATACACTTTCGTATTCTGCGGAGCATACAACGTCATACTCTGTGAAATATTTCTGGTGTATTTCTAATTTGTTAGCATCCAAGTAAAATTATTTGCTGCAGATCATCAACATTTTCAACATTTGCTTCAAAAATAATACTTTTGAGATGCCCACATAAATAGCAGTCCATAGGATTTAAATCAGGGGATCGAGCCGGTCATGGCTGAGGTCCACCGCGTCCGATCCATCTGCGTCCAAAAGTATTGCTTAGGTAATTTCTGACATTTAGAGCGAAATGTGGGGGGGCTTCGTCATGCATAAACCACAGGTTATGTCTTATGTCAAGAGGTACATTTTCTGATAACCCATTTAGTTGGTTTTGCAGGAATTTAAGATAAGTTATAGCATTAAGTCTGTGAGGTAAAAAAATTGGTCTTATCAAATTACACCCTACAATTCCAGCCCATACATTCAAGGAAAATTGATGTTGATGATGGCTTTCAAAAACTGCGTGGGGATTTTCGTCAGCCCAAATATGGCTGTTACGAAAATTGACGATCCCGGCGCGCCTAAATCCAGACTCGTCAGTGAACAACACACAATTCAACAAGTTCTTATTGTTATGTTGACGAAACCATTGGAAAAATGTAGGCGAGGTATAAAATCTCTTTCAGGCGATAGTGCCTGCACACGTTGTATGTGATATGGACGCAGTTGTTGCTCTTCAAGAACTCGCCATATCGTTGCACTGGATGCTCTCAGATGATTGGCCATTTCCCTAGTACTTATTTTTGGATTTTGTCCAATTTCATCCAGAACAACTTCTTCAAAATCAGGATTTCGTGCACTTCGTGGTCTGCCTCGATCAGCAGTAACTATATTAAGCGTACCTGGTAAAAAGGTATATATTCGAAAGAGACAGATCGATGTATTAGATAATGTAAATATGTACCTGTTTCTCGCAGACGGATGTCAATTCGTTGAAACATCCTTCTGTCTGTAATTCTCCGATTTGGGAAGGCTTCTTCATACAGTCGTTACCAAAAACCCGTGAATACATAACATGCATGTCTCTTAGTTCATTGTTGGTAAATACTTCCATATTAAATTAGAAAAATTACGGACAATACAATTAATTACTTAAAAATAGTGAGTAGTCTCAAACGTAAAAGTCAAATGTAGTATATGTCACGACGAAAACGCAAAAGTCAAGTCCCATACCGATGGACGCCACTCGGTTAAATTGTTTGTTCTCATGGCTTTTTATTTTATCTTCATGATTGTGACCTGTCAATTCTATTTTCTGGTAACATTTTAATTTTTAACTGGAGAATCAGAAAATTAAGCTTATACATACTTATACTACAGCAATTAAACGTGAAAAATGTATTCCTTTGATTTGTCGCATAATTAATTGTTGAGCGACATCGACATAGAAAAATTGAAGAGTAGGTAGGGGGCCACTCTGGCCAGACAGTGACGTCATAGGAGTGGGGGTACCCCCTCCCCTAGCCCCACCCCTGTGGGCGGAGCCTAGGCGTGGCCACGCCCCCAAGATGGCGTCCAGCCACGCCCCCCAAGATGGCGTCCAAGATGGCTTCCAAGATGGCGTCCAAGATGGCTTCCAAGATGGCTTCCAACCTGCATTCTAAGGTCATTGACATGTCTAGGAAAATTTGGCCAGACAGTGACGTCACACGACTTGGGCCAGACAGTCACATGCAAACATTCCAAAGTGTCTAACCTATTACTTCAAATTATTATATTTTGAAAAAAACCATTTGGAGCAGGTGAGTTTCGAACCCGGGGCATTCAGATGGGAGGCAACGATGCTACCCATTGAGCTAAGCAGACGCTTGTTAATTTATTGTTTTAGGCTGGTATATATATACGACTTTTAATTACAAACAAACCATACATGTAACATAATTAAAGTTTTTGTTATTATTAGACAAATGGATGATTTACAAAATAATATGTTTAATATTAGAGGCGGAACCAAAACGGAGGAACCAAAATGGCGGAATAAAAAAATGGCGGAATGAAAGATGGCGGTCTAACCTGTGATACCTTAAGCTGACATCCCTGACATTATAAAAATGGCGGCTTTCGTTCTTAAAGATGGTGCCTTTCGCTGATAAAGATGGTTGAAGACTCCATTATTTAAAGTTACGTCACCCCAACCTTTAGAGCCGACAAATGAGAGTGAGGTTGATAAGCGAGAATAATGGTATTGGTCGAAGACTCCATGATTTAAAGTTACGCCCCCCATTAAAACAAACCATTCATAAAGCTTTTGTTATTAGACATAAGACATAATAATTAATATGTTTAATATTAGACTATTAGATTTCGCATAGAAATTAGCCGAACGCCACAATTGTTATATGGGTAGGTTCTAAAAATAACACACAGAGGTCGTTGGCAAACAAAAGAAGGAAGTTCAGAAACAAAATAGACAACAGGTTCAAATAGGAAACCAAATATAGTAGAGACAATAGAGGTCGCTGGCAAAACAAAGAAGCTCAGAAACAAAATGGACAACAGGTTCAACTCTTAAGCTTAGAAACAATGGTTGGTTACAGGTTCAATTCCTTTCTCCACGTGTTTAGTGTCATGTTACTCGTCTAAGTAAGCAGAATTAAAAAAATGGCGACTAAAATAAGATAAAAAACTTTAAACCCTTATCGCGGAAGATCCGTGAGATGTACGAGAGAACCAATACATGCACGGTGTTAAGGAGGCCAAATCAAATTGGAATATACAATAAAATGGCCACTTCCGGTCTAAACTTTAAATCGTTATATCTTTTCAACGGAAAGTGATAGAAAGGAACCGACTTCAAAAATATATCGTTTCATAACAAGCTCTACAAGAAAATGAGATAAAAAACTTTAAACCCTTATCGCGGAAGATCCGTGAGATGTACGATAGAACCAACACATGCACGGTGTTAAGGAGGCCAAACCAAATTGGAATATACAATAAAATGGCCACTTCCGGTCTAAACTTTAAATCGTTATATCTTTTCAACGGAAAGTGATAGAAAGGAACCGACTTCAAAAATGTATGTTTCGTAACAAGCTCTACAAGAAAACGAGATAAAAAACTTCAAATCCTTATCGCGGAAGATCCGTGAGATGTACGATAGAACCAACATATGCACGGTGTTAAGGAGGCCAAATCAAATTGGAATATACAATAAAATGGCCACTTCCGGTCTAAACTTTAAATCGTTATATCTTTTCAACGGAAAGTGATAGAAAGGAACTATCTTCAAAAATGTATGTTTCGTAACAAGGTCTACAAGAAACTGAGATAAAAAAACTTCAAATCCTTATCGCGGAAGATCCGTGAGATGTACGATAGAACCAACATATGCACGGTGTTAAGGAGGCCAAATCAAATTGGAATATACAATAAAATGGTCACTTCCGGTCTAAACTTTAAATCGTTATATCTTTTCAACGGAAAGTGATAGAAAGGAACTATCTTCAAAAATGTATGTTTCGTAACAAGGTCTACAAGAAACTGAGATAAAAAACTTCAAACCCTTATCACGGAAGATCGGCGAGACGTACGATAGAACCAATACATACACGCTGTTCAGCAAAGCAAACTCTATAAGCATATTCAATAAAAATGTTACTTCCGGTAGACACTTCCGGTATAGCTATTCTTAGAGCTACATACATGTGTGACACATCAAAATAATCGTCTTGTTGAACAGAAGAAATATAATATTTAAGTAAGTTAGAACAAGCTGTATTAACACCTAAAACCAACACACACTCTCTTGTACAGGCTGATTACCCTGCCATCCAATTGTTAGTAAGGTTATGTTTGTATTTGTTATTTGAATACAAACAGACATAATAAGAAGAGTGTACTTACATACAGCAAGAGACGTCATCCTTGTTTCACGACTTAACACATACTGAACAAGTGTCTCTCTCTCTTGTATTGAGGAAACAAACTGATGTAAGAGAGAGGGGGTCTTACAAAGGATAAACAACGTTTTTTACAGTTGTTAACCTTACAGAAAGGGGTTAATAAAAATGCAACAAAATAAAAATAAAACAACTGATTTACATACAATAAAAATTTATTAGGATTAATTAAGTTGTACATATTGATACATAAATGACATACATAAATGACATACTATTATTACATAATGGCTCTAACGATACCCGTTAGAGGTTTATATTCCATTACACTGTCATGAATAACCAAACAATAAACACGAGTATTTTTTGGGAAGTTGGCGTGACTCATGATGTACCAACCAACCAATCAACCAACTGTTTTTTGAGGTGTAGCCTTTATGTATGTATGTATGTAATTTAATTTTCGATAGTGTAAAATAAAATTAAAAAGTGTGATATGAAAAAAATAAGAAAACTAAAGAGTTGATTGCCTATTACAACGGTCAGCTGAAGAAACAATTAGGTAGCCAGAATACCGATACCCTAAATATTTCAACCGAAGGAGTTCACTTAGAGTCACATCTAGGGGGCCGGAATACCGGCCCCCTAGATGTGTCGGAAGCAACATCTCAACTAACGCCTACAACCGCTACATACTTGGTGGACTTTGGTGGAACACAGACTGAAAACAACTTGATATCTGGTACATATGTCTGTAAAGATTTCATTCAAAATTTAGCCTGTTGGATATCCAATCTTTTCTATGAAAAGTGCAACCAACCAACTAACCAACCTACCAACCAACCAACCAACGTTGAGGGGCGTAGAGATAGCAAGCTATCTACAAGTGGACCCCTCTGAACCTATGATGTTAATAATGGATTAAGAGATTGAATTGGTACGTGTTTATATTGAAGGCTTGCAAGCTACGTACAAGTGTCCGAATATATGATGGTAATGATGGGTTAAGATATTTAATTGACATGTATTAAAGGCTTAGCGGTTTTCACTTGAGTCATCGTTATTCGAAAACTATTAGAACGAAAACCAGGTCCTTTACTCTGGTATATCTTACTCAGTAGGAACCAAATGTCTTCGAAAACAACATTCTTTGCTTTTCTGAAAGGCAAGTGAGCAGCCCCCTTGTCGAACCCCTCCGAGCTAAAGGTAAACCCCACTCTGTCTTCGGGATCGACATCATGGACTATATGACTCACAATATCTTTAATACGATCTTTGACCCACTTCTCTGGATCGTTGACATCGTCAGGTATATCTTGTAGTCTAAAGCATACGCTTCGTCTATCAAGTTTAAACTTCTTATTGGAGGTCACTGTATCTTCAAGTATTTGGAATGCCATTGTTTCGTGCTACACAACTGACTGTGTTGGTTAAAGGACCGAAGTTTAGCCTCGTGTTTATTAAAGACTAAAGTTTAGCAGGTACTAATTGTTTTCACATTCACTGTTGGCTACCGACTGAACCTTAGCTCCTCGTCTTAATATTCGACAAACAACACAGACAACACAACTTATTGTTTTCACCTTCACTGTTGGTTAACGACTTAACCTTAGTGGACGCTTCTGAGTCAAACAAGAAGAAAACAATTTAAAACACATCTACGATGACCATGAGGCAGCCGACATGGACTTTGAACAATTTTTAAAAATAGATGCGGCCAGGTTAGTTGATCAACCATCCAGGTCAGTCTTCACCTTCACTGTTGGCTACCGACTGAACCTTAGCGGAAGCTCCTCGTCTTAATATTCGACAAACAACACAGACAACACAACTTATTGTTTTCACCTTCACTGTTGGCTACCGACTGAACCTTAGCGGACGCTCCTCGTCTTAATATTCGACAAACAACACAGACAACACAACTTATTGTTTTCACCTTCACCGTTGGTTAACGACTGAACCTTAGTGGACGCTTCACGTCTTAATATTCAACAGACAACAACGACAGCTGTCATACAGCCGTCTGACATGACAGACAGCTGTCATACAGCTGTCATACAGCTGTCTAACACAGCTGTCTAACACAGCTGTCTAACACAGCTGTCTAACACAGCTGTCTAACACAGCTGTCTAACACAGCTGTCTAACACAGCTGTCTAACACAGCTGTCTAACACAGCTGTGTTAGACAGCACACAGTGACTGTTACACATCTGCTAGACATGTGTTAGACATATGTCTGCCCTATTAGACAGCTGTGTTAGACAACTGTGTTAGACAGCTGTGTTAGACAGCTGTGTTAGACAGCTGTGTTAGACAGCTGTGTTAGACAGCTGTGTTAGACAGCTGTGTTAGACAGCTGTGTTAGACAGCTGTATGACAGCTGTATGACAGCTGTCTGTCATGTCAGACGGCTGTATGACAGCTGTCGTTGTTGTCTGTTGAATATTAAGACGTGAAGCGTCCACTAAGGTTCAGTCGTTAACCAACGGTGAAGGTGAAAACAATAAGTTGTGTTGTCTGTGTTGTTTGTCGAATATTAAGACGAGGAGCGTCCGCTAAGGTTCAGTCGGTAGCCAACAGTGAAGGTGAAAACAATAAGTTGTGTTGTCTGTGTTGTTTGTCGAATATTAAGACGAGGAGCTTCCGCTAAGGTTCAGTCGGTAGCCAACAGTGAAGGTGAAGACTGACCTGGATGGTTGATCAACTAACCTGGCCGCATCTATTTTTAAAAATTGTTCAAAGTCCATGTCGGCTGCCTCATGGTCATCGTAGATGTGTTTTAAATTGTTTTCTTCTTGTTTGACTCAGAAGCGTCCACTAAGGTTCAGTCGTTAACCAACAGTGAAGGTGAAAACAATAAGTTGTGTTGTCTGTGTTGTTTGTCGAATATTAAGACGAGGAGCTAAGGTTCAGTCGGTAGCCAACAGTGAATGTGAAAACAATTAGTACCTGCTAAACTTTAGTCTTTAATAAACACGAGGCTAAACTTCGGTCCTTTAACCAACACAGTCAGTTGTGTAGCACGAAACAATGGCATTCCAAATACTTGAAGATACAGTGACCTCCAATAAGAAGTTTAAACTTGATAGACGAAGCGTATGCTTTAGACTACAAGATATACCTGACGATGTCAACGATCCAGAGAAGTGGGTCAAAGATCGTATTAAAGATATTGTGAGTCATATAGTCCATGATGTCGATCCCGAAGACAGAGTGGGGTTTACCTTTAGCTCGGAGGGGTTCGACAAGGGGGCTGCTCACTTGCCTTTCAGAAAAGCAAAGAATGTTGTTTTCGAAGACATTTGGTTCCTACTGAGTAAGATATACCAGAGTAAAGGACCTGGTTTTCGTTCTAATAGTTTTCGAATAACGATGACTCAAGTGAAAACCGCTAAGCCTTTAATACATGTCAATTAAATATCTTAACCCATCATTACCATCATATATTCGGACACTTGTACGTAGCTTGCAAGCCTTCAATATAAACACGTACCAATTCAATCTCTTAATCCATTATTAACATCATAGGTTCAGAGGGGTCCACTTGTAGATAGCTTGCTATCTCTACGCCCCTCAACGTTGGTTGGTTGGTTGGTAGGTTGGTTAGTTGGTTGGTTGCACTTTTCATAGAAAAGATTGGATATCCAACAGGCTAAATTTAGAATGAAATCTTTACAGACATATGTACCAGATATCAAGTTGTTTTCAGTCTGTGTTCCACCAAAGTCCACCAAGTATGTAGCGGTTGTAGGCGTTAGTTGAGATGTTGCTTCCGACACATCTAGGGGGCCGGTATTCCGGCCCCCTAGATGTGACTCTAAGTGAACTCCTTCGGTTGAAATATTTAGGGTATCGGTATTCTGGCTACCTAATTGTTTCTTCAGCTGACCGTTGTAATAGGCAATCAACTCTTTAGTTTTCTTATTTTTTTCATATATCACACTTTTTAATTTTATTTTACACTATCGAAAATTAAATTACATACATACATACATAAAGGCTACACCTCAAAAAACAGTTGGTTGATTGGTTGGTTGGTACATCATGAGTCACGCCAACTTCCCAAAAAATACTCGTGTTTATTGTTTGGTTATTCATGACAGTGTAATGGAATATAAACCTCTAACGGGTATCGTTAGAGCCATTATGTAATAATAGTATGTCATTTATGTATGTCATTTATGTATCAATATGTACAACTTAATTAATCCTAATAAATTTTTATTGTATGTAAATCAGTTGTTTTATTTTTATTTTGTTGCATTTTTATTAACCCCTTTCTGTAAGGTTAACAACTGTAAAAAACGTTGTTTATCCTTTGTAAGACCCCCTCTCTCTTACATCAGTTTGTTTCCTCAATACAAGAGAGAGAGACACTTGTTCAGTATGTGTTAAGTCGTGAAACAAGGATGACGTCTCTTGATGTATGTAAGTACACTCTTCTTATTATGTCTGTTTGTATTCAAATAACAAATACAAACATAACCTTACTAACAATTGGATGGCAGGGTAATCAGCCTGTACAAGAGAGTGTGTGTTGGTTTTAGGTGTTAATACAGCTTGTTCTAACTTACTTAAATATTATATTTCTTCTGTTCAACAAGACGATTATTTTGATGTGTCACACATGTATGTAGCTCTAAGAATAGCTATACCGGAAGTGTCTACCGGAAGTAACATTTTTATTGAATATGCTTATAGAGTTTGCTTTGCTGAACAGCGTGTATGTATTGGTTCTATCGTACGTCTCGCCGATCTTCCGCGATAAGGGTTTGAAGTTTTTTATCTCAGTTTCTTGTAGACCTTGTTACGAAACATACATTTTTGAAGATAGTTCCTTTCTATCACTTTCCGTTGAAAAGATATAACGATTTAAAGTTTAGACCGAAAGTGACCATTTTATTGTATATTCCAATTTGATTTGGCCTCCTTAACACCGTGCATATGTTGGTTCTATCGTACATCTCACGGATCTTCCGCGATAAGGATTTGAAGTTTTTTATCTCAGTTTCTTGTAGACCTTGTTACGAAACATACATTTTTGAAGATAGTTCCTTTCTATCACTTTCCGTTGAAAAGATATAACGATTTAAAGTTTAGACCGGAAGTGGCCATTTTATTGTATATTCCAATTTGATTTGGCCTCCTTAACACCGTGCATATGTTGGTTCTATCGTACATCTCACGGATCTTCCGCGATAAGGATTTGAAGTTTTTTATCTCATTTTCTTGTAGAGCTTGTTACGAAACATACATTTTTGAAGTCGGTTCCTTTCTATCACTTTCCGTTGAAAAGATATAACGATTTAAAGTTTAGACCGGAAGTGGCCATTTTATTGTATATTCCAATTTGGTTTGGCCTCCTTAACACCGTGCATGTGTTGGTTATATCGTACATCTCACGGATCTTCCGCGATAAGGGTTTAAAGTTTTTTATCTCATTTTCTTGTAGAGCTTGTTATGAAACGATATATTTTTGAAGTCGGTTCCTTTCTATCACTTTCCGTTGAAAAGATATAACGATTTAAAGTTTAGACCGGAAGTGGCCATTTTATTGTATATTCCAATTTGATTTGGCCTCCTTAACACCGTGCATGTATTGGTTCTCTCGTACATCTCACGGATCTTCCGCGATAAGGGTTTAAAGTTTTTTATCTTATTTTAGTCGCCATTTTTTTAATTCTGCTTACTTAGACGAGTAACATGACACTAAACACGTGGAGAAAGGAATTGAACCTGTAACCAACCATTGTTTCTAAGCTTAAGAGTTGAACCTGTTGTCCATTTTGTTTCTGAGCTTCTTTGTTTTGCCAGCGACCTCTATTGTCTCTACGATATTTGGTTTCCTATTTGAACCTGTTGTCTATTTTGTTTCTGAACTTCCTTCTTTTGTTTGCCAACGACCTCTGTGTGTTATTTTTAGAACCTACCCATATAACAATTGTGGCGTTCGGCTAATTTCTATGCGAAATCTAATAGTCTAATATTAAACATATTAATTATTATGTCTTATGTCTAATAACAAAAGCTTTATGAATGGTTTGTTTTAATGGGGGGCGTAACTTTAAATCATGGAGTCTTCGACCAATACCATTATTCTCGCTTATCAACCTCACTCTCATTTGTCGGCTCTAAAGGTTGGGGTGACGTAACTTTAAATAATGGAGTCTTCAACCATCTTTATCAGCGAAAGGCACCATCTTTAAGAACGAAAGCCGCCATTTTTATAATGTCAGGGATGTCAGCTTAAGGTATCACAGGTTAGACCGCCATCTTTCATTCCGCCATTTTTTTATTCCGCCATTTTGGTTCCTCCGTTTTGGTTCCGCCTCTAATATTAAACATATTATTTTGTAAATCATCCATTTGTCTAATAATAACAAAAACTTTAATTATGTTACATGTATGGTTTGTTTGTAATTAAAAGTCGTATATATATACCAGCCTAAAACAATAAATTAACAAGCGTCTGCTTAGCTCAATGGGTAGCATCGTTGCCTCCCATCTGAATGCCCCGGGTTCGAAACTCACCTGCTCCAAATGGTTTTTTTTCAAAATATAATAATTTGAAGTAATAGGTTAGACACTTTGGAATGTTTGCATGTGACTGTCTGGCCCAAGTCGTGTGACGTCACTGTCTGGCCAAAGTTTCCTAGACAGGTCAATGACCTTAGAATGCAGGTTGGAAGCCATCTTGGAAGCCATCTTGGACGCCATCTTGGACGCCATCTTGGACGCCATCTTGGGGGGCGTGGACGCCATCTTGGGGGTGTGGCCACGCCTAGGCTCCGCCCACAGGGGTGGGGCTAGGGGTGGGGCTAGGGGAGGGGGTACCCCCACTCCTATGACGTCACTGTCTGGCCAGAGTGGCCCCCTACCTACTTTGAAGTATCTCGAAAATGGTGTGTCTGAGAGATTTCAATCAAGTATACATCTTTTGCTTACAATTGATAGGGGCTGCAATGTAGCTATACGGTAGGTCGATCTTACTGGGTGTCAAAAAATTATGGCCAATTGAATGCAAACAGGTGGCGCCCTCTACCAGCAGTGTTATTAACAATAACATATTTAAATTTCTTGACCTCGAAAACCCCCACATGCCAATTTTCACGCCGAAATTATAATTTGACTCGAACTTATTCGTAAAAAACTAACAAAAACAAATAATTTAACTCGCCGTATTTAAAAAACTAAAAAAAATAGTCTTATTTTTTTGGGCTGAATGTGCACCTGTAACATAGACTATCATTTTTGAACACCATGTATATATATATATATATATATATATATATATATATATATATATATATATATATATATATATTCAGGCTCCATGAAAGTATTTCTTTTTGTTGTATTTTAGCGAATTTTCATTAGCAAAAATTCGCTAATAGAGAGATCACAATGAAAAGTTTTTTAAAAATGTCTTCAAAGAAGCGTAAATTTGGGTCCCTAGAACCCAAAACCAAGGTCCGTTAAAATTTTTATATGTTGATATAGTGTTAGTAGAAGGCATATAACTACGATAAATTAGATCCTCGTGAGTAGCATCTCACATTTAGGCATTTTAAAGTATATTAAATTATTTAGTCAAAATTTATAATAAGTTTGCGTCTATCAAGTACGGCATTCTGGCGTATTTTCATAAAATACATTCAATCTTAAAATTCAAGTTCAAAGATGTATATATATATATATATATATATATATATATATATATATATATATATATATATATATATATATATATATATATATATATATATATATATACAACTATAACCTTTAACTAACTATAGAGGCAAACTTGGTAAGTAGTTAATAATTATTAAGTTTAGTAAGTAGGTTTTTTATAATATATTTTTGGGGAAAAAAGAGGGGATCCCTTCATTTTTTTTCTTGCGCACCTCCAATGCATTAAGACGCGAGCCGGTACTGTGATATATATATATATATATATATATATATATATATATATATATATATATATATATATATATATATATATATATATATATATATATATCCGTAAATAACAAAGCTATTGCAACCAAGTTTAGTACGCAGATTTACATTATAAAAGGTGAACCACGTACCGCGATTCAAACCTCTATATTGAAAGAAAAGAAAGTTACAGGCATTATAAGAAACAAAATTTGGATCTCACTTGTGATCAGAGAAACGCAGAGAACCAAAATACTTTGTGTTTATAACAGCATTTATTCTATTAGTGTGAGTGTGTGGTTTAATAGTCTATAGTTTTTTTGCAAATTTAAGTAGAAAAATTCGTTATTGAGGAGACAGCGTCTTTTGAATTTTGACAAAAATTCTTCAACTGAGCTCGAACTAATGCCCTTAAAACCCATATCCGTAGTCAGTTCCAATTATATATATATATATATATATATATATATATATATATATATATATATATATATATATATATATATATATATATATATATATATATATATATTTCACACCGATAACTCGAAAAATAATGGGCCCATTTTGAAAATATTTGGGAGGTACCTTCCCTTTGTAAGTAGCTTGGGGTAGTTCGTTAGCCATAAAAATCGTACAAGATTTTTAGGGAAAATTTAAGGGCTTCTTTCGGAAAAAATTATATTATCGTCGTAAATAACAAGGCTATTGCGGCCAAATGTGGTACGGAGGTTTGCATTATAAAATCAAACTATGCACCAAGATTTAGAGCTCTAACCTTAAACAAAAAAAGATAGAAGTGTTTAAAAAAAGAATTTGGGTGTCACTGCTGATCAGAAAAAGGCACAAAACCAAAATATTGTGTGTAATTGTGAGTTTGTGGTTTAATAATCTATAATTTTTAGCAAATTTTCGCAAAAATGGTTATTGAGGAGACTAAGACTTTTGAATTTTGAAAATAATTTTTCCAATGAGCGCGAACTGCGCCCCCTAGAACCCATAACCGCGACCAGTTTCAGCTTGTATGTTTACATGTATACAGGATGGCGTATTTCTACGGAAATGCTTAATATATCAGTTATTATACAAGATATGAAAAAATATATACACGTTAATTATAAAGTGTCTCCAGCTGCATCCTATAAATTTATTTTGACGGGGTGTCCGTAAGTCGTCGATGAACAAGTTTCTTTTTTAATAGAATACCCCTTATGTTATTGCATTTTGACATATTCCATCGAACTATAATGCATGCTTGTACACGCAATAATTTGGTATCGTTCATCGTTTTTGAGTATATATATATATATATATATATATATATATATATATATATATATATATATATATATATATATATATATATATATATATATATATATATATATATATATATATATATATATGGAAGTCCCATGGAAATAATACATTCGGAGTAGTTTTTGTTTATACAATTCGTCGAAAAAATCGATATGCCATGTACAGGCGCTCTCAAATAATGGCTAAATTTTTTCAAATGGAAAAGAATGCATTTTATAATTGAGCAGTGAAGAGCAATTGCTTTACCTTTGGATACGACTCTATATACCTAAAGATTGTAGTTTAAAAAAAATACATTTTTATAATCGCATATCATAATTAATTTTGTAGGGATCAGTTTATTTTTTAAAGTTTTTTATTCAATTCTAGCAACTAATCAGAATATAGAATAGATTATTTAGCGAATCCTCGACAAAAAGTAGTACAATATTCCAATTAACTTTGGTTTAAAAAAATGTAAGAAATAATTCATTTAATAAGATTATCTATTATGTGTATTTACATTTTCCTAATATATAGGTAAGTGTACGAAATTAGAAAGATTTAAAAATTGTTTTTACAAATGTCAAATAAAACTGACTGTGACAGACTTGAATAAGGCTCTTCTCTCTTACAGCTTGTGACATAAAATATGAGTATTTTCCAATGCCACTGGTTCAAATTTCCGTGAAAAGTTAAAAAAAGCTCTTTTTATTTTTTTTTCAATTTTAATCACAGATTAGGTATATAATTCGAAAATTTTATTGATTTTATCAGCAAATTTCCGTAAAGAAAATATCTAGTTAGCTTGTCCCGGAAGTTTTTTCAGTGTTTTCGACAACTTTTGTAATTTTTTGTGAATGTTATTAATTATGAATTTAAAAGTTATTGTAAAAAATGTGTTTGCCAATTCACCTACAAAAATTGTTTTAGAATTTTTTTGTTTAAAATTATTTAAAATTTTGGTAAGAAGTTTGTATATAATGTCGTGTTAGAAATGAAAATTCACTACCACAACGCACTGCTGCGCCCGGATTTTTTATAAAGATACTTTCACTTATAGAGAGGTAACGATTATCGAAAAATGTTTGCCAATAAGCGCGAATTAGTACCCGTATCCGCGGTCAGTTATAACATATATTTACATATATAATTATATATATATATATATATATATATATATATATATATATATATATATATATATATATATATATATATATATGTTCAGAAAGATTTCCGCGGTCTTTAATGTGAGACATGCTTGGTTCTCGGGTTAGACATAGACTTAGACTAACGGACAACAACAACAAACAGACAGAATTAAACTTTTTAGCATTGCTAGAAAACGGATACGACAACAATCACATACTACGAAACATTAGAAACTCACAACAACAAACCACTACACCACAACAAGAACAAACAGCGTCCACACAACAACACACAGCGTTTTTACCATACATTAAAGGTGTCACCGACAAAATCAGCCGAATTTTCAGAACCCATAATATCAAAACCGTATTCACAACAGACCAAAAACTGTCAAATCTTATAAAAACTCCCAAGGATACGATTCCAAACGAATCCCACGGAGTTTACGAAATTCTTTGTTCCGACTGTTCCCGAACTTACGTAGGACAAACAAACAGACGCATCCACAATAGAATATACAAACACACCCTCGCAGTTAGAAAATCCGAACCCTCATCGGCGCTGGCCATGCATCATATTCATACAGGGCACAAAATAGACTTCGATAATGCCAAAACAATAGCACCGGTTTACAATTTCAAAACGAGAATTATCCGCGGAACAATCGAGATTGAAAAACGTCCCGATTGTTTAAATAAGAGAGATGATGGTCTTCGCCTTCCGACTACTTGTAAACCTATTATATCTTCTTTACAAACACACAAAAAGGCAATAAATTTCACAGACAATTTTATTGCATCATTATCTGCCGTAACAAATGCCGGTGACCCTCTTAATCTTCCTCTAGATACCGTGACCAAAGCTCCCCACTTAATTGACGGTGACCCCACTACTTTCACTGATGACGCAACAGGTAGACGGAACGACATATATAAGACAAGACTTGCAACGAATCGCCAGATCTCTCTGAGGCCTAGGGTTGAACACACTGAGACCTCACAGACGATCTCTGCCGAGATTTGGGAAGTAGGCAGATTGAGGCCCCGTAATCGAGCTACAACAACCCAACCTACCTTTATCCACCGCTCTAAGGAGTAGGCAGATTGAGGCCTTAGAGTGTCCTTACATATTTCCTTTACCTACCTTTGTCCGCCACTCTAAGGAGTAGGCAGAATGAGGCCTTAGAGTGTCCTTACATATTTCCTTTACCCACCTTTGTCCATCACTCTAAGGAGTAGGCAGATTGAGGCCTTAGAGTGTCCTTACATATTTCCTTTACCCACCTTTGTCCACCACTCTAAGGAGTAGGCAGATTGAGGCCTTAGAGTGTCCTTACATATTTCCTTTACCCACCTTTGTCCATCACTCTAAGGAGTAGGCAGATTGAGGCCTTAGAGTGTCCTTACATATTTCCTTTACCTCTTGAAAATGGCTCCAAAACAGGAGCCGAAACGTCGAGTTTCCATAAATTCTGGACGCGGTTTAACCCGAGAACCAAGCATGTCTCATATATATATATATATATATATATATATATATATATATATATATATATATATATATATATATATATATATATATATATATATATATATATATATTGACATTTGTAAAAACAATTTATAAAATCTATCTAATTTCGTACACTTACCTATATATTAGGAAAATGTAAATACACATAATAGATAATCTTATTAAATGAATTATTTCTTACATTTTTTTTATACGAAAGTTAATTGGAATATTGTACGACTTTTTGTAGAGGATTCGCTAAATAATCTATTCTATATTCTGATCAGTTACTAGAATTGAATAAAAAACTTTAAAAAATATACTGATCCCTACAAAATTAATTATGATATGCGATTATAAAAATGTATTTTTTTTAAACTACAATCTTTAGGTATATGGAGTCGTATCCAAAGGTAAAGCAATTGCTCTTCACTGCTCAATTATAAAATGCATTGTTTTCCATTTGAAAAAATTTAGCCATTATTTGAGAGCGCCTGTACATGGCATATCGATTTTTTCGACGAATTGTATAAACAAAAACCACTCCGAATGTGTTATTTCCATGGGACTTCTATATATATATATATATATATATATATATATATATATATATATATATATATATATATATATATATATATATATATATATATATATATATATATATATATATATATATATATATATATATATATATATATATATATATATATATATATATATATATATATATATATATATATGAAAACGCCGTCTCATATTTTTGATACGTGTCAAAAACGTGAAAAGTTGCAAACAATCTAAATAACTCAAAAACGATGAACGATGAACGATACCAAATTATTGCGTGTACAAGCATGCATTATAGTTCGATGGAATATGTCAAAATGCAATAACATAAGGAGTGTTCTATTAAAAAAAAACTTGTTCATCGACGACTTACGGACACCCCGTCAAAATAAATTTATAGGATGCAGCTGGAGACACTTTATAATTAACGTGTATATATTTTTTCATATCTTGTATAATAACTGATATATTAAGCATTTCCGTAGAAATACTCCATCCTGTATACATGTAAACATACAAGCTGAAACTGGTCACGGTTATGGGTTCTAGGGGGCGCAGTTCGCGCTCATTTGAAAAAAAAATTTCAAAATTCAAAATTCGCAGTCTCCTCAATAACCATTTTTGCGGAAATTTGCTAAAAATTATAGATATTAAACCACAAACTCACAATAACACACAATATTTTGGTTTGGTGCCTTTTTCTGATCAGCAGTGACACCCAAATTCTTTTTTTAAACACTTCTAACTGTTTTTGGTTTAAGGTTAGAGCTCTAAATCTTGGTGCATAGTTTGCTTTTATAATGTAAACCTCCGTACCACATTTGGCCGCAATAGACTTGTTATTTAGGACGATAATATAATTATTTCCGAAAGGAACCCTTAAATTTCCCTTAAAACCTTTTCCGATTTTTATGGCTGACCAACTGCTCCAAGCTACTTACAAAGGGAAGGTACCTCCCAAATATTTTCAAAATGGGCCCATTATTTTTCAAGTTATCGGTGTGAATATATATATATATATATATATATATATATATATATATATATATATATATATATATATATATATATAAATTGGAACTGACTACGGATATGGGTTTTAGGGGCCCTAGTTCGTGCTCAGTTGAAGAATTTTTGTCAAAATTCAAAGGACGCTGTCTCCTCACTAACAAATTTTTTCTACTAAAATTTGCTAAAAACTATAGACTATTAAACCACACACACATAATAATAGAATAAAAGCTGTTATGAACACAAAGTATTTTAGTTTTGTGCGTTTCTCTGATCACAAGTGAGATCCAAATTTTGTTTTTTTTTTATAATGCCTGTATCTTTTCTTTCAATATAGAGCTTTGAATCGCGGTACGTAGTTTACCTTTTATAATGTAAATCTGCGTACTAAACTTGGTTGCAATAGTTTTGTTATTTACGGAGATATAATTTCTTTCCGAAAGAAAACCTAAAATTTGTGCCGAACCCCTGGTCCGATTTTCCTGCTTAACGAGCTTGTCCAAACCACTTGCAAAAGAATGGTACCTATCAGATTTTGTCAAAATCTGCAAATTAATTTGTGAGTTATCGGTGTGACAGTTTGCGCTCATTTGATGTAATTTTTCGGGATCCCCACATTTGTAATTTTTTTACAATAATTCACAAAAGGACTGGCTAAAACTCATTTAAAGAGCAGCGACATGAGTCACATATAGTTTAGTCGTATTTTCGAGCAGAAAAGCTGATACTTAACGCATTTCATATTTTAGCGAATTTTGGTTAGGTAATATTCGCTAATGGAAAGGACACGATCAAAAGCTTTTGCAAAAATTTCTTCAGATGAGCGCGAATTTGGGTCCTTAGAACCCAAAACCAAACCTGTGCGTGTGTGTGTGTGTGTGTGTGTGTGTGTGTGTGTGTGTGTGTGTGTGTGTGTGTGTGTGTGTGTGTGTGTGTGTGTGTGTGTGTGTGTATTCGAGCGATAACTCAAAAAATACTAAACAGATTTAAATAAAACTTGGCAGAAATCTTGCTTGGCCGAAAATCGAGGTCGACTTCGTTAATCAGCCTTTATGGTAAATTTTTTTGGGTGGAAAATGGGGGAAAACTTTTTAAAAACGCAATATTTTTGTAAATATCAGAGTACCTGGAATGAGATTTTACATGTGGCTAGAAATACTGCAAATAAAACTATGTTGCAAATCTTAAATAATTTGGTACCCAATATGTAGAGTTTCTTCCAAATTAAAAATAAAATTCCAAAGACATGCATTGAGACGACTTAGTGGTTAAAGTCTAATGCCTTACAGATACAGTTGTTAATTGCCCGACGTAGATTCATACAACAGGCATATACCATACTTCAACGGTAACCAAACTAAATATACACCAGGCGTAACACATACTACCCGAACCAACAGTCGTGAAATCTCGGCCGCAATTGTGGAAAATGAGAGACGGCATGAAATTAAAAATTTTCCCAGTAATTGCTATTTAACTGGGGCATTCAATCAATTATTAAAAGACACTATAATTGTAGCTTTGCAAATGGCCTCAAATACAGTCTTAGCGCAGCATAGATATATTATCTCATTTCTGAACGTCACACAATCTGGGATAGACATAATTAAGCATTAAATGAAAGGCTTCTCTCAAGACAACAAATTGTTGTCTGGAGTGAAGCCTTTTATTTAATGTTTAGTTAGATATATTATGCTGTCGCATAATATAGTAAAAATGTAAACAAAATCTGGCCAACTCTGTATAAAAATGACTCTAAAATAGTTTATTTTATCTTTAAACTTAAACATAAGACGTCTTATAAGACCGAAACAGTCGTGGGATGTGTTTTAATGGTAATTCTACTAATTATTACATATATTTTGAATATAATATCCCGGGAATGAAGCCGATCTAATGTATCACCTAAACAAAACGTTTTTTGACGTATACCCAGATGGCTCAGAGACGTTCCGCTCTTAAGCAGACGGTTACGAGATCGAATTCAGTTCGATAAATGTATGTTTTATTTTGACGCTTGGAGAAAAATAGTGCACAGATTTCATACGTTTTAAACAAGATCTAATTTTTTTGTTTAAAACGCCTAAATAAGTTGGTCACCTTTGAGTCTGAAATTAGAATTTTGGTCTTATTGATATTGAAAAAACTCGGGACGCAGCAAGTGCGTTATGGTAGTGAATTTTCATAAAAATGGCTTTTATAACCAGTATAACCTCTATAGTGGGAACAATGTACCATATTTTATCAAAATAACTTGGTTGTTGGAAAAGGGCAAATATTTTTCGAAAACTAACTTAAAATATATCCGAAAAACTGACCCGATTTTCCTGGCCAACAAACTTGTTCAAGGTATTTAGCCACCTACCAAGATATAATTATTTACAAAAAGCTTTTCGAGAAAACTTACAAAAAAAAATGTAAACAACTTTTTTGCGAAAATCTAAAAACATCTTTTTTACAATAACTCATTAAACATTAGGTACTAATTACCAAAATTTTACAAAAATTTCACTAACAATGATTTCTACATAAACAAATAAAGTTCGCTACCATAACGCACTTGCTGCGTCCAGAATTTTTTTCTTACAAACATGCATTATATTTCGATGGAAAATGCAATAACATAAGGCGTGTTTGATTTAAAAAAAAATTGTATCACCAACGACTTATGGGCCACCCTGTGATTGTAGAAATATTTTTTTCAGATGTAGCTCAAGACACCCTATAATTAATATATACAAATTTTTTTCATATCTTTTATAATTACGGCTATATTGAACTTTTTTGATTTTTTACGAAAATTCGACAAAAATTATATACATTAAAAGATAAACTCTATAGCTAAGGCTACTGCCAAGCATCAGAGAAAGGGTCTATTTGAAATGAATTTTCTGCAAATATTTTAGTAAAATGAAGGACAATGACGGTTGAAACTAAGACTTCAGGGTTTGTAAAACATTCTTCTTGAGACATTTTATTTCCATAGCCCGTATTAGATTCAAGTTCTTTTCCTAAATGTGGCTGATTTTGACGTTTTAAATCGCAACTTTGACGTTTTGAGGAAAAACCCAATTTTTTTTTTTAATTGCCTATAACTTTTTTGTATTTTGAGCTACCGGGCTAAATTTTGGTAGGTAACTTACAAGTAAGAACATAAACCCGTGTACCAAATTTGGTTGCCCTTACTTTGTTAATTCCGGAGATATAAATTTTTTTGAAAAGAAAACACAAAATTTTCCGGGAAAACCCTGGCAGATTTTCCTGGATAACCAACTTCTCCAAGCAATTTGCAAAAGGAATTTATTCACCAAACTTAAACAAAATCGGCCCATTATTTTTTGAGTTATCGGTGTGATACACACATATATATATATATATATATATATATATATATATATATATATATATATATATATATATATATATATATATATATATATATATATATATATATAATATATATATATATATATATATATATATATATATATATATATATATATATATATATATATAAATATATATATATATATATATATATATATATATATATATATATATATATATATATATATATATTTATATATATATATATATATATATATATATATATATATATATATATATATTTATATATATATATATATATATATATATATATATATATATATATATATATATATATATATATATATATAAACATATAAAAATTGAAACTGACCCCGGATATGTGTTCTGGGGGGCTTAATTAGCGCTCATTTGAAGGAATTTTTTAAAAATTCAAAAGTCGGGATCTCCTCATTAGTGAATTTTTTTTAAGAAAATTCACTAAAAATCGGTTTGATTAGGTTGACTAAATCTAAATCATACTAGAGATTGATAAGGAAAAATAACTGCCACGTTTATAATTTGGCAGATACTTTGCTTTTCTAAATATGAATTAAGTTTCCTTCTGGAAATCTTCTGTATAACTTTAATGAAATTTGTAATACAAGTTTCTTTTAAAGAGATACAGATATAGCAAAATTTAGTTCTTTAGCCTAATATCGCTGGTAACACTTTCGAAAGGATTCTTCAAATGTGGGCGTACTAGGACGTCCAAAATCGTTCTTCAAGGTCTGTGTAAGTTTAAAGCATTAAGTTTACTAATATGCCGTATAATAGCAGTGTACAATTCTTATGAAAATTCGCTACTATAACGCACTTGTTGCGTCCCGAAATTTCTTTTTACATACTAACTTATTGCTTATAACGACAGAAATCACCTCACCTTTGTTTTCGTTGAAAACCTAAGATCAACAATACTATGCGAAAATTAAATGATCACCTTGTATTATTTTAGGCTGGACCTAGAGTGGATGTAGCTGATAGGGCACTAATCGTAGAGGAATATAAAGAAAGAATGGTAGCTACCATGAATAAGATTACAGACGAGATAGCATCAGCCGCACAATCAGCAACCAATTTCACCCTCGAAGCGTATTATGAAGGAACGGCAATTGTAGCTGAATTGGTTAAAAACGAAGAGTCTTCAATTAGAGGAGAGGTCAGTGGATGCTATTTAAAAAAAGCATTAAAGTGCATAGAGACACGTACAGACCGAGTGATGGAAATAATAAATGAACAAACGAGACACTTTAACACTAGCCTGCCTGAAGCAGGGGAGCTACTTGAGGAATATCATAAGTGTGGAACTGGTCTTCGAGCTATGCCGTGCCGAAACCGATTAGAGAAACCTATGAAAAAAGCCTCAATAAAATTAAGCGAAATCTATGTTAGTGTAAAGCAAAATATAGAGGAAATTGCGAAGACTGAGGATGGCTATGTCGACTGTCATATGAAAGCTATAGAGATGGCTAAGGTAAGTTCTTTTTGAATTGCTTTCCGACTCCCTTTTATTGAGACACATGAAACTCTTAATGCGTGTCCCTCAATTTAACGTAATTTTTTTGTGAAATACCAAAGAAATAGCTGACATCTTTATCATCACAGGTTAAAGTATATGTCGCGTTGCCATCGCCATCATAAATTTTGTCCCCAGCACTGCTTTTTCTTTTTCCACTTTATCAACTAGACCGGGTTTTCCAGAAGTTTGTTTCGTCCTTTCTACACGGTCATCTTTTCTTTAAATGTCGTTGTCAGAGAATCACAAGATGTGAAATATATGCAACGAAATTTGATTTCCTTTCCTTAACACTGGAAGAGCACGCATTCTGAAAAATCTAGAAGCAGCAAGTACAATATTATAGCAAATTTTCATCAATATACTTTTAATTTTAACTGTCTTTTAGGGAATTGTCTTAAGAAAAATCACTTATGAAGAGATCCCGACTTTTGAATTCTGAAACAATTTCTTCAAATGAGCGCGAACTAGGCCCCCTAGAACCCATATCTACGGTCAGTTTAAATTTTTACATTTATATATATATATATATATATATATATATATATATATATATATATATATATATATATATATACCCAAGCAACATTTAAAGTCAAATTGACGTAAAATCGCCCTACCAATAGGTCGGCGACCAAATCACCACAGGTCATTTTCAAGTAAAATTTAAGTGTATATTACCAATGTGGGGAATAAACTCAAAGTAGTATGGAAGTCGATAATAGGTCCAGCAAAGCGTTTCGACCAAGGCGTTTTAGTTATATTTAGGGCATTTTCATTCAACATTGAGCCAATGGACGTAATATATTGGTAAATATGTGCTACGCTTTACTTGAATCTGACATCTAGGCGCCGAGTGCCCTGACGTTCCTAACAAAGAACTACGCATGTGACATTATTCGGTTCTGTAGGATCTGTGGTTATGTATGTATAAACAAACAGTAGAGTAGTAGATATATTGTCCATCTTTGTCAAAAAATGACATCTTGAATGATCAAAGAACATACTTCAAATATTTGAAACAATGATAAAGGTGATTCGCACTGTATAAAGACAAAACCCACTGCGGTTATGTTTTTTTCTGTTAACATGATGATGATACTTCGAGCGCCCGTATAAAAGCTAAAATTAGTGAAAATAAAAAATTATTCAAAATTCTTGAAATTCTGATTTTGGAGGATTGGTGATATAAATAACACAAAACTATCATGTCGTCATGGTACACAAGCATTATTTAATGTTTTTTTCGAAGTAAAATTTGATTACACTTTATTCAACAAATTTTTTTTTTTCATTTTCCAATACAATCAAGATGGATACCGCAAAATTAAATTAATATGGCTGCCCTTCTAACATTATTGACCTGAAAGTTAATTTTGCCCTATTATTTACCTATAAGTCACAATCCCTAATGTCAGGGCAAACTAACCAAACTTTGAAGGCATTTTGTCCTATTATGGGAACTTCAACTATATGGTAAACGAACTTTGTTTGAATTGATTAGAAATGAAACATTTTCGTGTATATAAATATATATTACTTATATCCGTGCACAGCCGAGAGACATATAGGAATGATTATACAGCGTTTTTGGTCTTTGATTCCATAATATATAGACATTAATAGAAAATAGAAACAAAATAAAATAAGTAAATAAACATAAACATGACAGCTGACCGTGTTGCCAATGCTTCACTCTATTTGGCATGAAAAGGGATGTATTATATTGAATAGGGAAACGTGCTGTTTTGATACCAGCATATAATTGAAATTCAGTTTTACTTTCATATACCTAGTAGTATTAGGATTTACACAGAGAACATTATCAAAATAATAATTATTAATATGAAGCGAACTGAATACAAGCATTCTTTACTACTCTATAATAATTTGTAGTATGTCTGTAAAATGTTATTGGTTTCAAAGGGGGCATTGTAACACTATATTTGTTACTGGTGCACGCACATTCACAACAAGAATAAACTTTTATTGGTGAAGTTTATTAACTGACACACCTTTAAGATTCACAAATGTATTGCACTGCTGTACACTTTGAACTTTGAGGACAATTTTTATTTCAAGTCATATTTTATGGGTATTTTCAACTTGAAGGTAGGCAATTTGACTTGGAAGACCATTTCTGCAGTAATTAAGACTTTATAGCCGATCAGAAAGCCATTTTAGGTTAGCTCAGTGCCCAAAATATTTTCTGTGCTGTATGGCACTGAAATTGGTAATATATATGTAAGCTGGACTTCATAAGAAGACCTCCAATTTACTATACCACAGAGACATACTGCAGGTTAATATTAGGTAATAAATTACCTTAAAGTAGGTATTTTAGGTATCTGGGCTTGGTAGTCGATTTTCAGTCCAATTTAGGGCACACTTCAACATAAAAATTACCAACTCTGGAATTGAAACACAAAAGTATATTCAAGTATATTTTGTGAGTAAAATTGAACCAATTTTTTCCCAATTTAGTTACTTGTAAGTTACTGACTTTGGAGTAATTTTAATAGTCAAACATAAGCTAGTTCGGAGCCGCATTTCCAAATTTGTAGTCATTATGACAATCAAGGCAACATTTTGGTTAATTATTACTAAATTACAACTTGGTTAGGTTATTTGGACTCGAGTGCTGGTTAACATGCCTTAAATTGTTGCTTGGGTATATATATATATATATATATATATATATATATATATATATATATATATATATATATATATGGGCCGATTTTGTTTAATTTTAATACATACCTACCTTTTGCTAGTGGCTTGGAAAAGCTCGTTAGTCAGGAAAATCGACCGAGGTTTTCCCGGAAAATGTGTTTCCTTTCGAAAAAAGTTATATCTCCGGGGATAACAAAGTAGGAGCAACCAAGTTTGGTACGCTGGGTTCTGTCATAAAGGGTATTCTACGCGTTAAAATTCAGATATCTGTGTTAAGAAACAAAAAAGTTGTGTGTGTGTGTGTGTGACAAAACAGCTTTGGTATGGCTTCAGACAACAAAAAACTTATAGGTAAATTAATTTTTAATGAACTGAATCTAATTCAAGTAAATTAAAACGTAAAAATTGATAATTTTGATGGTAGGAGTACGATGTGAGTGAAAAATTGGACAAAAAAATTACTAACGAGCTCCTAGATATGTGTTTAAGTCCTTATTCTCCTTTATTTCGTTAAAATATGAGCAAAAAAATCCATTGTAAATCAAAATTGTTTTGTGAAAATAGTAGACATTAGACGATTAGCATGTATTACGGGATATACCTGCTAGTACATACATGTCGAGCGAAGCCAAGTTGGTTAAGGCGTGTACATCGTATAATCGACTCCTACATGACGAGTTATAATCCTAGTGCGTGACTTTACTTTTTATCATTTTTTTTTAAATCTCATTTCATTTTTCCGTTATCTAATCAAGTTGTTGTTATTCAGATGAATTTTCTAGCGAGTTTTTGTATAAAAAATAATCTGATAAACATGAGATGAAAGTTTTAAGACCTAATTCAATCTGAACGGCATATCTGGTTGTTTGCTCTTGCCCTAACTTAGTGAAACCGTTCTATATTTAATACAGTCGTAGACTTTTCCCGTGGCTTCACAAGTGCTTGTTTTAGTTAATTTTCTTAAAAAGATTCACTAATGAGGAGATCTCAACTTTTAAAATTGAAAAAAATTTCTTGAAATGAGCGCGAACTATGCCCCTAGAACCCATATCCATTCAGTTTCAGGTCAGTTTCAATTTTGTATGGTGGGTGAATCATTTACCAAAATTTAGGTCTGTAAATTGAAAAACAAAAACGTTAAACGCATTTAAAGAAAAAAAAATAATTGGGGTTTTCTCAAAATGTAAAAAGTCGCGATTTGAAACATCAAAATTGGCAACTTTTAGACAAAGCACGTGAAATAGAGTGTACTGAAAACCCTTAAGTTTCAGCTTCAAACACCATTGCCCTTCATTTTAATAAAAAATAAATAGACACTTTCTCTGATGCTTTGGCAGTAGTTTTAGTTAAGTTTATGCTTTAACGGTCTATAATTGTTAGGTAATTTTTTAGAAAAAAATCCTTATTGAGAAGACCGCGTCTTCTGAATTCTAAAAAGGTTTCTCCGAATGAGTGCAAGAAAGGCCCACAAGAATCCATATCCTGGTTTACTTTCTGTTTACATATATACAGGGTGACGCATTTCTATGGTGAAACTCAGTATACTTGTTATTATGCAAGTTACGAAAAAATTGTATACGTTACTAATTGGGTGTCTTGAGCTGCATCTTATAAAGTTATTTTGACAATCACAGGGTGGTCCACCAGTCGTTGGTGATACCTACAATTTTTTGTTGAACATTCCTTATTGCACTTTTGCATTTTTCATCGAAATGTGATGCATGTTTGTAAAAAAATATTGAGACGCAGTGAGCGCGTTTTGGGAGCGAATTTTCATTAATTGCTTCAAAGTTCAGTAACTCAATTCGCTACTAACCTAAGGTTCGTCGGCTAGGAAGCGAGTTTTCTCAGAAATATTTTAAGTTTATTTTCGGGATTTTTTTACATTTTCAAACAAGATATTTTGATAAAATATGGTACATTGTTTCTACTATATAGGTTATACCGGTGACTACTATTAAAAACCTTTTTATAGGAACTCAGTTCCATAACGCACTTTGCTACGTTAAGACATTCATATATATATATATATATATATATATATATATATATATATATATATATATATATATATATATATATATATATATATATATATATATATATATATGTACCACACCGATAACTCAAAAAATAATGGGCCGATTTTGTTCAAATTTGGTACACGTTTTCCCTTTGCAAGTGGCTTGGACTAGTTCGTTAGCCAGGAAAATCGGCCTAGGTTTTCCCGGTAGGTTTTGTGTTTTCTTCCGAACAAAATTATATCTCCGAAAATAACAAAATAGGGGCAAGTAAATTTGGTACGCTGGTTTCTGTCATAAAGGGTATCCCATGCACCAAAATTCAGTTCTCTGCGTTAAAAAAACAAAGAAAGTTAGAAGTAAATTAATTTTTAATTAATTAAATCTGATTCAAGAAAGTTAAAACATCAAATGGATAATAATAATAGTAGGAGTACGAATGTGAGTGAAAAATAAGACAAAGAATGACTAGCGAGCTCCTAGATATATGTTTAAGTTCTTAATTTCCTTTATACCGGTGACTACTATTAAAAACCTTTTTATAGAAACTCAGTTCCATAACGCACTTTGCTACGTTAAGACATTCATATATATATATATATATATATATATATATATATATATATATATATATATATATATATATATATATATATATATATATATATGTACCACACCAATAACTAAAAAAATAATGGGCCGATTTTGATCAAATTTGGTACCACGTTTTCCCTTTGCAAGTGGCTTGGACTAGTTCGTTAGCCAGGAAAATCGGCCTAGGTTTTCCCGGTAGGTTTTGTGTTTTCTTCCGAACAAAATTATATCTCCGAAAATAACAAAGTAGGGGCAAGTAAATTTGGTACGCTGGTTTCTGTTATAAAGGGTATCCTATGCACCAAAATTCAGTTCTCTCCGTTAAAAAAACAAAGAAAGTTAGAAGTAGATTAATTTTTAAATAATTAAATCTGATTCAAGAAAGTTAAAACCTCAAAATGGATAATAATAATAGTAGGAGTACGAATGTGATTGAAAAATAAGACAAAGAATGACTAGCGAGCTCCTAGATATATGTTTAAGTTCTTAATTTCCTTTATTTCCTTAAAATATTAGCAAAAAATTCATTGTAAATCAAAATTGTTTTGTGTAAATAGTAGACGTTAGACGATTACCATATATTACGGGATATACCTGCTAGTACATACATGTCGAGCGTAGCCAAGTTGGCTAAGGCGTGTACATCGGATAATGGACTCCTTCATAATGAGTTTTAATCCTAGTGAGTGACTTTAATTTTTATAAAAAAATTTAATGTTATTTCACTTTACCGTTATCGAAACAGATTGTTGTTATTCTGATAAATCTTTTGGTGAGGTTTTGTATAAAAAATAATCTGATAAAGAGGAGATGAAAGCCTTAAGACCTAATTCAATTTGAATAGCATATCTGCTTGTTTGCTGTTGCCCTATTTTAGTGAAACCGCTCTATATTTAATACAGTCGTAGACTTTTTCTGTGGCTTCACAAGTGCTTGTTTTAGTGAATTTTCTTAAGAAAGATTCACTAATAAGGAGATCCCGACTTTTAAAATTAGAAAACTTTTCTTGATGTGAGCGCGAACTAGGCCCCTAGAACCCATATCCAGGGTCAGTTTCAATTGTATATGGTGGGTGAACCATTTACCAAAATTTAGGTCTGTGAATTTTAAGACAAAAAAGTTAAAGGCATTTAAAGAACAAAAATTTGGGATTTTCCTCAAACGTAAAAAGTCGCGACTTAAAACGTCAAAATTGGCAACTTTTAGGCAAATGACCTGAAGGAAATACGGATTATGTAAAGAGTGTTCTGCAAGCCCTTAAGTTACAGCTTCAACCATCATTGCCCTTCATTTAATAAAATATTTCCAGAAAATTCATTTCAAATAGACACTTTCTCTGATGCTTTGGCAGTAGTTTTAGTTAAGTTTATGGTTTAACGGTCTATAATTTTTAGCTAATTTTCGTAGAAAAAATTCGTTAATGGGGAGACCGCGGTTTTTGAATTCTAAAAAGATTTCCTCAAATGAGTACAAGCTGGGCCCCCTAGAATCCATATCCAGGTTTACTTTCTGTTTACATATATACAGGCTGACGCATTTTTACGATAGAGCTTAATATAGCAGCAGTAGTAGTAGTGGTGGGGAGGCCAACGCCAAGCAAGTAGGTCACAATGGGCCCTTTTTGCCAACCCCAGCAACCATGCTCTACTCTTCCTCGGTTCCGTCGCCTCGACCTCGAAATGAAAGCCGTGACAATGTCCAATTGGACGGTACTTACCTGGTTCCTGCAGACTCCTCGATTCAAATACATAAGGTTTCACCTTATTTGTGAAATATATAAGGTAGAGAGATTAGTTGGTAAAAAGTATTTGTGAGCCCGGAAGAGGAAAACTAATTTCTTAGCAGCTGCTTCTGTAGTTGATGTGACATGTTGGTGCCAATTGAGATTTCGATCCGCAGAAATGCCAACAAGTGAAAAGGACTCATTACTTTGAATAACTTGGTTGTTCATTGTGATGGGTCTAGGACTGATGTATTTCTTATGAGATAGAAAGCAAGACTGAGATTTTGTGGAGTAGAATTGTACAAGTTTTCTACTTCCACAGTCTAATATTTTTTGGAGATCCACAGAGACAACCCTCCATGGGTCTGCGATATTAATCTAACTGGGCTGAAGAGACGCGTAACTGGGAACTGGGTTGGTTGTGTTAGAGAGGTCATTGATGTGGAGAAGAAATAAAGTAGGGGATTATGCTGAAACTTAAGGGACTTCTGCATTTATTGGATACAGTTTAGAGGAATTGCCATCGACGACAACAGAAATGCTCCGATTGGAGAGAAAATTTGCTGTCCAGGTACAGAGTTTTGGTGGTAGGCCATAGGTCGGAAGTTTATTAAGCAGCGCTGCGTGCCAGATCTGGTAGAGTACTTTGGATATGTCTAGAGCGGCAATCTGGGATTCGCCGTGTAGTTTCATAGACTTGTTCCAAGAATGGGTGACAAAGAAAAGGAGGTCGGTAGTTGATCTGTGCTGACGGAATCCATATTGCGTGTCGTGGATTAGACTGTTTTTCAGGACATTTTAATAAATCGGTGTTTATATACTTTTCCATCACTATAGAGACGACTGAAAGGAGATAAATAGACCTGTAGTTGCTAGGAAGCTCTTTGGACCCTAGACCCGGCTAAGCTGTTTTTTTTTCGCATTATTCGTTTCTTCTTCCCCGTCCATTATCCATCACCTCTATTCATTCTTGGTCCCGTAATTTTTTTTGGTTGTTTGTAAGAATATTTTTTTGTGGTTTATGCTTCCATGGGGTGTTCTAAGCGTGTTTCTGTAAAAAACTGCAAAAGCACTCCGTGAGATCATCTGCAAGATTTGATTCACATATTGCGTTGGCAAAATTTACGATCATTTTAAAATTAAATAAGTATAAGATGTAAGAGTTGGTTGCTTGTAAATTGATTGTGAAAATTATAAACCCACTGTGTATTTTTTATGTGTACAAATCCATACATATCTAAATAATATAAACTTAAATGATGTACCTATTTTGATTAGTTGCATGTTAAATGGAGAATATATAGTAAAATAAGTAAACCATTAAAAAAAATACCTAGCTTGTGGTTTAGAAGAAAAATATTCTTTTCACCGTTATTTAATCCTTTTCAAGATAAACCAATAAAATGAATCCATAATTTGAAATCGATTAATATACTAAAACTTCAATACCTCCTGTTACTATGTGAACAGTAGCTTAATTTGAAGTTATTATTAAATGTTTACGCTTGTTATCGTATCGTTTGGCACTACAACTCCGCAAACTGGGACGAAATGTGGGATTACTTTTCCTCATTTCCATGGGCGTCTGTCTGCTTCTCTCATCCTGACCCCTCTGATATCTCACAAAACGTCACCGAAATTATCCAAGCTGGCATGGAATTATTTATTCCACGTACACAGAAAACCTCTTCAGCCACTCAAAAGCCCTGGTTCTCTAAATCCTGCGACAAGGCCAGACTTGAAAAGGTCAAAGCTCACAAAACGCTTCTACACAATCCCAGTCAAGAAAACCGTCAAGCATTTAACGACGCAAGAAACCACTATGTCCGCATTCTTTCTGAGGCAAAAAACTCGTTTAATAACCACATCAAAAACAAAGTCCTCTTAAGCTCCAACGGCAGCAAACCCTTCTGGACTCTTGCTAAATCTATTGGGAATAATTTCTGCAAGAGCACGTTCCCACCTCTTGTCTCAGGGGACGAAATTGTCTCTACCGCCCTGGGCAAGGCTGAACTTTTTGCCTCGTTATTTGCCGACAATTCTACTCTCAACCCACCTCTAAATGTTCAACCACCAACAGTCCCCAATGTCGCGCACAAAATGACGGATATCATTTTCAAAACTAAAAAGCCCGGGACGCAGCAAGTGCGTTATGGTAGTGAATTTTCATAGAAATGATCTGGCACAAAATATTTTATAACTTTTTTTTCTTGTAACATAGAAATCTAAATTTTGGTGTATAGTTTACTTTTTATATCGTGAACCTACCCACCAAATTTGGTTTTCATAGATTTTTATTTTTTAAGATAACAATTTTTTTCAAATGAAAACTCAAAATTTTTCCGGAAAACCTCGTCCGATTTTTTTGATTAACGAACTTGCCAAAGCCATTTACAAAAGTAAGGTACTTGCCAAATTTTATCAAAATCGGCCTATTATTCTTTGAGATAAAAATTTGTTTCGAATGAAAACTCAAAATGTTCCCGGAAAACCTCGTCCGATTTTCCTGAGTAACAAACTTGTCAAAGCTATTTACAAAATAAAGGTACGTGCCAAATTTTATTAAAATCGGCTAATCACTTTTTGAGATATGAATTTTTTTCGAATGAAAACTCAAAATTTTCCCGGAAAACCTCGTCCGATTTTCCTGACTAACGAACTTGTCCAAGCTATTTACAAAATAAAAGTACATGCCAAATTTTATCAAAATCGGCCCATTATTTTTTGAGTTATCGGTGTGATACATATATATATATATATATATATATATATATATATATATATATATATATATATATATATATATATATATATATATATATATATATATATATATATATATATATATATATATATATATATAAATATATATATATATATATATATATATATATATAAATATATATATATATATATATATATATAAACATATAAAAATTGAAACTGACCCCGGATATGGGTTCTAGGGGTCCTAGATCGCGCTCATTTGAAGAAATTTTTTCAAAATTCAAAAGTCGAGATCTCCTCATTAGTGAATTTTTTCTAAGAAAATTCACTAAAAGGTACGAAAGATGCTCTCTTCTCTTAATACCAAGAAAGCCTTTGGCCTTGACGATCTCCCAGCAATTGTTCTCAAAAAATGCGCACTAGAACTTGCTCCTGTCCTGACTCGTCTGTTTCAGACATCTTACAATAGAGGCATATTCCCTAGTAACTTGAAAACTGCTCGAGTACAACCCGTCCCCAAGAAAGGATCCAAAGCGCTTCCTAGCAACTACAGGCCTATTTATCTCCTTTCAGTCGTCTCTAAAGTGATGGAAAAGTATATAAACACCGAATTACTAAAATTTCTCGAAAAACACAGTTCACAATAGGCAGTATGGATTCCGTCAGCGCAGATCAACTGCCGACCTCCTTTCCTATGTCACCCATTCTTGGTACAAGTCTATGGAACTACACGGTGAATCCCAGATTGTCGCTCTAGATATATCCAAAGCATTCGACCAGGTCTGGCACGCAGCGCTGCTTAATAAACTCCCGGCCTATGGCCTACCACCAAAATTCTGTACCTGGAGCATTTCTGTTGTCGTGGATGGCCATTCCTCTAAACTATATCCAATTAATGCAGGAGTTCCTCAAGGTTCAGCTTTAGCCCCTACTTTGTTTCTTCTCCACATCAATGACCTCCTCTCTAGCACATCCAACCCAATTCACAATTACGCGGACGACAGCACCCTTTACTCAAATATACAATATCCTAAGCCTGTTTCTTTAGCCCAACTAGATGAGGATCGCAGACTTATGGAGGATTCTGTCTCCGTGGATCTCCAAAGAATATTAGACTGGGGAAGTAGAAATCTTGTACAATTCAACCCCACCAAAACTCAGTCTTGCTGTCTTACTCATAAGAGATACACCAGCCCTAGACCCATCACAATGAACAACCAACTTATCCAAAGTAATGAGTCCTTTTCATTTCTTGGCATTTATGTGGATCGAGGTCTCAATTGGCACCAACATGTCACTTCATTTGCAGAATCGGCTGCTAAGAAACTAGGCTTCCTCTTCCGGGCTCGCAGATACTTTTCACCAGCTAATCTCTATACTTTATATACTTCACAAATAAGGCCAAACCTCGAATACTGCTCCCACATCTGAGGTGCCGCTGCCGCTTCTACACTCGCTATCCTAGACTCCATTCAGAAGAGAGCTATACGGTGACCCTACACTCACCCAAAGGCTGCCATCCCTTGCCCACCGACGTGCCGTTGGTGACCTCTCTCTCTTTTATAGATATCTGCACGGGCAGTGCTCAGAGGAGCTTTCTTCCATAGTTCCTCCACCTGCTGCCCCCAACAGATCTACCAGGGGAATAGAGCGAATGCATCCTTTTACTGTCCAGGTCTCCAGACATAGAACATCTTGTTATGCCCGCTCTTTTGTCCCGAGGACTTCCAAGTTATGGAATTCTTTGCCGGCACATGTTTTTCCTTCTCCTCCGCACCTCCAAACCTTCAAGTCCAGAATTAACAAGTTGCCCCTTTCCTCTTTGTCGACACCCACGGTACGATAGTATTTAGGCAGTAAGCCCTCGTGGTGTGTTGTCGAAATTAAAAAAAAAAATGAAAATGCCGTCTGATTTCAATTGTCAATGCAGCATTATTCCACGAGATTTAAATTTAGAATATAGCTGACGTATTCCCGCGCCACTCTATCATTGGTCGAGAGTCATCAGACAACCCATCTAATCTATAAGCCTTGAATGATGCCCTTGTTTTTACGGGCATTGAAGATATAACAAAAATATTTTGCACTGCGTCCACAGAATATAGATAGTAGATTATCTCAGCACTGCTGTCAGAGTAAATATATGATCTGTGGATTAAGGACTGTTCAGTTGTCTGTTGCCATGGTAGTTGATCCAGAATCACAGTTAAGTCGAGCTTAAATAATTTGTGAAACCGGCGGTAAGTGTTATTAAGACACAAAAATCTGTATAATTAATAACACTGTAGACTGATCACATAAGCAATCAATAATATTACACTTTCTGAACAAAAATGTAATGACACATAATAAAAAACTCTGGGCGTAACAAGTGCGTTATGGACGTGAATTTTCATTAAAATGTTTTTAGTTACAAATATGTCGCTCTAATGCGAGCAGGCATCAATTTGGTTACCGGTATAACCTATATAGTAGAAACAATGTACCATATTTTATCAAAATTATTATTTGAAAATGTACAAAAATTTTCCGAAAATAAACTTTTAATGTTTCTGAGAAAACTGGTCTCCCAGCCAATGAACCTTAAGTTAATAGCAAATTGAGTTATTGAAGTTTGAAACATTTAATAAAAATTTGCAACCAAAACGCCCTTGTGGCGTCCATACAAAAATTTTCCGAAAATAAAGTTAAATGTTGGTTTCCTAACCAACAAAACTTACATCAATAGCAAATTGAGTTATTGAAATTTGGAGGACTTAATGAAAATTTGCTACCAAAACGCACTTACTGCGTCCCGATTTGTTCTTACAAACATGCATCATCATATTTCGATAAAAAATGCTAAAATGCAGTAACAAATTTGTTCTACTAAAATGAGCGAAAAATTATAGACCGTTGAACCATAAACTTTACCAAACCTACAGTGAAAGCATCAACTTAACTAAACCGACAGCTAAAACATCAGAGAAAGGGTCTATTTGAAATGAATTTTCTGTAAACATTTTAGTAAAATGAAGAGCAATGACGGTTGAATCTGAAACTTAAGGGTTCTCAGAACACTTTTCTTGCAACATTTTCTTTTCACAAGCCGTATATGTTTCAAACACTGCCAATTTTGACATTTTAGATTGCGAGTTTGACGTTTTAAATTGCGAGTTTGTCGTTCGGAGGATAACTCCAAAATTTGTTGCTTTAGCTGCCCGCAACTTTTTTGTCCTTAAACTTAGAGACCTAAATTTTGGTACATGGTTCACCATTTATAATGCAAATACGCGTTCCAAATTTGGTTGCCCTCACTTTGTTATTTCCGGAAATATGAATTCTTTTTGAAAGAAAACACAAAATTTTCCAGGAAAACCTGATCCGATTTTCCTGCCTAACGAACTTATCTAAGCCACATTCAAAAGGAAGGTACTCAACAAATTTGATTAAGATCGGTCTATTATTTTTTGAGTTATCGGTACAATATATATATATATATATATATATATATATATATATATATATATATATATATATATATATATATATATATATATACAGGGTAATTCATAAGTGGTGACCAAAAATGAAACCCCATGTTCTTTGAACAATTCTAGTGAGGGTATGTCCTATAAAAATTTTTCCTACAATGCTTCATTAAAAAGATACAGGGTGTTGAAGTTGAATTTCAAAAAATAAAATTTCCCAATTTTTTAAAAAGTAGCACATATATTTTGCTGAAACTTCGCATGTTTAGGCTGTTATAAAAGGCGAGTATTCTACCATAACAATTGAATCGGCTAATCCAGCAGTGGCGCGCGTACCCACATGTCATTGGTTATCCTTCAAGAAAAATACGGGTACGCCAATGATATTTTTTAATTTTTTTTATTTTTTGAATCTTACTTTCATTCGTGAACAAAATGACTTTCCTGATAATTTTCTATACGACGCTTATTTTACGAGTAAGCAATGAATCAGATAAGTGTTTTAGAGCACAGTTCATGATTTTTAACCAGTCGTTGTTTGGTAGAAAATCGCAATGATACACTTTTATCAGGCTTATAGTAATTTATTTATTACACTAAATGTTCAAAAATGCCTCCATTGGCCTGAATACATGCACCACATCTTTTTAATATGGAAAATTAGTGTCTTGAGGATTCATTGTTGGTTGAATATGACTAAAAGCATTATTTATCAGTTGTTGTAGCTGCTCTGGTGTATTTATTTGTTCACTGTAGACCAGTCGCTTAAAATCACCCCAAAGATAGAAGTCAAGTGCATTTAAGTCCGGTGATATTATAGGCCAATGTATTGGTCCAGTTCTGACAATCCATCTTTCATTATAATGTTCATGTAGCCATGTAACAACGTTTCGACTATGATTCGCTGGTGCATCGTCATGCTGGTACCACATTATATCTCTTGTTGCTAGTGGAATGTCATCTAGAATGTTTTTTACACGGTTTTCTGGGAGCGCTAAGTACGAAGATCCATTTAAACGTTGTGGCAGGACTTCCATGAACAGTGATCCGTTAAAAATACCACACCATAAATTAATGGAAAATCTATGTTGAAATGTGCGAGTCCTTGTTGCATGTGGATTTTCCAATGACCAGACATGCTCATTATGAGAATTATAAATACCATTTCTTGTAAATGTTGATTCGTCAGACCAAAAGATTAGATTAGGGAATAAGATATTTTGATTGTTCATTTTCAACATCCATTCACAAAAGACTCGTCGATGCACATTATCTCCAGGTAGAAGGCAATGAACATTCTGTCGATGATATGGCTGTAAGGCTTCTCGATGTAAAGTTCTCCAAACAAAGCTTTGAGAATATTGTACCTGCGTGGCAATCCTCCGAGTACTTGTAGAAGGTTGATCCATCACTGCATCCACCACCCTCTCTTCCTCTTCAAGTTGATGTTGTCTTCTACCATTAGCTCTAGCGTCAGGACGTTGTCCAATACCGCACTGCCGAAGTCTTGAAAACGAGAGAAAAAACCCTTGGTGTAGGTTGACGACGAGTGGGAAACCTCCGCTGATATTCCCGACAAGCAGCTAGAGCATTTCCATCAGCATATCCGTCGATAAAAATTATATCTGCATACTCTTCTGAGGTGTACTCCATTACAAGAAGTAAAAGAGTAGAAAATTTTGCAATTTTATAAAGTTTACCACTTACACCTATTTAAAATAATAACTTGTTAACCTAAGCGTCAAGTGACACTTAATGACAACTTTGGCAAACCAGACTACTAGTTACTAAAATACAACAAAGATAATCGTCGTACAAAAAATTATCAAGACATTAAATTTTCCATATAAAAAAGATGTCTTGCGTGTATTCAGGCCAATGGAGGCATAAAAATGTATCATTGCGATTTTCTACCAAACAACGACTGGTTAAAAATCATGAACTGTGCTCTAAAACACTTGGCTGATTTATTGCTCACTCGACAAATAAGCGTCGTACAGAAAATTATCAAGAGAGTCATTTTGTTCACGAATGAACGTAATATTCAAAAAAAAAAGAAGAAAAAAACATCATTGGTGTACCTGTTTTTTTCTTGAGGGATAACCAATGACATGTGGGTACGCACAACAGCTGGATTAGCTGATTCAATTGTTATAGTAGAATACGCGCCTTCCATAACAGCCTACACAAGCGAAGTTTTAGAAAAAAAAATGTACTACTTTTTTAAAAATTGGGAAATTTTATTTTTTAAAATTAAACTTCAACACCCTGTATCTTTTTAATGAAGCATTATAGGAATTTTTTTATGGAAGATATCCTCTCTAAAATTGTTTAAGGAACATTTTTTTAAAGAAAATTCACTAAAAAAGAAAATTTGAATCACCAACAACTAATGGGCCAGCCTGTAATTGTAGAAAATTTTTTTAAGATGTAGTTCAAGACACCCTATAATTAATGTATAGAATTGTTTTTCGTATCTTGCATAAGGACGGATATATTGAGCATTAAAGATTTTTTACGAAAATTCGACAAAAATGATATACCATTAACCGATAAACTCTATAGCCAAAGCATCAGAGAAAGGGTCTATTTGAAATTAATTTTCCGGGAACATTTTAGTAAAATAAAGGACAATGACGATTGAAACTAAGGCTTCAGGCTTTGTAAAACATTATTCTTGAGACATTTTCCTTCCATAGCTCATATTAGTTTCAGGTTCATTGCCTAAATATTACCAATTTTGACGTTAAAATCGCGATTTTTGACGTTTTGAGGAAAACCCAAATATATTTTTCTTTAAATGCCTTTAACTTTTTTGTTCTTTAACCTAAATTTTGGTAGATCACCTACCTATAATGATGTAAACCCGCGCATGAAATTTGGTTGCCCTTACTTTGTTAATTCCGGAGACATAAAAATGTTTCGTTTTTTTTTCGAAAGAAAACATAAAATTTTCCGGGAAAACATCGGCGGATTTTCCTGGCTAACGAACTTGTCCACTTGCGAAAGGAGGGTACTTACCAAGTTTTATCAAAATCGATCCATTATTTTTTTAGTTATAGGTGTGGCACATAAATATATATATATATATATATATATATATATATATATATATATATATATATATATATATATATATATATATATATATATATAAACATATAAAGTCTGAAACCGACCTCGGATTTGGGTTCCAGGGATCCTAAATAGCGCTCGTTTGAAGAAATTTATTCAACATTCAAAAGTCGGGATCTCCCCATTGGTGAATTTTTTTTAAGAAAATTCACTAAAAGCACGAAAATAGATGAACTCATCACACAAATAAACATACAATTATAGTTGCAAATGAAAAACCAAAGTAAATGTTTGAAATGTGCTCCGTTTCCTTGGATGCAAAGACGTGTGCATTTAATAATATTGCACACAGTTGGAAGTCACTGTTGATATTATGACAAGTTACCATAGTTCTTGACTTCAGATTTTGTAGTGTAGACTGGCTTGTTGTAACTTGATTTTTTAGGTAGGTAGCCCTAAAGGAAATAAGCAAGACATATGTAGTCAGGTCACCTAGGAGGCCACTGCACAGGTCCACTAGTGCCAATCCAGTTGTTGTCAAAAACACACAACAAGAAAGTTTATCATTCGTGTATTATGAACTGGTGCACCGTCTTTTTGGAACCAAACAAAATTTATTTATTAAAAAAAAATTCCGGTAAAACACAATCTGCTGATACATTGTAACTATATATATATATATATATATATATATATATATATATATATATATATATATATATATATATATATATATATATATATATATATATATATATATATATATGATCGAAAAATTAAATATGGCGCCTATTTAAAAAAAAAGCTAACTCTCCCTGGTTACCAGCCTCGCGACTCAAAAAGTAACGAATTTAAACAAATCTCAAGATCACCATGGCAACCACAATGGCGGTTTATGCACCAGCACAAAAATTCAAGTTGATAAGCAATATAGTATTGGAGATATTGAAGAAAAAAAAGTTCGGGACGCAGCAAGTGTGTTATGGTAGTGAATTTTTATTTAAATGCTTCTTAATAAACTTATAAAGTTGAATTTTGAAACGTAGTAAGCTCTTTCCTAAGGCAACATATCTGCCAAGTGTCATCAAAATAACTATGTGCCAAATTTCATTAAAATAGCTTCGTAGTTTTCTGAGAAAAAATTTTTTTTTTGAAAGAAAACTAAAAATTTTCCCGGAAAGCCTGGTCGGATTTTCCTGGCTAACGAACTCATCCAAGCCATTAACAAAAGAAGAGCACTAGGTGAGTTTCATCGAAATCGGTTAATTCTTTTTAGAGTTATTGGTTGGATACCTATATATATATATATATATATATATATATATATATATATATATATATATATATATATATATATATATATATATATATATATATATATATATATATATATAACATAAAAATTGAAACTGACCCCGGATATGCGGTCGGGGGGTCCTAAATCGCGCTCATTTGAAAAAAATTTTGCAAAGTCTCACCATCGATACCTCTCTATTAGTGAATTTTTTAAAATAAAAATTCACTAAAAAAGAACATCTTTTAGTATTTTGCTTAAAGCTAGAAAGGAATTTTCTTTTTAATCTAAATTAATTAGGTACCTTTGAGTTGCCCTTGTAATTGTGCAACCTATGTTTCATTTAACTGGGTTTGCATCTCTTACGGTTTTGGAGATCGCAATGATGTGGAGGGTTAAAATGCTGCACCTGTATATACAGCCTGGTCCAACAGTGCGTTCAAGTTCAATATATCCTAAAAAAATTGGAACAAAAGTTGTAGGTACTAATACTAGCTACAAACTAAAATTATTTTTCCATATACAGGGTGTTGCACAAGTTGGATACAACACAAACTACACTTTTTTTAAAATGGTCCATACTGGATATTGTATCATTTTGGAATTCCTTTTGTTTTGTCGATTTTTCCAGTGTATATTTCTTGGGGTCCATACAGAGTCGTCCAAAAGTTATGGTCACTTTTCTAAAACATCACAGGCATATTTTACGGTTTGTACTCTCATTAGTATGTCAGCATGCAACATTCTATCATGCAAAAATCTGAAAAAGTGTTCTTCTTTCAATTTCAATCAATACAGAAAGAATTCCTTGAAAACAGTATACATGGTGAGTAAAAACACCGGAGTCAAGTCTTCTCGAGAAATTCAAAAGGAACATCAATATTATAATCAATTTCGATACAGCAAAAAATGTTCTTTCCGTTTCGTGAAGTATTCCCTATACCTAAAACCAGCATTTACTGAGATTAAGGTGTTTTTTTTTTTAAGAAAAAAGGTACATTTACACACAGAAACGAATTAGTGTATTATATCGTAACTATGCAGACTAAGCAATGTATTGAATTACTTGTCAATCATTAACTTAAACTATCGAGTAGTTATTTTCTCGTATTTGAATTATAACAAGACGCTAAAATAAATTTCTCTCAACAGGAAGTGATTGATATCATTTTTGTGTTAGGGGCAAGTAACAAAAAGTATTTATTCGCGACAAGATTCTACCATGAGAAATATCCCAATAGAAGACAACCACACAGAAGCCTTTTGAAAGACTGATGCGACGCTTTGATCAAATGGGGCCCATGGGATACAAGCAGACTGAGAGAACCAAGCCTGTTTTGACGAAGAGAAAGCGTTAATAGTAAATTTGAAAGTGATAGAAGACCCTCATATCAGCTCATGAAAAATAGCAAGGGAATTTTTTTATTTAATTTCAACAACACACCACGAAGGCTTAAGGCCTAAATACTATCGTACCGTAGGTGTCGACAAGGAGGAAAGAGGCAACTTGTTAATTCTGGACTTGAAGGTTTGGAGGTTCGGGGGAGAAGGAAAAATATGTGCCGGCAAGGAGTTCCACAACTTGGAAGTCCTCGGGACAAAAGAGCGGACATAACAAGATGTTCTATGTCTGGTGACCTGGACAGTAAAAGGGTGCATTCGCTCTGTTCCCCTGGTAGATCTATTGGGGGCAACAGGTGGAGGAACTATGGAAGAAAGCTCCTCTGAGCAGTGCCCATGCAGATATCTATAAAAGAGAGAGGGGTCACCAACGGCACGACGGTGGGCAAGGGATGGCAGCCTTTGGGTGAGGGTATGGTTACCGATGAGACGTATAGCTCTCTTTTGAATGGAGTCCCCAGGATAGAGAGTGTAGAAGCGGCAGCAGCGCCCCAGATGTGGGAGCAGTATTCGAGGTTTGGTCTTATTTGTGAAGTATATAAAGTATAGAGATTAGCTAGTGAAAAATATTTGCCTAATTTCTTAGCAGCCGCTTCTGCAATTGATGTGACATGTTGGTGCCAATTGAGATTTCGATAGGGCTGGTGTATCTCTTATGAGAAAGAAAGCAAGACTGTGATTTGGTGGGGTTGAATTGTACAAGATTTCTACTTCCCCAGTCTAATATTTTTTGGAGATCCGCGGAGATAGAACCCTCCATGAGCCTGCGATCCTCATCTAGTTGGGCTAAGGAGACAGGCTTAGTGTATTGTATATTGGAGTGGAGGGTGCTGTCGTCCGCGTAACTGTGAACTGGGTTGGATGTGCTAGAGAGGAGGTCATTGATGTGGAGAACAAACAAAGTAGGCGCTAAAGCTGAACCTTGAGGAACTCTTGCATTAATTGGATACAGTTTAGAGGAATGGCCATCCACGACAACAGAAATGCTCCGGTTGGAGAGGAAATTTGCTGTCCACGTACAGAGTTTTGGTGGTAGGCCATAGGCCGGTAGTTTATTAAGTAGCGCTGCGTGCCAGACCTGGTCGAATGCTTTGGATATGTCTAGAGCGACAATCTGGGATTCACCGTGTAGTTCCATAGACTTGTGCCAAGGATGGGTGACAAAGGAAAGGAGGTTGGCAGTTGATCTGCGCTGACGGAATCCATACTGCCTGTCAAGAAATTTTAGTAATTCGGTGTTTATATACTTTTCCATCACTTTAGAGATGACTGAAAGGAGAGAAATAGGCCTGTAGTTGCTAGGAAGCGCTTTCGATCCTTTCTTGGGGACGGGTTATACTCGAGCAGTTTTCCAGTTACTAGGGAATATGCCTCTATTGTAAGATGTCTGAAACAGACGAGTCAGGACAGGAGCAAGTTCTGCTGCGCATTTTTTGAGAACAATTGCTGGGATCTCGTCAAGGCCAGAGGCTTTCCTGGTATTAAGAGAAGAGAGCATCTTTCGTACCTTTCTAGTTTTGAAAATGATATCCGTCATTTTATGCGCGACATTGGGGACTGTTGGTAGTTGAACATTCGGAGGTGGGTTGAGAGTAGAATTGCCGGCGAACAACGAGGCAAAAAGCTCAGCCTTGCCCAGGGCGGTAGAAACAATTTCATCCCCTGAGACAAGAGGTGGGAGCGTGCTCTTGCAGAAATTATTCCCAATAGAATTAGCAAGAGTCCAGAAGGGTTTACTGCCGCTGGAGCTTAAGAGGACTTTGTTTTTGATGTGGTTATTAAACGAGTTTTTTGCCTCAGAAAGAATGCGTACATAGCGGTTTCTTGCGTCGTTAAATGCTTGACGGTTTTCTTGACTGGGATTGTGTAGAAGCTTTTTGTGCGCTTTGACATTTTCAAGTCTGGCCTTGTCACAGGATTTAGAGAACCAGGGCTTTTGAGTGGCTGCAGAGGTTTTCTGTGTACGTGGAATAAATAATACCATGCCAGCTTGGATAATTTCGGTGACGTTTTGTGAGATATCAGAGGGGTCAGGATGAGAGACGCAGACAGACACCCATGGAAAGGAGGAAAACTAATCTCGCATTTCGTCCCAGTTCGCGGAGTTGTAGTGCCAAACGATACGTGGGTGTGATGACTGTGTGACCTCGGGTTGTATTGCGCAGGAAGCAGTGACCATGCCGTGGTCTGAGCGACCCAGGGGGGCAGTGACTGATATCTTATAGCAGTCAGGATTTGTAGTAAGAAAGAGATCCAAGGGATTTGAGCTGTGTGTTGGGGTGCGAGGAAAGTAAGTAGGTTGCTGAACCATATTGGCTAAAGAATTGCTGACTGCAAAGGCCTCCGCTGCTCTTCCTTGTGGATCGGTTTTTGAAGATCCTAGCCATTCCTTATTATGGACATTGAAGTCACCAAGAATAGTGACCTCGGAGGAAGGATATTCAGAAATCAGATGGTCGGTTTTTTCAGAAAGGTAGTCAAAGAGCTGGACAAAGTTGTTGTCAGAAGGTGACCGGTAAATGCAACAGATGAATTTAGTTGCAGCCCTGAGAGAGAGTTTTATCCATAGTATGTCTTTTCTTCCACCTTCTAAATTGGGGAGTCTGGTGCAGGGTAGATTGCTACGGACGTACACGCACACGCTTTCATGTAATCTAAAAGAAGTAAGGAGCTCATACCCGGGAAATTAAGGTGATTAGTGGCTGTTTTGAGTTTCGGTCAAGAAGAGGAGTTGGGGCCTATTAGCCTGCAGGAAATGGTGGACGGAGTTCAGGTTAGAATTTAGGCCACATATATTCGAGAAGGATATTGTAAATCTCGATGCTGGCACCCCCTGTACACCACTCTCCCGGAGATCCGAATGGTGGGGTATTTTGCCTCCGGAATCTTTTGTACAAGGAGGAGCCATCATCATTTTTGTTTATAAGGGAAACCGACTCATACACCAGAACCGAAAACGTCCGTTGGGATTTCACCGGCCCCTTGATGCACGGGGTGGTACCTCATCGGGTGTGAAAAAATCCTTTACTATCACGTAAAGGAAAATTCCACTACCACCTACCATATTGCAAGTATACCACACCAGCCAACTATTAAAGAGCTGACCAGCTCTGGAACTTGCTTGATATCAGTAAAACCTATGTTTTACGAATTTGACGTAAAAACACATTTTACACATACCATATTCAACTCCTCCAAGAACCGTACAATGATGATCATCAAAGTGACTATCATTCTGTCACTGCGTACAGCAACAAATCCAAAGGGATACAAGATTCTTCAACTTTGTATTGTACACTGATGAAGCAACATTTCATAAGAAGCGACATGTCAACAGACATAGCTTTCACCACTATTCTACTGAGAACCCTCACTTTACGCACACGGCTATCAAAATAGGTGGGCTCTTAACGACTGCGGTGCAATTACTGACAATTTTGTCTTCGGTCCGCATTTCTTTGAGGAACGGCTCACTGCACAGCGATATTCAGTTTCTAAGAGAATATCTTGGAACAACTGCCTGTTAGCATACCTGATCATATGTGGTTTATGCTTGATACAACATTCATGCTTTTCTTAACATTTTCAAGAACGGTGGATTGGGGAAGGAGGGCCGAACGCATCGCGGCCTAGGTCACCTGATCGAACAAAAACGGACTCTTTTTATAAGGTTATGTAAAAAAATTAAGATGTTTAAGTAGGCTAGAATCCGTGTTATATTTGTTAATATTAATTTAAGTGTCTTACGAAACGCTAACTATTCTTTTGAAACTCGCTTACACTTATGTCCTGAGCTGACACTTAATTAACTCGTTTTCACTGTTTTTTTTTTGTAGTTGTTATATCATTGTTATCATAATTTGCTGTGATTTGATACATTCCAATTTAACCCTTAAGATTTATTTTCATATCACAATATTACTAAATCGAATAGTCTTTAATTTATACTGGTTAAATTTTTACATTAAATTTTTTTTTCTGGTTATTATTAGTGACTTTTTCATTTAAAAAAAACCCTAATAGGGGGGTATCGATGGTGAGGCTTTGCAAAAATTTCTTCAAATGTCCATCCGATAACATAAAAAATAACTAACAAATTTCGTTTAAACTCGGCAAGTGTCTTTCTTTTAATAATGGCTTGGATGAGTTCGTTAGCCAGGAAAATCGGACAGGGTTTTCCCAAAAAAAATTGAGTTTTCTTTCGAAAAAACATTTTTTCTCCGAAACTTACAAAGCTGTTTTAATGAATTTTACTAAATATATTGCCTTGGGAGAGACCTTACTACTTACCAAAATTCAACTTTGTAAGTTTATAGAAAAGTGAAATTTTCAAATTTTGAATTTTTTTTTGAAAATTTTTAATGAAGTTTGGTAGATATCTTGCCTAAGGAAAGACCTTACTACGGCCCAAAACTAAACTTTGTAGGTTTATAGAAAATTGAGATATTCAAGTTTGAAACATTTAATAAAAAATCAGTATCATAACGCACTTGTTGCGTCCCGAAATTTTTTTATTTCAGGAATACTTTTTCTGCATGCTTTTGTACATTGATAACAATACATTCTTTAAGGAATATGTCAGAGTTGAAACAATCCGGCATTTGCAAGTTTTCTGAGATAAGAAAACGAGGCCGGAATAAGTACAAGGTTTTGAGAAGTAGTGACCGTAAATCTTAATACAATTCTTCATATGCCCCAACAGACCGTTAATAATCAAATCGAAAGATGTCTAGACCTTTTAGTGAATTTTTATTTTAAAAAATTCACTAATAGAGAGATATCGATGGTGAGACTTTGCAAAAATTCTTTCAAATGAGTGCAAACTAGGACCCCTAGAACCCATATCCGGGGTCAGTTTCAATTTTTATATGTTTATATATATATATATATATATATATATATATATATATATATATATATATATATATATATATATATATATATATATATATATATATATCCGTCTGATAACTCAAAAAATAATTAACCGATTTTGATTATACTTGGCAAGTGCCTTTCTTTTATTAGTGGCTTGGATGAGTTCGTTGGCCAGAAAAATGAGACGGGGTTTTCCGGGAAAATTTTAAGTTTTCTTTCCAAAAAAAATTTTTTCTTCGAAAGTAACAAAGCTGTTTTAATGAAATTCACTACATATGTTGCCTCAGGAGAGATCTTACCACGTACCAAAATTAAACTTTGTAAGTTTATAGAAAATTGAGTTATTCAAATTTTAAATTTTCTTTCGAAAACAATTTTTTTCTCCGAAAATTACAAAGTTATTTAAATGAAATTTTGTGGTCATCTTGATTTAGGAAAGACCTTACTACGTGTTAAAAATAAATTCTCTAAGTTTATAGTAAATTGAGTTATTTAAATTTGAAGCATTTAAAAAAAATCACTACCATAACGCACTTGCTGCGTCCCGAGTTTTTTCTTAAAAGACACCCAATATCTCAGTAAGCACTGTCTTTAGGTATAGGCAATACTTCATGAAACTGAAAGAACATTGGTGATGTATCGAAATTGATTATAATATACAGGATGTTCCGTTTGCATTTCTCTATAAAACTTGACTGCAATGTTTTTACTCACTCTGCATACTGTTTTCAAGGAATTCTTTCTGTATTGATTGATTTTGAAAGAAGCACACTTTTTTAGAATTTTGGCATGACAGAGTATTGCAAGATGACATATTAATGAAGATACAGACCGCCAAATGTGCCTCTGATGTTTTATAAAAGTGGCCATAACTTATGAAGGATTCTGTATAAACCCCAACAACTATACACTGGATGAGTCGGTACAACAAAAGTAATTAAAAAATGAAACGATATACAGTGTGTACCATTTGAAAAAAGTGAAGTTCGAGTTGTATGTAACTTATGCAACAATATATAGGGTGTTCCATTAAGAAAATGACATTCACGTGATATTTTATTTATACAACATCCTGTATATACAGAGTTTAGTATTAGCTACAAAAATATGGACATAAAATTAAAGCAGACGTGTGCGAGCGTTTAAAAAAATAACGTACTCATCAGAGGTAGTCCATACGTTTCTTTTATACTGCATATCCCATATATATATATATATATATATATATATATATATATATATATATATATATATATATATATATATATATATATATATATATATATATATATATATATATATATAGGGTGTTCCAGATAACTATATGGGAATTTTGCTAACGGTAAAATATACAATTTTGGTCAAATGGAAAAAAACTTGTGCTATTCCGATCCTAATCAGATTCTGTATCGAAATTAAAAGTATCTGCAGCGGTTTTGAAAATATCCAGCGAAAACTGAAAATTGTGTTTTTCGAAAAATTTAAATATTTTCGCCATATTGTAAACAAGTTTAATAAAATTTTGTAGTTTTGTAGTGGCCGCTACCGTCAATCGAATAACCTTACGAATTTTTTCTAGGCCTTTAGTTTTTCGCAACCATAGACAATTTTGTTATTTATAATGGCCGCCCCATTGGATCTATACATCATTAGATAGAGCATAAATAGAGCTTTTGAGTCATGTATAATAAGCTTATCTTTGGATAACGGAAAATGTAAATTTATTTAAAAAAAAAACAGTTTTTCACTTACTTGATTGTGAAACCAAACCAAAGCTTTGGCCAAAAAATAATGCAACTTCTTAAAAGTTATCTTTTATTTGTGATACTTAAGTTAATAACTGGAACAGTATTGATGGTGAAACTTAAAAAAAAACTAAAAACCGATGACAAGGCATTGAATTAAAGTAAATTAAAATGAATGTTCGAAAATTCCACCGTTGTTTTTACTGCACGTCCTGCATCGATGGATTAGACATACATGCATCTTTAACCATTTGGCCAGGCATTTCTTCTATGGCTTGAACAACTGCTGCCTTTAGTTCTTCTACCGTATTATGAGGAGTACAATAAAGTGTATCCTTTAAGTATCCCCAAATGCAAAAATCGTAAGGTCCGGCGAGTGAGCAGGCGAGGCAACCGGACCTCGAGTTCCGATCTAGTTATTTCCATGTTGCTGATTTAAATAGTCAGTTATAATTGTTGCATTATATATAGGCGCTCTTGCTGAAACCATACGTTCGCTACTTCTTGATCAGGCAAATTTTCTAAAGTTTGGTCGGCGCAATTTTGTACTAATTTAAGATATCGAGGAGCAGTCAAATTATTGTGAAAAATGTTAAAAAATAGGGGTCGGTTAGCTATACATTAACACCTTGATGGTGCACTTTACGATTTAAGAACGTGTGTCTGTTAAATTTCCCGCAGTTTGTAGATCTGATTTCATCAGAATCTTAAGCGGAAATAGCGGATCGTCTTGGCATTTCTCTACGAACCAATTGCAAAACAATATTCTTCTTTCTAAGTCACCATCTCGGAGTTCTTGACTAATGTGCGTTTTATATGGATGATACTTATATTTTTAAGAATTCTCTAAGCAGTTGATTTATACACTTCAACATTATTTTCCAGTTGACGAAGATTGTCGATGACACACTGCAAAATAAGATTCTCTTATTCGATTGTGTTTTTTTAAAGAAACCATAGATAATTAAATTATTTCTAAACATTCTGAAGGTCGATAAACCTGGTTTCCGTCTTTCTGGATATGGCTGAAACTACATATCTTGAACTCGTTGAGCGTTCCTATGGCACAAAATAAAACAATCATACATGTCCACTTTTTCGCAATTTGAAAACCTTTCCATATTATATTTTATTTGTAGTGTAACTCAAAAAATGTCACATTTATATGACAAGCTTTAAAACTTTTAAAAGATAGAAGCTAATAAATGACAATGTTTTGACAGATACTTACCTACCTATGACATAAAACACAATTACGTCATTTGGTTTCACAACGAAGTAAGTGAAAAATTGTTTCTGTAATAAATTTACATTTTCCATCATCCAAAGATAGGCCTGTTTTACATAACTTAGAAGCCCTATTTATGCTAACATAACGCACTTGCTGCGTCCAGACTTTTTTCCTATTTAACCAAAATCGTATCTCTTAGCGTTTCGGAAATCCCCATGTACTTACTTTTATCTAGGACATCCTGTATAAATATATATGTATATATATATATATATATATATATATATATATATATATATATATATATATATATATATATATATATATATATATATATATATATATATATATATATATATATATATATATATTTGTTTTTTGGTAATAATTTTACGACGTATTTATAAGTCGTTATGAAAATTGGTACAGAGTTAAAGCTTCAGGCAAGAAATGCTATTTTGCTTTTTATTTTACATTTTGTTACAGAGGGCACCACATGCGGTGTCCCTGATGATTAAATTGGGTCATTTTTTTTTGGCAAAACTTTTGAGTAATTTTGATTGTAAAACATGATATCAACATCATTTTTGTGTCAAATTGTTGTAACATTGTGAGATGTACGTACGTTCTAAGAGGCTGGCTACCATAGCCGTATTATTTTATAGGTGTGTTCTCGCTGTAACTAGTACACCGTACTGACGAGCTGTAATTAAAGCGAAACCGGTCTGCAGTTCTAATTATGATGAGAATACATGTAGCCTTACATAACATTGTTATACTTGTTTCAAATTGATGATTGCAATCGTTTTCGTGAAAAACGCAGTTGAACAATTCAGAGCCTCGGAAAGGAATTTCAAATAATACTTCATTTATGAACAGTGTGCCTTGGGCTGTCAGATAATTTTTGTTAGTTAATGTCATTTATTGTAACTGCATTATTTTTGTTCTGTCAGTTTATTAAACAGTTGTACATTTAAAGAAATCAACCAACTTATGAAACTTTTGCAAACCCATATCATCGTTTGGGCGAAACAGAGTAATTCCGCAATAAAAATTAGGAAGGTCGTCCGAACCAAATAACACCGAATCAAAAAGATGAAATTTTGGTTTGAGCCGAAGAGAGTATTGAAGTAAGTACACGCCGTATATCGGCAGCAAATTAGTGATCATTTTTAATGAAAACTTTCTCCGGGTCGTGAATTCAGGATTGTCGATTTTTTCTACAAGAATTCGCTAAAACATAACTCCAATTAACTTTTTAGTTCTAAGTTAAGACAGCAAATTTGTATTTGTATTTAGAAATGTTACAAGTGTCCGTTGTGGTAACGTATTGTCAAGCCAGGGCAAATTTTCTTTGCCTGTATTAATATGACATGGCTCACAACGCCAGGAAAATCATAATTAGTAGCAATCGTATGTAGCTAGAATTTAGCATCCTGCTTAAGTTTTTATACTTTGGATATATTTTTGTAAAACTAACGTATCATTTAATTTCAGAAAAAGCTTCATGATTTAAAAACAACAACACCTGCACCTACAACGACAGAGGCACCAGAACCTACAACCACAGCTAAGCCTGAAACTGAGCCTCCTACACCCGAGCCTACTACATCCGAGCCTGAGCAGCCTACAGACGAGCCTGATACTACAGAAGAGCCTGATGCGACCACACCTGAAACTACTACTCCACAAAGCTCAGAAGAGGAACCGGAACCGACACCTGAGCCATCACCTAAGCCACCTGTTGGAAATAATTATCTGTGCCTAATTTTCGCATGGTTGTTACCAGACGTATTCTGTATTGAATTTTGATAATTTATTACCACGTCAACTGAAGTTAAATAAAATACTATATACCACCAGGGTTGCTTCTCTTCTATTATTATTATTCTTAAAAAACATGGTGGTAAATTTTCATAAAAATGTTCTTAGTGTCAAATATTATGCCTTTTTTAATAAAAGGAAATAAATTTGGCTTAGGTATAACCTTTATAGTAGAAACAATGTAGGTAAAATATTAAACTAGAACCACTTAATTTTTTGGAAAAATACAGGAAGATTTCCAAAATAAGCTTTATATGTTTCCGAAGAAACTGGTCAGATTTTCCTGGCCAATGAACCTCTTCAAGCTGCTTTACACAGCTGTCAAGATATAAATATTCATAAAGAACTTTTTCAGAAGGATTAAAAAAAAATGAAAATCTGCAAACAATTTCTTTTACGAAATTTGCCATTCTTGGATTGGAATTTTATTATATTTGTTTGATCAATCTTTGGCTTACATTTGTTAACACACTGTACCTGTTTTTCAAATTGTTTTATTTTTAAAGAATTTACTCCACTAGTCTTTTTATTGATTTTTCATACAATTCACTAATGAGCGATCCTGACTTTTAAATTTTGAAAAAAAATCTTCAAATGTGCGCGTTCTAAGACCACCTACAACCCCCATTTTGAGGTCAGGTTTAATTTTTATATGTTTATATATATATATATATATATATATATATATATATATATATATATATATATATATATATATATATATATATATATATATACAGAAAGATTTCCGCGGTCTTTAATGTGAGACATGCTTGGTTCTCGGGTTAAACCGCGTCCAGAATTAATGGAAACTCGACGTTTCGGCTCCTGTTTTGGAGCCATTTTCAAGAGGTAAAGGAAATATGTAAGGACACTCTAAGGCCTCAATCTGCCTACTCCTTAGAGTGATGGACAAAGGTGGGTAAAGGAAATATGTAAGGACACCCTAAGGCCTCAATCTGCCTACTCCTTAGAGTGGTGGACAAATGTGGGTAAAGGAAATATGTAAGGACACTCTAAGGCCTCAATCTGCCTACTCCTTAGAGTGATGGACAAAGGTGGGTAAAGGAAATATGTAAGGACACTCTAAGGCCTCAATCTGCCTACTCCTTAGAGTGGTGGACAAAGGTAGGTAAAGGAAATATGTAAGGACACTCTAAGGCCTCAATCTGCCTACTCCTTAGAGTGGTGGATAAAGGTAGGTTGGGTTGTTGTAGCTCGATTACGGGGCCTCAATCTGCCTACTCCCCAAATCTCGCTGGAGATCGTCTGTGAGGTCTCAGTGTGTTCAACCCTAGGCCTCAGAGAGATCTGGCAGTTCGTTGCAAGTCTTGTCTTATATAGGTCGTTTCGTCTACCTGTTGCGTCATCAGTGAAAGTAGTGGGGTCACCGTCAATTAAGTGGGGGGATAATGATGCAACAAAATTGTCTGTGGAAGTCATTTCCGTTTTTTGTGTTTGCAAAGAAGATATAATAGGTTTCCAAGTAGTCGGAAGGCGAAGACCATCATCTCTCTTATTTAAACAATCGGGACGTTTTTCAATCTCGATTGCTTCGCGGATAATTCTCGTTTTGAAATTGTAAACCGGTGCTATTGTTTTGGCATTATCGAAGTCTATTTTTGTGCCCTGTATGAATATGATGCATGGCCAGCGCCGATGAGGGGTCGGATTTTCTAACTGCGAGGGTGTGTTCGTATATTCTATTGTGGATGCGTCTGTTTGTTTGTCCTACGTAAGTTCGGGAACAGTCGGAACAAGGAATTTCGTAAACTCCGTGGGATTCGTTTGGAATCGTATCCTTGGGAGTTTTTATAAGATTTGATAGTTTTTGGTCTGTTGTGAATACGGTTTTGATATTATGGGTTCTGAAAATTCTGCTGATTTTGTCGGTGACACCTTTAATGTATGGTAAAAACGCTGTGTGTTGTTGTGTGGACGCTGTTTGTTCTTGTTGTGGTGTAGTGGTTTGTTGTTGTGCGTTTCTAATGTTTCGTAGTATGTGATTGTTGTCGTATCCGTTTTCTAGCAATGTCTGTCTTAAAAAGTTTAATTCTGTCTGTTTGTTGTTTTTGTCCGTTAGTCTAAGGGATCGTGTTACTAATGTTCGAACAACGGAATTTAGTTGCGATGGGTGATGGTGAGATTGGGCGTTAAGATACCGATTAGTGTGGGTTGGTTTTCGGTAGACAGTGTAAGAAAATCCTCTGACTGGGTTTTTAGTGATGCGTACATCTAAGAAAGGCAAAGAAAAATTATTTTCCATTTCCATGGTGAACTGGATTTGGGGGTTGATGTTATTTAGGTAAGAAAGGAATTCGTCTAGAGATTCTTTGCAAACACACAAAACGGAAATGAATTCCACAGACAATTTTGTTGCATCATTATCCCCCCACTTAATTGATGGTGACCCCACTACTTTCACTGATGACGCAACAGGTAGACGAAACGACCTATATAAGACAAGACTTGCAACGAACTGCCAGATCTCTCTGAGGCCTAGGGTTGAACACACTGAGACCTCACAGACGATCTCCAGCGAGATTTGGGGAGTAGGCAGATTGAGGCCCCGTAATCGAGCTACAACAACCCAACCTACCTTTATCCACCACTCTAAGGAGTAGGCAGATTGAGGCCTTAGAGTGTCCTTACATATTTCCTTTACCTACCTTTGTCCACCACTCTAAGGAGTAGGCAGATTGAGGCCTTAGAGTGTCCTTACATATTTCCTTTACCCACCTTTGTCCATCACTCTAAGGAGTAGGCAGATTGAGGCCTTAGAGTGTCCTTACATATTTCCTTTACCCACATTTGTCCACCACTCTAAGGAGTAGGCAGATTGAGGCCTTAGGGTGTCCTTACATATTTCCTTTACCCACCTTTGTCCATCACTCTAAGGAGTAGGCAGATTGAGGCCTTAGAGTGTCCTTACATATTTCCTTTACCTCTTGAAAATGGCTCCAAAACAGGAGCCGAAACGTCGAGTTTCCATTAATTCTGGACGCGGTTTAACCCGAGAACCAAGCATGTCATATATATATATATATATATATATATATATATATATATATATATATATATATATATATATATATATATATATATATATATATATATTTAGCTAAGGTACATATGTACACTCACAATTACTTAAAACACGGCCAAATTAGGTAATAAGTGTATAAATATTAAATTTCCCAGCGAAGGAGTTAAGGAAACGCCAAGTAGACAGAGTCAATTGTTTCACGAAACCAGCGAATATGGTTTCGCCAACAGAAACGACTTAAATTTAAATCATATCATAACAGATAAATACTTTTCTCACACCAATGAACTTGACCTAGTGAATCATATACTTAATGCAGATATATCAACGCATAGAAATGAAACAGCGAAAGGTTATACAGATGGATTATTTAATTGCAATGCTGAAAACCTTACGTCCGCAGCCAGACCAGCAAAACAACATTACAAGCAGAGCGGATTGCAAGTTCGCTGATAATTTTCAGATTAATCAGCAGCATAGAATCGTAAATTGATTAAAGAACAAAACAGTAGATTTAATTAATACGAAGGTCAATCAAAAACCTAATGTAAACCCAATTAATATAATTAGTCAAATAAATACGGATTAAGTGGACTAACAAATAAATGACATGTTACGACAAAAGATTATTAGACACAGCCATAGTCCTTATAACAAGCGCATTTATTTGTCTCAAGAACAATGGTCAATATCGGCAATCGCAAGTTGAGAATTGTGGTGGATTACAGAAAACTAACCGAAAAAACCATACTAGATAGATACCCAATTTCAAAAAATTGACCAAAATTTAAATAAACTGGGGCGTGCCCAATACTTTTTGACAATATATTTAGTTTCAGGTTACCACTAGATTGAAATTAAGCGCAGAGACATAGATAAAATAGCATTTGCAAACCATAGAGGTCATTTTGAACATTTGAGAGTGCCCTTCGGATTGACACGGCCGCCAAAGATATTTTACAGACTAATGCAGAGTGTTTTGCAAGGCCTAATAGGTAAAACATGCCTTGTATATATGGATGACGTACTGGTAATTTCAGCATCACTACAAGAGCAAATAAAAAAATTAAGATTGGTATTCGAACGTTTTAGACGAAGAAGTCTAAAGATGCAGCTCGAGAAAAGCGATTTAAAAAAAAGGAAGCTGAGTTTTTAGGGCATGTGGTAAGAAAGTCGGACTTAAACCAAAGACACAGAAATTAGACGCTGTGAAGGATCTCCCCATACATAAAACACCAGAAGAAGTAAAATCATTTTTAGGATATTACAGAAAATTCATAGAAAACATTTCCCACGTTACAAAACCGCTAACAAAATGCTTAAAACCGCTAAGAATACGTAAACGCTTTTAACTCATGTAAACAATTATTAATAAATTCACCCGTACTAATACCTCCAGATTTTTCAAAAAACTTTATTTTAATAACTGACGCATCCAATGTAGTCATCGCTACCATATTAAGCCAAGGCGAACCAGATGCTGACCGACCTATAGCCTTTGCAAATAGAACATTAAACGATACGAAAACCACATACAATACTATTGAAAAAGAACTATTAGCTATAATATTAGAAGAAAATATAATCAATAGCAAAACAAATCAAATATTTTTCAAACACACGGAAACTCTGGAAGTATTTTCAATTAGGAAAGACAAGAGAAATTTTATTTATGTCAGTATTAACTTAAACGAACCAAATCAAATAGAAAATTTTATAAAAGAATATTGTTTACCACAGCAGAAATATTACTCTGTTTTCATAAACGAAAGAGACTACAAGCTAATCAGTTTGGAAATAAACCAAAATTTTAATAATTTGGAATTACTAAAATTGTATAGATGTTTGGAAGCAAAGGAATAAACAAACGAGGATAAGCTAAGAGAAAAAATCATGCAATACCATGAAGGCCAGAACAATCATAGAGGAGCAGAAGAAACACATTTAAGAATGAAGAAAAAGTGTTATTATCCAAATTTAAAAAAACACATCGAAGATTACGTACTAAATTGCGAATCATGTAAAACATGGAAATATAATAGGAACCCAGTACAAAGTGCGTTAGAACACAAACCCACACCATCAAAACCTGTAGAAATATTACGAGTAGATACTTTTCAAATTGAACAATCAATATTTTCAACGATAACTGACCCATTTAGTAAATTTGGTCAAGTCTTTCCTATTAGGGGTAAAAATGCAGTAGAAATTTTAAAAAATTTAGTTAGGTATTTTTCGCAATAAGGGGGATGTAAAGCAATCATTGTTGACGCAGGTACTAAATTCTCAAACCAAGTAGTCAAAGAGCTGCTTACAGCCTATCAAACAGAACTACATACAAGGACACAGCAAAACCCCAGATCAAACCGACCTCTCAAACGATTTCATAGTACTATAGTAAAACAATATCGATTACTCAAAACTAAATTTAAAGAAATGAATCCAATAGATTCGAGACACTATTCGCATACAATTCAATCATACACTCACCGCCTTTCGATTTAATATTCGGTTATATACCTAAAATGTGTAATTATGACCCTGAAGTAATAATTACTCAAGAGAACAATGCTAAGCACAAAGAACTAATGCAAATCGTTTACGAAATAGTACGAAATCGTATTGAAAACTCAGAAATTGAAACACTACAAAGAACTAACAAAAATACGAACCAACCTTTTAAAGGAGACATTGTATATAAAAATATCCGTCCCGGATTTCACGAAAAAAAAATCCCTTTTCAGGACTTTACTCAATAGTTTCACTGTTGGAACACAATAAAGAAATTTTAATAAGCCACAGAAATGACGAAGAGAGTAGAGCCCATTTACGACACCTTTGCCTTTCAGGTTCATCTCAGCAGGAATAACTGCCACAAGACTTGACAGACAATCCAGGCATGCTACCGAGAAAAATAGGAACCGCTTATTCCGAAAACAAAAGGTGGAAGTTACTACATGGCCTAAGATAATGACCACTATAACAAAATTAAGCAATACTATACCGAAACGGTAAAACTTCTGACGAAGGATTACCAATTAGAATATCAAAACTTTATATTAACCCTTAATTTTACGATAAGTAGCATAGATGACATTCATTGATGGTTGTTGCACTTACTTGGTGAAACTGGTCCATACTACATACAGACTTGAAGAATACTTCTCTGGCATCAACAGTGAAGCCCTAGATGACATATTTAATCGGATATTTCCAAACATAGTAATAATATAGATATCAATGACAAAAAAGGACGTGGAATTATAAACGAATTAGGATCAATTTTCAAATCGATAACAATCTCAATTCAGAAGACGGAGCACATATCTATCAGGCATTAGAAATATTGACTCACGATCAAAACAAGATCCATGAACTAATGAGTTCACAAACGTCCTTAATGATAGAGGCAATTTCTGAATTTAATCAAACCATAGAAAATTTAAACCATAATCAAAAAATAATATTGACAAAAATAAAGGAATTAGAATACATGATTATTAGTGTACAAAGCGAACAGTTAGCCCACTACTATAGAATAAAACAGTTGGAATTGTTAACATAAATAGGGTACTTGGTATATAACGTACATAATTAATTCTCACAACAGAAAAGGCCATTACCTTTTCAAAATAGGAATATTTTACACATCTATATTACAATCCAAATTCATAGTAAAAGAACTTGCTAAAATACAAAGTTATATAACAAATTCGAGTCTAATAACAACGAACGATATGAAAAAATATGTAAAATAAAAACAGTCCAAGTTGACTACAAAATTATTTTTATGTTATACTAGTTCATTATTGTGTTTTTATTGCTTAGTTACCAACTACATAATGGTGTACTTTATGCCCACCGGTCATAAAGTGTACTTTATGGCCCGCGCGGGCAAAACGTACACATTATGGCCCGCGCGCACATAAAAACAAATAATTTTTGTTTGACTTCTTTAATAACCTTTATTAATGAAATTACAGATAATGGAAGAAAAGTAATAATGTAAATATTTAATTAACATTATTTAGTCAAATTAACATAAATTTGACAGTTCTGAAAAGGTCCGGTGATAGTTAGGTTGCCTTCAGCAAACGGTGATTCATGTTTCATTGTTTGGGTATGACTAGTATGACGTACAATTTTGTATGCACCGCTGGTATAAATAGAGGTGTATGCCCTCGAGCAACTTACAAATCCTCGGGCCGGAGGCCGTCGGATTTGTAAAATCGTCGCTCTCGGGCATAAACATTTATTTATACCCTTGGTACATAAATAATTATTTTATTAGAAATTAGTAGATGAGTCGGATTATGCATATTACCAGTTGTACACCCTATCAATACCCAAAACTTTTTACACATTTACAATGATAATACCAAGGATAAAATACCCCATCGTTAGTAGCAAACAATATGCCAACCGAAAGGAAGATTGTCAAAATTTAAAGAACCAACTATATTTTTCCGAAAATGATAATCCAACTACACTCAACAACCAAAATTAATGCGAAATCTAACTAATCAAGTATCCGAAGCCTATAGATAATTGTAAACAGGAAACAGTCAAAATTAACAAAATAACAATCTCAAAATACGGCAACAGTCAATATATCATAACAGCACCGGAAGAAACAAAAATCAAAGTCATTTCCGAGGAACAAGAAGAAACCAACATTATCAAGGGAACCAAACTAATAACCCTTAAACCAAATTGTAATCTACAAATATGGAACAAAATTTACAAAACTACTCGAACAACATCGGAAGCTCAACATATATTTAGTCTACCAAAATTAGAAGTTCTAGAGCCGGTCAGCTCTTTAATAGTTGGCTGGTGTGGTATACTTGCAATATGGTAAGTGGTAGTGGAATTTTTCTTTACGTGATAGTAAATGATTTTTTTCACGCCCAAGGAGGTACCACCCCTTACATCAAGGGGCCGTCGGACGTCCCAACAGACGTTTCCGGTTCTGGTGTATGAGTCGGTTTCCCTTATAAGCAAAAATGATGGTGGCTCCTCCTTGTACAAAAGATTCCGGAGGTAAAATACCCCGCCATTCGGATCTCCGGAAGAGGGGTGTACAGAGGGCGCCAGCATCAACATTTAACATATCCGTCTCGAATATATGTGGCCCAAATTTCAACCTGAACTCAGTCCACCGTTTCCTCCAGCTAATAGGCCCCAACTCCTCTTCCTCACCGAAACTCAAATCACTGCCAAAACAGCCACTAATCACCCTAATTTCACGGGGTATGAGCTCTTTACTTCTTTTAGATTGCATGGAGGCGTGTACGTGTACGTCAGTAGCAATCTACCCTGCACCAGACTCCCCAATTTAGAAGATGGAAGAAAATACATACTATGGATAAAACTCTCTCTCAGGGCTGCAACTAAATTCATGTGTTGCATTTACCGGTCACCTTCTGACAACAACTTTGTCCAGCTCATTGACTACCTTTCTGAAAAAACCGACCGTCTGATTTCTGAATATCCTTCCTCCGAGGTCACTTTTCTTGGTGACTTCAATGTCCATAATAAGGAATGGCTAGGATCTTTAAAAACCGATCCACAAGAAAGAGCAGCGGAAGCCTTTGCCGTCAGCAATTCTTTAGCCAATATGGTTTAGCAACCTACATATTTTCTTCGCATCCCAACGCACAGCTCAAATCCCTTGGATCTCCTTCTTACTACAAATCCTGACTGCTATAAGATATCAGTCACCGCCCCCTGGGTCGATCAGACCACGGCATGGTCACTGATTCCTGCGCAATGCAACCCGAGGTCACACAGTCATCACACCCACGTATCGTTTGGCACTACAACTCCGCGAACTGGGACGAAATGCGAGATTACTTTTCCTCATTTCCATGAGAGTCTGTCTGCTTCTCTCTGCCTGGCCCCTCTGCTATCTCACAAAGAGCACGTTCCCACCTCTTGTCTCAGGGGATGAAATTGTTTATACCGCCCTGGGCAAGGCTGAACTTTTTGCCTCGTTGTTCGCCGGCAATTCTACTCTCAGCCCACCTCCAAATGGTCAACCACCAACAGTCCCCAATGTCGCGCATAAAATGACTGATATCATTTTCAAAACTTAAAAGGTACGAAAGATGCTCTCTTCTCTTAATATCAGGAAAGCCTCTGGCCTTGACGAGATCCCGGCAATTGTTCTCAAAAAAATGCGCACCAGAACTTGCTCCTGGCCTGACTCGTCTGTTTCAGACATCTTACAATAGAGGCATATTCCCTAGTAACTGGAAAACTGCTCGAGTACAACCCGTCCCCAAGAGAGGTTTTGAAGCGCTTCCTAGCAACTACAGACCTATTTCTCTCCTTTCAGTCGTCTCTAAAGTGATGGAAAAGTATATAAACACCGAATTACTAAACTTTCTTGAAAAACACAGTCTAATCCACGACAGGCAGTATGGATTCCGTCAGCGCAGATCAACTGCCGACCTCCTTTCCTTTGTCACCCATTCTTAGAACAAGTCTATGGAACTACTTAGTGAATCCCAGATTGTCGCTCTAGACATATACAAAGCATTTGACCAGGTCTGGCACGCAGCGCTGCTTAATAAACTACTTGCCTATGGCGTACCACCAAAACTCTGTACGTGGACAGCAAATTTCCTCTCCAACAGGAGCATTTCTGTTGTTGTGGATGGCCATTCCTCTAAACTGTATTCAATTAATGCAGGAGTTCCTCAAGGTTAAGCTTTAGCCCCTACTTTGTTTCTTCTCCAAATCAATGACCTCCTCTCTAGCACATCCAACCCAGTTCACAGTTACGCGGACGACAGCACCCTCCAATCAAATATACAATCTTCTAAGCCTGTCTCTTTAGCCCAATTAAATGAGGATCGCAGACTCATGGAGGGTTCTGTCTCCGTTGATCTCCAAAAAATATTAGACTGGGGAAGTAGAAATCTTGTACAATTCAACCCCACCAAATCTCAGTCTTGCTTTCTTTCTCATAAGAGATACACCAGCCCTAGACCCATCACAATAAACAACCAAGTTATTCAAAGTAACGAGTCCTTCTCTCTTGTTGGCATTTCTCTGGATCGAAATCTTAAGTTACTCCAACATGTCACATCAATTGCAGAAGCGGCTGCTAAGAAATTAGGTTTCCTCTTCTGGGCTCGTAAATACTTTTCACCAGCTAACCTCTATACCTTATATACTTCACAAATAAGGCCAAACCTCAAATACTGCTACCATATCTGAAGTGCAGCTGCCGCTTCTACACTCGCTATCCTGGACTCTATTCAAAAGAGAGCTATACGTCTCATCGGTGACCCTACCCTCACCCAAAGGCTGCCATCCCTTGCCCACCGACGTGCCGTTGGTGACCTCTCTCTCTTTTATAGATATCTGCACGGGCACTGCTCATAGGAGCTTTCCTCCATAGTTCCCCCAGCTGCTGCCCCCAACAGATCTACCAGGGGAACAGAGCGAATGCACCCTTTTACTGTTCAGGTCACCAGACATAGAACATCTTGGTATGCCCGCACTTTTGTCCCGAGGACTTCCATGTTGTGGAATTCCTTCCGGCACATGTTTTTCCTTCTCCTCCGAACCTCCAAACCTCCAAACCTTCAAGTCCAGAATTAAGAAGTTGCCTCTATCCTCCCTGTCAACACCCACGGTACGATAGTATTTAGGCTGTAAGCCCTCGTGGTGTGTTGTTAAAATTTAAAAAAATAAAAAAAAAACATATCGCAGCTTTTTGACACCGTAGAGTGTGTTTCTACCTGACAATAAATCCAAAAGTTTAAATTATTATCACAGTCCTTTTACGCATGTGTTCCGATACATTTTTGGCATAATATTTCTTAATTTTTGCATTGTTTGCTTTTATGTCCGTATCTAAGACAATTTAGAAATTGTACGATACATACATACATACATACATATATATATATATATATATATATATATATATATATATATATATATATATATATATATATATATATATATATATATATATATATATATAGGTTGCAACTTCAAAAATAGCACTGTTAATCCGAACTAACTGAGGTAGATGTGAGCTTTCAAATGATACGGTTACGGTTTGACTACATAGTAGCCATGTTTCTCCCTTAGCGTCTGTAATTTTTCTTTTCATTTGCTCTACTTTGATGATGGGTTGGGAGCATTGCATATTTTTCAACAAATAATTCTCATCAAAAAATGTATCCACTTGTCTAATTAAACTTGTCTTTTGATCATAGAATCTTGAAATGTGCGCGATTAAATTACTTTTAATTAATTCTTTATGCTTTACCAAGTTTTTTGCCATATTTAGGCCTTATAACTCAACCTATACGCTGTTTATACCAATTGTTTGAATATCCAAAACACTACAAAATAAACTAGTTAATTTTAGATACTGTCCAATTCTAATCGCATGAAGTTTTTATAAATTTCGGTCTAAACTCTCTATACGTACCACATAAGCGCCATTATAAATATCTCCGAATATTTATTATCTATATCTAAATAAATACCCAACCGTGCTGCTTCGTCATTGTTTACATTTGGATCAGCTGTTCTGATATTCCCTGTCGATACCGGTGTATCAGAGTGCAGAGTATCTATCGGGTGGATCCCCATCCAAATTCTGATCAATTTCTTACCTTATTTACTCATTACTAACTATTAGTGAATTATCGTAGAAAAAATTCACTAATTGGGAGACTTTTGAATTTTGAAACTTTTTTTTCCAAATGAGCGCAAGCTAGGACCCCTAGAACACATATCCGGGTCCCGTTTTAATTTTTATATGTTATATATATATATATATATATATATATATATATATATATATATATATATATATATATATATATATATATATATATAAGTGGCTTAGATAACTTCGTTAGCCAGAAAATCTAACCAAATTTTCTGGCAACATTTTGAGTTTTCTTTCGAACAAAGAATAAAAAAGATATGGTAACCAAATTTGGTAGGTAGGTTTGCGATATAAAAGGTGAGCTGTGCGCCAAAATTTAGATTTCTATGTAAAAAAAAAGTTATTAAAAAAATTTGGTGCTGGATTATTTCTATGAAAATTCACTACCATAACGCACTTGCTGCGTCCAGACTTTTTATACACTATTTCCACTGTTAAAGTAAAACTTTATATATAAACTAGGTGTTTAACTCGAAATTGTAATAGTGTTTGTTATTTGAAGTTTAATTTTCAAAACTCGTCTTTTATGTAAGTAATTTAAAACTGTTCTATTAGTGAATTTTTATTTAAAAAAGTAACAAAGCTGTTTCAATGAAATTTACTATATATGTTGCCTTGAGAGAGTTCTTACAACGTACTGAAAGTCAACTTTCTAAGTTTATAAAAAATTTAGTTTTTAAAATTTTAAATTTTCTTTCGAAATTTTTTTTTCTCCGAAAATTACAAAGTTATTTTAATGAAATTTGGTAGATATCTTGTGTTATGAGAGACCTTACTCCATACCAAAATTAAACTCTCTAAGTTTATTAAGTTATTCAAATTTGAAGCATTTAATATTTATTTAACATGAAGTTTTTACCACAGAAATCGTAGAAACGACGAGACGATTTTCACGTCTCTAGTATCACGATCACATGAGAGGTTAGGCAGTGGCATGTTTAAAACTTATGTTGTACATGTAGTTTGTTATTCTGCAGATGATGTTTTTTTCATTATATGGTGAATGTAACAGAATAGTTGAGACAACAGTTCGAACATTTAGCAACAGATTCCTTTATTTGGCTCCAATGAATAGAACAAAATTCAGCAGAATTAAAAGTAAGCCGTCACGTCATGGAATAATACTGACACGACGAGTTGTTAAACATTTCATAATTGAAGAAAATGAAATGAATGAAATTATAGTTCTTGCGTATTTTGAAGCATGTGTACAAAGTTCGTTAAGAAGTAGGTCTCAAGATTTGGGTTTATCTATCTGAGCAATACACAGAATATTGAGAAAGCATAATATACATAATTAGTGAATTTTTATTTAAAAAAATTCACTAATAGAGAGGTATCGATGGTGAGACTTTGCAAAAATTCTTTAAAATGAGTGCGAACTAGGACCCCTAGAACCCATATCCGGGGTCAGTTTCAATTTTGATATGTTATATATATATATATATATATATATATATATATATATATATATATATATATATATATATATATATATATATATATATATATATATATATATATATATATATATATATATATATATGTATCCGTCTGATAACTCAAAAAATAATTAACCGATTTCGATTAAACTTGCAACTGCCTTCCTTTTATAAATGGCTTGGATGAGTTCGTTAGCCAGTAAAATCGGAGGGCGTTTTCCGGGAAAATTTTGAGTTTTCTTTCGAAAAAAATTGTTTTCTCCAAAAGTAAAAAAGCTGTTTTAATTAAATTTTCTATATGTGTTGCCTCAGGAGAGATCTTACTGTGTACCAAAATCCAACTTTCTAAGTTTAGAGAAAATTGAGTTATTCAAATTTAAAATTTTCTTTCGAAAAAAATTTTGTTCCCAAAAAATTACAAAGTTATTTTAATGAAATTTTGTGAATATCTTGGCTTAGGAAAGACCTTACCACGTATTAAAATTAAACTCTCTAAGTTTACAGAAAATTTAGTTATTTAAATTTGAAGCATTTAATAAAAATTCACTACCATAACGCACTTGCTGCGTCCCGAGATTTTTTTTCCTATGTAAATTTTAATTTTTTCCTTTCATGTTATTGCCTTGAGAATAAAATAAATTATTCCGAAAACTCTACATTATAACACAGTTTTGTCTTGCAACTGACTGCTATCCTACAACTCTTTGAAGAAATAGTAATATTACCGTCATGAAAGCTACACATTAAAAAGAAGAATTTTTTTTTCAAGGAATTTCATTACAATATGGTTATGCCGCATCAAACTACCTAAAACATTGATCAAATTGTAATTTGAGATTAGAAAACTCGACAAACAGACGAATTTTTTCACTCAAATGCAGGCAACTGGTGTTGTTCCCAGACATATTTTAAATAGTACTAAAAATGTAATAAATTTGATTGAGGTTGATAATGATAAAATGGGAGGTATGCTTCATAACTTTGGAATAAGATTAGTCAATAAATCCTAATTTTAGAAATTTCTGTTACACATAAACAGATTTCTCATTTGGAAAAATTACTCAATAATCAACAAACGTTGGTATCAACAATTATACCAAATGTAATTTTTTACGTCGACAAATTGTTAGGTATAATAAAAAGTATATTGAAATTGAAAATAAGAGTGCCAAATAATTAAACCGGTTAATTACACTTTAGGCGAAATTAACATCCAAGAAAACTGGATAAAAAATATTGCTGAAAGCGAATTACCAATTCAAATAATACATTTTATGTCTTCAGGTTTCTAATTCAGTATTTCTCCAAACAAAAATGACATATTTCAAAATTTTTGTTTCAAATTAATTTTTTAATTTCACGGTGTAACAATAGTAAAGAAGACATATACCCATAAGTAATTCACATTCTAAAAAACTTATATCGAAAATAAAAAAAGTTCGCCTACCTCAAAATGCTTTACAAAAAAAAACAGTTCCTTTTAGTGAATTTTCGTTAAGAAAATTCAGTAATAGAGAGGTATCGATGGTAAGATTTTTGTAAAATTTCCTCAAGTGAACAGGAATTAGGACCCCTAGAACCCAAATCCCAGGTCATTTGATATATATATATATATATATATATATATATATATATATATATATATATATATATATATATATATATATATATAGGTGTGTACGTGTGTGTGTGTATCCAACCGATAACTCAAAAAATACTTCACCAATCGAAACTCAATTTGGCAATTCCCTTAATCTTTTTAATAGCTTGGATGAGTTCGTTAGACAGTTTTCACAATCAAAAAATATTAGAAAAAATGCGAAAAACGGTTTGGAATCGCAATTACTTTTAAATTACTAGAAGTATTAAACTAAAACTTTCAGACACATAGATACCGTGCAAGTCGTCCTTTCTACCAAATTTAAACTTAATCGGTTCAGTAAATTCTGAGTCATCACCAAATAAAAAATAAATAATTTACGATGTAACCTGAAATTACCTCGAATGGATACCTACAATGTTAGAAGGTCAGACAGATATGTCAGGGTTACGCTGATATTGCAAACAAATGCTCCAAATCAAACTTCAAATGAACAGGCTAGACAAATATGTCACACAATCAGCGGTGGTGCCATTTGTCAAAGCTCTCAACAAAAACAACTCAAGATATCAGAAAAATATATAGTAATAAATAAAATTTTTAATGAGAGTGATTGAATTTGTTTAAAGCCATACTGGAACTACGTTTCGTCATGTATAAATATTGAGCTTCCCATTTTTCAGGGCATTTAAAACCCATCTCGCTCTCCTAGTTAAATCTGACAACACCAATAAACTATTTGTCATTTGTTTTTTTGCGAACTGACAGCAGTGGTGGGGGGTCGAGTTCGAGGTTATCTTCTTCTCCTTCTTCTTTGTTTACATGCGTCATAAACAACGAAGAAGAAGATTACCTGGAGATAGACTACGCTCCCGCTAATACCTTACAATCTTAGAATAAGGTACTTATTGTTTACTTTCAGTTATTATCGGTTATTATTAACTCTTCACCTCGTATGTGGAAAATTTGAGGTAAATGAAACCGTGTCTGTGTTTTATTTCTTTAACGACGGCCTATTTCAGCGATTAAATCCAATCACCGACGCCAGGGAGCAGTTTCACCTCACTAAGTGGAATTTTTTCCGAACCCCTGCCTTTCTGTAAGAAGCGTCTAGGTAAATGAAACTTAATAATATGATGCAGTAGTTTATAGTATATCTATAAACATATATTCAGCGTAAATTATTAAAATTTTAATTTCAAAGTTTTGTATTGTTTATATTTATTTATTTCGTTTTCAAAAACTATGGCAATAGTAAATAAATGTTAAAAAGAATCTAGGTGCAGCAAGTGCGTTATGGTAGCGAATTCTCGTAAAAATATTCCAAATGGTGATAATTCAATTTCCTATTAACTAGAATCTTCAGTTTTGATACATACTAGAGCACATATAAAAGCATCATGGGTGCTAAATTTAAAAAATAACACAATGAGCTTCACAGTAAACGACAAGGTTGATTTGGAAATGCATTCTTGTTATTTTGTTTGCAGAATCTGGTTATATTGAGTTAGTTAAAACATATCCTTCAAGCGACTGATAAGGAAAAACACCTGCCTCGTTTATAATTTGGCGGGTACATTCGTTTTGGAAATAAAAATTAAACTTTTTGTAAATTTCCAGATTAGCACACGGGGCATTTTTAGAAAAAAATCACGCTATTAGATATTCTTCTGGATGTACGAACCACACGCAATATTTCTTGCAAAACAACCCCCAAGAAAGTTGCGGGACCAGTAGTTAATAGGGGTGCTGGGCGAAGAACAAGCTAAATAGGAAATGTGAGCGGAAAGTGCGGAAAAACCTACTTAATTAGACATCTATATTCTACCTTTATCATACTTTGCGTCTATACCTCCTTAAAATTCTGTTTATTGCGCACAGAACCCCTATATGGGGGTTGGTCTCAAGAAAGTTTTCTTGTTAACATTGCTCTTTTTCAAGCATTTAGGGTAGTTGTAGGCATGCAGCAGCTGGAGAAGAACCTCCGCGATGAAGCAGCGAACCAAGATTTTCAAATTAAGTTGAAATTGTTACCTCATCTTATCTGTTTAAAATATTTTTCCAAAAATGAATTTGGGGTTACCTTGTTTGACAGTCTCACATAGAGAGCTGTATAATATTTTCTTATTAAAAAATCCTGGATATAGCAAGAGTAAATAAGTACTGAAAGGGTCTGGGTGCATCAAGTATGTTATTTGGTAGAGAATTTTCGTAAAAATATTTCAAATGTATTTCCATTAAATGTTTCAAATTTGAATAACTCAATTTTCTATAAATTTAGAAACTTGAGGTTAGGTATGTAGGTATGTAGTAAGGTATTTCTCAAGGCAACATAACAACCAAATTTCATTGAAATAGCTTTGTAATTTTCGGAGAATTTTTTTTTTCGTAGGAAAACGCAAAATTTTTCAGGAAAACCTTGTCTCATTTTTTTGTCTAACGAACTCATCCAAGCCATTCATAAAATAAAGGCACTCGCCTAGTTTTGTTTATATATATATATATATATATATATATATATATATATATATATATATATATATATATATATATATATATATATATACAGGGTCGCTGATAAGTCTGGAAACGGTCGATTATCCGGGAAAATATACAAGGTGTCGAAAAAAGTTTTATACAAAAGTTTTTGGGTTCTTCAATGTCTACTAGGCGGTGATAATTTCATTTATACAGGGTTGGTCATACAGGCGTGGCACACCAATATATTTTTTTTTTTAATAGAACACCCTATATATTATTCGATATTTCAATCCTTCTCTTAATTTTGAACAACATTTATTAGAAGCATGATGTACATAAACTCAATCGTTTCCGGGTAAAAAAATAAATAAAAATAAACGCTATTGTTTTTAAAATCTATTGGATGAAGAACAAAAATAAATGAAAAGTAGAATATCTCTTGAAAACAATCTGTGAGTGTGAAAAGAACCGGTTGCGATGTTTTTAACATTGTTTGGAATCCTATTTTATAAGATGTTCAAAGTGTTCTCCATTGACCTCCTGACAATAATGAATTCGCTTAACAAAACATTGCACTGCATTTACAAGAACGTTTTGAGGAATGTTATTAATTTCATGCACAATCCTTGCTTGCAACTCTTCAATATGCTGCGGTCTATTTTGGTAAATTAAATTTTTTACATGACCCCACAAAAAAAGTCAAGCGGCGTCATGTCGGGAGACCTAGCTGGCCATTCAATAGTTCCCCTGCGCCCTATCCATCTGCCAGGAAAGGTTTGATTCAGATATTCCTGTACCTCAATTCCAAAATGAGGGGGTGCCCCATCCTGCTGAAACCATATTTCTTCCGCTGGTAGATTTGGGTCGTTATTGTTCGGAAATAATCGACTTACGTCTGGAACAATTGATTCTTGCAAAAGTGTCAAATATCGAGCAGAGTTCAAATTACCGTGTATAAAATAAGGTCCTATGATATGTCCACCAATAATAGCACACCAAACATTTACTTTTTGCGGTCTTTGGGTGTGAATTTGTTCCATCCAATGTGGGTTTTCGTCTGACCAGTACATACAGTTGTGTCGGTTGACTTGTCCATTCAAACAAAATGTAGATTCGTCGGAAAACAAAATGTGGTTGGTAAAGTTAAAATTTTGGCGTAACTTCTCCATAATAAGTTCACAGAACTCGATTCTGCGATCAAAATCGTCTTCACTCAGTTCTTGCAATAAATGAATTTTATATGGACGGAACTTTTCCCGCTTCGTAATCTTTTGAATTGAATATCGACTCATATTGTGATTTAAAGCCAATTGCTGTGCCGAAGTTTTCGGATTTTCCACCACATCCAATATTACATTCAAAGAATTTTCTTCATTTGTAACGGTTACTGGCCTTCCAGTTCTAGGTTTATCCTTGATACCGCCAGTTTCGTGAAAACGATGCAAAGTTTTCGAAACTGTGGATTTGGAGATCGATTCCCGCTCAGGATGCAACTCATTGAACATAATCACCACTTGAGCAAAACTTCGTGTTCTATCACCGTACCCTATCATCATTAAAATTTCGATACGTTCGGTTTCACTTAAACTTGCCATTTTGCACAAAAACTGTTGACACTAAATTACTAATGTTTCAAAACTGTTGACACTGAATGAATGTTTGACATTCGTTGTCCTGGAAACATTTTAAAACAAAAGAATAATACTGCGTTTCTTATGGGCATCTTATCTTATCTTGGGATTCCAAACAATGTTAAAAACATCGCAACCGGTTCTTTTCACACTCACAGATTGTTTTCAAGAGATATTCTACTTTTCATTTATTTTTGTTCTTCATCCAATAGATTTTAAAAACAGTAGCGTTTATTTTTATTTATTTTTTTACCCGGAAACGATTGAGTTTAGGTACATTATGCTTCTCATAAATGTTGCTCAAAATTAAGAGAAGGATTGAAATATCGAATAATATATAGGGTGTTGCATTAAAAAAAATTAATATTGGTGTGCCACGCCTGTATGACCAACCCTGTATAAATAAAATTATCACCGCCTAGTAGACATTGAAGAACCCAAAAACTTTTGTATAAAACTTTTTTCGACACCTTGTATATTTTCCCGGATAATCGACCGTTTCCAGACTTATCAGCGACCCTGTATATATATATATATATATATATATATATATATATATATATATATATATATATATATATATATATATATATATATATATATATATATATATATAAGAAAATAAATAAACTGTCAGTTGAAGTTTGGTTGGCACTTTTTGGCTCTAGCTAAATCATAAAATTTAATGTAATAATGGAGTGAAGAAAAAATAATCTCAGGTCAGAAGCTCGAATGGTATTGTCAAGATTACTTTAAAATAAAAGTTTTAACTAATACATTAAGATGGAAAAGAGATTGAGAAAATCATAATGTTATTTGGTATGTCAAAATTGGAAGTGATTGATGTTTTGGAAGAAAGGTGTCAAATATATTTTGGAATATTCAATTTTTTTCAATTTATTCAATATTCTTCAATTTACAAACATTCAAATTACAAACAGTAAAAAAAATACAGAATACAAAAGAAAATAAACAAACAGAGCACCTAAGTTTAATAACTTGTATGTGCTCTGAATGAATAAGAAAACACAATATATGTCAACAAAAAATAAAACTAGTATAAAATATGCTGTGTTACCCTGTCTTATATTGCCCCATTCCCTCTCACTGAGCCACCCCCCCCCCCCCCCACAGTTCGCAGACAGGCGACATGACATCTATCCACAAATCCTCTCCTCCATTCATCCCACCAACACAAGAATTCATTCGCTCCCCTCTTTCTTTGCTACGTTTCCACTCTATGCACATATAGAACACAATCCGCACACACATGCACACACACAGACTCACACACGCACCCACGCGCGCACACACACATACAAAATCACACCCACGCACTAACAACCAACCCGTATTACCATACCACTATATTACACATCCCTACATATGCTCCCACACCTCCACATGTAACACCAATCAAGTCTTCCGAACAGTATTCACCACCGCTACTGCAAATAGAATCGATACAAAATAAAACAACATCGGAAAATTTGCACCGACACCATAACCACGGAAGCCAGCAACATACTCCTCCTTTTGCTCTATATATCATAGAGATGATAAAGGTTATACTCCAGTACAGTGTAGTTATTCATGACGAAATCAGCCAGTTTCTTTCCAAATTTGTAGTCTCTGCGAGTGTTTTTGAGATCACTGGGAACCAAATTATACAATTTTGACCCGACAAAGCACACAGACCGCTGAGTGACATTTTTCACGCATTTAGGTGCAACTAGCAAAGACTTTGTCTGCTGCCTTGTCATATATTTGTGACCTGTGTCAGTATGCGACTCTCTGCTAAAATGCGTATATTCAATTACAGATACCGCATACAATCCTAATATATTCAGTATATTCGTGTGTTCGTTATACAGTAGATCCGTGTGATAATCAAGTCTCCTGTTAAATATTGTCCTGAGGATAAAATTTTGCGTCACCTGCAGTGGAGCAAGTGTTGCTCGGTAGGCCGATCCCCAGCACAGAATGCCGTATCGCAGAACATATGAAACTAGGCAGTCATAAACAATCCTCAGTGTTTTAATATTTAAAACACTCCTGAGCATGTAGAACAGATGTATAAGCTTACGCAGTCTGGTGTTAAGATATGCCACATGTTGTTGCCACTTTAGATGCTGATCCACCATAATACCCAGATATTTTATCTCTGTCACTCGTTTTATACGGGAGTTGTTTGCATCTATTTTTATATCAGGAAGGTCTTGATTAACACCAGCTTTTGTGGGTGAGAACATAATATATTTTGTCTTGTCAATGTTTATAAATAAGTTGTTCTCATTAAACGACCTATTAACCTGACCAAGGGTATCAACCGTTTTACGGTAGGTTGTGCTCCAATCATCACCATCACAGAGCAGGACAGTGTCATCTGCATATGACAGAATTGTACACTTACTCTTAAACTTCAATAGGATGTCATTTATGTATATCAAAAACAGGACCGGGCCCAATATTGTTCCCTGTGGCACTCCCCTTGTAATCATTAACGGCCTGCTGAGACTATCCCCCACCTTAACCACCTGTTCTCGTTCTGTTAGGTAACTTCTAAACACCCGCAATGCGATCCCTCGAACACCAACACACTCAAGCTTATAAAGTAGCATCTCATGAGACACAGTGTCGAAAGCCTTTGTTAAATCTAAAAACACACCTATTGTTTTTTTATTACAGTCAAAGTTACTCAAGATTGCCGACGTAAGTCTATGAAGTGCTGACCCAGTGGAGATGTTTGGTCTAAATCCATACTGATCAGGAGAGAGTACATTGAAAGCGTCCAAAAAGCCCATTAATCATTTTAAAAGGCATTTTTCAAAAAATTTTGCCAGTATGTTAATAAGACTTATGGGTCTATAGTTGCATGGTTCCAAGGGGTCACCTGTTTTAAAAATAGGTATTACAACACTAGATTTAAGTGTCTTTGGAACCACTCCCTTTTCAAACATCTTGTTTACGATATAACAGATTGGTATGCTCAAGTACATATGTCCGAATCGAAACAAGCGACAAGATACACCATCAGGCCCCGGAGCTGAGTTCTTCTTAAGGTTTCCTATCACTTCCACAATTTCTGCCTCTGACACAGGGGCCAAATAGAAGGAGTTGCATTGGCAATAAATACCACCCCCATTAACAGACGGTTTCTTGTAAGTTGGCATTGTATCCTTAAATGCGCTGACAAAATAGTGATTTAACTCGTTAGCAATGTGAGAATCATCCTTTAAAAGTGAAGCGTCTGAAGCTCTCAACATAGAAATAACTCTTTTATTGATTTTTCTATTGGATAACTCGCTGACTATATTCCAGACTTTTCTTGAGTTGGAATTTGTGGCCTCTATCTTATTTTTATAAAAATCATTTTTTGAAGTTCGTATTAAAGCGGTTAATTTGTTTCTATAGTTCTTATACTCGCGTTCTAATACATAATTGTTTTTATCCTTCAACCACTTTACCTTTAGCTTATCTCTTATTTTTAAAGATGTCACCAATCCACGAGTAATCCAGGGTTGTTTAGCCCCGCACTTTTTAGTAATAGTTCTTTCTGTCTTCTGTATAATTTCACCCATTTTTATCATGAAATTATCAACCATTTTTGGTACACTCTTCTCCCTCACAATGCCATCCCAAGTCTCCGTCCGCAAACATTCAAGAAACTTTGTGTCATCAATTACACGTAGCTTAGTGAACTTTCCTTATTCTTATTAAATTTTGTCATTAAATACTATACAAATCCTAGGACTTTCTTATACCGACATATGTATAATTTTCAGCAAATAAATAATAAAAATAATAATAATAATAATAATATATATATATATATATATATATATATATATATATATATATATATATATATATATATATATATATATATAGATATATATATATATATATATATATATATATATATATATATATATATATATATATATATATATATATATATATATATATATATATAATTATTATTATTATTATTATTATTACCTTTATTGCTTAAAATTATACAACATGTTTATTCAATAAGTCTAAGACTTGTGGTGAATATTAACATAATTTTATACATAGTTGCATCCAAAACTGCTTGACAACACTCCAAATTCAACAACCTTAAAATTTTGACATTCCAATAAATTTCTTTTCTGTTCCACTTCGTTCTTCTAATGTTTCACCTGATACCTCCATTTACAATTAATACCAATCACTCCATAATACTTTTCCAACTGCAAACCTTTCTCAACTACCCATATTTTTGCCGAAATTGTAAATTTTGTACGAGACCAAAAATGACAGACTACCCATTATATATATATATATATATATATATATATATATATATATATATATATATATATATATATATATATATATATATATATATATATATATATATGTATGTATAAAAGTTAAAACTGACCCCGGATATAGGTTCTAGGGGTACTAGTTCGCGCTCATTTAAAAAAAATTTGCAAAGTCTCACCATCGATGCTTCTCTATTAGTGATTTTTTTAAAAATAAACATTGGTTAAAAGGAAATGTTAGCAAAAAGTTCGAAAAAAACAGTTTAGTTGGACCTCTATAAGCTGCCCTTACCCCATCTTGCAGCTATGACTTCTTAAAATTATGTTTATCCTGCCCAGTATCCATATATTCATTGCAGGTACCTACCGTAAATTTCTTGCGGGTTATTCCCAAGAAAGTTTTCTTGCTACATTGATCTTGTTTATGCGACAAAGAAGCGAACCAAGACTTTCAATATGTGTAAACTGTTACCCCATTTAATTTCTTTAAAATATTTTTTCAAAAAATTAAATATAGGTTGCCTTGTTGTCAGTCTTACATAGACAGCTGCAATATTTTTTCATTTTCAAAAAGTGTGGATACAGCAACAGTAAATAAGTGTTGAAAAAGGTCTGGGTGCAGCAAGTACATTATGCTAGAGAATTTTTGTAAAAATATTTGAAATGCGATAACTTAATTTCCTATTAAGCTAGAATCTTCAATCTTGAACCACAGTAATAGCTATGTAAACGCAGCATGGGTACTAAATTAAATAAAAATAACATAATGAGCTTCGCGGATAACTACAAGCTAGTTCTAAAGAAACTTTTTTGTTGTTTTCTTTGCAAAAACTAGTTCCATTGGGTTGACTAAAACAAAACAATCCAAGCAATTAAAAAGTCTGGAAGCAGAAAGTGCGTTATGGAAGTAAATTTTCTTAAAATGTTTTTAATAGAAAATATGTCTCTTTAATGCAAGCAGGAATCAATTTGGTCACCGGTATAACCTATATAGTAGAAAAAATGTAACATATTTAACCAACATAACTTGTTTGAAAATGTACAAAAATTTTACGAAAATAAACTGAAAACATCTCCGAAAAAACTCGTTTCCTGACGTTTCCTGACGAACCTTAGGTTAATAGCAAATTGCGTTATTGAATTTTAAAGCGTTTAATGAAAATTCGCTACTAAAAGGCACTTACTGCGTCTCGATTTTTTTTACAAACATGCATCATATTTCGATGAAAAATTCAAAAATGCAATAAGGAATGTTCAAAAAAATGTAGGTATCATCAACGACTTATGGGCCACCTGTGGTTGTCAAAATAATTTTATACGATGCAGCTCAAAACACCCTATAGGTAACGTATACAATTTTTCTCGTATCTTGCATAATAACAATTATATTGAGCTTTACCGTAGAAATGCGTCACACTGTTTATATGTAAACAGAAAGTAAACCCGGATATGGATTCTAGAGGGCCTAGTTTGCGCTCATTTGAAGAAATGTTTTTAGAATTCAAAAGCCGCTGTCTCCTCATTAACGAATTTTTTCTACGAAAATTATCTAAAAATTATAGACTGTTAAACCATAACTTTAACTAAATTTCAGAATTAACAAGTTGACTCTTTCCTCTTTGTCGACACACATGGTACGATAGAATTTAGGCTGTAAGCCCTCGTGGTGTGTTGTTGAAATATAAAAATAAAACAATAGTTTGTTACAAAACTTAAAGGTAAAATGTATGTTGGTATGTAATACTTCTGTCTCCGTTGCTAGAATTGGAAATATCGAGAGGTATCACAAAAGTCTACATTCAAATTTTGAAAAATCATTCCCATTACATTCTGCCACCAAAAAAAGAAAAACCGAAATAACTTTAAAAAAAATAGTGCTGCAAGTTGAATCTCATAACTTCCACATAGCTACGCTAATTTATTCTCTTCAAAAAAACATTCTGATTCAATGAATTTGGGGCCCATGACTTGACTACAAGGAAAATATTTGTATTCCTGTACCCATAAACTTTTAATACGTTATATTATTTGAGTTTCATTGAAAAAATGGTAATTTTCGCCAAATCACCCCATATTTATCCCCTACCCCCTGAAGCGGTCTTATCCAAAAACAGTTCAAAGGGGTCCTTTATCGGATGCTAACTGGATACCAAATTCGAAGATAATATCTCAATTCGTTTAAAAGTTATTGGGCCTATTAACAGACAGGCGTACATGCCGATAGATTGACAGACTGGCCGACCGACAGACAAAAAATGTTCGTTCCAGAATCAGATTTTGAAAGTTTTTACACCGTCCGAGCAAAAAAAATTCCAAATTATTTCAACGACATTCCACCCTACATATTCTACTCCTAATTTAATTTCAGCACAGAATACCAGATGTTTGATAAAATTTAAAGTTTTCTAATAAATGAACCCTAAATCGTTATATTACTCGAGGTTTAACGGAAAATGTCAATTTTTACCGAATCACCCCACCCCCCCATTCATCCCCTACCCCCTGAAAAGTTTTTACTTAAAAACAATCCGAAACGTTCGTTTGTGGAGTGCTAACTGTATACCAAATTTTGAGACGATATCCCAATTCGTTCTAAAGTTATCGTAGCTAAAAACAGACAGCCGTACTGACGGACACCGACAAACCGACAGACAGACAGATCGAAAGACTTCAAATTTTGTTCCCAAATCATGCTTTCTATACGTTTTGACAATTTACGACGTTTAGGCGAAAAAAATTTAGAAATTTTTTTCGCCGATGCGATACTTCCACACGTTGTGACGATATGGAAGAAAAACTAATTAATTGGGCAACAGTCAACCGTTGCACAAAAGAAGAAACCTTATTAAGACAGGGAAATGATCAAACAACAAATAATAGACTAAGTGAAGATTGAAACCTGTGATGAGCACTGACAAGTGCACTTGGAGAACTCAAATCACCGCAACATATTTTAAAAGACTTGACGGTCGTTTCACTAATCAAGTTGGCGTTATCAGAGGATGAAAAAACCTAACTGCTTTAAAAACTAACATCACCTTATATACCGGATCTTAGGTAAAGAGACCGAATTGAAATGGAAAAGTATCGCAGGCAAATTCTGCAGTGTATTGTATTTTTATCGCCGGACAAGGTATTTGCACTGTCCCTACTAAGTTATTTAAAATGTGTCCATCTCTAATAATTTTGGGAAGGTTCAACGACAACTAAATTAACATAGTTTGCTTTGTCGGAACTATCTGTATTATTATGTTGTCTTTAGGACGTGTTAAAAACGTGGGAATTCTATTTAGCAAAGCAATCGATCAGGTGCCTCGTAATCGGCGGTGGTGCCAAGTTCATACAATTTGTGTGGTAACTATATTTCGTAATATATATATATATATATATATATATATATATATATATATACTTTCGAATGAGTTTAGCTGTCCTGGTTGTCTAACTTTTTTTATTAATTTCGGATTATCTTCATTAACGTGATGATTATTATCCCAAATAAGTTGGGCGACGAAGATCTATCTATAGTACCGTAACGTAATTGGGCTGAGTGTTCTTTGAATCTAACTCCAATCGATCTTTTTGGTTGTCCGACGTACGTACGTAAAGATTGCAATCTTAAGTACGTAATCTTAAGATCCGGAATATAAGGTGATGTTAGTTTTTAAAGTAGTTAGATTTTTTATCCTCTGATGACGCTAACGTAGGTAGTGAAACGATCGTCAGGTCTTTTAAAATGTGTTGTGGTGATTTGTGTTCTACAAGTGTACTTGTAAAAATATACCTTTTTAGAAGCTTAGAAGCTTCAGATTTGTTATCGTCCAATTTTAGGAATAAGGGCGAGATAGCTTCAGCTATGCAACTTTCTGCTAATTCAGTGATGAAACGAGTAGAAGTAATGAGCAATGATATTTTTTTACAGTTACGAACCGACTTAGAAAACTGTCTTTATTTTTCATTCCAACTGGATGAATCAACAGGTGTGGTTGACACCTCCCAGATGACCGTGTCCGTCGGGGTGGATTTTAGTGATTTTACCATTAAAAAAGATATTTTGAAGTTTATCCATTGAAAGGCCCCAATACTGGAGCAGTGTTGTTTTCTCATTTAAAAAATATTACTTTTCTGAATAAAATTCTAATATCACACATTGTAGGCTTGACAACCGATGGGGCTCCAGATAAGGGTCTGGTAGCGTTATGTCGTAGAGATAAAAGTTTCCCGTAAGTTCTCTGTTACCACTGCCTTGTCCATCAGCAGCATAATGTGGAATTCTTCTAAAACTGAACAACGTTATGAAACTGACAGTAAGAAAATAGCTAAAGTGTTACAAAGAAGATTATTCAAAACCTTGGCGGATGAGATTGAGTGTCAATACCGGGAACTACATATCCACTCTGAAATGCGATGGTTAAGCAGAAGACGAGTGCTGAAACGTTTTAATGATGTTTTATCTGCCATAGTTCAATTCTTCAAACACCGCAACGAACCAATTCCGGAACTGAAAAATTCGATTTGGCTTAGAGATTTTGGGTTTCTAGTGGACATTACAGAAGAATTAAGTGCAGCTTATAGGGAAAGACAAAGAATTAACGCAAATGATTTCTGATATAAAAACATTTATCATAAACCTTGGGATTTTGGGAACAAAACATAGTCAACCGCAATGCCAAGCACTTTCATATTATTTCAATAAAGATACCTTAAAATCCATTGGAGCCCTATGACAGCAAATATTATAGAGAAGTCGTTTCCAACTTGAAAGATAGGTTCAAAAATCATGTTAAGGATTTAAACGAAATGGCTTTAGTAGAGCAATTTGTTGTTACACTCTTCATGAAAATCGCTATCCAACTGTTTGCAACTTGTGTTATGCAAAACTTTGGCGAAGTGATCGTTGGAACAGAAGTGATGGCGTTTCAAAAGAAGTGATGGCGTTTCAAAATGATTTAGCCTTAAAATCGCTAGTCTCAACTACAAAATGTATCTGGCCTATACTGTCGTTTAAAACCAACTGACGTATCTCAATTTTTCACGATTTTTTAATTAGGGGCACCCTTTAAATCCTTGTGATGTTTTCTGTGTGTTAAATTCAAAAGCCATATCTGTGCCTAGCTGGGGAGATATTTTATAGTTTGTCGTAGCCACAAAATATTCAAGATGGCAAATAGAACAATTTTCTCTAACATTTGCTATAGATACGTGGGTGGTTGAGGTCCAGGCGTATGCTGATGATCTCGTCATAATGGTTAGAGGCAAATTAGAGGAGGAACTTGCAAGCACTCTTCAAGAGGCATTAAATGTAGTTAATGATTGGTGCCGGAGGTAACAGATGTCTGTGAACCCCCGCAAAACGATCATTGTTCCATTTACCAGAAAAAGAAGGTCGGACAAATTGAAACCACCTATTCTTATGGGGGAAACGATTCCATTTTCGGAACAAGTAAAATATCTGGGGTTACTCTAGATAAGAAACTCAACTGGGACGTACAGTTAGAGAATGTAATCCGCAGGGCTAAACTGTCTCTGTGGACATGCCGGAGAATCTGTGGAAACAACTGGGAACAAACCCCCAACAGATGTACTGGCTCTATGTAGTGGTTATCAGACCAGTGATAACATATGTAGCCAAAGTTTGGTGGCCTAAAGCCCTTCTTGGTATCGCCAGGTCCAAACTGGCTCATCTACAGAGACAAGCTTGTCTGATGATAGCGGGTGCGATAAGCACCGCACTATCAGCCGCTCTGGAGGTCCTCCTTAATATCCCACCTCTTTACATATGATTGGAGAGGACGGCGAGGTGGACAACGTACAGACTAAAACAAACGACCGACAGCATGCCGAAGGAAGGCAGTCTGGGAGGGTCCGGACTCCTCGACGACATTGAGGGTCACGGGATTCTGGGAATGGTCTCAGACTTGATGCCTACAAAGATCAGTAGATATCTGTCTTTCAAGACTGGGAGCGAAATCAAACGACCCTATTGAGAACCGATCTCTGCTGGTACTCTGACGGCTCCAAAACCAATATGGGAGTAGGAGCCGGCGCATATGGGGGCAGCACCGATGCTAGACTATCAGCTAGCCTCGATAAGTACGCAACCATACACCAGGCAGAAGCGTATGCCATCGCGATGTGTGCAAGGGAAAGTATAAAAAACCAGTGCACACACAAATCGATAAAGATATATGCAGATAGCCAATCTGCAATAAAGGCTCTTGGTTCCTACCGGTGTAATTCAAAAACGGTATGGAGTTGTAAATCTGCCCTTAACGAACTGGGCAGTTGTAATGAGGTGTCGATGGTCTGGATACCGGGTCACTCGGACCATGATGGCAATGTTGCGGCCGACACGCTTGCCAGGAGTGGTGCCCAGAGAGACTTTGTCGGACCAGAACCGGTGCTGGGGATAACATCATGCACTGTTGACCTGACCTGACCTGACCTGGATATAAATAATGATAATCCAGTATTGACAAAATCTTCCAGGATTAGCTAACTCTAAGGCCTTCATAAAGGGCCTGTCTGAGTCAAGGGCTAAAAAACTTCTAGAGTTAAACAGACAGCAACTGAGTACTCTAGTCGGCCTGTATACAGGACACTGCCGCTTGCGTCACCACATGCACCGTATTGGAGTCGGTCAAGAGACCGACTGCCGGCTGTGTATGGAGAGTGACGAGACAGCAGAGCACGTACTGTGTTCCTGCCCGGCGGCGGACAGGACTAGATACATGCTCTTTGGCAAGATAAAGCTTGCTCCGGAAGATCTGGATCAACTTTCGCCCACAAAGATTATCGACCTCTGCAGGAGGTTGGCTTTGTTGGGCGAAATATAGACCATTAGGCGTGAGCCACAATAGACCTCATGGTCGCGGTGGAGGGACCGGTATGGCCCACTCACATACAAACCTAACCTAACCTATAGATACGTCAAACTTCTATTATCATTCCATTGCATATGTGCTCGCTACTATTGGTGTGCAAGTACACCAACATGACTTTAAAAAGTTTATAACTAAATGCGGCTTTTTCGCGTGCAATTATTTTAGGTTGTTTCGATGTATTTTCAATTCAAAATTAATAAATGCTAATAATTATAAACTACTATTTACAGCAAGGTAAGTTTACAAATACTTATAAATTGTTCATGAATTATTTAGAGTATTTCTAAATTGTAGGGCTAACAGTGAACTGGTCAAAACAGATGTTAACTCTTGCTTTGAATATCCAGCTGGCATATAAGCTCAACGAATATAAAAGGTGTTCTAGAAAAAAGGGTTCTAGAAAATTTTAAGGATGCTGAAGAATACAATCCGCAAACAAAACGAAAAAAGTCCTAAACAAAGGACATCGTTTTACCAAGCGATATTATTATGTTGCCTCCTTCTACTAGCAGTAGCGTTGAGAGTTCTAACATTAAAAATTTTACGAGCAGCTCTGAATATTTTTTTATTTTGATCAACTTTTATTAAAGCATTCGTCAAGTAAACAAGAAATTCATAGCTATTTGTTCATTAAAGGAATTTTGCAAACGATTTTTGAGAATGAATAGAAAACCGACATATCAACAAGAAGCATCAATCTTCAACGAAGCCAATGATGGTTTTTTCTCAAGTATTTTGGATACAGTTTTAAACAGAGTTTTCGATTATCAGTCGTCAATATATACTAAAAAAAGGGACATTCGCAGAAGAAAGAACTACAACATATCTTTGCAAGAAAGAAACAACTTGTAAAAACAAAAGAAAATGCAATAGCACGGGCTGAAATATGTTTCTAAAGTAATGTGTGTAAAAATTTTGTGAAGGAAATAAGCTTTGAAAGACGCAGAGCAATAAATCAGGAGTATTGGCAAATGACGAAAACTGAATAAAACTGGTTTATATACAGTAACATATGTCAAGAGACGCAGCAAGTGCGTTATGGAAGTGGATTTTCATAAAAATGTTTTTAATAGTAAATATGTCTCTTTAATGCAACAAGACATCAATTTGGTCACCAGTATAACCTATATAGTAGAAACAATGTACCATATTTTATCAAAATAACTTCCTTGAAAGTGTACAAAGATGTTCCGAAAATAAACTTTAAATGTTTCCGAGAAAACTCGCTTCCTAGTCGACGAACCTTAGGTTAATAGCAAATTGAGTTATTTAGTTTTGAAGCATTTAATTAAAATTCGCTGCCAAAATGCACTTACTGCGTCTCGATGTTTTTTTTACAAACGTGCATCATATTTCGATGAAAAATGCAAAAATGCAAAAATGCAATAAGGAATGTTTAAAAGAATTGTAGGTATCACCAACGACTTATGGGCAACCCCGTGATTGTCCAACTAATTTTATAAGATGCAGCTCAAGACACCCTATAAGTAACGAATACAATTTTTTCTCGTATCTTGTCTAATAACAATTATATTGAGCTTTTCCGTAGAAATTCGTCACGCTGTATATATACGTAAACAGAAAGTAAACCGGATATGGATTCTAGGCAGCCTAGTTTGCGCCCATGTGAAGAAAACCTTTTAAAATTTAAAAGCCGTGGTCTCCTAAATAACGAATTTTTTCTACGAAAATTAGCTAAAAATTATAGACCCTTAAACCATAAACTAATTGGCCTAAATGTGGCCAATTCTGACATTTAAAATCACGACTTTTTAAGTTTTGCGGAAAACCCCTTTTTTTTTTCTTTAAATGCCTCAAACTTTTTTCTCTTCAAACTTTCACACCTAAATATTGGTAAATTATTCACCATATATATATATATATATATATATATATATATATATATATATATATATATATATATATATATATATATATATATATATATATATATATATTATATAAAGTAGTTGAAAAACTGACCCTGTATATGGGTTCTAGGGTGAAATATTTTCTAAATTCAAAAGTCGGGATCTTCTCATTAGTTAATTTATTTAACTTTTCATATATGCCGGACATATATGTATCCGCAGCCAGCAGTTATATCTCTCGTAATACATGTCAAGCGTCTATCGTTACTGTTAACATAAAACAATTTTGATATACAATGGAATTTTTGCTCATGTTTTAAAGAAATAAACTTAGACACATATATAGGAGCTTGTTAGTCAGCTCTCGTCGTGTTTTTCACTCATATTCGTATTCCTACCATAATTCTCAATTTTGACGTTTCAACTTTCTTCAATCAGATTTAATTATTTAAAAATTAATTTACCTATAACCTTTTGTGTATTTTAACGTAGAGATCTAAATTTTGGTACGTATAATACTCTTTATCACAGAAACCAGCATTGCTAAATTTAGTTGCCCTTACTTTGTTATTTCCAGAGACATCAGGTTTTTTTTTTTGGAAAGAAAACACATCATTTTTCGGTAATACCTGGGCTGATTTTTCTGACTAACGAACTTATCCAAGTCACTTGTAGAAGGAAGGTATGTACCATCTATGATCTCTTCATTACTGATTTTTTTTAAAGAAAATTCACTAAAAGTCCTAAACGAAACGACACTGCTTTACTAAGCGATACTATTCTGTTACCTCCTTCTACTAGCAGTAGGATTGAAAGTTTTAACGTTGAAAATTTTACGAGCAACTCTAAATATATTTTCGATTTTGATCAACCTTTATTAAAGCAGGTAAAGGTAAGGCTAGATGCATTCTCGCAACAATTAGAACCGTAGACCGGTTTCGCTCTCATTAGAGCTCTTCAGTACGGCATACTAATTGCAGCAAAAATACACCTATAAAGTAATACGGCCATACTAGCCAGCCTTTCAACACTAAGTGAGTGGTGGCCGTGCCGCCAGCTTGTTGCGTTATTTGGAGCTAGCGTGACAACATACTACTTGGTTCCGCAACTAGTTGGCGGCACGTCCACCACTCACTTAGTGTTGAAAGGCTGGCTACTATAGCAGTATTACTTTATAGGTTTATTTTTGCTGCTATTAGTATGCCGTACTGAGGAGCTCTAATGAGAGCGAAGCCGGTCTACGGTTCTAATTGTTGCGAGAATGCATCTAGCCTTACATACTTTGTCCCTATATTAGGGTAGAAATGGGCCAGGGCTGACAGGTGGCGGCACGTCCACCACTCACTTAGTGCATGTAAAGGTATTTTGCAAACGATTTTTGATCATGTATTTAATATAAAACCGACATCAACAAGAAGCATCAATCGTCAACTAAGGAACTAAGCAAATGATGTTTTTTTTTCACGAATATTTTGGATACGGTTTTAAACAGAGTTTTCGATTATCAGTCGTCAATACATACCAAAACCTGGGAAATTCGCAGAAGAAAGAAATATAACGTGTCGTTGCAAGAAAGAAACAGGCTGAAAGAGCCAGAAAAAATGCAAGCGCATGGGCTGAAAAATGTTTGTAAAATAACATGTGTAAAAAGTTGTGCAAAGAAAATAAGCTTAGAAAGACGCAGACAAATAAATCAGGAGTATTGGAAAATGACTAAAAGTGACTACAAGTGATTTATGTACTGTGACATACGTCAAGAGGAAACAAAAAGGAGGTCGGTTGCAGGCCACAACATGAAATTGACTGTAAATAGCGGGAGCTACTTCTTGACTCTGAAGTTCGATTTCTAGGTAGAAGAAGAGTGCTGAACCATTTTAATAATGCCCTATCTGTCATAGTTCAATTTTTCAAACGTGATGAACCGATTCCATAAGTGAGAAGTTCAATCGACCTGAGAGATTTTAGTGTTCTAGTGGACGTTACAGAAAAATTAAATGAACTTGATTTGCAGCTTCAGGGGAAAGACAAGGAACTAGCGGAAATTATTTCTGATATAAAAGCATTAATCAAAAAACTTGAAGTTTTGGTAACAAAACCTGATCAACCGCGATGCCAAACATTTTACTATTCATTCAGAAAAATTCTGGACGCAGCAAGTGCGTTATGGTAGTAAATTTTCATTAAAATGTTTTTAATAACAAATATGTGTGTTTTTTTAAGAAAGCAGGCATCATATTTGGTTACCAGTATAACGAATATAGTAAAAACAATGTGGCATGTTTCATCAAAATAACTTTATTTTGTGAAAATGTACAAAAATGTCCAAAAGTAAACTTAAAGGTTAATAGCAAATTGAGCTGTTCAAATATGAAACATTTGATCAACATTCGCTACCATAACGCACTTGCTGCGTCCAGAATTTCTTTTCCTACAAACATGCATTATATTTCGATGGAAAATGCAAAAATGCAATAACATAAGCCGTGTTTGATTTAAAAAAAAAGGAAATTTGTATCACCAACAACTTATGGGCCACCTGTGATTGTAGAAATATTATTTTAAGATGTAGGTCAAGACACCCTATAATTAATATATACAATTGTTTTTCATATCTTATATAATAACGGATATATTGAGCTTTATTGATTTTTTACGAAAATTCGACAAAAATTATATACCATTAAACGATAAACTCTATAGCTAAGGCTACTGCCAAGCATCAGAGAAAGGGTCTATTTGAAATGCATTTTCTGCAAATATTTTAGTAAAATGAAGGACAATGACGGTTGAAACTAAGACATTAGGGTTTGTAAAACATCGTTCTTGAGACATTTTATTTCTATAGCTCGTATTAGATTCAAGTTAAATGTTAAATGCCTAAATGTTGCGAATTTTGACATTTTAAATCGTCACTTTGACGTTTTAGGAAAACCCCAATTTATTTTTCTTTAAATACCTATAACTTTTTTATCTTTTGAGCTACATAGCTAAATTTTTGTAGGTAACTTACTTATAAAGATGTAAACCTGTGTACCAAATTTGGTTGCCCTTACTTTGTTAATTCCGGAGATATTTTTTTTCGAAAGAAAACACAAAATTTTCCGGGAAAACCTGGGCCGATTTTACTGGCTAACAAACTTATCCAAGCCATTTGCAAAAGGAATTTTTTCACCAAATTTAATCAAAATCGGCCCATTATTTTTTGAGTTATCGGTCTGATACATATATATATAAATAAATAATATATATATATATATATATATATATATATATATATATATATATATATATATATATATATATATATATATATATATATATATATATAATTGAAACTGACCCCGGATATGTTTTTTGGGGGGCCTAATTAGCGCTCATTTGAAGAAATTTTTTCAAAATTCAAAAGTCGGTATCTCCTCATTAGTGAATTTTTTTAAGAAAATTCACTAAAAGATATCTTAAAACCCATTAGAACACTATCGCAGTAAATTTCACGTAGAAATAGTTTCTTACTCGAAGGAGAAGTTCAGAAATCGTCTAAAAAATTTCAACGAAATGGCTTTAGTAGTGCAATTTGTTGTGACACCCGTCATGAAAATTGATGTCCAACAATTTTCAACTTGTGTTATGCACAACAGACATGAAAGTGATTGCATTTCAAAATAATTTAGCCTTAAAATCGTTAGCCTCAAGTACAAAATGTATCTGGCCTATAGTAATTAAAGACCCATATTTGCTAATTTGAAAATAGCTACTTGTTTTAAATTAGCAAATTGATTTCATGTTGCTTACAGTTACTTGTTTTTAATTGAATATATCAAACAAAATACGTCTATTTTAAAAAAAGTGACCAAAACGTAATGTGTTGCCGAATGTCGATATTTTCGTTGTATATAGTGTGCTTTATTAGTGAATTTTCTTAAAAAAATTAACTATCTAGGAGATCCCGACTGGAATTTTGAACAAATTTTATTCAAATGAGCGCTAATTAGGCCCCCCAGAACACATATCCGGGGTCAGTTTCAATATATATATATATATATATATATATATATATATATATATATATATATATATATATATATCATGCACCATCGCTCGTGGGGCAATTCCTTACTAAAAAATAAGAAAAACAGTTCCTGTGCACATGGGCCCGGAAACGCATAGTTTCCAATATACAGGGAGTTGAATTTTAATTTTTTTTTAAATTTTTTATAAATAATTTCAAAACCACTGGATTGATTTTAATGAAACTTGGAACTTGAAAGTGTATTATGAAAGTGCATATTTTCAAGTGAGAATCTGCTTACAACTGCGTCAGTGGCGTGCGTACGGGGTAACTGTAAAAATTCATTTGGGGAAAAATATGTGCGCCACTGTCTTTTTCCAATTTTGATACATCAGTTATGAAGCTTATGACATAAGCCACAAAAGCTGCCTCTTGGTATTTTTTCGTTCAGGGTATCCCTTAGGAGATATGATTAATTTTATAAAAAGGGGCAAAGTACCGATTCGTTGGAGTAATGAAAACAGTAATCGTAAAGTGCCATGAAACTAAAATTTTTGACAGTTCTCTAAATTCTACAATTTTGAAGTGCTTTGTAGGAGTCAAAAGAGTTTTCGTGCTATTCTTTAAATTTTGATACGGTGCAGTATTTTCGTTTTTAGTTATTTGTTGATACTGAGCTGCTCATTAATATTATTTTCTCCTCTCAAGATGGTTTTCATTAAGTACACTTCAGCGGATTTGACTGATATGTTGTTAATATATGGATAAACAAATCAAAATGCTAGACAAGCTGTGCGAGTTCATCAGGAAACTTATCCGCAAAGAAGAATTCCTGACAAAAATATTTTCCCACGTATTGTAAGACATTTGAGAGAAACTGGTTCTTTAAAACCTTTAAAAGCTGACTCTGGACGCAGAAGATACCGCCGAACTGTACGAGTTGAAGAGGCAATATTAAATAGAGTTGAACGTGATCCTAGTACAAGTACGAGAATTATTGCCACCGAACTGGGTAATATTTCGGCATCATCAGTTCACAGAACTCTGAAGGATCAAAGTTTATATCCCTATCATTTTACACGTGTCCAGGAACACGTGTCCAGGAACTTCTACCTAGAGCATTTCAACCAAGGGTAATGTTTTGTCAGTGGTTCTTAAACAAACTTAGGCACGACCAACATTTTTCTAAACGTGTACTATTTACTGATGAGGCGTCATTTACGCGAAAAGGTATCGTAAATTTTCACAATTTACATACATGGGCCGATGAAAACCCACAACCTCTAAGAGTTGCAAATTCGCAGTATCAATTTTCCATCAATATTTGGGCTGCTAGTTTTGAAAATCACATAATTGGTCCTGTTGTTTTACCGAATCGTCTTGACCATGATTCATATTTAAACTTTTTACAAAACGATTTGCCGTTGTTACTACCGCTTTTTATGAGAAATGGTACAATGTGGTTCCAGCATGATGGTGCGCCCGCACATTTTGCAGCAGTTGTAAGAACATATTTAGCCAACACATACGGTCACCGATGGATTGGTCGTGGAGGTCCGGTGTCATGGCCACCTCGATCTCCGGACCTGAATCCTCTCGATTTTTATTTGTGGGGTCATTTAAAAGAAATAGTGAAAAAAACACCAGTAAATACATGAGAAGAATTGTTGGGAAGAATAGAATATGCATTTGAGAGCATTAGAGAAGATCAAAATATTTGCAGAAGAGTAAGAAGATCTTTGCGCAGAAGGTTAAATAATTGTAACGACGCTAATGGTGGTCACTTTCAACATTTTCTTTAACTTTGTTGTTAAAGTCAATTGAGTAATGTACAAAAAACAAGAGTTTGGAAAAATCATGGTGTCTTTACGATTACTTTTTTCATTTTTTATTTTTATTTTTTATTTATCATTTTTTATCAATGTTTGTAATATTCATTTCAATATTAATCACCAATAAGTTTTACGTAGGTTAGTTATTTGCACGTTTATTGCTGTAATGTTTACTGTATGTTTTGTTTTTCATATTCTTATGGTTGCAGTAAACATATATTATTATTATTATTATTATTATTATTATTATTATTATTATTATTATTATTAATATTATTATTATTATTATTATTATTACGCCGACTAATCGGTACTTTGCCCCTCTTTATAAAATTAATCATATCTCCTAGGGGATACCCTGAACGAAAAGATACCAAGAGGTAGCTTTTGTGGCTTATGTAATAAGCTTCATAACTGATGTATCAAAATTGGAAAAAGACAGTGGCGCACATCTTTTTCCGCAAATGAATTTTTACAGTTGCCCCGTACGCACGCCACTGACGCAGTTGTAAGCAGATTCTCACTTCAAAATATGCACTTTCATAATACACTTTCAAGTTCCAAGTTTTATTAAAATCAATCCAGTGGTTTTGAAATTATTTATAAAAAATTTAAAAAAAAATTAAAATTCAACTCCCTGTATATTGGAAACTATGCGTTTCCGGGCCCATGTGCACAGGAACTTTGTTTCTTATTTTTTAGTAAGGAATTGCCCCACGAGCGATGGTGCATGTTTTTTGAAACAGCCTGTATATATATATATATATATATATATATATATATATATATATATATATATATATATATATATATATATATGTATGTATGTACCACACCGATAACTCAAAAAAGAAAAGGTCAATTTTGATTAAGTTTGGTAAGTACCTTCCTTTTGCAAATGGCTTGGATAAGTTAGTTATCCAGGAAAATGGGCCTAGGTTTTCCCGGAAAATGTGGTATTTTCTTATGAAAAAAAATTATATCTCTCGAATTAACAAAATAACGGCAATTTGGTACGCGGGTTTATATCATTATATGTAAGTCACCCAGCAAAATTTAGCTCTGTAGGTCAAAATACAAAAAAGTTATAGGCATTTAAATAAAAATTAATTGGGGTTTTCCTCAAAACGTCAACGTTGCGATTTAAAACGTCAAAATTGGCAACATTTAGGCAAAGAACTTGAATATAATACAGGCTGTGGAAAGAAAATGTCTCAAGTACAATGTTTTACAAACCTTGAAGTCTTAGTTTCAACCGTCACTGTCCTTCATTTTACTAAAATGTTTCCAGAAAATTCATTTAAAATAGACCCTTTCTCTGATGTTCTGATGATGGTATATAATTTTTGTCGAATTTTGGTAAAAAATCAATAAAGCTCAATATATCCGTTATTATACAAGATACGAAGAAAAATGTATACATTAATTATAGGGTGTCTTGAGATACATATTAAAAAAATATTTCTACAATCACAGACTGACCCATAAGTCGCTGGTGATACAAATTATCTTTTTTTTTAATCAAACAGGTCTTATGTTATTGCATTTTTGCATTTACCATCGAAATATAATGCATGTTTCTAAGAAAAAAAATCTGGATGCAGCAAGTGCGTTATGGTAGCGAATTTTGATCAAATGCTTCATATTTAAATAGCTCAATAGTAACCTATAAGGTTGACCAAGAAACATGTTTTTTTCGGGAACACTTTAAGTTTAATTTTGGAAATTTTTGTACATTTTCAAACAATAAAGTTATTTTGATGAAACATGCACATTATTTTTATTATATAGGTTATACTGGTAACCCAATTTGACGCCTGCTTTCTTAAAAAAATACACATATATTTGCTATTAAAAACATTTTTAAGAAAATTCACTACCATAACGCACTTGCTGCGTCCAGAATTTTTACTGTTATTGTTTAGTTATTTTATTGTTGTTAATGTTGTTATAATTCTCACTATTATGATTGTTGTTATAAGGTTGATATTATTTCAATGTTAAGTATTCAAACACATCACGCAGACATTTAAAGACGTGATTTGTCATTTTTATTTAGTTTTTATTTTTAAAGAATGTTTTGATCGAAACACCATAAGGTAGCAACGGATTTTTATTAGTAGTTCTCTTAATTGCAAACAGCGCTATCGGTTAGAGAGAAGAAAGCAAACATTTATGAAGCCAGAGAAATAGTGTCCCGATCTGTATTCAACAACATTGTTATTTTTCGAGATGTGAAATATTTTGATTAAAATTCGCTACCATAGCGTACTTCCTATAACCATGTCGTCTTTGGCGAATTTTTATTAAAAAACTTTCACTAATAGAAACGTACCGATGGTGAGACTTTGCAAAAACTTTTTCAAAAGAGCGCCTAGAACCCGAAACGTATGTTTCCACAGGATAACCCAAAAAGTTATAAACCTCTTTTGATGAGACTCGACAACAATCTTTCTTTCATTAATGGCTTGGATGAGTTCGTTAACCAGCCCTATCACACCAGTTTTTCTAAAAAAAAGTAAAAAAAAAATGTATAACAAAAAGTAATAAAGCTATTATGATGAAATTTTGTGAGTATGTTTTCCTCGTATATGCCTTACCACATACCAAAACTCAACGTTTTAAGTTTATAGAAAATTGGGTTATGCAAATTTAAAACATTTAATGAAAATTCGCTACCACGCACTTGCTGCGTGCCGACATTTTTACTTTTGTTAACTGCTTAACTAACCGCTTCATAATTAATGCAACAGAAAATTACCTGTGATAACGCACATGCTGCGATTTCATGTTTTTTTAGTGAGTGTAAAGTAATTGGCTTCAATTAATCATTTTTTTTAAACTAGCAACCAAAAGTTATTGCAATTAATAACGCAAATCTATCAGCATTTCAAAATTTGTAAGAATTAATTGGTTTGCACTTACTTGGCACCTATAATAGTGGTTTTATAGTTATTATTTTTTTAATTATATTCCAAATCATGGCCTTTATAAGTGCCAAAATTTTCGTTAATTCGTCAGTTCAGGTTGTTGGCTGGTATCACTCAGCATCATGTTCAGATACGCCCTGTGTTTAGCCGTTTTTGTGTGCTGCCAGTTGTCCGCTCAGGTAATTTTCACTGATTTTTTTTAATATTTTCATTTACGAAATCCACAAACGAGTATTATAATAACTCTATGAGTGTTTATCACTGCGATGCTAGTGCTAATTGTTTCCTATCATTATTGATAGCATTTATAATCAGGATATTAGTGATTTTTCGTTAGAAAAATTTACTAATAAGAAGATCCTGACTTTTGAATTAAAAATTTTTTTTCAAATGAGCGCCAGTTAGGCCCCCTACAACACATATCCGGAGTCAATTAAAAATTTTATATGTTTATATATATATATATATATATATATATATATATATATATATATATATATATATATATATATATATATATATATATATATATATATATATATATATATATATCACACCGATAACTCAAAAAATGATGGGCAGATTTTGATCAAATTTGGTGAGTATTTTTGTAAATGGATTGAATAGGTTCGTTAGTCAGGAAAATCGTTTTCTTTCGAACAAACATTATATCTCCGACACGCTGGTTTCTATCATAAAGTGTCTCTTTTGTACCAAAATTCAGATCTCTGGGTTAAAAGACAAAGAAATTACCAGCCTCTGATTAAAAAAAAAGTTGAATCGTCAAAATTGATAATTCTGGTTAGTACGTATTAGCGCTTTGTGAGTTAAAATACGTCTCCAAATGACTAACAAGCTCCTAAAGCTGCGTCATTTCCTTCATTTCGTTAAAATATAAGGAAAAAAATTCAATTTTAAACAAAAATTGTATGGTGTACATAATCACTACGTTAGAGAATTATCTTGATAAATGTGTATAAATTTGGATAATTACTTCGAAATCTCATACCTACAAGTTTCTAACTTAAAGACATTAAATTTCTTGCACACTTTATAAGGTAGATTGCCCAAATATATTTTCCTAAGCAAAACCTCGAATACTGCTCCCACATCTGGGGTGCAGCTGCCGCTTCCACACTCGCTATCTTGGACTCCATTCAAAAGAGAGCTATACGTCTCATAGGTGACCCTAACCTCACCCAAAGGCTGCCATCCCTTGCCCACCGGCGTGCCGTTGGTGACCTCTCTCTCTTTTATAGATATCTGCACGGGCACTGCTCAGAGGAGCTTTCCTCCATAGTTGCCCCACCTGCTGCCCCAAACAGATCTACCAGGGGAACAGAGCGAATGCACCCTTTTACTGTCCAGGTCACCAGACATAGAATATCTTGTTATGCCCGCTCTTTTGTCCCGAGGACTTCCAAGTTGTGGAATTCCTTGCCGGCACATGTTTTTCCTTCTGCTCCGAACCTCCAAACCTTCAAGTCCAGAATTAACAAGTTGCCTCTTTCCTCCTTGTCAACACCCACGGTACGATAGTATTTAGGCTGTAAGCCCTCGTGGTGTGTTGTTAAATTAAATATATATATATATATATATATATATATATATATATATATATATATATATATATATATATATATATATATATATATATATATATATATATATATATATATATCTGAAACTTCTTGAAATTTAAAAATAGATATAAAAAATTTAAAATTCTGCTAGTGTGATTATACGAAATAAATATGTTAAAAAACGCGCAAATCCCTTTTTTCAAAAAAGGTGTACTAATTCCGCCCCCACAACTTATTTATTTTTATTGAAATATGGGTTCGAAATGTGATAAGACGTTTTTTATATATTTATTCGAAAATAAATGTTTATATATTTTTATACTCTTAAGCGCGTTGCATCTATTTGCCGATCCAAAAAAAAATCACTTACAGAATTTTTGATTGGTGTTGAAAATGAAGACAACTCCTGGTTCCACTTGAGACATTTAAAACACCTTATCCATTGTTTTCCTCGCGCGTCTTGAACAAACGCCTGACATGTAATATCTTTATCGCAAGAGCTATGCTTGTAATCAGTGGACACCGGTAAAACTTGTGTTTCTTCATCACAGTCGCCTGAACTAGAGCTATAATATATTTTTTTAAATTTTGGCCGTTTGGTTGTATTATGTATCAGGATGATATTATCATTCAATGGTGATACTTTTCTTGATATTTGAGTGACCGTGTTTCCTTTAATGCTCTCCTGCGATATGTGTCTTTTTCATACAGTTGTTAGCAGACGAGTTATTGTCATTCCGTGTTACCAAGAATGGGGTTCCGAGTCTAGAAGATGTGAAAGGCTACATTTTTGGAACTTGCCTAATGTGTATTAAACAGAACACTTGAGTTGAAGCTGAATCATTTTGGTTTTCATCATTACCCCCATTATAGGGCTTTCGTGTTTTTTTCATTAAGTCGTGCAGCTATAAAGTATGTCTCTTAAATGACATCTGAATCAAAAAGATATATTGAAGATTTCGTAATTAATTCTCGGCGGTTTTAATACGAATTTTCACTTTACTTAACACACTGTAGTTCCCTCATAAAGCTGCTTGCTCTGTAGCCGTTGCATACCGAGTCTTCACAGAAAACACAAAACCTACATCCAAAGACTGTAGCTTATTTATTAAGACAGGAGGAAGGCAAATTATGGATACTATTGCCACCCCCTTGCAGTCAGTAAATCTGGATTGTCAATAAGGTAATAGGATGAGTACTACAGGACTCTCTTTTAAAAGCTTGACGGTGAGAATGAATTGTTTAAACCACTTTAAAAATAATAAGCGGTAAGCTAAGGTAAATCCGAGCATACCCCTATATAAAGCCTGGTGAAGCTAACTCCAACAGTTTTACCTGCCAACTTTTATGCGAAATGTTAGTAGTGGGGAACATGCAGACCTGGAGCTTACACACAAGTTATCATTGTGGTTGTGCCCCACGATCAGCAGATAAAAGTTTGTGTTTATAAACTTGCTTTTTCCCTCGATTCTACTTTGATACCCTTGTGCTAAACTACATATAGATTTTACCCACATTAAATATTTTTTCGGGATCGAGTTTATTTTTCAATTTCAATCGTTAGAGCAGAAAAATATATATCAAAATTTTAGCTCCGGTGATTGACAGGTACTGTGGTCATCTAAGTGACAGTTGTAGGTATCGTTTAAACATAGTCTAACCTAATCTTTGCCAGCAGCATTTGCTTTGATTTCTAATAGCTAACTGATAGACTAATCGTTCCTAGTCAGAAATAGTCATTACGTAGTAATGCTGATCCATATCGAAAGAGTATTTAAGAAGACTTTTCTCGAGCGAAGCCACGGTTTTCTTTCGAAATTTGAATTCACACAGTTAGCCGTTGAGAGATCATATGTGACTTAACCTTTTAATCTAGACCTCAGAAAATCTGAAACCTTTGCAATTACATTATACCCGATATTCTAGCATCAAGATATCATCTTTTAAGAAACATCTGTCAAGATGCAATTCTTGTCAGTAGGCATGACACTCATGACAAAACTGTTTACTGATTTATATCTTACAAAAAAGCCTAAAAGTGGTCTTAAGTGGTCAGAAAACCAGACACATATATCGCAATGAAAATACACTGAGAGTGTCCTAATTCCGTACCAGATTTCAGGAACTTGAACGGGGCGGATTCAGAATTCCAGCTACAACAAAAATAACGTCTGTTCCTAACCAAATAACTGCAACTTAATGGTCCTAAAAAGTGTATTGCATTTTTGCAACATTGCCACATTTTACATGGAAGTTAGAGTGGAAAAAGAGAACCACCCGATTGATTTGAAGCATACCTTATAAAAAACACGTTTTGTGATCAAGTGGGAGCCGTGGATTATATTGGTTGATTATTGACACTTCAACATAATAAACGTTATTTAAGCAAGATTCCTAATAAAATAGAGATTTATGAACATGGGTCGAAAAACAAATGTATTATTATTTAACTGTTTATTTGCATACATGCTTAAAAGTGTTGAGAAAGTTAAAGTGAATCTGAACTTATTGTCCCGGTAACGGTTCAGATGTAGATGTTAACGATGCAGAATTTTTTGCAATGTCCATTTTTCTGGTGATGAAATGCAGAGTAATTGGTCGGATGCAGTGTCTCTTCAAAGTGGTCTCATGAGAATGCCTAAGTGCGCTATTTAATGAAACTTATTTAATCCCTTTAGATATCTCAATTTTGTTCAAGTATGCCATAATAAATGAATGACCTCCGTATCAACAGATAAGTCCAAAATGTTTCTTTAAGAACCGAAGCGACTTGAGGAGAAGATAGTAGACTACATAAAAAGTGTGAACTCTTTGGTAAACAACTAGGAAAAAGAGTCATGCGCAAAAGACCCATTGGGGCCGCAGCGATGAGAGGCCAAAGCCATATACGACTCAATAAACAATCTGTAACCTGAAATCTAGCTTAAGCAAAGAATTTTCCAATCTAATGGAACAAAAATCGTAACGCCACAAATGCGTTATGGTAGCTAACTTCCATGAAAGGTTCAATTTTTAAGTAGAAATCTCGTGGATTTAGATCCAGTGACCTAGCAGGCCACTGAACTGGACCACAGCTACCGATGCAGCTTTCATTAAAATGGTTGTACACCCATTCTATAACAAACCTGGCAAAATGAAGTGTCGCACCACTGTGTTGATACCACATCATATTACATAATGCAAATGGAACATTTGTTAATAATTCATGTAAGCGATTATCTAAAAAATGTAAGTAGGACGCAGCATTTAGACGATGCGGCAGAATTTGCAACGGCAGTAGACGACCGCTGAAAATCCCGCACCACGGGTTGATTGAAAATCTATGTTGAAAACAATGTCTCCTGTGTAAGGATTCTTAAATGACCATACATGATCACTGTTACAATTATTGATCCCATTTCTAGTGAAAAAAGATTCATTTAATGTAGAATTCGAATTTTAATTTACGCCTTCTGGTATAAATCAGCCTATATATATATATATATATATATATATATATATATATATATATATATATATATATATATATATATATATATATATATATATATATATATATATATATAATCTGAAACTTAAATTCTAGAGGCTCCAATTGGCGCTCATTTGCAACATTTTTCGAAAATTCGGTAATCGTTACCTCTCTATAAGCGCAACATTTTTCGAAAATTCGGTAATCGTTACCTCTCTATAAGCGACATTTTCTTTATCAAAATTGGCTAAAAAGCACTTAAAAAGCAGCTTAAGCCACATCAATTACATATATTTCAGTCATATTTTCGAGCAGAGAAGCTAATACCTAACACATTTCATATTTCTTTGTGCAAAGTTTGTTCCTTATGATTAGTGCAGATCCTGCTGCGTTTGTTTTGGAGATAAAAGAAAAGCTTTCCAAACAAAAGTTGTGGAACGTTTCAGAAGGTGTGTGAATTTGCTTTTGAACAAACCAAATTAGCATCGCAAAATCGTAAAAATCACCTAACCTCACTTTTTTTTCAAACTTTTTTTTCTTTTTCTTTAACGTCGGCCTATTTCCGCGACTATGGCCAATCACCGACGCCAGGGAGCAGTTTCACCTCACTATCCTGGAAATTTTGCCGAACCCCTGTCTTTCTGTAAGGAGGGTAGGGATCTTTAACGTGCCAACATCGCATGGACACGGGACCGACGGCTTTACGCCCCCTCCGAAGGGCGGAACGTGCAGACATTCAACTTGCTCAAATACAATGCCAGAACCTCAGTTGATGTTAATTTTACAGTTTGTACTGAAAAAGTGAAAGGAGTATCGAACCCAGTACCCTTCGGTTCAAAGGCACACGTTATTACCTCTGAACCACCGAGGTCCTTTTTTTTTCAAATAGAACACGCTATATACGATTGCTTACAATATAAGTCCCCTTTCTTCTGATTTCAAAAACATTATCATAGGTAATATCTTAATGAGCTATTTTAGAAATATTCCTTGTCAAAAATTGTGATTCTACAGTATAATATAGTATATTTTATTGATAAAATTTATATAGTATGTCAATACAAGTTACTTTTGTAATGATTATTAATCACGGAAAATAATTGGATTGTTGAATCGATGGCGCGCCATCTCATAATATTATCTCGGTTCGCAATTTCATCGATAACCGCCATGACGTATGAATTGGGAAACATGGGGTTATTGAATAGCCTGCCAATAGCCCGGATTTTATATGCATTATTGTAGTAAATTTCATAAGAATTGTACACTATTAGTGTGACATATTACTAGAATTACCACTTCAAAGTTAAACCGACTTTGAAGATTGGATTAAATGCATTAACATAGGCTCATTTAAAGATTTTTTTCGAAAGTGTTACAATCCATATCTCTTTATTATAAAGAAAAACATTTTAATTTTGTGTTTTGAGACAAATGCCCGAAATTGAATTTACTATGAAACTACAAAATTAATGTTTGGCATACCTACACATCTGGGTACAACAATGATAAAGAAACTTGTATTAAAAATTTTATTAAACTTCTAATAGCGTTCTAAAAAACATATTTGCAAAAAGAAAGTATCTGCTAAAAAATAAAGATCTGGCAGGTGTTTATCCAACAATACAAAAAGTTTTTTTAAAAACAAATTAGCTTCTTTTTTATCAACAATGAAAAAGGTCTGCTAAAATTTATACATATATACTTAAAGGTGACAAGTTATCCAGGCGTTTTAGAGAAAATTAGATCTTGGTCCAAACGTATGAAACTTGGACCATATTGTTGCTGCCAAATATTAAAGTGAGCGAAATAAAACAAAACTTTAATGTGGATTGTGCGGGAATAGAACACGTACCGGCCGGCAAGTTCAGTTATAAATCGAATACGGTTACCACTCGGTCAATAGAGCGGCTTATTGACACGGTATTATTCTTGCTCCTTCCATGTTACATTTTCAGTCTGAAACTTAAATTGGTGCCGTCCATGAAGCTACAAATATAGTGTATTTTAAAAATGTATTAAATTTCCCACTTAAAAAGCATTACTTTTTACAACCACAGCATTTTAATTTCATATTATCTGTACTTTCGCGCAATGGCATGGTCACAACATTAAATCAATTGTTTATCATGCCGAGGTATGTATCAATGTAAGCAGCTAACTAGTCCGTCTTTGTCAAGCACTGGATCTTAATCACTTAAGTGGTTTCAACTCATGTCTCAGATTTTATTTTTAATTTTGAAAAAGCTCGTAATTTTGTTAACCAAATTATTTCAAATTTACAACTGAGGTTTATTTAAACCAATTCTATAGCTACATGCAGAGTCTCGTTTAAGTTATTCTAATACTTTCAAAAATATAGCGTTTCCAAAAATATTTTTGTATATGTTTGGGGGAAAAATGTCCATTATAGTTGAGTTATGAACTCGTCCGCGATCTCACAAAATCGAAATATGTACTAAGTTTCGTTCAAATCAGTTGAGTACCTTTTGAGTTATCGCCCGGATATATACCCACACACGCATATATATATATATATATATATATATATATATATATATATATATATATATATATATATATATATATATATATATATATATATATATATATATATAATAACAAACGGACCTTGGATATGTGTTCTAGGGGCCTTAATTCGAGATCATTTGAAATTTTTTCTGAAACTCTCATCATCGTTAACTCTCCACTAGTGAATTTTTCAAATAAAAATTCACTAAAATACCGTTTACGCAGATATAATTCTAACCCTAGATGATCTAAAATTGAAAATTACTACAATTTTACAAAAAATTTAAATCAAGAAAAATCGTATTTATTCGTTAATGCAATAGATAAAATAGATGACCATTTCAATAAAAATGTATCACTAATAATGGGGCACATAGCTAACAATTATGAAAAAAGTCCGGACACAGCAATTGCGCTATGGTAGTGAATTTTCAAGAAAATATTTAAAATACCAAATAGGTGTTTTTTTAAAGAAAGCAAGTATGAAATTGGTTACCAGTATAACCTATACTGGTAACAAACAATGTACCACATATCCTAAAAATAATTTTATTGTTTAAAAATGTACAAAAAATTTTCGAGAATAAAGGTAAAATCTTTCCGAAAAAACTGGTTTCCTGGTCGGCGAACCTTATAGGTTAATAGCAAATTGAGCTATTCAAATTTGAAGCATTTAATAAAAATTCGCTACCATAACGCATTTGCTGCGTCCCGAATTTATTTTCTTACAAACATGCATTATAATTTCGTGGTCGAGATTCAATACATTAAAGATCGGCTCGAAACTGGCACGGATCGGGAATCCGATTATCTAATTAAAACAAAGCATTGTTTAATCTGTTTATACTGAACAGATTTTAATAAAAATGCACCACCATAACGCACTTACTGCGTCCCGAATTTCTTCTCTTACAAAGATGCATTATAATTACGTGATCGAAATTCGATACACTAAAGGCCAGCTCAGAACCGGCACGGACAAGGGAATCCGACTATCTAATTAAAACCAAGCATTGTTTAGTCTATTTGAACTTAGCAGATTTTCTTGGATAACGAATTTCTCCAAGCCACTTGCAAAGGGAAGGTATTCACCAAATTTTATCGTCATCGGCGTATTATTTTTTGAGATATCGGTGGGACACATCAATATATATATATATATATATATATATATATATATATATATATATATATATATATATATATATATATATATATATATATATATACATATAAAGTCTGAAACCGACCTCGGATTTGGGTTCCAGGGGCGCTTAGTAGCGCTCATTTCTAGAATTTTTTTCAAAATTCAAAAGTCGCGTTTTTTTTAAATTCACTAAAACCCAACTGTTTGATGTCGGACCCATAGTTTGCTTTTAGGATTCATTGTTAATATTGTTCAAGAGATTAAATAAAGTAAGTCAATATGAAATGGCAAATAAAAAAAGTATACAAAAAGTAGGTATATAAATGTGACGTTTACAGCTATTTACCCAGTTTTTTATTCAATTCATGGTAATCTTTGAATACTTTTCCGCAGTGTTTAATTATTATTATAGAATCAATGTCCGATTGATTAATTTGGTTTCTCCAAGAGCAAATTCGCACAGCTTGGAAAATTTTCTACAAATTTCATTTGGAAAGCTTCTTTCTATCTTCAAAAACAGAAGTAGCAGAAGCTGTACTAAGGCGCAGACCCTGTACATACTCACTTATTGCTTATTACGACAGAAAAACCTCACCTTAGTATTCAATGAAAATTTAAGGTCAACAATATTATTTGCAAATTAAATAATTACCTTGTATTGTTTTAGGCTGGACCTAGAGGGGATGTAGCTGGTAAGGCACAAATTGTAGAGGAATATATACGAGAACTAATGGAATCCAGGAAAGTAAAAACTGAGGAAATGAACCATGAAATAGAATCAACCCTAAAATCAACAAGCAATTACAGCGTAGAAACTTTGAAAAAAGGAGATGAAGGCTTTGCCGAATTGGTTAAGAACGAGGATCAGTATATTACAGAAAAGGCAAAAGAAGTTTACGAAGACGAGTCTAAAAAGTGTGAAAACACATACGACGATGAAATTAAGAAATTAGTAAAAGAAACACAAAGCCGCTTTAACGCTTCCGTAGATAAAGTAGATGAGTTACTTGAGGAATATAATAAGTGTGGAAATGGTCTTAAGGCCATGCCGTGTCAAAACCGGTTTGAGAAACGCGCGAAACAAGCCTTAGAAGATTTCAAGAAAATGTCTGATAGTTTGAAGCAAATACTAGCCGAGGAAACTGCGAAGTCTAACAATAAACTTGTCGACTGTCTTATGAAGGCACTAGATATTACTGAGGTAAGCTGTTATTTAGTTATTTTCTGACCCCTTTTATTTCTATTTATTTAAAAAACACATGGAACTTATGATCATGTGTCATTTAATTTAACTTAAATTTTGCGATTTTTGAAAAGCACGAAAAAATACCTTAAGCGTCATCATTTTCATCACACCCTGAAATAGATATCGGCTTGCCGTCGCAGTCATAACGTTTGTCTTAAGCAACTATCAATTTAAGACGGTTCTAAACCTCTCTTTGTATCTCTAACAGCTTGTTAACTTCATAGGTAAAAAACCATAGTTAATATATGGATATGATATTCACTTGTGAACACTCTGTAGCTTATAGTTTGCATTTTTTGGTAAATAAACAGTTTATTTGTAATGCACACTTGTAAAACCTTGGAAAGGCGCCAATTATACTTTCACTTTTGTTGTAGGTTAAGGTTTAATACAAATAAACAACCCTCTTTATCTAGTTTCACTTGTAAAGAATCAACAAATAAGTTTGAGGTTCTGTTTACATTTTTAATAGTAGCAATTGCCCTTAGGTATGCACTGTCTAACTCTCTCTGATGACTATCCATGTTTTCTATCTCACTCTTCAGTGTATAGTGTCAACTTTTTCATTCCCTCTTTCTCCCAGATATAATTTCTGAAAACAATAAAATTCATTTTTAAAGGAAATATTAACATCTCTCTTATCACTTATCCAATTCCAACAAGTTATTATTGTTTGGTTGAAGATTAATATTTGTATGAAATTGTAATTAATTAAGATTCGAGTTACTGAACAATCAGTTGTGGCAGTAAAAGGTGCTTGAAAATTATCTTCAGCTATATGTTGGATATTAGCCTACAGCTTGCAAAAAAAAGTGGTTTTGAAGAACAGTGTTTGTTCTCTATTAAACTCCACATCAATTTTATTGATATATAAGTCAGTCCGAGTTACTTCATATTTTTGTCAGAAAGGAAACCTCACACATTGAGGTTTCTTGTCTGGGTCCGAAATCTTGTGGAGTATTTGCTTGTTGTGTGTAGTCGTCCGAAGCTGTACCTTTCAAGTTTCTTTTAAACGTAGTACTGTAAGTGGACTGGGCCTGACTGATTGGCGGAGCTAGCCGTAACTGGGTCCACACTACCGTATTAAGTTTATTAAGCAGCTGCTTACACGGCCCACCTTATATAAGTCCACGAAGTGGTTCTTTGTTAATCTGTTTGGTTTCCATACCTACAATCATAACATACAGAGTTTCTAATTAACAGTATTCAATAGTAACTTTTAGTTATAGCAATATCTGATAATTAATATACACATATAAACAGTTTTAGCTATACTTACTTAGCTTATAGTTGTTGCAATACACTGTTTAACATACAACCCTATCTTTGTACACCTGGACAGTCGACTGTGAAAGGGGTTCTAGTGGTATCTTTCTTACATTATATGTATAGTCCTTAAGTCCATCTCTGCAACCCTAAGTCATTCTTTTTTTACCATCATTAGGTTTTAGTTTAACATATCACAAGTTATTGTAACAATATCACTTTAACTGTTTGGATAGGTTGTGATTGCAGATATTAAATTTCACGAACTGTGTCTGTTTGTGTCTTGATTTAAGTAGAAGTTATTTAACTAGAATAGGTTGTGGAAATCAAGTACAACATTTTTATCCAAACAGCAGTTAGCTTTTATTAACATCTGTTGCTAGTCGTTGACAAATGAGAGTGACACCTTTACTGAGTCAGGTACCAATTGCTGACATTGAAATTACCGAGTCCTTCGAGTAACGTGGATATCAAGTCTATTCTATCTTTCCTTCGCTTTCCTGTTTTCAAGAAGCTTGTTTCTTCTTTTCTTCCAAATTATATTTTCTTTGGATGCTCAAATAATTCCCAATCTATTCACAAACCTAATTTGTCATTGGCATAAGCTAAGTTACCGGGAAGTTAGAGGGCCGCCAGCTTTTATACAGTGGAGATGGGCGTGGGTCAAAATAAGATGTTAACTAGGGGCGCCACTTGATTGTTTAACCCCCACTCCCGGATATTCTAATAAGATGTTCACTACTATACTTCCTTGCCCAGATCCAACACAACCAAGAATTCTTGGATCACACTGGCAACTATAGCCAACCACAATCGAGCACAGGAAGCTGCAAGGGAGTTATAGTTATGGTAAAACAAACTAAAACTCAGAACGGTATGGTCTCATAGACCCACAAGTAAAAGTAACGATAAGGATCTAATAACACTAAGTATTCTCAACAGCCCTGAAAACAAAACACAAACACAAACACAAAACCAAAACACACCTATAATATAATAAAATAAGGGCTTTTATTACACTTCTTTGGCATACAAGAATTTATTAAAAAGCTGTTTTAAAATTCTGATCTAAAATAAAGAGTCTCTATTATGTAACTGAAATGGCTTACTACAAAATAAATAAGATCTCTAATGAGTATGCATGATGTGCTCCAAAACTATAATTGTTCTAGGAAAAAATTCACTTTTCGTGCACGCAAAGCTTACAACGTATTTTCCCCAAATAGTAATTAATTACACGTTAATTAAGTTAAGTGGCCTGATTAAATATCAAGTCCCAAGAATAATCAATAAGCTTAACTAATGCTAAAAATATATAATGAACTGTGGTAATTATCAAAAGTGAAGCAATTATATTAACAAGGGTCTCATAAAAATCTGTACCACATTTATTGAAGTTTAAATAAAATAATTCAGGTTGATTTCAGCAAATTTAACAGATGTGAATATTTAAAATTTTAGCTTATCAAGATCGTCTCTCTTATCACTCTATTCTTTATCACAAAACGGAAAATTCTTACTTGAACCTCCTGGACCTCTAGGCCATAAAATTACCAACAATATCGTTGCTCTTGACTAGCACATAAAGACTCCATTTAACTCAATAGGCATACTTCTTTCGGTACATGAAAATTCGCTATTCCATGCGAGACTCATTCCACTCCAAATTCTCCTATGATACGTGAATTTGCCAAAGGTACTGCCCAACACAAATATTCTCTATCCAGTACTAAAATCGCCCAGCACAAATACACGGATTTCTGCACAATACAAAGATTCTTCCAGCCGGTACAAGGATTCCTGCCTAACACGAATATTTTTGCACAATACAAAGACACTCCAACGAGGGCATACGAAACTCCAACAACGTGACAAGTTCACAGTGGTCATTATATCCCCTCAAACGGGTATCTCTACAGTCTTCAACACCAAATCCATAAATTACGATATCACCAAAAGACTGCAGATATGTTTTGAGTGCAATTAAATCCACTATGGGGATAATTAATATCCAACTTGCTTCTCAGAACGAACCACGTGTTAACTCCAACTACTACCAACGAAAAATCTCTCGAACCTTCCGGAATATTCGCATTCCCTACCTGACAGCCGGTAGCGCTGTCGTTCGCTCTCACTTCATCCCATACGTCCCCAGCCATCTATCCTTCTCAACATGCGGACCATTCTCGAACCACCAACATTCTTAACCACAACGCCGGCGCGGCCGCCGACAAGATATACCAGGGGTAGTTCAAAGCGAAATGATTTAACGAAAGATCTCAATTTTATTCAGTATACGAGGGATAGCCAGAAGAAATAACCCCGATCTTCGCCAATAATTCTCTGTTTAAAGCAGAGGAGGAACCACAAATACACCCAAACTAGCCTAGCTGTTTAGCTACTCAATTTATACTGTTACAATATATATATATATATATATATATATATATATATATATATATATATATATATATATATATATATATATATATATATATATATATATGCTACAAATATATGTTGTAAAAACAAACGTAGGTGCTTCGCTTCTGGCTCCGTAAAATGTTTTTTGTCTGTATTTATATAAAATGGTTCACAAGTTCAGGAAAATCATAATTAAGTATTTAGCATCCTGTTTAAGCTTTTATACTTTGAATATATTTTCGTTAAACTAACGTAGCATTTATTTTTAGAAAAAGATTCATGATTTAAAAACAACAACTCCTGCACCTACAACGACAGAAGCACCAAAACCTACGACCACACCTGAACCTCCTGCACCCGAGCCTACTACACCCGCGCCTACTACACCCGCGCCTGAGCCGTCTACATCCGAAACTGAGCCTCCTGCACCCGAGCCCACTACATCCGAGCCTGAGCCCACTACATCCGAGCCTGAGCCCACTACATCCGAGACTGAGCAGCCTACAGACGAGCCTAGTACTACAGAGCCTGATTCGACCACACCTGAAACTACTACTCCACATGAAGAACCAGATGATAAACCTACACCATCACCTGGTGGTAAAAATTACCTTTGCCTAATTTTTGCGTGGTTGTTACCAGATGTATACTGTATAGAATTTTAATAATCTGTTAACACATTTACTAATGTTAAATAAAATATGATATACCACCAATGTTGAGTTTTAGTGAGTTTTCATTAAGAAAATTTTAGTGAATTTTCATTAAGAAAATTCACTAATAGAGAGGTATCGATGGTGAGAATTTCGGAACATTTCTTCAAATGACCACGAATTGGGGCCTCTGGAACCCATTTCCATGGACAGTTACAACGTTATATATATATATATATATATATATATATATATATATATATATATATATATATATATATATATATATATATATATATATATATATATATATACAACCGATAACCAAAAAATACTTCACTGATTTGGACCAAATTTGGGAATTACCCTGATTTTGCTAATGGCTTGGACGAGTTCGTTCATCAAATCTTAGAGGCCAATTTTTCTTAGTAAAAAAATTAAAAAATATTTTTAAAACGCAATATCTTTCAAATTGTCTAAGTGATTGGAACGAGTATTGACAACTTAAAAGAACTTGGACAAACATGATTGTGTACCAATTTTAAAGTCGTTTGATCAAAGGAAAATAAAGTTATTTGAAATTAATAATAAAATAATCATCGACATCACTTCAGATTCTGTAATGCAATGTCTACAATGTTGGACAAAGACAGATACTATTGCTATGCTATTTAAATAAACTGTGGATAAAAATCTAAACATTGGAGGTTGTCGCAGGTTATCAGCTTGTACAACGTTGTGAGAGATACAACAGGGACGCCATCTCGGTGCAGGACCAGGTAATGTTGTAACGATAGCTCTAGTTTACACAAAATTTTATAATTAGACTATCAACTAAGAATTGTGGAATGTCAGCCTTGGACCATTTAATTCCTGATACCAGGACAAAGTTTCAAACGCCGTTAATTTTGGCATGCGAATGTATACTATAAATAAAAAGTTTCGGGATGCAGCAAGTGCGTAATAGTAGTGAATTTGCATAAAAATGGTACACTATTAGTAAGATGTATTATTAAAACTAATTCTTTAAATTTAAATGGACCTTGGAGATCGGTTTTAGAGTCTCAGTTAGCGATTATCTGAAAAAAATATATATTTAATTAAAGTTACAAATGTTTTTCAGAAAAAATTAATTATTTACAAAGGGAATGCACCTGTGAAATTATAAATACCGCAGGGATTTTTTCTTATTAATTGCTTGGATGGTTTTATTTTAGTCAACTCATTCGGTTTTGCAAACAATAAACAACAAAAGTCTGGACGCAGCAAGTGCGTTATGCTAATGAATTTTTTTTTAAAGCAAATATGTGTTTTTTTTAAGAAAGCAGGCATCATATTAGGTTACCAGTAGAACCAATATAGTAGAAGCAAGGTGTCACGTTTCACCAAAATAACTTTGAAAATATACAAAAATTTTCGAAAGTAAACTTAAAGTGTTTCCGAAAAAACTGATCTCTTGGTTAATCTTATAGGTTAATAGCAAATTAAGATATTCAAATTTGAAGCATTTAAAGATGATTATCTACTATAACGCACTTGCTGCACCCGAATTTCTTTTCTTACAAACATGCATTGCATTTCGATGGAAAATGCAATAACATAAGGCGTGTTCGATTAAAAAAAACAGAGAATTTGTATCACCAACGACTCATGGGCCAGATTGATTGTAGAAATGTTTTTAAGGTGCTGCTCAAGACACTCTATAATTAATGTACACAGGTTGTTTTCGTATCTTGTACAAGAACGGATATATTGAGCCTTATTGATTTTTTACGAAAATTCGATAAAAATTATATACCATATATATATATATATATATATATATATATATATATATATATATATATATATATATATATATATATATATATATATATATATATATATATATATATATGCTATATAGCTAAGACTAGCGCATGCACCGTGAGATTCTATTGGTCGGCTTCCTGTTCTCTGATTGGTTGTGTCTTCGGACTGTGTCGTATCGGTCTCCTGTCTTGATCACTGTGGTTTGATAATTTGTCTATTTTTATGGCGTTTATTAAGTTTTGTTTAAATGTTTTTACTTGGATTTGTTCTGGCATTATTTTTTTCTTATTGTTTGTTTGTTGAATGTAGTATTGTTCCCATATTTTAATTTTTTTGTGGTCTTTAACATGTTTTAATGTGTTTAATTTGTAGCTACGTATGTGGATTTTAATTAATGCTGTTATATGTTCTTGAATCTTGTTTCTATTGATTTTTTGTCATTCCTATATATTTTTATTGCATGTGTTACATGCTATTTGATATATTCCGTTTAATTCATGTGGGTTGTGTTCTTGTTTTTTATTTATTTTGTTTATTATTTTGTTATTGGTTTTGTAACTCGTTTTTAAGTCATCGTTTGAGTGTTTGTGTTATTTTTTTGATGTGGTGGTTATAAGTGAATGTTGTGTATTTTGTGTTTGTTTCAGGTGTTTTGTTTTCGGTTTTGTTGATTTGTTTGTTTTTGATGTGTTTTACTAGCTTTTCTATTGTTTTCTTGTTGTATCCATTTCTTTCTGCTATTTGTATTACGATGCTGTACTCCTTTTCTCGTTCGTCATTATGGAGTGGTACATTTAACATTCTGTTTATTAAGTATCTGTATGCGGCAAGTTTGTGTGTGTGTGTGGGTGTAGTGAGTGTTTAGGTGTAGTGATGTCTGTTTGTGTGGGTTTTCTCTATATTTTGTATTCAATTAAAATGTCATTTTTGGTCTCGTACAAAATTTACAATTTCGGCAAAAATATGGGTAGCTGAGAAAGTTTTGCAGTTGGAAAAGTATTGTGGAGTGATTAGTATTAATTGTAAATGGAGGTATCAGGTGAAACATTAGAAGAACGAAGTGGAACGGGAAAGAAATTTTTTGGAATGTCAAAATTTTAAGGTTGTCGAATTTGGAGTGTGGTCAAGCAGTTTTGGACGCAACTATGTATAAAATTATGTTAATATTCACCACAAGTCTTACACTTATTGAATAAACATGTTGTATAATTTTAAGCAATAAAGGTAATAATAATAAAGGTAATAATTGAATATTTTTTATTCCATTGAATACAAAATTGAATGACAAAAAATCAATAGAAACAAGATTCAAGGAACATATCACAGCATTATATAAAATCCACATACGTAGCTACAAATCAAACGTAGCTACACACATTCACAACACAAAACACCAAAAACCAGACATCACCTAATTACAACTAATGAAATATGTTAAAGACCATAAAAAATATGGGAACAATACTACATTCAACAAACAAACAATAAGAAACAATTAATGCCAGAACAAATCCAAGTAAAAACATTTAAACAAAACTTAATAAACGCCATAAAAATAGACAAATTATCAAACCACAGTGATCAAGACAGGAGACCGATACGACACAGTCCGAAGACACAACCAATCAGAGAACAGGAAGCCGACCAATAGAAGCTCACGGTGCATGCGCCACGTACAATCTCAGACGTAGACCACACGGGAGCGATAACAGTCAGTAGCGTGCTGATGATGAACCGGGACGGTTCGAAAATGCAGTCCGCGCAAACCAATAAGAAATCACAAACGTACAGCAAACAAATAAAGTATATATATATATATATATATATATATATATATATATATATATATATATATATATATATATATATATATATATATATATATATAACATATAAAAGTTGTGGTTCGTAAAAATATTTCAAATCCGATAGCTAAATAAATTTCCCCTTAAGCCAGCATCTTCAATCTTGAGCCATAGTAACACCTATGTAAACGCACGTGGGTACTCAACTAAAGAAAAATAACATAATGAGCTTCGCGGATAACTACAAATTTGTTCTAAAAAACTTTTTTGTTTTTTATTTTTTGCAAAAACTGGATGGGTTGACAAAAACAAAATCATCCAAGCAATTAATATATGGAAAAATACCTGTCATATTTATAATTAGACAGCTACATTCCTTTTGTAGATAATTATTGTTTTTCTGAAAAACTTTTGTAGCTTTAATGAAATTTGAAACACAATTTTTTAAAGACACTTGCAGTACTTACATATATATCTCAGACCAATTTTAGATTATTTTTTTCAAATAATCGCTAACTGGGACTCTAAAACCGATCTCCAAGGTCCATTTAAATATAAAGAATTAGTTTTAATAGTATATCTTACTAATATTGTACCATTTTTATGCAACTTTGCTACTGTAACGCATTTGCTGCGTCCTGAACTTTTTTATATTATTATTATGATTACGAAACATTCTTACGGCTTGTACAGACTGTTTAATTATTTATTCAGTAAAAACTATTTCTACAGGTGACAATACAATGTCTGTACGCAGCAATTGCGCTATAGTAGTAAATTTTTATAAAAGTATTTCTAATGCAAATATGCGTTTTTTAAATAAAAGTTATCAGATCTGGTTTACGTAAAACTTTTGTAGTGGAAAAAATGTACCATAATGAACTAAAACAACTCCATTGTTGGGAAAAGTACAGAGGGTTTCTGAAAATAAACCAAAAATTTCCCGAAGAAACTGGTTCAATTTTCTTGGCCAACTAACCTTTTTAAATTAGTTACACACCTGCCAAGACATAATTATTCACAGAGAGTTTTTTGACAAACATGAAAAACAAAATGAATGAGAATTGGCTAAAACCTTCTTTTACAGAAATTTGCCTTTTTTTTTAATAATTGGCTTAACATGTTCCCTGCCGTATAGGTCTATAGGACCAGGCAAGAGTGTTCGAATTTTAAAAACTCGGTCAAATAGACCGCTATAGAATTTATACCACGCGCCAACTACTTCAATAAGACCAAAATGTTTTTTAAGGTTCCAAGAGCCGCAGGTCTGTTATTTTGGAAGACTAAACAGACCAAGCTGGCGTGTGGGAAAAGTTTTCCTCATACATTTTGACGTTACTGGAATTATCTCACTGCTGTGCACTCAATTTGATCTTGACTAGAGTATTTACAGATTTCTGTGTTGTATTTTAATTAAAAAGAATATCTTTTGGTAAATTATTCAAAAATTATAAGACAACATAGGTAACTTTGTAGTTAATTGTTTATAGATGCAGTAGGTACGAAGAAATGGGTAAACAATCTACATAATAAGAAACATTAAACTTTTATTTAGTTCAAGGATTTTAGACCCTTCTAACATAAAAAATAGTGCTTCAAACTGAATCATAACTTCCACATAGCTGTGATAACCGACTCTCCTCAGAAAGACACTTGGAGAACCCAAATTACCGCAACATATTTTAAAGGACCTGAAGATCGTTTCACTAACCAAGTTAGCGTCATCAGAGGATGAAAAATTCTAACTACTTTAATAGCTAACATCACCTTATATACCGGATCTTAGATAAAGATACCGAACTGAGATGGGAAACTAATCGCAGGAAAATTCTGCAGTGTACAGTATTTTTATCGCCGGACGAGGTCTTTGCACTGTCCCTACTAACTTATCTAAAATGTGTCCATCTCTAATAATTTTGGGAAGGTTCAGCGACAACTAAATTAACATAGTTTCGTTTGTCGGATCTGTCTGTATCATTATGTTATCTTTAGAACGTGTTAAAACGTGGGAATTTTATTTAACGAAGCAATCAATCAGGCGGTGGTGAAACATACATACAATTTTTATTGTAACTATATTTCGCAATATCTATACTCTCGAAGGAGTTTAGTTGTCCTGGTTATGTAACATTTTTTTTTAAATTTCAGATTATCTCCATTAACGTGATGATTATTATCCCAAATATGTCGGGCGACGGAAGATCTATCTATGGTACCGTAACGTAATTGGGCTAAGTGTTCTCTGAATCTAATTATAATCGATCTTTTTGTTTGTCCGACGTACTTAAGATTACAATATTTACAACTTGTTTCATAAATTCCCGACATTTTGTCCGTGCTATCTTTGTCTTTTGGGTTACCAAGCAAGTTTTGTAAGGTATTTTTGTCGAAAATGTTAGCTGCGAGTTGACTTTTTTAAAAATGTTATCTAGTCCTCTCGTGATTCGAGGTTCAAATGGTAAGGAAACAAAGTTTTTTTCGGATTTCTCTCTTCTAAACGTCGTTGATTCCGTCAACATTTTCTTTGTTTTCTGTTGATTAATTTTTCCACCAGGCAAGCAGTGTATCCGTTATACTCGGCCACGTTTTTAATATAATTTAATTCTTTGGTATATCTACTTTTGTTTAAAGGAAAATTAATTAACCGATTTAAAAAAAAATCAGACTGGCCATTTTTTATGCGTACGTATGATGCGAGTTGTTCGGAATGTAGCTTACAGTGGGGGTTTCCTTTCTATAGACATCGAATTCTAAAGTGTCTTTATTCTTGATAACTAGTATATCTAAAAAGGGTTATTTATTATTAATTTCTAATACGTGGGGAAATTTTATAGAATCAAATTTATTGTTTAGTTTGGCAATAAAAACTTCTATTCTGCAAATGTTTGTGTTAAACACCGCGAAGATATCATCCACGTAAAGAAACCACACTCTAGGAAAATAAATACTTTCACTTTCAAGATCTATTTCAAATATGCTTATGAAAAGGTCTGCAATAAATGGCGATAGCAGATTGCCCATTGCCGTACCTTGGGTTTGTTCAAAAAATTCATTGTTGAATTGAAAAATATTTTGTTTGATAAAAAGTTTGTTAAAGTTAAATATTCTTTGCAGACATTTTAATTTATGTTTTTGATTTTTAACAATTGCTATAAATACTTTAAAGTTTGCTCCGTGGGAACGCTAGGAAACAATGAGGTTACATCGAGTGAAATTAAAACCTCGCCTTCAGTCAATTTAACCTCTTCAGTATTATTAACAAATTCAAATGTTACTGAAAATTTATTGCATACATTTTCATGAGCAGATCTGAAACAGATCTTGAAATATATATACAGATAGTTCCGACAAAGAAAACTATGTTCATTTAGTTGTCGTTGAACATTTCCAAAATTATTAGAGATGGACACATTTGAGATAAGTTAGTAGGGACAGTGCAAAGACCTCGTCCGGCGACAAAAATACAATACCTTGCAGAATTGGCCTGCGATTGGTTTCCCATCTCAGTTCGGTCTATTTACCTAAGATCCGGTATATAAAGTGATGGTAGTTTTTAAAGTCGTTAGAATTTTTCATCCTCTGATGACGCTAACTTGGTTAGTAAAACGATCGTCATGTCTTTTAAAATGTGTTGTGGTGATTTGGGTTCTCCAAGTGTACTTATCAGTGCTCATCACAAGTTCTAATCTTCACTTAGTCGGAAAGACATTGTCATTAAATGAATTTAGAGTCCATGACACCACAGAGAGAATATTTATATTCCTGTACCCATAAACTTCTGAAATGTTATATTACTCGTGTTTTAACGAAGGTAACGTCAATTTTCACCAAATCACCCCTGATTTGTCTCCTAACCCCCTCAACAGATTTTGCCCAAAAACAATTCAGTGTTCATTTGTCGCGTGCTAACTGTCTGCCAAATTTGAAGATGATTCTCAATTAGTTAGGAAGTTATTGCGCCTAGTGACAGACGTACAGGCCAACAGATCAAACAAATTTTTGTTCCAAAATCAAGTTTTCTATATGTTTTGACATTTTTACGCCAATTATAAAAAATACAATAAATTTGTCTTACGGATATTCCACCTCCACACATTTAACCCCTAATTTATTTTCTGCACAGAATACAAGTTGTCTGCTGAAACTTAAAGTCTCGTAATAAACAAACCCTAAAACGTTATATTACTCGAGTGTTAACGAAGAAATTTCAATTTTCACCATTCATCTCCTACCCACTGGAGCGGTTTTACCCAAAAACAATCCGAACCGTTCGTTTGCCGGCTGCTAACAAGAGAATTGAAACCTCTTTTGACATAAATACATCGTATAGTAGACCATGTGAGTTCCGTTAACCCTGCTGCGTCGTTCGGGTCCTTTTTGACCCAATTTGTGTTTTGTTTATCTTTTACTGCTACCATATTTTCTTTCTAACGTTGAGCTTTTATGACTTTATTTCTATACTAAATTGCCATCAAATTTTGCGTTTTTTGTTAAATTATAACTTTAATCCTTCTCTCAGTAAAATTTTGCACACTTCAGCTGTTCGGGTGACTTTTGTCCAGCGACTTTGTTTACAAGATCCATATCATTGTTTGTATCGTTTACTGATCTGTTCCTTCCGTTTGCTGACTTGATGTGTGTAATAAAGCAAAGTGATACATGTTTGACGTCTGACCGTCTGCCAGTTTGCCCGACGCCTGGTCGCCTGTCTACCCGATTACCTACTCGGCCTGCCCGACTTCTTAGAACATAACTTCCATGTTTTTACTAAGTAAGTGGTAAACGTGTCGCTACCTAGTTGCGGAACCAAGTAGTATGTTGTCACGCCAGCTCCAAATAACATAAAGTGTTAAAAAAATAGAGACTGTATACAACCAGCTAACAATTTTAGTAATTTGTTAGCCCTGGCCCATTTCTACCCTAATATAGAGGCAAAGAATGTCAGGCTAGATGCATTCTCACAACAATTGGAACCATAGACCGGTTTCGTCCTAATTAGAGCTCGTCCGTACAACATACTAATTGGCGCGAAAATACACCTATAAAGTAATACGGCTATGGTAGCCAGCCTTCCAACACTAAGTGAGTGGTAAACGTGTCGCTACCTAGTTGCGGAACCAAGTAGTATGTTGTCACGCCAGCTCCAAATAACACGAAGTGTTAAAAAAATAGAGACTGTATACAACCAACCATTTAATAAATTGTTAGCCCTGGCCCATTTCGACACCAATATAGGGGCAAAGTATGTAAGGCTAGATGCATTTTCACAACAAGAATTGTACACCGGTTTCGCTCTAATTAGAGCTCGTCAGTACGGCATACTAATTGCTGCGAAAATTCATCCATAAAGTAATACGGCTATGGTAGCCAGCCTTCCAACACTAAGGGGGTGGTTAACGTGTCGCCACCTAGTTGCGGAACAAAGTAGTATGTTGTCACACCAGCTCTAAATAACACAAAGTGTTAAAAAATAGAGACTGTGTACAACCAGATAACAATTTTTTGTAAATTGTTAGCCCCGGCCCATTTCTACTCTAATATAGGGACAAAGTATGTATCGCTAGATGCATTCTCACAACAATCAGAACCGTAGACCGGTTTCGCTCTAATTAGAGCTCGTCAGTACGGCATACTAATTGCTGCGAAAATACATATATAAAGCTATACGACTATGGTAGCCAGCCTTCCAACACTAGCAGGTGGTAGTGGAATTTTCCTTTACGTAATAGTAAAGGATTTTTTTCACGCCCGAGGAGGTACCACCCCATATATCAAGGGACCGGTGAAGTCCTAACGGACGTTTCCGATTCCGATGTATGAGTCGGTTTCCCTTATAAGCAAAAATTATGATGGCTCCTCCTTGTACAAAAGATTCCGGAAGTAAAATACTCCTCTATTCGGATCTCCGGGAGAGGGGTGTACAGGGGGCGCCAACATTAAGATTTAACATATCCTTTTCGAATATATGTGGCCGAAATTCTAACCAACTCCGTCCACCATTTCCTCCAGGCTAACAGACCCCAACTCCTTTTTCTCACCGAAACCCAAATCAGTGCCAAAACAGCCACTAATCACCTTAATTTCCTGGGGTATGAGCTCCTTACTTCCTTTAGATTCCATGGAGGCGTGTGCGCATACGTCTGTAGCAATCTTACCTGCACCAGACTCGCCAATTTAGAAGCTGGAAGAAAAGATATATTATGGATAAAAGTCACTCTCAGGGCTGCAACTAAATTCATCTGTTTCATTTACCGGTCACCTTCTGACAACAACTTTGTCCAGCTCTTTGACTACCTTTCTGAAAAAACCGACTATCTGATTTCTGAATATCCTTCCTCCGAGGTCACTATTCTTGGTGACTTCGATGTCCATAATAAGGAATGGCTAAGATCTTCAAAGACCGATCCACAAGGAAGAGCAGCGGATGCCTTTGAATTCAGCAACTCTTTAGCCAATATGGTTCAGCAACCTACGTACTTTCCTCGTATCCCAACACACAGCTCAAATTCCTTCGATCTTCTCCTTACTGCAAAACCTGAATGCTATAAGATATCAATCACCGCCCCCTTGGCCGCTCAGACCACGGTATGGTCACTGCTTCCTGCGCAATGCAACCCGAGATCACACAGCCATCACACCCACGTATCGTTTGGCACTAGAACTCCACAAACTGGGACGAAATGCGGGATTACTTTTCCTCATTTCCATGGGCGTCTGTCTGCTTCTCTCATCCTGACCCCTCTGATATCTCACAAAACGTCACCGAAATTATCCAAGCTGGAATGGAATTATTTATTCCACGCACAAAGAAAACCTCTTCAGCCACTCAAACGCCCTGGTCCTCTAAATCCTGTGACAGGCCCAGACTTGAAAAGATCAATGCTCACAAAACGCTTCTACACAATCCCAGTCAATAAAACCGTCAAGCATGTAACGACGCAAGAAACCGCTATGTCCGCATTCTTTCTGAGGCAAAAAACTCGTTTAATAACCACATAAAAAACAAAGTCCTCTTAAGCTCCAACGGCGGCAAACCCTTCTGGACTCTTAAATCTATTGGGAATAATTTCTGCAAAAGCCCGTTCCCACCTCTTGTCTCAGGGGATGAAATTGTTTCTACCGCCCTGGGCACGGCTGAACTTTTTGTTTCGTTGTTTGCCAGCAATTATACTCTCAACCCACCTCAAAATGTTCAACCACCAACAGTCCCCAATGTCGCGCATAAAATGACGGATATCATTTTTAAAACTAAAAAGGTACGAAAGGTTCTCTCTTCCCTTAATACCAAGAAAGCCTCTGGCCTTGACGAGATTCTAGCAATTGTTCTCAAAAAATGCGCACCAGAACTTGCTCCTGTCCTGACTCGTCTATTTCACATATCTTACAATAAAGGCATATTCCCTAGTAACTGGAAAACTGCTCGAGTACAACCCATCCCCAAGAAAGGATCCAAAGCACTTCCTAGCAACTACAGGCGTATTTCTCTCCTTTCAGTCGTCTCTAAAGTGATGGAAAAGTATATAAACACCGAATTACTAAAATTTCTTGAAAAACGCAGTCTAATTCACGACAGGCAGTATGGATTCCGTCAGCGCAGATCGACTGCCGACCTCCTTTATTTGTCACCCATTCTTGGAACAAGTCTATGGAACTACACGGTGAATCCCAGATTGTCGCTCTAGACATATCCAAAGAATTCGACCAGGTCTGGCACGCAGCGCTGCTTAATAAATTTCCGGCCTATGACCTACCACCAAAACTTTCTACCTGGACAGCAAATTTCCTCTCCAACAGGAGCATTTCTGTTGTTGTGGATGGCCATTCCTCTAAACTGTATCCAATTATTGCAGGAGTTCCTCAAGGTTCAGCTTTAGCCCCTACTTTGTTTCTTCTCCACATCAATATCCTCCTCTCTAGCACATCCAACCCAGTTCACAGTTACGCGGACGACAGCACCCTCCACTCAAATATACAATATTCTAAGCCTGTCTCTTTAGCCCAATTAGATGAGGATCGCAGACTCATGGAGCGTTCTGTCTCCGTGGATCTTTAAAAAATATTAGACTGGGGAAGTAGAAATCTTGTACAATTCAACCCAACCAAATCTCAGTCGTGCCTTCTTTCTCATAAGAGATACACCAGCCCTAGACCCATCACAATAAACAACCAAGTTATTCAAAGTAATAAGTCCTTTTCTCTTCTTGGCATTTGTGTGGATCGAAAGCTTAATTGGCACCAACATGTCACATCAATTGCAGAAGCGGCTGCTAAGAAATTAGGTTTCCTCTTCCGGGCTCGCAAATACTTTTCACCTGCTAATCTCTATACCTTAGATACTTCAGAAATAAGGCCAAACCTCGAAAACTGCTCCCACATCTGGGGTGCAGCTGCCGCTTCTGCACTTGCTATCCTGGAGTCCATTCAAGAGAGAGCTATACGTCTCATCGGTGACCCTACCCTCACCCAAAGGCTGCCATCCCTTGCCCACCGACGTGCCGTTGGTTACCTCTCTCTATTTTATAGATATCTACACGGGAACTGCTCAGAGGAGCTTTCCTCCATAGTTCCCCCACATGCTGCCCCCAACATATCTACCAGGGGAACAGAGCGAATGCACCCTTTTACTGTCCAGGTCACCAAACATAGAACATCTTGTTATGCCCGCACTTTTGTCCCGAGTACTTCGAAGTTGTGGAATTCCTTGCCGGCACATGTTTTTCCTTCTCCTCCGAATCTCCAAACCTTCAACACCTGTCAACACCCACGGTACGATAGTATTAAGGCTGTAAGCCCTCGTGGTGTGTTGTTGAAATTACAAAAAAAAAAGTGAGTGGTGAACATGTCGCCACCTTGTTGCGGAATCAAGTAGTATGTTGTCAGGCCAGCTCCAAATAACACTAAGTGTTAACAAATAGAGACTGTATACAACCGACCAGTAATTTTGGTAAATTTTTAGCCCTGGTCCATTTTACTAAAATTGTTAGTTGGTTGTATACAGTCTCTATTTTTTTAACACTGTGTTATTTGGAGCTGGCGTGACAACATACTACTTGGTTCCACAAGTAGGTGGTGACATGTTCACCACTCACTTAGTGTTGGAAGGCTGGCTACTATAGCCGTATTACATTATAGGTGTATTTTTGCAACAATTAGTATGCCTTAGTGACGAGCTCTAATCAGAGCGAAACCGGTCTACGGTTCTAAATGTTGTGAGAATGCATCAAGCCTTACATAATTTGTCCCTATATTACGGTAGAAATGGGTCAGGGCTAACGATTTACTAAAATTGTTAGTTGGTTGTATACAGTCTCCACATTTTTAACACTGTGTTATTTGGAGCTGGCGTGACAACATACTACTTGGTTCCGCAACTAGGTGGCGACACGTTTACCACTCACTTAGTGTTGGAAGGCTGGCTACCATAGCCGTATTATTATATAGGCGTATTTTCTCAGCAATAAGTATGCCGTACTGAAGAGCTCTAATTAGAGCGAAACCGGCCTACGGTTATAATTGTTGTGAGAATGCATCTAGCCTTGCATGTCTTTACTTGCTCTACGGTGTAGTCTATAGGGACAGCATATTTTCATGTCAGTTCGTCTTTAGATTTTGTGGAGAATATATGTTGGTTGGTTTCTTGCAATGTCTCGTAAAGTTATGCAGTCTCATACCGGACCTCTGACACAAAAATAATTAGAAAAAGCACTGGAGACTACTGATATAAAATCTATAGATTTTGGCAATCCAGTGGACGAGTAAGACCACTGAAGAGGTGTTATGTTTCGAAGCGGAAGACTATGTTTCTGATGGAAATGATAGTGACTCTGAAGAAGACGAATTGGAGAAGCTAGTTGATGTATTTCAAAGTATGTTATCAAAGGACAAACACATTCAATGGTCTTCTGAACCTGCAGCTCAACGAGGCAGATATGAATCGCAAAATGTAATTTCTGTAACACCTGGAACAACTAGATACGCCGCTTCAAGAGCCACAGATGAGTTGTCCACTTTTTTATTATGTTTTCCACTGGAAATTGAAACAATAATATTGACATATACAAATATAGAAGGCCGTCGACTTTACGGAGATAACTGGAGAAACTTCAATGTTATAGATTTACATTCATATCTTCGTTTGTTGATCTTAGCCGCTGTTTTAAGATCTCACAATGAATCTACAGAAAGTTTGTGGGATGCTGAAATGGGACGTAATATATTTCGAGCCACTACGTCTTTGGAAAAATTCAATATTGATAAGGTTTGATAGAATAAATACCAAACAAGAAAGACAAGAACGTGATAAATTTGCAGCGATTAGAGTGCTCTGGGAAAAATGGGTGAAAATTCTTCCAAAATGTTCAATCCTGATGCTTATGTAACGGTTGACGAGCAGTTGGTTGGATTCAGAGGCAGATGCCCTTTCAGGCAGTACATGCCGTGTAAACCGGCAACGTATGGTATAAAGTTCTGGGTTTTATGTGACAATGTTACTGCATATGTCTGAAATATTCAACCTTATATTGGAAAACCCCCTGGTGAGACCAAGGAAACAAATTAAGGTACAAATAAAGGTATGAGAGTTGTTTTAGATTTATCTTAAGGTCTAAAAGGCCATAACGTCACTTGCGACAATTTTTTGACAAGTTACGAGCTTGGACAGATGCTACTAGAACGAAATATTACATTGATTGGCACCGTAATAAATACCAAAACTTTTATTCCACCAGAATTAATTAGCAAGAAAGTACCGAAATGACTTTTAGATTTGCGTTTACTGATAATACAACATTGGTATCATATATCACTAGGAAATCAAATAAATGTGTGGTGTTGCTAAGTACATTACATTGTGATAAAGTAATATCAGTGGAAAAAGGCAATAAGCCCCTGGTTATTTTAGACTACAATAAAACTAATGGATCAGTAGATACGCTGGATAAGGCGGTAGCGTGTTACACAACAAGACGCAAAACAAACCACTGGCCTTTGACAGTATTTTATAATATTCTTGACATAAGCGCATATAACTCCTACGTTTTGTTCCAAAGAATATGTAACACAACAGACTCAAAAAGTCTGCGAATGCGCAGAAAGTTTTTAGAACGTCTGGGCGTTGAATAAATTATAAAAGTAGTCAAATTAAGCGTTCAAGAAAATGAAGCTTCAACGTCGATGCAACCAAAAAAACGAGGAAGGTGCTAGTTGTGCCAAAAACTGACAATAAAAGTTAAAGTTTGTGTTCTAAGTGTAAAATATATTGTTGCACAAAACATCTACTACAAGTATGTAATCAGTGCTATGAGTAATCTTTTTTTATTTTTCATTATAATACTGCTGGTAAAATAGGTTATGTTGCCAAATACATTTTTACTACAATATTTTTTAATTTATTATGAATACTTTGTCACTTTATATACATGGGTCAGTTATGACCCGAGCACCTCAGGTGTAAGCTAAATGCGAACGGCGCAGCAGGGTTAAAACATTTTAAACATAAAGTAGGTTTATCAGGACAAAATTGACAATATGTTCCTGCTACATACAGACTTGGAGACTACTTCTCTGGCTTCACTGTTGGTTTTCGTTGGTGAAGGACGTAGCCAGCGCGTAAGCTAACTGGAGCAAGTGCCCCTACGAATTCTGGAAGTTCTAGGAAGTTCTTCAATGTTTGTGTGACTATAGTTTCGCTGCTAAGCTAACTGGAGCAAGAGGCCCTACGAATTCTGGAAGTTCTAGGAAGTTCTTCAATGTTACTGTGACTATAGTTTCGCTGATTTTCAATCTGTCTGAAAATGCTGTCAAGCAGCGAAACTATAGTCACAGAAACATTGAAGAACTTCCTAGAACTTCCAGAATTCGTAGAGCCACTTGCTCCAGTTAGCTTACGCGCTGTCTACGTCCTTCACCAACGAAAACCAACAGTGAAGCCAGAGAAGTAGTCTCCAAGTCTGTATGTAGTATGAACAAGTTTCACCAAGTAAGGGCAACCGCAATCAATGAATATGTTCCTGTTTCAATTTCACATTGCCAATACGTGTGAAAGTGTGAGATCCGTGACAAAATTTTGTTTTTGCTTAAACATCGTGAAAACTTTTAAAACTATAGAAAACATGATTTGGAAAATACGTTTTTTGTCTGTCGGTGTGTATGTCTGTCTGTTAGTAGCCACGATAACTTTAGAATGAATTAAGATATCGTCATCACATGACAAGCGAACGGTCCGGATTGTTTTTGAGTAAAATAACTCCAGGCGGTAGTGGTTGAATAGGGAGTGATTTGGTGAAAATCGACATTTTTTCGTTAAAACTCGAGGAGTATAATGTTTTAGGGCTCGTTTATTAGAAAACTTTCAATTTAATGAAACATTTGGTATTCTGTGCTGAAATTAATTACGGGTTGAGTGTGTGGGGGTGGAATATCGGTGACAGAAATTTCATTTTACTTAATTTTCTTAAAAAAAAATTCACTAATGAGGAGATCCCGACTTTTGAATTTTGAAAAAAATTCTTCAAATGAGCGCTAATTAGGCCCCCCAGAACACATATCCGGGGTCGGTTTAAATTTTTATATGTTTATATATATATATATATATATATATATATATATATATATATATATATATATATATATATATATATATATATATATATATATATATATATATATATATATATATATATATATATATATATATATATATATATATATATATATATATATATATATATATATATATATATATATATATATGTATCACACCGATAACTCAAAAAATAATGGGCCGATTCTAATTAAATTTGGTGAATAAATTCCTTTTGCAAATGGCTTGGATAAGTTCGTTAGCCAGGAACATCGGTCCAGGTTTTCCTGGAAAATTTTGTGTTTTCTTTCGAAAAAAATTTATATCTCCGTAATTAACAAAGTAATGGCAACTAAATTTCATGTGCGGATTTACTTCATTATAGGCAAGTTACCCACCAAAATTTAGCTCCGTAGGTTAAAGGATAAAAAAGTTACAGGCATTCAAAGAAAAATAAATTTGGATTTTCCCCAAAACGTCAAAATTGCGATTTTAAACGTCAAAATTGGTTAGTACATTCCTTTCGTAAGTCCCTTGGATATTTTTGTTAGCCAGGAAAATCCGCCGAGGTTTTCCCGGAAAAATTTGTGTTTTCTTTCGCAAAATATTTATATCTCCAAAATTAACAAAGTAAGGGCAACCAAATTTGGTAAGCTGGTTTATATCGTTATAGGTGTGCCACCTACCAAAATTTAGCTCTGTAGATCAAAAGACAAAAAAGTTATGGGCATATAAAGAAAAATAAATTGGGGGTTTCCTCAAAACGTCAAAGTGACAATTGAAAACGTCAAAATTCGCAACATTTAGGCAAATAACTTGAATCTAATACGATCTATGGAAAGAAAATGTCTTAAGAATAATGTTTTACATACACCGAACTCTTAGTTTCAACCGTCATTGTCCTTCATTTTACTAAAATATTTCCAGAAAATTCATTTCTAATAGACCCTTTCTCTGATGCTTGGCAGTAGCCTTAGCTATAGAGTTTATTGTTTAATAGTATATAATTTTTGTCGAATTTTCGTAAAAAATCAATAAAGCTCAATATATTCGTTATTATACAAGATATGAAAAAATATTGTATACATTAATTATACGGTGTTTTGAGCTACATCTTAAAAAATTATTGCGACAATCACAGGGTGGCCCATAAGTCGTTGGTGATACAAATACATTTTTTTTTGTCGAAAACGCCTTATTTTTTTGCATTTTCCATCCAAATATAATGCATGTTTGTAAGTTAAGAAATTCTGGAAGCAGCAAGTGCGTTGTGGTTGCGAATTTTGATTAAATGCTTCATATTTGAAAAGCTCAATTTGCTATTAACCTATAAGGTTGACCAGGAAACGGATTTTTTCAGTAACACTTTTGGTTTACTTTTGGAAATTTCTGTACGTTTTCAAACAATCAAGTTATTTTGATGAAACATGGCACATTGTTTTTACTATATATGTTATACTGGTAATCAAATTTGATGCCTGCTTTTTCTATATAGGTCATACTGGTAACCAAAATTGATGTCTGCTTTCTTAAAAAGAAAACACACATATTTGCTATAAAAACATTTTTATGAAAATTCACTACCATAACGCACTTGCTGCGTCCCGAGATTTTATATATATATATATATATATATATATATATATATATATATATATATATATATATATATATATATATATATATATATATATATATATATATATATATATAAATTTGGCATGTACGTGTCTTTTGTAAATGGCTTGGATAAGTTCGTTAGTCAGGAAAATCGGACGAGGTTTTCCGGGAAAATTTTGAGTTTTCGTTCGAAAAAAATTCTTATCTCAAAAAGTAATAAGCCGATTTTAATAAAATTTGGCATGTACCTTCCTTTTGTAAATGGCCTTGATAAGTTTGTTAGCTAGGAAAATCGGACGAGGTTTTCCGGGAAAATTTTGAGTTTTCATTCGAAAAAATTCTTATCTCAAAAAGTAATAAGCCGATTTTAATAAAATTTGGCATGTACCTTCCCTTTGTAAGTGGCCTTGTTAAGTTTGTTATCCAGAAAAATCGGACGAGGTTTTCCGGGAAAATTTTGAGTTTTCATTCGAAAAAAATTTTAATCTCAAAAAGTAATAAGCCGATTTTAATAAAATTTGGCATGTACCTTCCTTTTGTAAATGGCCTTAAAAAGTTTGTTAGCCAGGAAAATCGGACGAGGTTTTCCGGGAAAATTTTGAGTTTTCATTCAAAAAAAATTTTTATCTCAAAGAATAATGGGCCGATTTTGATAAAATTTGGCACGTACCTTCCTTTTGTAAATGTCTTTGATAAGTTTGTTAATCAGAAAAATTAGACAAGGTTTTCCGGAAAAATTTTGAGTTTTCATTTGAAAAAAAAATTTATCTTAAAAAATAAAAATTCTATGATAACCAAATTTGGTAGGTAGGTTTATGATATAAAAAGTAAACTATACACCAAAATTTAGGTTTCTATGTTACAAGAAAAAAAGTTATAATAAAATATTTTGTGCCAGATCATTTTTATGAAAATTCACTACCATAACGCACTTGCTGCGTCTACGACTTTTTTTCTATAAAACGGCGTTAAAATCTCCACACATATAGAAAACTTGATTCACAATTTTTTCCTGTCTGTCGGTCTGTATGTCTGTCTGTTACTAGCGACGATAACTTTAAAACAAATCGAGATATAGTCTTAAAATTTGGTGCACAGTTACCGCCCGACAAACGAACAGTTCTGATTGTTTTTGGGTGAAATGGCTCCACGGGACAGGGGATGAATTTGGAGTGGTTTGGTGAAAATTGACATTTGTTCGTTAAAACTCGAGTAATATAACGTTTTAGGGTTTGTTTATTACAAAACTTTCAATTTCATCAAATCTGTGGTGTTCTGTGCTGAAATTAATGTAAGAGTTGAGTGTGTGGGGGCGGAATATGGCTGACAGAAATTTCGAATTTTCTTACTACAAAAATCTCAAAAACAATAGAAAACTTAATTTTGGAACGATATTTTGTTGTCTGCCGGTCTACCGGTTGGTCGGTCTGTCGGACTGTGCGCAGACGCAATAAATTTCAAACGAATTGAGATATCATCTTCACATTTGGTATACAGCTGGAACCCGACAAAGGAACGGAATTTATTTCATGAGAATGTCTTTCTTATGAAAGTAAATTATCACAGCTATGTGGAAATTGTTGTTTTAGTGAATTTTTATTAAAAAAATTCACTAATAGAGAGGTATCGATGGTGAGACTTTGCAAAAATTCTTTCAAATGAGCGCGAATTAGGACCCCTAGAACCCATATCCGGGGTCAGTTTGAATTTTTGTATGCTTATATATATATATATATATATATATATATATATATATATATATATATATATATATATATATATATATATATATATATATATATATATATATATATATATATATATATATATATATATATATATATATATATATATATATATATATATATATATATATATATATATACATGTATCCGTCTGATAACTCAAAAAATAATTAACCGATTTAGATGAAACTCAGCAAGTGCCTTTCTTTTATTAATGGCTTGGATGAGTTCGTTGGCCAGGAAAATCGAACGGGGTTTTCCGGGAAAAATTTGACTTTTCTGTAAAAAAAAATTTTTTTTCCGAAAATTTCGATAAAATTTGGTCTACATATTGCTTTGGGAAATACCTAACTATGTGCCAAAATTAAGCTTTCTAGGGTTACAGAAAATTGAGCTATTCAAATTTGAAACATGTTTAAATTATAAGTATGTGGTTGCTGTTGGTTAGTCAATGCTTTTCTTATTGACTCATGAGATTCATTCATCAACCTTCCATTGACTTCTGCTTCTGCCGCTGTTACAGTCCTTTTATTTAGATCTAGAGTTGTAAAGTTTTCTGTATCATTTGGGATATAATTTGTTTGCTTTTGTTACTGACCAACAAAAGATATGATAAAATTGGACAAAGAAAGGGAATATGATATATTAACAAGGCTATTTTTGGCTCAACAGCATTTATTAGTTTTCGTAATTGTTTTTTTATCGGGTTTTGTTACTTTGACTAGACATATTTTTATTATGATTGGTACTACTAAAAGTAATTAAAGTTTGTCTCATTCAATATTAAATTTATTTTAGTGTTAAAATAGAAGACGATGTGATATGGTCCAAAATCTGATTGATATTTTGTTGGTATGTACTGTAAAAAAGCAAATTGCAGTTCAAAAAATCTAGACGCAGCAAGTGCGTTATGGTAGCCAATTTTCATAAAAACATCTGAAATCTCAAAAAATAACAAATAATAATAATAATTTTTATTGACAAAAGACTGAGACTGGACATTGTGGCTGGAAACTGAAACAAAAAGTAGAATAACCCCAAAAACTACAACAATAATAACAGAGTTATGCGCTATCTTTTTTAATACGTATTTCGACAACGAAGTTGTCTTCATCAGTAGCTGTAATTAACCGATTTCGATGAAACTTGGCAACTGCCTGTCTTTTATTAATGGCTTGGATGAGTTCGTTATCCAGAAAAATCAGACGGGGTTTTCCGGAAAAATTTTGAGTTTACTTTCGAAAAATTTTTTTCTCCGAAAGTAACAAAGCTGTTTTAATGAAATTTACTATATATGTTGCCTCAACCTTACTACGTACCAAAATTCAACTTTCTAAGTTTAGAGAAAATTGAGTTACTCAACTTTTAAATTTTCTTTCGAAAAAAATTGCTCAAATACAATGCCAGAACGTCGGTTGAGGTTAATTTTACAGTTTGTACTGAAAAAGTGAAAGGAGTACCCTGGGATCGAACCCAGTACCCTTCGGTTCAGAGGCACACGTTCTTACCCCTGAACCACCGAGGTTCCTATGTGGAAATTATGATTCGATTTGCAGCAATATTTTTTATATGCCTTGCAAATTTTCAGCCGCGCTCAGTCCTTACTTTTTCATAGCATTTAGTAAGTACACGGTCGTCACTTGTGTGGTTTCATTCCAATTTCATACAGTTTTCGTTTTCTTTTGCCTAGGTTCCTGCTCATATTAGACAGTAAACGACTCGTACAGCTTGTAGGTTACCGTTTTTAGTGAATTTTCTTAAAAAAAATTCACTAATGAGGAGATCCCGACTTTTGAATTTTGAAAAAATTTCTTCAAATGAGCTCTAATTAGGCCCCCCAGAACACATATCCGGGGTCGGTTTAGATTTATATATATATATATATATATATATATATATATATATATATATATATATATATATATATATATATATATATATATATATATATATATATGTTTCACACCGATAACTCAAAAAATAATGGGCCGATTTTGATTAAATTTGGTGAATAAATTCCTTTTGCAAATGGCTTGGATAAGTTCGTTAGCCAGGAAAATCGGTCCAGGTTTTCCCGGAAAATTTTGTGTTTTCTTTCGAAAAAAAATTATATCTCCGGAATTAACCAAGTAAGGGCAACCAAATTTCATGTGCGGATTTATATCATAATAGGCAAGTTACCTACCGAAATTTAGCTCCGTAGGTTAAAGGATAAAAAAGTTACAGGCATTCAAAGAAAAATAAATTTGGATTTTCTTCAAAACGTCAAAATTGCGATTTTAAACGTCAAAATTGGTGAGTACATTCCTTTCGCAAGTCGCTTGGATAATTTTGTTAGCCAGGAAAATCCGCCTAGGTTTTCCCGGAAAAATTTGTGTTTTCTTTCGCAAAATATTTATATCTCCAAAATTAACAAAGTAACCAAATTTGGTAAGGTGGTTTATATCGTTATAGGTGTGCCACCTACCAAAATTTAGCTCTGTAGGTCAAAAGACAAAAAAGTTATGGGCATTTAAAGAAAAATAAATTGGGGGTTTCCTCAAAACGTCAAAGTGACAATTGAAAACGTCAAAATTCGCAAGATTTAGGCAAATAACTTGAATCTAATACGGGCTATGGAAAGAAAATGTCTCAAGAAGAATGTTTTACATACACCGAACTCTTAGTTTCATCCGTTATTGTCCTTCATTTTACTAAAATATTTCCAGAAAATTCATTTCTAATAGACACTTTCTCTGATGCTTGGCAGTAGCCTTAGCTATAGAGTTTATTGTTTAATGGTATATAATTTTTGTCGAATTTTCGTAAAAAATCAATAAAGCTCACTATATTCGTTATTATACAAGATATGAAAAAATATTGTATACATTAATTATACGGTGTTTTGAGCTACATCTTAAAAAATTATTGCGACAATCACAGGGTGGCCCATAAGTCGTTGGTGATACAAATAATTTTTTTTGTAGAAAACGCCTTATTTTTTGCATTTTCCATCGAAATATAATGCATGTTTGTAAGTTAAGAAATTCTGGAGGCAGCAAGTGCGTTGTGGTTGCGAATTTTGATTAAATGCTTCATATTTGAAAAGCTCAATTTGCTATTAACCTATAAGGTTGACCAAGAAACGGATTTTTTCAGTAACACTTTTGGTTTACTTTTGGAAATTTCTCTACGTTTTCAAACAATCAAGTTATTTTGATGAAACATGGCACATTGTTTTTACTATATATGTTATACTGGTAATCAAATTTGATGCCTGCTTTTTCTATATAGGTTATACTGGTAACCAAAATTGATGTCTGCTTTCTTAAAAGAAAACAGACATATTTGCAATAAAAACATTTTTATGAAAATTCACTACCATAACGCACTTGCTGCGTCCCGAGATTATTTTAAACTCTAAAAATGGCACAATTTCTCTGGTCACGTCCTTGTACATTACCTTCAGCACTTACTATGGCGGTATTCAAAATGTTTTCACTCGCATATTTTCGGTACCATTTTTACCGATTTCCATAGTGACGACTGATATGCTGATATTTGATTTGAAAGATCAACTGCTGACTGTCTGGCCTTGTAGTCTACAACAATTTGTTGTTTATGCTTTACATTACCTAGGAGTTTTTTAGTCGGTACAATAATCAAATATTTTGTGGACAATAAAAGTGTTACTGTTGTAATTTTACTTTAAATATTGTGCTGTATCCACATATACTTTGCTTAAATTTTACGTTACGATGCCATATAAAAGTCTGGACGCAGCAAATGCGTTATGGAAGTGAATTTTCTTGAAATGTTTTTAATAGAAAATATGTCTCTTTAATGCAAGCAGGAATCAATTTGGTCACCGGTATAACCTATATAGTAGACCCAATGTACCATATTTTACCAACATAACTTTTTTGAAAATGTACAAAAATTTTCCGAAAATAAACTTAAAACATTTCCGAGAATACCTAGCTGACGAGCCTTAGGTTAATATCAAATTGCGTTATTGAAATTTGAAGCGTTTAATGAAAATTCGCTACTTAAACGCACTTACTGCGTATCGCTTTTTTTTACTGACATGCATCATATTTCGATTAAAAATGCAAAAATGCAACAAGGAATGTTCAAAAAGAAAGTAGGTATCACCAACGACTTATGGGCCACCCTGTGGATGTCAAAATAATTTTATAAGATGCAGCTCAAAACATCCTATAGGTAACGTATACAATTTTTTCTCGTATCTTGCATAATAACAATTATATTGAGCTTCACCGTAGAAATGCGTCACACTGTATATATGTAAACAGGATGTAAACGCGCATGTGTATTCTAGGGGCCTAGTTTGCGCTCATTTGTAGAAATATTTTTATAATTCAAAAGCCGCGGTCTCCTCATTAACGAATTTTTTCTATGAAAATTAGCTAAAAATTATGGACCGTTAAACCATAAATCTATCTAAAACTACTTTCAAAGCATCAGAGAAAGTGTCTATTTGGAATGAATTTTCTGGAAATGTTTTATTAAAATGAAGGACACTGATGGTTTAAGCTGAAACTTAAGGGTTCGCAGAACACACTTCACATAATCCATTTTTCTTTCAGGTTCTTTGCCCAAATGTTGCCATTTTTCACGTTTTAAATCGCGACTTTTTACGTTTTGGTTGGAAACTTGATCAATCTATTTATTATTTACTTCTTAGTAAATAGATTGATCAAGTTTCCGTTGAGTAAAAATAGATTTAATACAGAATTAAAATACATAAAAAATGTGGTGAGATATAACGGTTACTCGGATGGTGTAATAGACAAATTAGTTAACAAACACAGAACAAATAAGGTGATATCTGAATGTACGACATGTAAGAATGATAAAATAGAGAAAAAATTTGTTTGTTTACCTTATGAACCACGAATCACAAAGGGTTTGGAAAGTATTTTTAAGAAAGCCGATTTACATTTGACGTTATCGACGAAAAGTAATTTAAAAATTTGTTGGGTAATACGAAAGACAAAGGCAAGGTCACTGAAATGTCCGGAATTTATTAGCTTAATTACAAAGATGATCTTAAATACGTGGTCCAAACTAGGAGGAACATAGCCACCAGATTTTGTGAACATCTCGCACAGTTACGATATGGTACGGTGGACAAATCATGTGTGGCACAACATATATGGGATAATAACCACCACATTGACAAAGAAAATTTGAAACTTGTCAAAAATGTTAGACATCAAACTATGCTTGATTCATTAGAAAGTATTTTTATATTAAGGTCTATTAAGAACAAAACTTCATTAAATCGTGCGGCACCTGTAATTTCAAGCCCTTTATTTTCTCTTGGCCTGTGACCGCTCCTAATTTGTCTGGTTGAATAATAAATTATTGTCAATAACTCGACCGGTTTATACATATACTAATCTCTTTGTTTGCCTCGACTTAAAGACCTGTTCGGTTTGGTGTATCAATGTAGTCAATATAAATACTTTCACGTAGAATTGAAATCAATATAAATATAGTATTTTAGTTGAATTATTTATCCTTTGTTAGAGTTACATGGTGAGACAGACATCTGGGTTTTTAGTTTTCTATTTTTAAAAAAGATGAGTTGAGTTGATGTTGTTTATCTCGCCAGATGTCTTTATCGGCATGAACCAATATCCACATAGTAAATTTCTAGATTGAAAGGAAACGTGGTGATTCTTTAAATAACTCCTTTTAAACCTATATTAGATAAGGGTCATAAATTTGTCGACCACAAGATTAAAGCAGGTCTCCGACCTAGTAGTTTCACTGCGCAATAAACAAACGATCGTTCTTGGACGACAACTTTACTTCGGATTAGTTCGTTTACCTTGACGCGATATAAATATACGGCATCTAGTTTTTTATGTTAGAATTTTCTCCCTCTGAAGATGTTGACATAGTCAACGAAACGATCGTAAGGTCTCTGAAATAAGTGCTGTGGTGATTTGGTTGTTCTCCAAGTGTACTTATTAGTGCTTATCACAGGTTCCAGTTTTCACATAGTGAAATTCACATATTAATCTTTCATATTGCCTTATAGATCTGGAAGCAATTTCGGATTCAGAAGCTAATATCTCTTTAATTTTGTTTGTAAATTTAAATTTTGGGCAGTATTTATATCCTTTATTTAGAAAAGAAATTTCTTCAGTTATAAAAATTGTGTCGATTAGGTTTTCAAATCTTTTGTAGAACTTATGTGTTTGTGGAGGAGGTCTTTCTCGATTATGTAAATGTTGTGTGCTTTCTAGGTTTCTAATTTTGTTTGTCTGTGTTAAGCGTTTTTTAAATTTCAATTCACTAACTAATATGTATTTGGTCATCTAATATTATTATTAGATGAATCCGAAATTGCTTCCAGATCTATAAGGCAATATGAAAGATTAAAGATATGTGAATTTTTAAGACATTTAACTTCAAAATATGACAAACGTCAAATTAAGAAACTCAAATTTTAAAATATGTTCAGCATAAAATATTATACAATGATTTAGTGTTTACTAAAGCTGATAAAGGACATAAAACTGTAGCTATAAGTAGGGACGCATATAGCATTAAAAATAATGATTTTATTACTACAGAAAATTTAACAGAAATTATGGGAGACCCAATAAACGCATTTCAGACAAAATTAGAAAATGAACTTAAAAATGTGTCTCTGTTTAGTCAACAAGAAGAGAAATATCTTTTATATAAAAGCCCGCAACCACCAAAAATGTATGGCCATCTGAAAATTCATAAGCCAAATATACCGGTGAGGCCAGTAGTTAGCTATGTTAATACACCTAATCATAAGATAGCCAGCAAACTGGTTAAAATTATTAGAGAATACAATTATTTTCCAAAATATTCAGTTGAGAATTCTTATGAACTTACACAAAAATTAAATAACTTAATTATTCCCACAAATAGTAAATTAGTCTCATTTGATGTTTGTAGCATGTATTCTAAGATACCACCTAGGGAATGTTTACCTCTATTAGAAAACGTTTTAATAGAAAAAAACGTAAATGTCATAAAAAGACAAGAAATAATGATTCTTTTTAACGAATGTATAAAACAAAACTATTTTAAATTTAATAATAAAATTTATATGCAAAATGAAGGTCTACCTATGGGTAGTCCATTGTCACCTTTACTAGCCAACATATTTATGGAAAACTTAGAAAACCAAATTTTAACATCAGAACTTTCGTATACTATTGTCTTTTGGTACAGATACGTGGATGATATTTTAGCATGTTTTCAAGGTAGCCATACAGAATTAAATGAATTTTTGAATTTTATTAATAACTTTCACACAAATATTAAGTTTACTTTAGAAAAAGAAACTAACAGTTGTATAAATTTTGTAGACTTAACAATTAGAAAGTTAGAAAATAATTCATTTGACTTTTCAATATATAGGAAACCAACTTACACTGACACAACCATACCATACGATTCATGTCACCCTTTTTCACAAAAGCTGTCAGCCTACCATTCTATGATACATCGTGCATTTTCAATACCTATGTCACAAAACAATTTTAAAAAAGAAATTTTAATAATTAAGCAAACAGCATTTAATAATGGCTACTCTGTTAAAATAATAGATAAAATGATCGAGATAAAAGAGTACAAATTAGCGATTAATTTAGTTTATCCAAATATTAGAGACAAAGAAGACAACAGTTACGTTTCTATAACTTATTTTGGAACCATTTCAGAAAACATTTCAAAAATTTTAAATACCTGTACAAATACAAAGGTAGCTCTTAAATCTTACAACACGACACGTGATTTACTATTTAACGCTAAAGAAAAATCTTGTTTCCTGACAAAAGCTGGAGTTTGTAAATTAGCTTGTACACACTGTAACGCAATCTACATAGGTCAAACTTCTATAAATTTTAACACCCGATACAAAGAACATATTTCTGCATTTAGAAATAACCACGCTGACAAATATACATTTGCAAAACATATTATTGATACCGAACATAGACGTACAGTAAATAACCGTATACAACCACAACATTTTTATAATGAAAAGCGTAAACTAGACTTTTTTGAAGCTTTGGAAGTCAAAACGCACACACACGACAATAGCTACCTTGTTTTAAACGAGCAAACTCATTTAATGAATTCCCCTTTCTTGGATATTCTTCTTTCTAATTAAATAAGCCAAAGAAAATAAATTTAACTATTCTTTCAAAAAAGTTGTAATAAGATAATGAGTTGATGTATGTCGATATTTTCGTTGTATAGAGACTGCTTTTATACTGTTATTGTTTAGTTATTTTATTGTTATAACTGTTATTATAGTTATTATGGGCTAGTTCTATTTTTATGTTAAATATTGACATACATTACGTAGACATTTTAAAAGCCTCATCTGTCATCTGTGTTTCATTTTTTATTTTCATTTTGATAATTTTTTTGATCAAAACATCATATCATAACATAGCAACAGATCTTTATTTGTAGGTGTCATGATTTCGTACTAATTCAATTTTAATCTGTCTGAGAATGCTGTCAAGTAGCGAAACTATAGTCACAGAAACGTAGAATAACATCTTAGAACTTCCAGAATTCGCAAGGGCCACTTGCTCCAGTTAGCTTACGCGCTGGCTACGTCCTTTGCCAACGAAAACCAACAGTGAAGCCAGAGAAGTAGTCTCCAAGTCTGTATGTAGTATGGCCAAGTTTCACCAAGTAAGGGCAACAATAATCATTGAATTGAAGTTATGTGGTTTGATTGTTTTGAAATTTCCACAAGGAAATCATTGATAGCCTTTAAAATGTAGTTAGTTGATTTGGTGGTATAAAGGTGTTCTAACTTATGCAACTTTGGCTATCTGCCAAGATAACAAACGTAGTGTGTTGGATTGATAGGATATATTTCAGGTCTTCTAGCAATCATCTCCGCCTTGTATATAGACATATGGCTGTTTAATTTTAACATTTTGCAAGTTTTGATTTGTGGGTCGTAGAACGCGCATGCTGTTCCACCTTCTTGCTTTAAGCCATCTGTATATATGCAGTAAGGATTTTTGTACTTGTCCAGCTCGAGGTTTAGTATTATATTTCTAGTGTGGATTGGAAATGGTAGCAGGTTTTCGATATATTTGGTGTTTATTTCTGACAAGTGCGAATTTATTTCAAAATTAGGGTTTGGCCTATCTATATGAATTTGAGTTTTTATATCTTGAAGGTCACTGTATACTTCTGCCAGCAATACTGATTTTTTTTTGGTCCAATACTTGTTTGTAAGGTCACTTATTAGCAAGTGGTGTATTCTTCCCGTAAGCTGGCTGCCGTTAGCGTACCATTTAATAATCATTTGGCTTGATAGAATATTTCTTCTATATTGAAGAGGCATTTCTCCACATTCTGCTAGCAAGCTGTTTGTTGGTGTGCTATTTAGAGCCCCGATTGATATTTTAGGGCATTTGTTTTGGATCTTTTCTATTTTGTCTAAGTGTGTAATGCATCAAAGCTATGGTGCCATTACAGAACGTTAAAATTAAGTGGACATTTGACACCATATTCCTGTAATAAGGGATATTGAATATAGATGATACTTTTGGCAATGTTTCCAACCGATTTCATGAAGAAAGTTTCTTTGTAAATATAAACGCTAAAAAACTCGTAAGTCGAACTTCCATTAAGAATATTATCCGAAGCACCACTATCAATTAGAATTTTAAGGTCGAAAGTGGGGATACAGAAAGGGGGCAGTTTCCACTATAAGGCAATGTTATTCATGTCTATCTTCATTTAATTTCCTAGGTAACATTGTAAAAATCCTGATCCTCGTCATATTGATCAGCTGATTCGTTTATTTCCCCATAATAAGGATTTTCATCATCTAGGTAATTCTCAGTTCTTTGTTTGTTGGAAGTAAACAGACTCTTATTCCTGTTCTTGATACGATTGATTTTGATTTAATTGGGGAATAAATTGTTTTGGACGGAGGCAATTATCGATGTTATTTATCGAAATCGACAATGGTGTTGGTTGAGATGTACGGCGTGCATAAATTAGAGAATTAGTCGGATATGTCCTATGTTGTTAAATGGGCCTAATATTGGAGATCGGTCTGCTAGCAAATTGTTGCCTGACTGTGTGACTGGCAATAATTTTGTTGAGGGGAGTTTCTAAATTTCGGGTAAAAATAATTTGTGATTCTGTTAATCACAGGTAGATTTTGTGGTTGTGGATTTTTATTGCCTTGACGAAAATTAGCTTGGCCTTCCTCTTTAATAACTTTTAGAAAATTTGCTTGCATTTGCTCATGGTCTATCCGGTTACATTCGAGCAGTGCCGTTTCTAGATTGGGAATCTTTTATAGACGCAAGTGACTCTGATATGGCTAAGAAATGTCAGTTTTAAAGGCAGTGACGGCTGATATTTCGTACTGTTTTTTCTTATGAATGTTTATGACTTCGTTAAGTGCCTGCAAAGCAATATGCTCTTCGAGAATTTCTTGCTTTTCCTGAATAACGTTATGAGAAGCTGTAGCCAGCGGAGTTTTCTTCATATAGCTAGTCGTTAAGTCTGTCACTAGTAAACCTTCAGATCTTAGTCGTTAAGTCAGTCATCGGTAAACCTTCAGATCTTGGACCTGTATATTGGCCTTTAAACGTGTTTCCAAAGTTTCTCACGTAATGGGAACCAATTTCATTAAAATGTCCCTAGCTTCACCAGCAATTTTTGCTTTAATAAATTCTATAATCATCCTGTTACAGAGTAAGCCATCGGATGTGTCGCATTGTCTTTTATAACCGATAATATAGGTTCTGCATTGAATAAGAAAATAGAACAATTGTTTTTGACCGCACTGGTATTCAGGTATCATTGCAGAAGCTTGGAAAATTTGGGTGATTGATATTTCAGGCATTTTATTAAAATTTAAAGTTTCTCGTGAAGGTGAAATAAGTAGTTCAGTGACTGAACGTGACTCAATTACTTCCACTAAAATTAGTAGGAGCTTCATAAGGGATCTGTCGCGATTGCTCATAAAATTATGGTTGTTAAAATTTTATACATAGAGTAATAAATGTAGTTTGATAAAGATAATCAATTGGTAAATAAAACACTAGCAAAATTAAATAAGATTCTTAAAAGTATCGTTATTAAAATAATCAATTAATAGATCTTTTACCTATAAGTTATTTAACAAAACAAAAATTGTTAAATAATTTTCCACTGGAAAACTGAAATATGTGCTGTAAAATTGTTTAATTAATTCCTAGTAGTAGTAGTAACAGTGATGGCGAGGTCAACGCCAAGCAAGTAGGCCACAATGGGCCCTTTTTGCCAACCCCAGCAACCATGCTCTACTCTTCCTCAGTTCCGTCGCCAAACCGCCTCGACCTCGAGATGAAGGCCGTGACGCTTTCAATTGGACGGTACTTACCTGATTCCCCTGCACAGTCCTTGATCCGAACAATTCTGCTCGAAGACTCCCAAAAGCCTCGCATTCACACAGGTAGTGGTAGGACGTTTCTTCATCCTCGCCGCATTCCAGGCAAATGGGATCCCTCTCTACGCCTATCAATGTGAGATGTCTTCTAAGGGCGCAGTGGCCTGTCAGCACCCCGAGGATGCGGCGAAGCTTAGGTCGACTCCTTCCGAGTAGCCAGACAGCTTTATCTCTGTCCGGCCCCTCCACAAAGTCCCTCGCCTGCAGCCACCAACCGACCCCCAGTACCTCTCCATTGCTTCATCGGTCCACCTGTCTAAGGCGACAGAGACTGTCTTCCTACTTATGCCTATCGCAGGCTCCGGGCCACAGAACGGCCGCCGGGAACCGAGTCTTGCGAGATTATTCGCCACCTCATTCCCCGCTACGCCACAGTGTCCCGGAACCCACACCAGTTGCACCTCCTTCGTCCTGGCTAGCCCTCTGAGGGCGTCAGCGCACTCCTGAACCAGTGGTGACCTGATTCTGGCCGCGTAGACTGCCCGGAGGACCGCCTGGCTATCCGAGCAGATGCACACACATTTCTCGGGACTCATCTTCACATCCTGTCTATTGGCCACAGACAGGATAGCATACGCCTCTGTTTCGAATGCCGTGGTGTATGCGCCAAGAGCATAGCTCTCGCGCACCCCCAGGCCTTCGATGTATATTCCTGCCCCGGAGGATTGTTGGTGCTCCAGCCGCGATCCGTCGGTGAACCAGACCAGGCTTGCGGGCTGGAATGCAACCTCATTTTCCCTCCATTGATCCCTACTGGGGATACTGAGGGTGTATAGCCTAGTCAACCTAATATCGTCCTCGGCATCCCTCACCTTTATGGCGGAAATCGGAATTTCCTTTTCCACCTCCTTGGCGGCTCTTGCATGCTGCTCCCTCTCCGCACCAGTTACCTGAGTCCCAGATTCTAAGATGCGACGCCATAGCCTCCCTTCTGATACAGATGGGAAGCGGTGCAGCATCAACAGGACCTCTAGCGCGGCTGAGGTTCTTAACTAAAGTTATTGTGGAAAGCATGTAAACTTTTTAAACAACAATTACTATGAAATGCAAATTTTACGAAAGAGTAACTTTGTAAAACGCGGATATGTTATTTAAATATTATACGTATTTATGAAAGAAATAAATGAGTATGAAAAACGATTAATTTCTCATTTTATTATTAATTGCATTTACGAAAAATTCAAATTTTTGTGAAACGCAAGAAGATACAATGGTATTGGAAATAAAAAAATATTGATAGACTTACAGGAGGTTTATTCCTTGGAGATCGTATGGACCAGTGGCTGTGATCTCCAACACTGGCACTTGAAATTTCGTTCCTATGTGAAATAAATTATCAAAACAAATCGGCGTTTAATGCGATTTTGACATACGGTAATCGCAGCGCCAGTTGGGTTTTGAGCCTTTGGGATTTTGAGCAAAAAAATGATTTATTTAAACGTTAATATCAAAGTTACAAAAAGGTCAACAGGTAGTGTTGCAAGTTAAATGTACAATGTAATAATAATTCCTTAATCTAACAGTGGTAATACTTATAAACTAGGTATTGCGTATCGGGCGGTTAGCACGCTCTGGTCGTTCTTGGGTTCTGTCTATGTCGCAGAAGCGTGGGTTCGGTGCCCAGCTGGGCTAATGCAGTCGTGCTGTAAACCGTGGGATTGACTTTATAACAGGTAACTATCTGACGACGTATTTATACAGCGTTAGTTGAAAGTATGGAAACATTGAAATTTCTCACAAACGGAAAACGATAAAAACAAGATTTTAACACATGTTGCAAGGTTATCGTAGGTACATATTTTAGCGTTACGATAAAACATACAGCGTGGTCCTGAAAAGCGTAGTGGTTACAAAGATTGATTTTTTTAAATAGAAGACCCTGTATATTATATAATTTTGTGAACACTTTCGAACACTAGATTAACTTTGCTATAAGGTACCCTACGGCCAAATTTTATGGTTACGCAGATATCGGCACTTTAATTATTGCATTATATGTATTGATAAAACTAATAGTAACATATACAAATCTTATGCACGGAAAACAACAAATAAAAATACTTTTACGTGTCTTGTAGGCTTGCCGTAGCAACGTATTTTCAAGGTTACCCAAAATATACAGGGTGGTCCTGCAAAGCGTAGTGGTTGCAATGGTTGATTTTTTAAATAGAACGGCCTGTATATTATATGATATTATCAATCCTTTCAAACTCTAGATTGACTTTGTTTTAAGGTACCCAATGCCAAAATGCTCTGGTTAGGCAGATATCGACAGTTACATAATAAGTACTTATCCTCACAAAGTTGGCTATACTTGGTAAATCTTAGTGAATCTTGTCGAAATTAGCTAAGGTCAATCGCTTTGTAAAATAGCATATCTTAGTGATACAGAACGCATACAAATCCTAATCTTACGAGCCTTTGGCGGCAAGGAAAGAACGTATGATGAAGTTACACGCATATCTAATTAATTGCGCTCCCCAACACGTTATTAACAGATCAACCATTTTTAAAACGATCTAGAGATATAGAGAAATTGTCCTAAACCTGGCAAGATGAAAACTGCTACAGAAGATGAAACAAAGCTAAATGTGCTACTCACAGGCAGATAACTGGACCTGTTACGAAATAATATTCTGCCTATAGCAGCCATATTTTTCAATTTAAGCAATCCCATGTTACTTTCTGATGACCAGTGATATCAACAAGATGGTCCTTTCTCTCAATACACATTTTTGTAAAAGACTTGGATACTGTCAAATCGTAAATGTTTTGCACTTTAAACATCTACTTTCGAATTTGTTTGGTTATTTTTCTTTGTTACTTTAAACGTTGATTATTTTTATTAATAGGATTCAAGTTGTAATACTAGAATACACAAGTTGCTTTCCGTGCATAAGATTTGTATGTGTTACTATTAGTTTTATCAATACTGGTAATGCAATAATTAAAGTGCCGATATCTGCCTGACCATAGAATTTGGGCAGAGGGCATCTTATAACAAAGTTATTCTAGAGTTCTAAAGGATTCATAAAATAATATAATATACAGGTGTTCCATTTAAAAAATCAATCACTGCAACCACTACGCTTTTCAGGACCACCTGCATGTTTTATCGCAACGTGAAAATATTGATATGTAGCAACCTTGCAACGTGTGTCAAAATCTTGTTTTTATCGTTTCCCGTTTGTAAGATATTCATATGTTTACATACTTTAAACTAAGCCTGTATATTTTCGAGTTATTTTGAGAAGAACCAACATTTGTCGATTTCTTTTTCTTCAATATATAAGTAGGCGTTGGTCTGACATGTCTAAGACTTGCACATTATCAGGACAATTTTACAGAGTAATCTTTTTGTGCTATTCTCAATTTTGGATTGTCATTTGTTTTTAAGCTACAGGTATCAACCTTTGCTTTTATTATGGCAGCCATACTTAATTTTCTGCTCATGTGATAGCCTGTGAAAAGAGCTTTCCACAGATGTACACCCTGCTGAAGAGAGCTTGTAATTGCACTGACAATTTTGAGAAAAACCATTTTGAAACTAGGCTATGAAATGAAGCATTTTTTTTATTTCAACAACACACCACGAGGGCTTACAGCCTAAATACTATCGTACCGTGGGTGTCGACAAGGAGGAAAGAGGCAACTTGTTAATTCTGGACTTGAAGGTTTAAAGGTTCGGGGGAGAAGGAAAAACATGTGCCGGCAATGAATTCCAGTATTCGAGGTTTGGTCTTATTTGTGAAATATATAAATTATAGAGATTAGCTGGTGAAAAGTATTTGCGAGCTCGAAAAAGAAAACCTAATTTCTTACCAGCCGCTTCTGTAATTGATGTGACATGTTGGTGCCAATTGAGATTTCGATCCACAGAGATGCCAACAAGTGAACAGGAGTCATTACTTTGAATAACTTCGTTGTTTATTGTGATGGGTCTAGGGCTGGTGTATCTCTTATGAGAAAGAAAGCAAGACTGTGATTTGGTGGGGTTGAATTGTACAAGATTTTTACTTCCCCAGTCTAATATTTTTTTGGGATCCGCGGAGATAAAACCCTCCATGAGTCTGCGATCATCATCTAATTGGGCTAAAGAGACAGGCTTAGAATATTGTATATTTGAGTGGAGGGTGCTGTCGTTCGCGCATTTGTGAACTGGGTTGGATGTGCTAGAGAGGAGGTCATTGATGTGGAGAAAAACAAAGTAGGGGCTAGAGCTGAACCTTGAGGAACTCCTGCACTAATTGGATAGAGTTTAGAGAAATGGCCATCCACGACAACAGAAATGCTCCGGCTGGAGAGAAAATTTGCTGTCCACGTAGAAAGTTTTGGTGGTAGGCCATAGGCCGGTAGTCTTTTAAGCAGTGCTGCGTGCCAGGACTGGTCGAATGCTTTGGATATGTCTAGAGCGACAATCTGAGATTAGCCGTGTAGTTCCATAAACTTGTTCCAAGAATGGGTGACAAACGAAAGGAGGTCGGCAGTTGATCTGCGCTGACGGAATCCATACTGCCTGTCGTGGATTAGACTGTGTTTTTCAAGAAATTTTAGTAATTCGGTGTTTATATACTTTTCCATCACTTTAGAGATGACTGAAAGGAGAGAAATAGGCCTGTAGTTGCTAGGAAGCACTTTCGATCCTTTCTTGGGGACGGGTTGTACTCGAGCAGTTTTCGAGTTACTAGGGAATATGCCTCTATTGTAAGATGTCTGAAACAGACGAGTCAGGACAGGCAAGTTCTCGTGCGCATTTTTTGAGAACAATATTTGGGATCTCGTAAAGGCCAGAGGCTTTCCTGGTATTAAGAGGAGAGAGCATCTTTCGTACCTTTCTAGTTTTGAAAATGATATCCGTCATTTTATGCGCGACATTGGGGACTGTTGGTGGTTGGACGTTTGGAGGTGGGTTGAGAGTAGAATTGCCGGCGAGCAACGAAGCAAAAAGTTCAGCCTTGCCCAGGGCGGTAGAAACAATTTCATCCCCTGAGACAAGAGGTAGGAAAGTGCTCTTGCAGAAATTATTCCCAATAGATTTAGCAAGAGTCCAGAAGGGTTTGCTGCTGCTGGAGCTTAAGAGGACTTTGTTTTTGATGTGGTTATTAAACGAGTTTTTTGCCTCCGAAAGAATGCGGGCATAGCGGTTTCTTGCATTGTTAAATGCTTGACGGTTTTCTTGACTGGGATTGTGTAGAAGGTGTTTGTGAGCTTTGACCTTTTCAAGTCTGGCCTTGTCACAGGATTTAGAGAACCAGGGCTTTTGAGTGGCTGCAGGGGTTTTCTGTGTACGTGGAATAAATAATTCCATGCCAGCTTGGATAATCTCGGTAACGTTTTGTGAGATATCAGAGGGGTCAGGATGAGAGAAGCAGAAAGACGCTCATGGAAATGAGGAAAAGTAATCTCGCATTTCTTCCCAGTTCGCGGAGTTGTAGTGCCAAACGATACGTGGGTGTGATGACTGTGTGACCTCGGGTTGCATTGCGCAGGAATGGTGGTCTGAGCGACCCTTGGGGGGGGGGGGGGGGTGACTGATATCTTATAGCAGTCAGGATTTGTAGTAAGAAGGAGATCCAAGGGATTTGAGCTGTGTGTTGGGATGCGAGGAAAGTAAGTAGGTTGCTGAACCATATGGGCTAAAGAATTGCTGACTGCAAAGGCCGCCGCTGCTCTTCCTTGTGGATCGGTTTTTGAAGATCCTAGCCATTCCTTATTATGGACATTGAAGTAACCAAGAATAGTGACCTCGGAGGAAGGATATTCAGAAATCAGATGGTCGGTTTTTTCAGAAAGGTAGTCAAAGAGCTGGACAAAGTTGTTGTCAGGTGATCGGTAAATGCAACAGATGAATTTAGTTGCAGCACTGAGAGAGAGTTTTATCCATAGTATGTCTTTTCTTCCAGCTTCTAAATTGGGGAGTCTGGTGGAGGGTAGATTGCTACGGACGTATGCGCACACGCCTCCATGCAATCTAGAAGAAGTAAGGAGCTCATACCCTGGGAAATTAAGGTGATTAGTGGCTGTTTTGGCACTGATTTGAGTTTCGGTGAGGAAGATGAGTTGGGGCCTATTAGCTTGGAGGAAATGCTGTACGGGGTTCAGGTTAGAATTTAGGCCACATATATTCGAGAAGGATATTGTAAATCTCGGTGCTGGAGCCCCCTGTATACCCTCTCCCGGAGATCCGAATGGAGGGGTATTTTACCTCCGGACTCTTTTGTACAAGGAGAAGCCATCATCGTTTTTGCTTATAATGGAAACCGACTCATACACCAGAACCGGAAACGTCCGTTGGGACTTCACAGGCCCCTTGATGTAATGGGTGGTACCTCCTCGCGCGTGAAAAAAATCCTTTACTATCACATAAAGGAAAATTCCACTACCACCTACCATATTGCAAGTATACCACACCAGCAAACTATTAAAGAGCTGACCAGCTTTAGAACTTGCTCGAATCTGCTTTTTATTAAGTTCTGTTAATTTATTTATTTACCAGGTTTACCTATTCAATTAAATTGTAACAGTTTTCTGGATTATGTCGTAATGTAAAATACAATTTGTAATGGGCCGATTTATTGGTGTGCTCAAAGTTCCTTTTTTTTATCGTGAATCATTACGGAGAAGTATGTTAAAAGTAGAAGTCTGTTGTTAGACTCCATAGCCTGCTGCTTTTTGAATACTTTTTTTTGTCATTTATTATCTGGTATTGGATTTCATAGCCTACTATTCTCAAAACGGTTTTTCTCAAAATTGTTAGTGCAATTACAATATTTCTCAAGCATGTTGTACATCATTGGAAAGCTCTTTTTGCAGACTATCGCGTGAGCAAAACATACAATATGGCAGCCATAATAAAAACAAACGTTGATACCTGTTGCTCAAAAACAAATTATAATCCAAAGTTGAGGATAGCACAAAAAGATTAATCTGTAAAAAGTATAATAATGTGCAAGTCTTGGACATGTCAGATCAACGCCTACTTAGATATAAAAAAAAAGGAATCGACAAATTTTGGTTTTTTCAAAATAACTCGAAAACGAAAAGAGGCTAGGCAAAATACAAATCATACTTGGAACCAGCATGAAATCCTACAAAACATTGCTAATTTAACCGTATCCCTATCTCTAATAATAACGGAGGTAGCAATACATTCCCATCCAGTTTGTGACACACTGTATATATATATATATATATATATATATATATATATATATATATATATATATATATATATATATATATATATATATATATAATATATAAATATGTCATCAGAGAGTTACCTACTATAAAGTCAATCCCACGGTTTACAGCACGATTGCATTAGCCCGGCTGGACACCGAACCCGGTGTCCGGTTTTATATATATATATATATATATATATATATATATATATATATATATATATATATATATATATATATATTGCCACATCCCTCTCTGTGAGAATTAAGTTTATAAACTCTGTTACTTCTATGGTAAGAGGCATCTGGTAAAGTGTGTTGGAAACAGCGAACACTCTGGAATTATATTCCTAGAAGGGGCCAGAAATGACAGGTGTAGCAGAATGTAGGAGGTCTATAATCTCTATGGACAGTATAAATAGGTGAGCCGCACATAGAGTAAGTCAATCAATAGTGAGTTAGTGATGGTGCATAATAAGGATCATAGAAGGCGCATAGTGGAATATAGTTATATGGACATTTGGTAATAGAGTGAAATATTTTAGTTGATGGTGATGTTGGAGAATAGTTGGTTATAATAAATTAGCAGTTTGGAAAGCAGTGTTTTATTAGTCAACAAACCCAGAACCCTTAAGAACGTAGCAATACATATAAAAATTGAAACCGGCACAGGATATGGGTTTTATGGGGCCTAGTTCGCGTGAATATGTGAATATTTTTTTCAAAATCCCATAGTCGGGATCTTCGTATTAGTGAATTTTTTATACGAAAATTCACTAGAAAGGTGATAATTTGTTACTATACCGCACCTTCATTTAAAGCAATTAGTGCATTATGATGAATTTTAAAATGGAAGTAAAACACTCGTTTACATTTCCCATTAAATTATTGTTTACTGTTTTGAATTTTAAGTTAATTTCAGCAAGTGTTTATTAGCAAAAACCAATTATTTTTTTATCGCCTAATCTATTGCTTTCTGTTATAATATAGCAAAAGGCTTAAGATATATAAGTCCTAGATCGAATGTACACTTTTTGACCGTTAGTGTTACTAGACGGGAAATATGAAGAAGTTTTGTTTGCTATTGGCCCTCTGTTGCAGTGTTTTTGCTAAGGTGAGGACTTCTATCTATAGCTATATATAATTAATGTAGGTTCTAGGTAGATTTTTCTAGAAAATATTCGCTTTTAGAGAGATCAACGCATTAGTTGAAAATATGTTTAAATGCGCCCTTAAATCTTATAGGAAGTATAAATTTATATTTATATACAGATTTTACTGGGTGTCGTTTATTTTATACGGGTCACGCGCTTTGTATTAGGGTACATTTATATATATATATATATATATATATATATATATATATATATATATATATATATATATATATATATATATAGAGAGAGAGAGAGAGAGAGAAGCGTGCTGCTGATGAACCTCGACGGTTCAAAACTGCAGTCCCTAAAACAAGTAAAAAATCACAAAAATACAGAAATATATATATATATATATATATATATATATATATATATATATATATATATATATATATATATATATATATATATACATTTTAGATTCTTTTAAGCAACACTATTCATTTTAATGAAATTTGCAACCTTGTCCAGTTTATACGGACTAGAAAACTCTTACTTGTATTATTCTTGTACATTGCCAGGTGCAAACTTAGCACCACACACGTAGGGTCAAAATACTAACAGGTGTCATCTTAGTAAACTAAAAACTGCTTTCTTAAAAACTTTGGACATTTCTCGTAAAAAGAGGTACTCCTCATTTGTTTAAAAAATCAACGATTTTCGAGATAGTCTAATAGTGCTTATACAATATACCGTCAGCAGTAATTATTACAATATATTAAAAATTAATATAACTTTTAACTAACCGTTAATTTAAAAAAATGCAATATTAACTAACCTGCTATTTATTATTTTATATTAGCAAATTCTCATTCAGAAAAATTCGCTAATAGAGCGATAACGATAAAAAGCTTTTGAAAAAATTTCTCTCCATGGGCGCGAATTTGATTTCAATCTAACCTCACAAAAATCTTGCTTGGGGAAAACCGATGTCTAGTTCGTTAATCAGTCTTTATGCTCAAGTTTTTCCGGATGAAAATCAGGGAAAACTTTTTGAAAACGCAAATTTTTTATATGATTAAACTGAGTGGAATGGAATTATATATATATATATATATATATATATATATATATATATATATATATATATATATATATATATATATATATATATATGTATAGATCATTCAAAGATCTTCTCATATGTTAATTTTGAGGCGTTTCTCTCAACACAAATTTAAGTTATCCTGAAGTAAAGAAATTTAAAAGCTACGACACGCTCCTAAAAGTTTATTAAGGCGTTGTGTAATGTGCGTGGGAGAGGTTGACATAACAAATGTCTTAGTTTGTTTTCTTTGAATGCTGTAAAGCAACAAAATCTGCCTAATAAATTGAAACACACAGAATTGTCAGTTTCACAATTTTATTACAGAACTTTTCCTCATTAGGAAAATTAATTTTTATGAAAATCCACTTTCATAACGAACTTGCTGCGTCCAGACTTCTATTATGTTGCCGTTATAGAACAAATAAATAAAATAATAATTTCAAAATAATAAAATATTAGATATAAAAAAGGTAAGGGCCTTGAATTCGGAATAAATGCTTGTAGCGCGTTCCACTAGAAACAGATTTTCATAATAGTATTATATTACTGTAGTGTGTACTGTGTGAAAAAAATAATGTAAATAATAATAAATTTATTTATGTCCTCTCAGCCAGTATTCGTGGTCATTATTCCGAAAATGTTGCCTTGTGAAAATCTATCTTTTTGTAGAAATCGATTTTTCATTTAGATTTTTAACTGCCAGAAAAACCAGTGACCTTGAAAATTAAAAAAAAAACCTCTGCGTCGCCAAGTGGGGCTATGGCCCCCTTCACCTTCCTATGGAGCCACGGAGATGCTGCTTCACCACTCTCAGAACCACGAGCCGCCACTGATCTGTGACAACTCTTATGTCGCGAATTTGAACCACATAATATTCCAATCCAGCCACTATAATACACCCCGTGAGAAATTTTGGTCAACCATTTGTGAGCTTAAAATTGAACTTCCAACAAATTTTCGAACATTATTGAGTACCAATAATTTGGAAATTGTAGCATTCATCCGCCAGGCTCATATCACTGTTTAAAAATAATTTTCATTTCTCAAACCTTATAAATTCAAGATAATAATGTGTAGCTAAAAATATATGTTAGAATGTGTAAAATTTTCATCGTAACTGCTTAGTATATTTGTAAATATTTTAGTTTAGATTAATTATTAAGGCACCTACTGTTTTTGCTGCTGCTTTGACCCAACCTATTTAGTTGACCAGTCTTGGTTTGTGCATTTTAAATACCATGATGAACACCTTGGCGAGAAGCGTATGTCCCTAGTTTCGTCCCATAATATGATTAAGTTTTCATGAAAATGACACTTTTCTAGGTAAAGTCATGCAATTGTACATAAAATATAAAAGGAATAACTTATAAATGTAAGATATTGTTGCTGTCCCTACGTAGAGGAGAGTATTGTACCTTGGTTTTCAAAAACAAATTAAACCTCGAAAATAATATATAAACAATTTTTTAATATTACTGAAAATAATATCGAGATATTTTTTGTTAAAGTCGGCAGTATTAATGACATCATGATTTGCGAAGTAATTTTTTTAAGGTCATCAAATTAAATTGACAAATGGACCGAGGTACAAACCTGCCTTGTACCTTGGGCCATAGGGCATAGTACCTTGGGCCATACTAGAAAAACATATTAATAAAACTTTATTTCAAAAAACTTAAAAGGATTGCATTAAGAGAAGGTAAAGTAATGAAAATAAATCATTAATGATTATTATTCAACGCGATAAGTGTTAAAATTTACAGAAAAAGTCAACTGCAAAGCCTGGCTTGCTGACCCTCCTACACTGGTAGGTTTGGGTAACTTCACAATAAAGTTTCTTTCTAAAACCTTATATATTTTCTCATTTTCATACGCAAATTTATTGGCTGCATCTCCAACTTTTTTAAAATATTAGACTGTAGAAGTGATGGTGTGCATTATGATACTTGTTATCTCCTCCCCCTATTAGGAGACGGAGCCTTGTGGTCCGATGATTCGCAAGGGGATGTCTGTGGGCTTCTGTTCTTCGTGTTTTCTTGAAAGACGACTCCTGAGGCACTTGATTAACGACGATGGCGATGAATGCCACGCCGACGTAAATGATAATGGTCCAGACGCTCGTATGATACATCGGGAAATGGATGGCGTTTGGAATCTTCTGCTTTTCAGCTTGAAGTTGTGCCTTGATGGTTTCCAGATCGTCAAGCGGTACGTTCTCTAGTTTCAGGTTTGGAAGTTTGACCTGAATTGTATGTGCTGATTGGAGTATCTCTGGAACTGGCATATCGAATGTGTGTTGTGTTTCTGTGGGTCCTAGACCTGGTTTGTATATGCGTCCATTTACCATAAGTAGACATTTGCTTTTAAGGGTGACTATATAAGTTCCCTTAAGTATCTTATTTTCTTCACGGTCCGGACATTTTAGATTGACTTTGGCACCATCTGGTGTGATTACTATGTACTGTGAATTGCCATATCTTGCAACAGATGTTTTCGCAATTTTGACTGGTTCTTGAACACAGCTTTCGATTGGTTTTCGTAGAGTGATGAGTCGGACTTCACATGGACTATTCTCGTCTACGCTGGTCTTCATATAGTCTTCGCAGAAGTAAAGTTGATTCTGTAGCTCTTAGCATGGTTGACTTCTGAATGCATACAGCTGCTCGTTGAGGAGAAGGTACTTTGAATGTGGGATAATCATTAAGTAGGAATTTTGTTGGTTTGGTACAGGTACGGAATACATTTGGTAAAATGTATAATCCGACTTTTCTATTAATGGAATTTCCATTTGGAAAATAATTTTGTAATAGTTCTGAACGCATTTAATTTTGAAACATTTTTCGTAAATAATTATATCGTTGTGAGTGATCAATCTCGAATCAGAGGATATTATATATTTAACTATTGTTTCCAGTTCTCTTTTTATAAATTTAGGGTTTAGTATAGATGTGTGATACGTGTCTAATTTAGCAAAAGTTATTGCATTTTCTGTTGTTAGTATTATTGATTCTATATTGCTAATTAATATTCCTATCTGAGTAAATAATTCCAAAAGTTGAGAGTGATTGTAAGCCGACAACTGATCAGCGATTAACATTCTTGTCGCATACTGAAGTTTATTGATTTTATCTGCTATTTGATTTTGATTATGAACCAGTGATGTTAATGTGTTGTTAAATTCGTTTATGGCGTCGATCGTAAGTGAGGTTTGTTCTCTCATTAACTCATGCATTTCGTTCTGATCGTTTTCTAACACGTCCAGCGCTTTATTAATTCTTTCTCCATCCTCCGCGTCTAGATTGCCGGTGACAAATTTAAAAGCGGATCCTAATCCGTTAATTAGGCCTCTTTTGTATCTGTCTGTTTGTGGAAAGAATCTAGCAAATGTTTGATCGGTGTTACGTAACGTGTAGTTGATGGTTATAAGATAATTATGGTATTCTTTCCTAAATTCCTCATTTAGAGATTTAGTAATGATATCGTAGTGTTCTTTGAGTTTGTTGTATTCGTCGTATACTGGTTTCATGTCATGTATATGTATTAAAGTCTACTTGTCATTTTGTCAAAGTGTTGTCCCAAGTTTTCTGGGCAGGAACCCAGGGTTGTTACGTAATTCTTCTAGTTGCGGCTGGGCTCCGCCTGGCCACCTGAAAGTCGAAGGTTTCGTAAGTGCGTTATACTTTGTTCATTGGTTTTGTGGTTGAGTATCAATGCTCTGTTATGGTCTAGTAAGGATATTATAGAATATGGGCCAGTAAATGGGTTTTGATGTTTCTTGTGAAACCCCAGGCTTATCTTTTTATATACTACATCGCCGTCTTTGAAAATTTGATTTACATTTTTATTGTTTCTGCTGAGCATCCTTTCTTTGGAAATTTCGATTCTGTCTCTAACTACTTGATAGACAATATCCATAAAATTTTTGTGTCTTTCATTAAAGTCTTGAGTCACAATTACTTCCGTATCGTAATTAAAAACTTCGGGAATAAATCCAAAAATCAATCCGAATGGGGGTTTGAGAGTTTGAGAGTGAATTGTGGAATTATATGCTAGAATGCAGTATGGAATAATATCGTTAGGCTTTAATTGAGGAAACTTGATTTTAAAAAGTCTATAGTGTTCGATTAGGGTGCTGTGAAATCTTTCCACAGGACCGTTCGAGTTGGGGTTATGTGGTGTGGTTGTATGTAGCTGTATTTGGTATGATTTAAGTAGTTCTTTTACAGTTTCGTTCGTAAATTCAGTCCCAGCGTCTGTAATTATCACTCTGGGGTTGCTGTATTAAGAACAGTACGTTATTAGTGTCTTGGATATTTCAATTGTATTCTTGCTTTTTATAGGACATGCTTGTCCAAATTTGCTAAACGGATCTACAATGGTTAAAAATTGGGCGGATTCTATTTGAAAAGTATCAACGTGAATTAGTTCTAAAGGGCGTGATGGTGATGGGGTATGTTCCAAAGCAATTTTGATAGGATGTCGACTGTATTTTGCGGTTTTACAAAGTTCGCATATTTGTGTGAATTCGTGAATTTTTGCTTTCAGGTTCGGGTAATAGTATTTATGTTTTATTTCGAAATAAATTTCATCTGTGTCCCTGTGATTCGTGGTCCCTTCATGGTATTGTTTTATAATTTTTTACGAGTTCTTTTTCATTACGAATTTCATCTAAAACTTTATCACACCTAAAGAATAATGGCGACTGTTCATTATTGAATTTTTGATTAATAGCTGAACTGACCGTCTCGTAATATCTTTCTCTGACAAAATGACAGTAATATTTCCGTGGTGGGAGGCAGTATTGCTTAACAAATTCAGTTATTTGTTCTGGGTCTTCTGGGTTTAATTTTGCGTATATCATATTTCTTCTGCCTTTGTGCAAGGAAGATATTTCAGACTCTAGGCTATTTTGAAAGAAAATTTGGTTAGTTTTGTTATTAATCATTTCCCTCTTCTAATATAGGAAAGGAATGCCTGGTGCTGAATATGAGTCGTGATTGGAATTTATAGTGTTGTCGTCATCAGTTTCGTTGTCGTTTTCGTCGATATTTTCATTATTTGTTTCCTCTCGATGAGACCACTCGTTTTCGTCTACGTTGTTTGCAATCGACTGATTATCAGTTTCCAATGGGTGAATTTCAATTCGAGATAAAGCGTCCGCATTATTATTTACACCCTTCTTATATCCAATATCGTATTCATATTCCTCCAATTTCAATCGCCACCTAACTAATTTTGAGTTTGGCTCTTTGAGAGAAAAGAGCCATTTTAATTGTCTATGATCGGTCGCAATGGTAAATTTCGTTCCATATATATATATATATATATATATATATATATATATATATATATATATATATATATATATATATATATATAAGGCCTAAAGTAGTTTACTGCCCATACAATGCCTAGCAATTCTTTCTCTCTCAATCGTGCTGTATCGGCACTCTGTTTCGCTAAGGGTCCTACTAACGTATGCAATGGGCCGGTCTCTTTTTGGTGGTCCTTGTCTCAAAATGGCACCAAGTGCATCATTCGAAGCATCCGTAGTAAGTATGAAAGGTTTTGAAAAATCGGGAGGTTGAAGTATCGGACTATTCATTAGAAGTTGTCTGCACGTTTCAAAGGATTCTTTGTATTCGTCGTTATGAGGGTTAATGGTAGCGCCCTTTTGCAGACATTTTGTAAGTGGCTTGGTTACTTTTGCGAAGTCTTTAATAAACTTTCTGTAGTATCCAATTAGTCCCAAAAATGCTTTTATCTCTTTAGTTGTTTTTGGTATTGGGTATTTTTTAATGGCTTCGAGTTTACGAGGATTGGGCTTGATACCTTCTGACGTCACTACGTGGCCCAGGAATTCAGCTTCCTTTTTCAGAAATTCGCTCTTGTCGAGTTGAATTTTCAACTGACATCTTCTGAACCTATCAAATAATTGTGATAGTTTCTTCAAGTGTTCTTGAAGAGAGGTGGAGAATATAATTACATCATCCATATAGACTAGACAGATTTTACCTATAAGGCTATAAAGGACATTGTTCATTAGTCTTTGAAAGGTCGCAGGAGCGTAATTTAAGCCAAATGGCATGCGCAAATACTCGTAAAGTCCAGAGTCAGTGGAGAAGGCAGTTTTCTCTATGTCATCCGGGTGAATTTCGATCTGATGAAAGCAAGAAATTAGATATATAGTGGAGAATAACTGAGCTCTGCCAATCTTATATAATATTTCCTCGATCTTTGGTATTGGGTATCCAACCGGTATAGTTTTCTCATTGAGTTTCCTATAGTCGACGACGATTCGCCACTTTTTCTTTTCACTGGCATCTTCCTTTTTTGGCACCACCCAGATAGAAGAACACCAGAGGAGACTATGCCTAATAATGTTTTGGCTTAACTTTTTATCTACCTGCTTTTCTACTTCTTCCTTGTGTACTACAGGGTATCTGTATAATTTGGAATAAACTGGAATGTCATCTTTTGTACAAATTCGGTGTTTAACAAGATGTGTTGATGTTAGCGCCTCGTTTTCCTTCGCGAATATGTCAGAGTACTTTTGACATAATCGGGTGAGCTCTTCGCGTTCTTCAGTATTGAGGTGTGATGTCCTCAACTGGGACATCCAGTCGTTATCCTGATTATTATAATTATTAAAACCTTGGTTGCTATCAGACTCGTAATTATTTATTTCTTTGACATTCAGTGGCTTGTTAAATCTAACGTTAATTAAATTATTACTTAGGTTTCTCATATTTACAAAAGCCTGTCCTTCTGAGAACTGTACTAAGCAATCTGAAATTGTAGCGTTGTTTACAGATACCTCGTCTATAAGTCCGATTCCTTGGGGCTTGTCGACAAGTACAATAATTTTTGTTTCAGTATATGGCTCCAATATATATTCGTAGGCGAAAAATATATCCATAGTTTTATTACTGAGGTATAACTTCTTCTTAAAATCTATCTTAGCTCTATTCCTAATTAAAAAATCTGCACCTATTAAACCTACGTATTTTTTATCAAAATCAAATAAGCAAAATTCTTAAGGTTCATCTGCAAGTGACTTCAATAAAATATTTGCTCTATATTTATGGGTTGAGTTTCCGTGTGCGGTTCTTATTTCGAAAGGTTTATTGTATATATTATCTGAATATTGTAATTTAGCTATGTCTGGGTCTAAAGTACTTGTACTACTGCCGGAATCAATCAGAATTAAACCATCTCATTCTGGTAACTTTATATACGGAAGCTGGCACAAGTTTTAGTTATACAATTCTATTATGTGCTTTTGTTTGTGAGGCCCGTTTCCTGCAAATTTTCATGTTCGTATTCGTAATTTTCATGTTCATGATTTTCGAACAGAGGCTGTTCATTTTCTAAATGATTTGGTTCAGCGTCATGATTAAAGAGTTCGTCCACTATTACGCTCGGTTTAGTTCCCTGAAATGGGAATGTGTTTCGTGGTTGGTTTAAGAATGGTCTTGTATTCCTAGTCAGTCCGCTGGAAGTGTCCATTGGTTCTGGGAACCGTCTATTTTGAAACGTACTCTGTCGTGTGTTTCTTGTCAGGCCCCTAACGGTATCTGTTCTTTCGGAATTATTCCTATTTTGAAAATTTTGTTGGAATCTAGGGTGTGGCGTTCTCGGAATATTAAATTGATAAGGGAACGGGGGCGGAACATATCTAAAAGTCGAGGGGTTGTTTGAATTGGTGTTTGATTGGAATGGCCTTTGAAATTGTGTGGTATTGATTGGTGGAATGTTTGTGGTCTATAATTGTTTTATGAATTGGTTTTAGGTATTTTATTGTTTTGTTTTTGAAACATTTTATCACGATAATCGTAATTTTCTTCTTCCATAATAAATTTAAGGGCGGCTTCGATTGATTCGGTTGACCTAGATCGAACCACCATGCCTAAGGGGTTGCGTAAACAACCTAAAAATGCTTTAGTGTCTGCTGTAAATAAATAATAGCCTTTAGAGCCCTTATTTAATCATTCGCTTCATTACACGTTAAATTTGAAATTAAAAGCAGTTCGATCTGCCTACACCGGTTACTAAAAGTAAGAGCGTCTTCATTATGCTTTTGTTTATATGTTAGGAGTTCACTTAAAAGGCTGGTTTCATGACGCTGGTCAGTAAAATTCTGTACAATTACGGTTCTTAATTCAGGCCATGTATTAATAACCTTGGTACTAATTATTAATCTAGCTTGCCCAACTAACTTTGACTGAACAAAATTAAGTATAAAATGGTTTAAATATAAAGTAAGATCATCTATTGTGTAAAACTGATTCATAATCATGTCGCATGCTTTAAGAAAACCGCTAACGTGTGCGGGCTCACCATCGAACTAGGGAATCACACGTAAATAAAAATCGCTAAAATTTGCCATATTTAGATTTAAATTACTTGGACGAATATAATTTCCTCTAATTCTACAAATACTAGAGTTTATGTTATTGTCATTATTAATGTTAGTTTGTGGACTAGACTATTCTAGCACAAATGAATTTTCAATATGTTCAATTAACTCTTCTTTGTCAGACATACAAATATGTATATATATATATATATATATATATATATATATATATATATATATATATATATATATATATATATATATATATATATATATATATATATATATATATATATATAGGAGAATGTAAAGGATTAGCAACTTACAAGAAGATCAGAATGAGCACGAACATCCGTGGTTCTTCTGCTAAGTGTTGATACACCAGAAACCAATATTCTCTTGACTTCTCAGCTGTATCCTACCGACTGCGCCAATTAACAACTGTTGCACATCACTTTACGTTTTAAAAAATATTTATTTAACAAAACTAACATAGTAACAGCTATAAATCTTATAATAGAATGAATGAATTAATTTAAATTACATCTTATTTATACTAAAACTAAGCCTGGGAAGGTGACGACGGTTGCTGTTCCCATGGCTTTATTCACGGAATGCAACGTACTACTCTGCTGATTCCACGGTTGCTGCTGAATAGTCAGATTGCACTTATGCAAGGAACGTACTTATCTGCATGTTGACTACGCTGTAATCTGATATGTTGTCCGTGTTAGATGTAATGGACATTCGTGAGAAGTGATGGTGTGCATTATGATACTTGTTATCTTGCGTGTATAATAAAATGATTCAGGAATTCTAAAAAAATTTCTGGATTCAACCAGCCGCTTACATGTGCCATTCCCAGTGTTCCTGCAGGTGCAACCTTTAGCATATGCTCTTTGAAATGAACTTGTACGAAAATCATAGCAAGAGGTATGGTATTGCCTATCGCATTGATGCAACCAATAATGGTAGTGTTGACACCTCGTTCGCCAGAAATCATGTTTCCCACTTGTTTTGTGCCCTTTACAGCTATAATTTTGGAAGGCGTGTGCACTGTAGAGATGCCACTCTCATCTACATTGTATATGTTTTCAGTGGCAAACTGGTACTTATTTAGTAATTCTTTATATTTATTAAAAAAGGAAGAAACATTGTGTTTGTTAAAGCTTATAGCTCAGGACAGGCTAGTAGCTTGGGGTTTTCTTAAGCACGTGCTTTTATGACGACTCATAAATCCATAATACCATCTTTTTCCAGCCTGGCCTCGCCTGTCCCAAGAAGCTGGACAAGTAATGTTTAATGTTTGCAAGATTATATGCATGTTTTTAAGCATCTTTTATAGAAACACCATACAGCATCTTACTCCAAGTAATTAAATATTGGCAAAGCATATCTTCGTGTTCTGCGGAAAAAACTTTCCCGTTATCGCAGTTATTTTTGTAAACAAAAGGCTGATCATCTGGCTTTTTCTTTAAATGGTTTTCGAGTGTAGTTCTTGATACATTGTATTGTTTGGAAGCAGCTAGCTTAGCCATGTTTTCGTTTAAAACTGCATTTACGGCATTTGTTAAGGAACCAATCTTTACTTTTGCACGTTTCACACGGTCATTGCTTCTAGGCATCTGCGAACAATTAAAGAAATGCAGATGTGCGAGTTTCCAGATAAAATAGTGTGAAAAGAAAAATGTTCCTGTACCTCGGGCCGGGAATCTTGTACCTTAGGCCGCGCATATTGTACCTTGGGCCGGGCCTAACGTACAAAACTATTGAGTGGGCAATGGTACGATATTGTACCGATTGCTACTAAAATCAATGATCATGCACTTTGGCATATACATTTATTACAACATACTAAGTGTTGTCTACAGGTAGAGGTAACATTTTACTTGAAAATACTAATTACATTGCTCATTAAAATCACTTAACTGAACATACGAATATTTACACAACGTACCACAACAAACGTAACCTTTAACTAAGCGTGAAATGCCGCGCATGGAAACTAGTGCCCTTGCCTCCAGGAATTATATAGTGTTGTCAAGTGTTTACTGCAATATCAACTATTTTAAGTCCTAAGAAGGTTGGAAAATAAAGATGGCCCAAGGTACAAGATGGCCTGAGGTACAATACTCTCCCCTATATGTCGACAATTTTTACCTGATTCGGATTTGAATTCTAGTCAAACCGGTTAAAACCCTCTTTTTTTAGACCCATGTCGGTTTATTTATGTGGCCAATAAACGTAAAGTTCCAAGCCAACCTAAAACAAATACACACACACTCCAGTGCCTGCTGAGAGTTCATTGAAGCAGCAGACATAACTGAACACATGTTATGCGACTGCATGATTCAGTTCTGCAAAGGCTCAAATACCTTGGAGAGGTGACCTTAACGCTCCAGCAAATAGGTAAAACCGTCCCTGAGAAGATAGTGGACTACATAAAAAGTATAAACTTTTTGTCAACTATTAGGAAAAAGAGTCATGCACAATGACCCTCTGGGGTCGCAGCGCTGCGAGGCCAAAAGCTACGACTAGCTAAAACATGCTGCGTCCTTGAATCTATTTTTTTCATCTTTTTAAATCAAAGAAAAAGGCTGGACGCAGTAAGTGCTTTATGTAAGTGAATTTTTATAAAAATGTTTTTATAGCAAATGTGTCTCTTTAATGCAAGAAGGCATCAATTTGGTCACCGGTGTAACCTATATAGTAGAAAGAATGTAACATATTTTATCAAAATAACTTATTTGAAAATGTACAAAAATTTTCCGGAAATAAACTTTAAATGTTTCCGAGAAAACTCGTTTCCTAGCCGACGAACCTTAGGTTAATAGCAAATTGAGTTATTGAATTTTGAAGCATTTAATAAAAATTCGCTACTAAAACGCACATACTGCGTCTAGTTTTTTTACAAACGTGCATCATATTTCGATGAAAAATGCAAAATTGAATAAGGGATGTTCAAAAAAAATTGTAGGTATCACGAACGTATTATGGACCACCCTGTGATTGTCAAAATAATTTTATGCGATGCAGCTCAAGACACACTATAATTAACGGTTACAATATTTTTAATGTCTTGCATAATAATAGTTATATTGAGGTTTACAGTAGAAGCGCGTCACCCTGTATATATGTAAACAGTAAGTAAACCCGGATATGGATTCTAGGAGGCCTAGTTTGCGCTCATTTGATGAAATCTTTTTAGAATTCAAAAGCCGCGGTCTCCTCGTTAACAAATTTTTTCTACGAAAATTAGTTAAAAATTATCCGTTAAACCATAAACTTAACTGAAACCACTTGCTAGGCATCAGAGAAACTGTCTATTTAAAATGAATTCTCTGGGAACATTTTATTAAAATGAAGGGCAATGATGGTTGAAGCTGAAACTTAAGGGTTTGCAGAACACTCTTTACATAATCCGTATTTCTTTCAGGTTATTTGCTTAAATGTTGCCAAATTTGACGTTTCAATCGCAACTCTTTACGTTTTGAGGAAAACCCCATTTTTTTTCCTGTAAATGCCTCTAACCTTTAGTCTTTAAACTTACAGACCTAAATTTTGGTAAATTGTTCACCATATATATATATATATATATATATATATATATATATATATATATATATATATATATATATATATATATATATATATATATATATATGTATATATATATATATATAAACTTGAAACTTACCCTAGATATGGGTTGTAGGGGGCCTAGGTCTGGCTCATTTAAAGAATTTTTTTTCCAGTTTAAAAGTCGAGATCTCCTCGTTAGTGTTTTTTGTTTTAAAGAAAATTCATTAAAACAAGCACTTGTAAAGCCACGACTTGAACAGTGTCACTAAGTTAGGGCAAGAACAAACCACCAGATATGCTATTCAAATTGAATTTAGTATTAAAAGTTTACATTTCTTCTTTATCAAATTATTCTTTTTACAAAAACTCTGAAAAATTCATCGGAATAGCAACAATCTGATTAGAGAACGGTAATGTGAAATGAGACTAAAAAAAAATGATAAAAAGTGAAGTCACTAACTAGGATTAGGACTCGTCATGTAGGAGTCGATTATATAATGTACAGGCACCTATCCATTGAGATGCGCCTGACATGTATTTACTAGCAGGTATATTTTATAATACATGTTAACTGTTCAACATTTTACAATTTACACAAAACCATTTGGATTTACAATGGATTTTTGCTCATATTTTAACAAAATCAAGAAAAATAACGACTTAGACACATATCTAGAAGCTTGTTAGTCATTTCTTGTAGTATTTTCTACTTATATTGGTACTCAATCAATTTTGACGTTTTAACTTTCTTGAATCAGATTAAATTAATTAAAAAATAATTTACCTCTAACTTTTTTGTCTTTTACGCTAAAGATCTGAATTTTGGTGGTACGCTGGTTTCTGTTATAAGGATTAGCCTTATAATAGAAACTAGCGTACCAAATTAAGTTGCCGTTACTTTGTTATTTACGGATATATAATTTTTTTCAAATGAAAATCAAAATTTTCCAGGAAAACCTGGGGCGATTTTCCTGGCTAACGAACCCGTCTTGAAAGGGACATATATGTGCCAAGTTTTATCAAAATCGGATCATTATTTTTTGAGTTATCGGTGGTGTGATACATACATATATATATATATATATATATATATATATATATATATATATATATATATATATATATATATATATATATATATATATATATATATATATATATATATATATATATATATATATATATATATATATATATATATATATATATATATATACATATATATATAAACATATAAAAATTGAAACTGACCCTTGGTATGGGTTCTAGGGGGCCTAGTTTGCGGTTACTTGAAGAAATTTTTTCAAAATTCAAAAGCCGGGATCTCCTCAATAGTGAATTTTGTAAAAGAAAATTCACTAAAACGGAAGTAAAAAGGACTTCAGTGCATTAATTTACAATATTCTTATATCTAGATACAATATTATATAATGAGCATTCTAAGAAATGTATTAACATAAAATAGAAATCTATAAAATACCTTACATTTTGTCAGCTATTTATATGGTGTCGGGTAGCACCGGACGGGTTGTCGGGCAGTAATGGACTGGTAAAAAGTTTCCTCTTAGAAACAATTGTCACGCTTGTAATAAGGTTTAGCTTAATCTACAATCGCACACTTTTCGTGTGCCCAACCCCGACAAAAACCTCACTCGATCCAATCTCCTGAGAAGCTTTCGCCGCAAATTATACAAATTGTGTCTCCTGTATTTGGATGAACACAATCAGATGTGTTTTGTTTAGGTTTTTGTCGACTTTTTTGTGTTGTCTGTTCTCCAAATTGAAGTAATCTTTTCTCATCCTATCTTGCCTTTTTCGTCTTCTGCCTTTCTCTTAATTAGAGTCGAAGCTAAAATTTCACTTTCAGCAGCTCGCCCCTTTCTAGTAGAGAGTCTACGTTCGCTGGCTGCTCGTGTATTTGGTCCATAACTTGCTGAAATCTGGACATACTTGGCGTCGATGTCGGTGGAATTCTAGGTGTTTTGTGTCGCTGGTGGCATTTGGAGAGGTGTTGTTGGTGCTGCAAACTGACAGGTGGTTGAACCTGAACTTAATGACATATTTGGTGATAGAAGCCTGGAAGGAGATGCCGCCTGCCTATAAGTTTGAACACCTGACTATGATGGCTGAAGCAATAGTGGGTTTTGGGATGTGTTTTTGTTCTTTTAATTGAGGACTAGTTGCTGCCATTGCTTCTTCATATTGTGCGTCAGCCAAATCCATACCTGAGATCCTAAATAGTTTATGTCGGTGAATAAAGGGATGTATTCCTGCAAACTGAAATCCGTTCTTAGCCATCTCCATGCGACCAATTTTTGTAAAAGCATGAATAACCAACCTACCTATAGAATATTTACTGATACCGGAGAAATGATTCCATCTTAACCCAAGAGACGAAGCTTTATTGTAAACATTTTAAAATGGTTTCCTGATACTCCTACCAAGAGGTTGGAGCTTGTGGTGCAATGTAGAACAAGGCTTATGATGCGCACCTAATTGGCGCGTGCCAACAAAATGACTTCAAGTTCCGTTATGGTCGCTGTGTCTATCGATTATTAATAATACCGGTTCTTCTTAAGTCGGCTGAACATGCTTGGTGAATCCCTTGAATCATTTTAAATAATTTGCTCCGCTTATTCAGTCATTCTCAACTAAAGCAATGCTAACATCCGGTTCACCAATTATAAGAAGTTCGTTCGTTTTATTTCTGGGGATTCGGGGTGCGAATTGGTCTCCAAAAGCATTGACGCAAAACAATATTGTCCCAGATGTTAGCTCCCCTACTGGTTTCTTGCTTTCGATACATAAAACTTTGACATCATTTTAATGAACTGGTGAAACTCCAGTATTATCAGCATTAAATATTCTTGAAGGGGGAAAACAATACTTAGACAACATTTTTTCCAACTTCTCGAAAAATCGAGAAAGCTGGGATTTATTGGAACCAACCGCTCTTTGCAGACTTCTGGATTCAGCAGTTTAAAGGAACAGTTCTAGATGTCTCTCAATGAAGCTGTAGTAGAAATTTTTACTAACACATCTACGTATTTTATTGAACCGGTGAGAAACATCGAAAGATTCAGCCAAGACAACGGTTATTAAGTGCTTTAATATTTTTGATAAGCTCCTTCTCCAGACCATTTGAAAACCTTTGATGGAACGTTCCTGTGGGGCTGCATTTTCACTTCATTTCCGGCTTTTAGCCTGCTGACTCTATCTGTGAATGAGCTTTTTGGGACAAAAATATTCTGCTGCTTCTCTGGTGCTCAATTTGTTCGACAGTACACTGTCTACAGCATTACTCATATTATCAACCATAAATTTTCCACGAAGGTTTTTATTCCTAAATTTTGGCAGCGGTGAAGCTCCGCGAAAAAGCAGTTGCTCAGTTATTGTCTCCAACAAAAAAATTCTGTTACTTAATGGAATTAATAGACATTCTCTAAAAAGTTGGTGCAAATTATTTTACCGTGATTATTCGCTATATCTTACAACATTTTCGAATTTCGTGATGCTCGATACTACCTTAATAATAATAATAATAATAATAATAATAATAATAATAATAATAATAATAATAATAATAATAATAATAATAATAATAATAATAATAATAATAATAATAATAAAAATGATGATGATGATGATGATGATGATGATGATGATGATGATGATGATGATGATGATGATTATGATGAAGATGATAATAATAATAATAATACCTTTATTAATCCAATAGATCATACGAATGATATAGGATAAGTAAAACAACAAAAGGTGCTTTTTCTAAACTAAAATTTAAATAATCTTCAACAGAATAAAAGGCGTTTGATACAAGAAAATTCCAAATAGCTGTATTAAATTTCTTAAGGCTTTCAATATCCTTAAAACTAGTATATAATTTATTGTAAAGTACAGCGCCTATATAGTAAGGACTTTTTTTATACAATTCAAGTCTATGGATATCATATTGCACGTCCCGGCCATGACGTGTGATACAATTATGGTGAAAATTTCAAGACGCAAAACGTAAGATATTCTCTTTCAGAAAAACCAAAACACCAAAAATAAACAAACAAGAAAAAGTTGAAATGTTTTCTGATACAAAAGTCATTTTGCAGGATTCTCGTTATTTAAGACTAAACATAAGGCGAACTGCTCTCTTTTGCAAGACAAAAACACGATATGAAGATATAGAATTACCCCAGCAGATAAAACCATACTTATCTAAGAATTAAAGGTTTAAGTGACAATATTTACAGTCTTTAAATTGCAAACCTGACACAAGCGCTCGATTGCAGAACATGCTCCAGCACATTTCCCACAAACATAATCTACATGGCCTGTCCAATCCAATGATAGATCTAAGTAAATACCAAGAAGCTTAAATTTATCCACCTGATGAATCGACTGACGCTGAAGCTTTATTAATGAGCTCTGAATGTAACCAGCACGAACTGAATAAAATTGAAGGAAATATGTTTTTCCTTTATTTAGGACAATTTTGTTTTCAATAAAATAATTTTGCACAGAAGTGTGTTGGGTTCTTTGAGTCACTTCATAAACACATTTTCCATTTTCTACTAACGTTATATCGTCCGCAAAAGCACAAAAAACGTTTTAAGGTTACTTTAAATGTCATTTATGTATGAAACAAATAGTATTGGTCCCAGAACACTGCCCTGGGCAACGCCTATATCAATACTCAAGTTGGATGATCTGGCCCCAAAGTATTACACAAACTGTTTTCGGTCAGTTAAATGTGATTTCAATAACTTTTGGCACTGACCATGCAGTCCATAAAATTTAGCCTCTTTTAACAGTACAGCGTGATCGACATAATCAAATGCCTTGGATAAATATGTAAAAAGCGCAATTACCTTACTACCAGAATCTACGTTCTTATATACATAGTCTAGATTGCTTACTAGAGCTAAAATGGCTGAATGACCCTCCCTAAATCCATGCTGATTTGGTGAAAGCACATCGTTTGCTTTGAAAAACTCTGATATTCGTTTAGCTAGCTATTTTTCTAATATCTTAGAGAAACGAATAATAAAGATATACGACGATAATTACCTATCATATTGCGTTTGCCTTTTTTTAAATAAAGATACAACTTCAGTCAGTTTAAGCACAATTATTTTTCTCAAAAGCAGGTATTTACAATGTCATATAAGGGCTTTACAAGAAAGGTCACACATTCCTTAATAATCATTGTAGAAAAACCATCCGCACCTGTCGAGTTTGAGCTTTTTAGACTGGTGACTATATTAAATACTTCCGCCTCAGTTGCCGGTTCAAGAAAAATACATTTATTAATGAAAATAATTGAGTCACTTACATTAGTTTGAGCATTTGAGCATTTGTAACTGGAGGTACAATAGATTTAACTAGGTTTACAAAAGATGTATTAAACGAATTTGATATTTCTTTTCGATCGCAAACTTCTGCACCATCTATTAGCATATGAGTTAGTTTACTTTTTGTATTATTTTTAATGAATTATTTATGATTTGCCATATAGTTTGATTTGTTTTGAGATTATTTTTTTACATCATTAAAATACATTTTTTAAGCAGCTCTGATCACTCTCCTATAAACACACCTTTCTATAATATTACATTTGCTTCACTTAAAAAAATATTTTAATCTATCGGACGACTTTTTAATTCTATTAGTATTCCAGTTATTTTCTGGCAGCTGACGGTGCATTTCTTGGATACAATTTCAACGCGTAAACTCTAGTAGTGATTTAATATGTTTGTAAAAGCTCCATACTTTCATCAACACAACGCGTTTTAGTTAAAACATTATGCCAGGCTTCCATCATCAGAAAAGGTTTAAACCTTGATACATTGGCCTTTGGAAAGGATCTTAACTTAAGGGTATCATCCACTGGAATATTCTGGACACCAAAACTTATTTTCTGACAGGTATGATCAGACAAACCAGTATGAAGTACTGTCTTTTTATAATCTAAAACATTTGTAAAAATATAATCAATAGCTGTTTGAGACCTATTGAAAAATCATGTTGGTTCGTTAAAAATTGAATGAATGTTGAAAGATTTAATCAGATCATCCAAAAAGGTACTATCATTAATTTTTACTAAGTAGTCTATATTTATGTTATCACATAATTATTTTGTGGATATCAGGTCTACTAGATACCATGTTTAAACACTCTTTAAATTTAGAAAAGAACAATTTAATCTCGGTGGCTGGTGCCCTATATATCGACATAACACAGTAGTTTATATTTTCTATAGATAATATAACAGAGGCACATTCAAAAATTTTATCTTCAATTAAAGCACCGACATCAGACATCTCAAAAGCATTATATGTTTTTCTTGTTAATATTAGAACTCCACCATGAGAGAAAGACTGCCTGCAGGAATGACTAGTTCCTTCGTTAAAATTTATTAACTGAAATTCCCACCCTTCCAACTAAGTTTCAGATATAAAAAACCACACTATTTCCACGCTCTAGAAACAATTCAATTTCATCAATTTTATTTCTTACACATTGCACATTATGGTGTAGTATGACAAAGAGATCACTACCGCTCTGTAATTGCTACTCATCATAGTTTATTTTTGCTTGGAGATATGCGATTTGGTTTAAAAAGACAGAACAATGTTGCTCTCTTGCCGTGTGATTTGTATCAAACTTAGACTTAAAGCTTTTATTATACTCTTCACAATTTATACAGCACAGTGGAGATTTACCATCACAATATTCTAGTTTGTGATTTGCTGCACATTTTACACAGTAGAAACAAGAGCTCTTGCAATTTCCAGATATGTGACCGAAAGAAGAACATTTGTAACAGCGGGTTATATTTAAAGATTCGGTTATATAACATTTTCTCTATCGCACATAGATAAAACCCATTGTTATAATCTTCCTAAAAACGGCAGGATTTACCTGAAAATAATATCCATGCCTGATTTTTTAAGAATCTTTTTGATAATTTTCAAATTAATGTCATTTACAGTAATTTAACTAATTTTCTCTTAAAATATCTTCTTCCATCTGTTTGTTGGCACAGTTTGTAGATTAAACATTCATAATTTGTATTCTAGGAAGGAATTTATCGGGAGCAGAGACTGAAAATTTGACTTTTGACATTTTTTTCAAGATTTACCCTAACGCTTTGACGACAATCATTGTTTGTACAGTTTATAATCATCTTGCCACTATTTGTTTGTTTAATTCTATTGATTCAAGGGCCAAGGACAGCAGGGTTTATTTTTGTTTTGAAAGAATCCAAGTCAATTTTTTTTTTGATTCAATGATAAGAACAGCTGTATCGTCGGATTTAACTTTCGCTGTTTCACAATAATATTTCTGCTCTTGTGGCAACTTTTCACTTACATTAGTTGATTTACGTGGATTTAATTTTGCAGAATTCCTTTGTATTTCCGCGACATCACGAAAATGGGGATCGATATATTTTAACCGTAATTTCAATAAACAGTTTGAAATAATTTAGTTTGTATAATAGATCTAACTCACGTTTATACTGCTCAGCACTTTCTTTCAATTGAGTGTCACTTTCACACCCTTGTAGCTGCATTTGATCATCAGTTTCTTGATTCACAATTTACACTTCCAGTTTGATTCCTTTTCGGTTGATATCATAAAGATCTTGTTTGCCAATTCACAATACTTAAAATGCAGAATAAACCCAGAGTTAACATATTTCAAGTATCATCAAAAACCATTTCCGCAATATTTACACTTTTTAACGATTTTTTGACTAACACTATACTCCGACTCATCATCGGGCGGCGCCATTTTGGTATATATCAAAAATTTAAATGATCTAAATCAGATCAAAATATGATATTAATATTAAATCATTTCAATCATATTGAATACAGGACATTAGAATCATTCACCTAAGAAGTGGTATATTACTTCAAATATTAGTAAAAAAACGTATCAAAAGACAAAGAATTCACACTAACCTTAAACTTGAACACATTTTGGGGCTTACTTGTCAACTGAAGGTTGATACCTATAAAATCATTGGTGATGTAAATGACGTATAATTAGCGACGCCATCTATAACCTAATAATGAAAATATTTGCTGTCTTGTACCAGCCGCTGTCCAGTACTACCCTACTCTTCCCTAGCAAAATCGAAACTTTTATTTAAATTCTTTTGTATTTGCAGGATCCGAAAGCAGACGCCGCTGGTCGCGACTTAGAGGCCGATGGGTATGCAAAACAACTAGAAAATATCTTAAGCGAGGAAGGGCAAAAAGTCAGAGATGCCGTAGAAGAACAGGAAGAAGATTCAAAGAACTACGCTAAAAAAGAACATGATAAGGCTGAAGCCGGTGTAGAGAAACTTCTTAAACACGCGAGTTGGTCTGTTCGAGATGAAGTAAGAAAGAACTTTAGGAGTGACTTGAGCAAGTGCATGGTAACACATGGGTATGACTTAAGCAAGGTCATTGAAAAAACATCAACGGAGTGCAAAAATAATATGCATGAAGGCAAGAACGTTCTAGAAGACTTTAATAATTGCCCACCGGGCATAAAGGGGTTCCCATGCAAATCTGCATTGGAGCCGAAATTGAAAAAGAATGTAAATGAAATACCCCCGAAAACTGATAGTTTGGTGGAAGCACTTAAAGAAGATGTAAATGCAGTTAACATGTCAACAAAGAAATGTATCGACACAGCAATAGGTGAAGCTGCTGTAAGTCATAGCCTTATATTATATTTTTTTAGTTCTCTTTAACAATGTTTTCGGATTCTATGTCGCAAATCCATTTCTAATACATTTTTTATTGCCAAGTCATTGGTAAATAGACGTTTAGCTAACCCAAAGTCTCTTAGCGAACCAACTATTTTACAAATATTTGCTATCTTATAATTCCTTTAAATGAGCGCGAACTATATATATATATATATATATATATATATATATATATATATATATATATATATATATATATATATATATATATATATATATATATATATATATATATATATATATATATATATATATATATATATATATTATATATATATATATTGACAATAAAAAACGCATACATTCAATAAAATTTAAAGTGAGCATTATTAAGGAAAATTCAAAAACAGGTCGTTTTTTTTTATTTTGAAAAACTAACTTTTTAATATAAAATCTCACCCATATCGTTACACCTCTTCAAGGGGTAGCTATCCTTGCGAAGTTTTGAAATTAGATGGTGGGTAGAGTGATACATCTTTTTAAAGCTTATCCGATTCTCTATTCAGCAACACCCTATTTTTTGTAGGGATAAAATAAAGTGGGTAATGACATTTTTATAATCAGTAACACCTAACACAAGCGAAGCCTATAAAGCGTTAGATAGTTCAATCTTATCTAACCAAATGTTCAAAATGCCCGCCCTTTTGTGCCTGACAATATCCCAAAGGGTCAACAAATTATTGTTGGGCTCTAGTTATAATCTCTGGAGAAATATTAGTACATTTAGTTCTACTTATTGTTCTTAATTCGTCGATAGTATCTGGTTTACTTTTCAATAGAGCATTCTTCAAATAACCTTACAGAAAAAATCTTAGGGAGCTAGGTCAGGTGATCCTGCTGGCTACTCAATTGCACCACGCCTACCAATCCATCTGTTGAAAAATTGTTGACCTAGATTCTGTTGAACATTAGGGTCATAATGCGCAAGGGCCCATCTTTTTGATAACACAAGTTATGGTTTTTCATACCCGCATTGTGCCCATCAGGAAATAAGTTCACTAATGTCGGAACTGATGTGAAAATGGTAGATATCGTGGTCAATTTATAGTTACATCAAAAAGGAAGGACCAGTAATCCTAGTCCTAACAATTCCCGCCCAAACATTAACCTCTTGTGGATATTGTATCTGATTCTGTGGCATCCATTTTGGATTTTCTCTTACCCTGCTGTTCTGACGGTTAATTTTTCCATACAGTGTAAAAGTAGATTCGTCAGAAAACAAAACTTGCAAAGAATTATCATCACATTTATCTATTAATGTTGCACAAAACTGCATCTGGATCGTCATCGGATAAATGCAAAGCTGTTTTTTTATAATGATACGGCTTTTCAAGTTGTAATACTTTATGTGCCGTCTGAAATGGAATTTTGTTGTCTCGGCCAATTTGCCGAACACTACTGTAAATATTCTCTTCCACTTCCACTAAGACGTTTAATTTTACTTCTTCACTTATAGACTGGTGACCTCTTTTTGGCAATTCTTCCACGCTTGACGTTTTTCAAAATTTCTTATATATTCGTTTATTGTTGATTGACTGATAGACATATAGGGATATTTATTATTAAACAGAATACACACCTCTGCCTGAGTTCGGTTCCTTCACCATAAGTAATCATCGTTAGAACTTCAATTCGTTTAGCTACTGATAAACGCATTTTACCAACAATTGAATAGCTAATTTGTAAAAGAAAAGTTAAGTTATACGAATTCACTTTTCACGACAACCAAAACGAAAATTCACTACCATTATCTGTAGATTTTTACCGCAAAAAATTATCAAACGTATGCTTCATTTATTTTTATGGCACATGTCACGCATCAGATGACTGTTATCATCAGTCGAATGCTACAGATACGACATAGTGTACAAAAAAATCCCTGGAGTACTTTTCGTACAAGAAGCCCAACATTTTGAACATTGTTTACTTTGAGATATTGAAGTATGATATCATGAGTATTAAAGCAGTATGATAAGACTGGACTATATAATTCTTTACAGACTTCACTTGTGTTATGTGTTACTGATAATAAAAATGTTATAACTAACTTTATTTTATTCCTACAAAAAAAAAATGGTGTTGCCGAATAGAGATTGGATTAGCAAGATGCATCACACTACCCACCATCCAGTTTCAAAATTTCGAAGGGGTAGTTACCCTTTGAAAAGGTATGACGATGGAGGTGGGGTTTCTATATCAAGAAGTTAGTTTTTGACAATAAAAATCGACCTGTTTTTGAATTTTTTCTAATAATTGTCAGCAATTTTATTGAATTTATGCGTTACTTTATAGACACATTGTGCACACATAGAGTGCTCCCGGAAGTCGGAAACAATAGCTAACTTCCTTGTCTTCCAAGTTCCAGGGTGGGTTAAATAGAAAAAGTTACTCCAATAACCGTTCCAATCTATAATCTGTCACAGGGAATCACATTGCGCAACAAATTCCAGAGGTGCAGACATAACCTCAATTTATTCAAATTAAAACTTAATGAAATTTTCTTAGGAGTTGATTGCACCTCGACCGGTCTTTCCGGTCGTCACAAAATTTCATCTCTAACGTGATGTATTTCATGGATAACTAGACCACGAATGTGATGGTTTACGGTAATTGGGAACAATAGCCAACTTCCTCATCTTCCAAGTTACAGAGTTGGTTAAATGGACCAAATTGTTCAAATAGCCCTTCCCATCTCTAATGTGTCATCCGAAATCGCATTGCGTAAAAAATTCCAGAGGTGTCGACATAACCTGAATGTTTTCAAATTAAACCATAATTTTCTCACGAATTGATTGCGATGCATCTCGACAGGTCTTTGCGGTCGTCACGCTACTTCTTCTCTAACGTCATGTATCCCATGAATAACTAGACCACGGATAAAAAAAGTTATTGTGCTTGTCTGATCAGATGATATTTTGTTGCTCCATAGTGAATTTAATTAACTACAATCATTGAGATTTTCACACATATTGTCTTCAAGGAATGCACCTTCGACGAGACAAATTATGTGAGAACGACTAAAATAATTGTATGGAGAATAAGGCTACTGGGCAAGGAACAATTCATTTTATTAAGAGTAATTAATTAATACAGCATTTATATTAGATAAACTGTTCGAAATTACTGCCATTTCTTGAATGCAGAGCCTAGCCCTGTGATGATATTGTTTTGGATATTTTTAATATTTTCTAGATAAATTTTTGCAATACCGTCCCTAATTCGTTGCTACAAAACTACCAAATCATTGACTCTGGTCTATGATACCTCAAATTGAGAATTCAATTGTGTCAAGTCTGGTGATCTTGCAGGCAACAGAACTGTACCACCATGTCCTATTCAACAATCGAATTGAGCTTTAAATAATCTTGAACTTATCGACCTGGGTACGGTGGAGCCTCATCATGCTGATAAATCACATTTCTTATTCTAAAAAGTGTTTAGTGTCCAGTATTTAAGAAATTACACTAAGTAATATTTCAACATAACGTTTTGATATTCATAGAAGTACGGCCTGTAAATTATACTATTTGATACCATACATAGAACATTGATTGAAAACCTAACCTGATTTTCAATTGGTTCTATTATATTCCGCCTATTTTTACTAATACATGTTTATTTTACTTATTAAATTTATGCCTGTTCAAGAAATTTGAGTCATCACCCCAGATTCTATTAACAGTAACTACCTAGAGAAATTCTGTCTTCTTACGGCGTCACGTTCATGTGAACCTTGCAATGGTTTTAATTTATAAGCTTCAAATTTATGTTTCTCGAATAACTTGTGGACAAAAGTCGTCGAACAGTCCAATTGTTGGGCAACTTCTCTGATTGGAAGACGTCCGTTGAATTCAAACAGGTAGTAGTAGCGATGGTGGGGACCCTAGCGCCAGGCAAGCAGGCCACAACAAACCCTTTTTGCCAACTCAATCAACCATGCGCTACCCCTCCTCGGTTTCCTCCCCAAACCTCCCAAACCCAGAAATAAAGGCCATGACTGTCTTCCATTGGACGGAACTTACCTGTCTCCTCTGTGGAGTCCTCCCAAAAGCCTCACATTCACATTGGTAGTGGTATAATGTTTCTTCAGTCTCGCTGCATTCCTGGAAAATGGGATCCCTCTCGACACCTACCAATGTAAGGTGTCTTCTGAAGGCACAGTGGCCTGTCAGCACATCAATGATGCGACGAGGCGCAGAACGACTCCTACCAAGAAGCCAGACAGTCTTTTTTATATCCGGCCTCTTCACGAAATCCCTCGCCTGCCTACAGCCACTGACCGATCTCCAGTACTTCTCCACGGCCGCCTCAGTCCATTAATCTAGTGCGTCGGAGATCACCTGCCTACTTTTGCCAATTGCCCAAATTTGCAAGTTGGCCATCACACTTTACTAAATTCAAATAAGGTAGTCTTTCCGACAATCCTTCAAATTCCGATGCTGGGTACCTGTCTGATGCTGCGGTATATCACTTTTGAAGTCGATATCTGATGCGTTTAACGTTCCTTCATGTTGCGGGTTGAACTAACTGGAGTTGATCGTTTTTTCTTTCACTGGATTTCTGCGAAGGTGCCGTTACTTTTTCTGTTTGGAATGTTCCTGCGGCTCTAATAATCTTTGTTTGAACACGTTCCATTGTGGTTGTCGCCAGCTCCTGGTACTCCAGATCATCCTCACTCTATCATTCATAATTTTCTTCTGTTACCGTTGGCATAGCTTCTTCTTTGCACGAATTTAAGCTTTCTTGATGCGATTTTATCAATTATTAGACTGACACACAATTCGTCAATATCTAGTTCGGTTTCTTTGGTAAGCAGCGAATGAATGTGATTCACCTGCTTCGTTAATTTATTTATCAAAACTTTTCTTTGCGCGCTTTCCATCGTTAAACTTTAACTTTACTTTTCACATTATTTTAACAGCACTTTAAACGCGACACACGAACTTACATCTCGGTTGATCGGCACCAAAATGTGAATAATAATATCCCAGCGTTAGTTTTTTATAAAAATATTTATTATTACTATATTAATTTAAACAATTAAGGATTTAATTTTTTTTTAATTCAACAACACACCACGAGGGCTCACAGCCTAAATACTATCATAAGGTGTGCGTCGACAAGGACGAAAGAGAAAACTAGTTAAATCTGTACTTGAAGGTTTGGAGGTTCGGAAGAGAAGGAAAAACATGTGCCGGCAAGGAATTCCACAACTTGGAAGTCCTCGGGACAAAATAGCGGGCATAACAAGATGTTCCATGTGTGATGACCTGGACAGTAAAAGGGTGCATACACTCTGTTCCCGTGGTAGATCTGTTGGGGGCAGCAGGTGGAGGAACTATGGAAGAAAGCTCCTCTGAGCAGTGCCCGTGCAGATGTCTACAAAAGAGAGAGACAGGTCACCAACGGCACGTCAGTTGGAAAGGGATGGCAGCCTTTGGGTGAGCGTAGGTTCTCCGATGAGACGTATTGCTGTCTTCTGAATGGAGTCCAGGATATCGTGTGTAGAAGCGGCAGCGGCACCACAGATGGGAAGCAGTATTCGAGGTCTGACCTTATCTGTGAAGTATACAAGGTATATAGATTAGCTGGCGATTAACCTTGCGAGCACGGAAGAGGAAACCTAATTTCTTAGCAGCCGCTTCTGCAATTAATGTGACATGTTGGTGCCAATTGAGATTTCGATTCACAGAAACGCCAACAAGTGAAAAGGACTAATTACTTTAAATAACTTGGTTGTTCATTGTGATGGGTCTAGGGCTAATGTATCTCTTATGAGATAGAAAGCAAGACTGAGATTTCGTGGAGTTGAATTGTACAAGATTTCTACTTCCTCAGTCTAATATTTTTTGGAGATCAACAGAGACAGAACCCTCCATGAGTCTTCCATCCTTATCTAATTGGGATAAAGAAACAGGCTTAGAATATTGTATATTTTAGTGGAGGATGCTGTAATCCGCGTAATTGTGAACTGGGTTGGATGTGCTAGAGAGGAGGTCAGTGATGTGCAAAAATAGGGGCTAAAGATGAACCTTGAGGCATTAATTTGATACAGTTTAGAGGACTGACCATCCACGACAACAGAAATGCTCCGGTTGGAGAGGAGATTTGCTGTCCAGGTACAGAGTTTTAGCGGTAGGCCATAGGCCGGAAGTTTCTTAAGCAGCGCTGCGTGCCAGACCAGGTCGAATGCTTTTGATATGTTTAGAGCGACAATCTGGGATTCACCGTGTTGTTCCATAGACTTGTTCCAAGAATGGGTGACAAAGGAAAGAAGGTCGGAAGCTGATCTGCGCTGACGGAAACCATACTGCCTGTAGTGGGTTAGACTGTATTTTTCAAGAAATTTTAGTAATTCGGGGTTTATATAATTTTACATCACTTTAGAGACGACTGAAAGGAGATAAGTAGGCCTGTAGTTGCTAGGAAGCGCTTTGGAACCTTTCTTGGGGACGGGTTGTACTCGAGCAGTTTTCCAGTTACTAGGGAATATGCCTCTATTGTAAGATGTCTGAAACATATGAGTCAGCACGGGAGCAAGTTCTGGTGCGTATTTTTTGAGAACAATTCCTGGGATCGTGTCAAGGCCAGATGCTTTCCTGGTATAAAGAGTAGGGAGCATGTTTCGTACTTGGAGGTGGGTTGAAAATTGAATTGCCGGCGACAACGAGGCAAAAAGTTCAGCCTTTTTCAGGGCGGTAGAAACAATTTCATCCCCTGAAACAAGAGGTGGGAACGTGCTTTTGCAGAAATTATTCCCAATAGATTTACCAAGAATCCAAAAGGGTTTGCTGTCGTTGGAGCTTGAAAGGACTTTGTTTTTTATGTGGTTATAAAACAAGTTTTTTGCCTCAAAAAGAGTGCGGACATAGCGGTTTCATGCGTCGTTAAGTGCTTGACGGTTTTCTTGACTGGGATTGTGTAAAAGCGTTTTGTGAGCTATGACCTTTTCAATTCTGGCCTTGGGGTTAAGAAGTCGCGGGCCAAAGGACTCCAGGGGGCAAGCTGAGGAAGTGGAAATAACAATATAAACTTTCGATGAAGCTTTCCCCAAGACCGTCATGGGCGGTAAAAATCCGCATCCTGCACGAGGTGACCCTGCTAATAACTAAAAATGACGGATCTAGACAAGGACGTCGAACTAAACTCCCCCAATCTACGGTGTCACGTGACCCTTGCCTATGGATGAATGGCACCAGGGCGGTGGTGTCGTGAACGGAACCTCTGGGGTACCGGGCAACCCTCCAGAGTAACCCGACTTGCACCACACAGGGGGTTCTGATGGTGTGGACAGTATTTCCCCCATTCTCGTGGGAACAACATTAAGATAATAAATACATATAAAACCAAAACCAATGAGGCTCGAGGAGTAGCTCCAGCTACAGACTTGTGCCTTGACTCTATTCCGGAAACGGAGACGAGCCAGGGGGCGGCAGCGGACTCTGGAGGTCTCACGACCGGCGTAGATACGGGGGTTCAGGGGTTAGCTTCGGCCAGAGACCTGTCCCCGACACACAAGCTGGAGGCTGGGTCCCACCAGGGGCGGCAAGCTCCGCGGACTCCGGGGGCCCCTCCACCAGTGAGGACTCTACTGTAAGAGTAGAGGGACTGCCCCGGCAGTCCAAGAGTCTTTTCGAGGCGCAAAGAAAGAAGTTTCTGGGGGCGCAGAAAATGGCGACCGGGACGTGGACGGTCGAGAAACCTGTAAAGGCGCAAGAGGGGAGTGCGAGTCAGAAGAGGACGCGCTCGAACTCTAGCACGCAAACTACAGACAGACGTCCCAAAAGGGCCAGGGCACCTGTAAAGGCGCAAGAGGATAGTGCGAGTCAGAAGACGCCGCGATCTGGCTCTAGCACGCCTACTACAGACAGACCTCCCAAAACGACCAAGGCAGGAACACCGGCGCAGACTGGCTCGTATAGGGGGGCTGCGGAGGGCCTCGGAATGGCGGTGATTAACAGACGCCATCCTGAGGTCACGCTAGACCAGGGGAAGGCGGACCTGATCCAGGCTGCGGTGGTAGCTGCGGTGGACTCTCTTCAGGAAGGGGAGAGACCGCCTCAGTTCCACCGGGCGCGCCTGACGTGGGGCATCCTCTGGAAAACCTGTACCGGCCCACAGTCGCGGGACTGGCTGCGGAAAACGATCAAGTGCCTCGGTCAGATTTGGGAGGGGGCGGACTTGACAGCCGTCGAGCCCAAGGAACTCCCAAAGAGACGCAAAGTCCTCGTACGTATCCCTGACACCGTCCCGCAGGAGACGGTGATCAGTAGACTTAAGATCCAGAACCCTAAACTGGGGACACAACATTGGTCGGTTCTAAGCAAGAAGGCAGAGGAGAAACGACAGACTCTCGCCTTCTCGATCGACCACGCGTCTTACAGAGCGCTTGAAGGAACCTCCTTCAAGGCATTCTAGTGCCTGGAAATGGTTAGCTTCCATCCACTGGGGAAGCAACTAAGGGTTAATGGGAATTAGGTTCCTTCAGGTCAACCTCCAACACAGTAGGGCGCCACGGCCGGACTACTGATGGCTCTGAGAAACACGGATGTGGCCCTCATCCAGGAACCGTACTCCTATAAAGGAGAGATCAAGGGACTCGGGGGAGCTACTGGAAAGCTCATCTACAGCAGATCCAGCGCGAACCCGAGAGCCTGCAAGGAAGGGATAGAGTTTCTGCCTCTAATGAATTTCTGTTCCAGGGACCTGGCAACGATCAAAATCCGATGTGGAGGAGCGGATGGTGGGCTGAGTGACATTACTGTCGCGTCAGCCCATCTGCCAGGGGACCAATATCAGACCAATACACAAGACAAAAATATTGTGTACCATAAACAAAATTTGTTAGATATTACAACCAGAAGTAAACGTTTTCTGGGCATATACAGGGTAATTCGTTGCTATTGCGACAGATTTACGATTCCTTGTAAAATACTAAAGGGGTTTTTAATATAAAATTATTTCCAAAAACGTCGCCGTTCAGAGTTACACCCCGTCAAAAGTGTAGGGTAAAATAAGGTTTCTATTTAATTTCTCAGATTTGAAGAAATATAAAAGAATAAAATTTTCAATATAACTTAACCTTATTAAAGCCTTACCTATTTCAAAATTCTTATTCGTCTCTCATTCTCAGAAGGCGTTGAAAATTGCAACATTTAATGAGTTTTTCATTGTACATTTTTGTGGAGGTTTAAAATGACAATTTCAAAAATGCTCTTTTGGAGCCCGACTCAGTCCAAATCATTTTAGTCTTGTACATTTCAGTCGCAAAATGTACCGTTTTGGAGCAAAAAAATAAAATACGTCTCATTGAATGACCAAAGTAATAACAAATATCAGTGTCAAGTTAGTTTTCACTGTCTTCTTTGCAACATTATTTTTTTAAAGATAATACCTTGTCAAGAATTTTAGCTGATAATCTTTCCATGCATATTCACTGTGTATCTGTAACGCCAATTGATACAGGTATTGTCGTGTACAACTTAAACGGTGTTTAAAATGTATAACTGCACAAATCGTGACACTGACATTTGTAATTACTTTGTTCATTCCATGACAGTTATTTTATTATTTGCTCCAAAAGAGTACATTTCACGAAAAACATGCAGGAGGCTAAAATGGTTTGGAGTGAGTCAGGCTGTAAAACGGCATTTTTAAAATTACTATTTTTAAACTTTACAAAAATGTACAACGAAAAACGGATTAAGGGTTGCAATTTTCAACCCCTTCTGAAAGTGAGAGACGAATAAGAATTTTTGTGTAGTAAATGCTTTGATCAGGTTAAGTTATATGGAAAATTTTATTCTTTAATGTTTCTTCAAATCTGAGAAATTAAATTAAAACCTCATTTTACAAAATTGGCGTTACAGATACACAGTGAAAATGGATGGAAAGATTATTAGCTAAAATTCTGGATAAGTTATTATTTAAAAAAAAATGTTGCAAAGAAGACAATGAAAACTAATTTGACACTGATATTTGTTATTACTTTGTTCATTCAATGAGACGTGATTTATTTTTTTGCTCCAAAACGGTACATTTCGAAAAAAAATGTAGAAGACTTAAATGATTTTGACTGAGTCGTGCTCCAAAAGAGCTTTTTTAAAATTACTATTTTAAACCTCCATAAAAATGTACAATGAAAAACTCATTAAGGGTTGAAAATTTTAGCCCCTTCTGAGAATGAGAGACGGGTAAGAATTTGAAGTAGAAAAGGCTTTGATAAGGTTAAGTTATATGGAAAATTTTATTCTTTAATGTTTCTTCAAATCTGAGAAATTAAATTAAAACCTCATTTGACAAAATTCGCGTTACAGATACACAGTGAAAATGGATGGAAAGATTATCAGCTAAAATTCTGGATAAGTTATTATTTAAGAAAAATGTTGCAAAGAAGACAATGAAAACTAATTTGACACTGATATTTGTTATAACTTTGTTCATTCAATGAGACGTAATTTATTTTTTTGCTCCAAAACGGTACATTTCGAAAAAAAATGTAGAAGACTAAAGTGATTTCGACTGAGTCGTGCTCCAAAAGAGCCTTTTTTAAAATTACCATTTTAAACCTCCATAAAAATGTACAATGAAAAACTCATTAAGGGTTGAAAATTTTAGCCCCTTCTGAGAATGAGAGACGGGTAAGAATTTGAAGTAGAAAAGGCTTTGATAAGGTTAAGTTATATGGAAAATTTTATTCTTTAATGTTTCTTCAAATCTGAGAAATTAAATTAAAACCTCATTTTACAAAATTCACGTTACAGATACACAGTGAAAATGGATGGAAAGATTATCAGCTAAAATTCTGGATAAGTTATTATTTAAAAAAAAAATGTTGCAAAGAAGACAATGAAAACTAATTTGACCTGATATTTGTTATTACTTTGTTCATTCAATGAGAGATAATTTATTTTTTTGGTCCAAAACGGTACATTTCGAAAAAAAATGTAGAAGACTAAAATGATTTCGACTGAGTCGTGCTCCAAAAGAGCCTTTTTTAAAATTACCATTTTAAACCTCCATAAAAATGTACAATGAAAAACTCATTAAGGGTTGAAAATTTTAGCCCCTTCTGAGAATGAGAGACGGGTAAGAATTTGAAGTAGAAAAGGCTTTGATAAGGTTAAGTTATATGGAAAATTTTATTCTTTAATGTTTCTTCAAATCTGAGAAATTAAATTAAAACCTCATTTTACAAAATTCGCGTTACAGATACACAGTGAAAATGGATGGAAAGATTATCAGCTAAAATTCTGGATAAGTTATTATTTAAAAAAAATGTTGCAAAGAAGACAATGAAAACTAATTTGACACTGATATTTGTTATTACTTTGTTCATTCAATGAGACGTAATTTATTTTTTTGCTCCAAAACGGTACATTTCGAAAAAAAATGTAGAAGACTAAAGTGATTTCGACTGAGTCGTGCTCCAAAAGAGCCTTTTTTAAAATTACCATTTTAAACCTCCATAAAAATGTACAATGAAAAACTCATTAAGGGTTGAAAATTTTAACCCCTTCTGAGAATGAGAGACGGGTAAGAATTTGAAGTAGAAAAGGCTTTGATAAGGTTAAGTTATATGGAAAATTTTATTCTTTAATGTTTCTTCAAATCTGAGAAATTAAATTAAAACCTCATTTTACAAAATTCACGTTACAGATACACAGTGAAAATGGATGGAAAGATTATCAGCTAAAATTCTGGATAAGTTATTATTTAAAAAAAAATGTTGCAAAGAAGACAATGAAAACTAATTTGACACTGATATTTGTTATTACTTTGTTCATTCAATGAGACGTAATTTATTTTTTTGCTCCAAAACGGTACATTTCGAAAAAAAATGTAGAAGACTAAAGTGATTTCGACTGAGTCGTGCTCCAAAAGAGCCTTTTTTAAAATTACCATTTTGAACCTCCATAAAAATGTACAATGAAAAACTCATTAAGGGTTGAAAATTTTAGCCCCTTCTGAGAATGAGAGACGGGTAAGAATTTGAAGTAGAAAAGGCTTTGATAAGGTTAAGTTATATGGAAAATTTTATTCTTTAATGTTTCTTCAAATCTGAGAAATTAAATTAAAACCTCATTTTACAAAATTCACGTTACAGATACACAGTGAAAATGGATGGAAAGATTATCAGCTAAAATTCTGAATAAGTTATTATTTAAAAAAAAATGTTGCAAAGAAGACAATGAAAACTAATTTGACACTGATATTTGTTATTACTTTGTTCATTCAATGAGACGTAATTTATTTTTTTTTGCTCCAAAACGGTACATTTCGAAAAAAATGTAGAAGACTAAAATGATTTCGACTGAGTCGTGCTCCAAAAGAGCCTTTTTTAAAATTACCATTTTAAACCTCCATAAAAATGTACAATGAAAAACTCATTAAGGGTTGAAAATTTTAACCCCTTCTGAGAATGAGAGACGGGTAAGAATTTGAAGTAGAAAAGGCTTTGATAAGGTTAAGTTATATGGAAAATTTTATTCTTTAATGTTTCTTCAAATCTGAGAAATTAAATTAAAACCTCATTTTACAAAATTCACGTTACAGATACACAGTGAAAATGGATGGAAAGATTATCAGCTAAAATTCTGGATAAGTTATTATTTAAAAAAAAATGTTGCAAAGAAGACAATGAAAACTAATTTGACACTGATATTTGTTATTACTTTGTTCATTCAATGAGACGTAATTTATTTTTTTGCTCCAAAACGGTACATTTCGAAAAAAAATGTAGAAGACTAAAGTGATTTCGACTGAGTCGTGCTCCAAAAGAGCCTTTTTTAAAATTACCATTTTGAACCTCCATAAAAATGTACAATGAAAAACTCATTAAGGGTTGAAAATTTTAGCCCCTTCTGAGAATGAGAGACGGGTAAGAATTTGAAGTAGAAAAGGCTTTGATAAGGTTAAGTTATATGGAAAATTTTATTCTTTAATGTTTCTTCAAATCTGAGAAATTAAATTAAAACCTCATTTTACAAAATTCACGTTACAGATACACAGTGAAAATGGATGGAAAGATTATCAGCTAAAATTCTGAATAAGTTATTATTTAAAAAAAAATGTTGCAAAGAAGACAATGAAAACTAATTTGACACTGATATTTGTTATTACTTTGTTCATTCAATGAGACGTAATTTATTTTTTTTTGCTCCAAAACGGTACATTTCGAAAAAAATGTAGAAGACTAAAATGATTTCGACTGAGTCGTGCTCCAAAAGAGCCTTTTTTAAAATTACCATTTTAAACCTCCATAAAAATGTACAATGAAAAACTCATTAAGGGTTGAAAATTTTAGCCCCTTCTGAGAATGAGAGACGGGTAAGAATTTGAAGTAGAAAAGGCTTTGATAAGGTTAAGTTATATGGAAAATTTTATTCTTTAATGTTTCTTCAAATCTGAGAAATTAAATTAAAACCTCATTTTACAAAATTGGCGTTACAGATACACAGTGAAAATGGATGGAAAGATTATCAGCTAAAATTTTGGATAGGATATTATCTTAAAAAAATGTTGCAAAGGAGACAATGAAAACTAATTTGACACTGATATTTGTTATTACTTTGTTCATTCAATGAGACGTAATTAATTTTTTTGCTCCAAAACGGTACATTTCGAAAAAAAATGTAGAAGACTAAAGTAATTTCGACTGAGTCGTGCTCCAAAAGAGCCTTTTTTAAAATTACCATTTTAAACCTCCATAAAAATGTACAATGAAAAACTCATTAAGGGTTGAAAATTTTAGCCCCTTCTGAGAATGAGAGACGGGTAAGAATTTGAAGTAGAAAAGGCTTTGATAAGGTTAAGTTATATGGAAAATTTTATTCTCTAATGTTTCTTCAAATCTGAGAAATTAAATTAAAACCTCATTTTACAAAATTGGCGTTACAGATACACAGTGAAAATGGATGGAAAGATTATCAGCTAAAATTCTGGATAAGTTATTTTTAAAAAAAAAATGTTGCAAAGAAGACAATGAAAACTAATTTGACACTGATATTTGTTATTACTTTGTTCATTCAATGAGACGTAATTTATTTTTTTGCTCCAAAACGGTACATTTCGAAAAAAAATGTAGAAGACTAAAATGATTTCGACTGAGTCGTGCTCCAAAAGAGCCTTTTTTAAAATTACCATTTTAAACCTCCATAAAAATGTACAATGAAAAACTCATTAAGGGTTGAAAATTTTAGCCCCTTCTGAGAATGAGAGACGGGTAAGAATTTGTAGTAGGAAAGGCTTTGATAGTGTTAAGTTATTTGGAAAATTTTATTCTTTTATGTTTCTTCAAATCTGAGAAATTAAAATAAAAACCCTATTTTACCCAACACTTTTGAAGGGGTGTAACTCTGAATGGAGACGTTTTTGAAAAAAATTATATATGAAAAACCCCCTTTACTTTTTGACAAGAAATCGCTCCCTGAAATTTTTCGTAATAGTAAAGAATCACCGTGTATAATATGTAGTATATACTGCATGGATAATTTTACTTACACACCGTCCCAACGTGTGGAAGTATCGCATTGGCGACAAAAATTTCAACTTTTTTTTTGCTTAAACGTCGTAAAAAGCGTCAAAAGATATAGAAAACATCATTTGGGAACAACATCTTTGTTTGTTTCTCGATCTCTGTGCCTGTCGGTCTGTCGGTCTCTCGGTCTGTCAGTCTGTCGGTCTGTCGTTCTAGCGTTCTGTCAGTATGTCAGTCTGTCGGTCTGTCTATCTGTCGGTCTGTCGGTCTATCGGTCTGTCGGTCTATCGGTCTGTCGGTGGGTCAGTCTGTCGGTCTGCCTGTTTGTAGCCACGATAACTCAAGAACGAGTTGAAATATCGTCTTCAAATTTGGTATACAGTTAGCACCCGACAAACTAACGGTTTGATTTGTTTTTGGGTAATATCGCTTTAGGAGATAAGACTCAATTTGGGAGTGATTTGGTGAAAATTAATATTTTTTCGTCAAAACTCGAATAAGATAACGCTCTATGGTTTATTTATTAGAAAACTTTTAATAACCTGAGTGGTTCAGTGGTAAGAACGTGTGCCTCGGAACGGAAGGGTACTGGGTTCGATCCCAGGGCACTCCTTTCACTTAATCAGTACACACTGTACAATTAACATCAATCGAGGTTGTGGCATTGTATTTGAGCAAGTTGAATGTCTGCACGTTCCGCCCTTCGGAGGGGGCGTAAAGCCGTCGGTTACGTATTCATGCGATGTTGGGCACATTAAAGATACCTACCCTCCTTAGAGAAAGGCAGGGTTTCTGCAAAATTTCCAGGATAGTGAGGTGAAACTGCTCCCTGGCGTCGGTGATTGGCCATAGTCGCGGAAAAAGGCCGACGTTAAAGAAATTAAAACAACAACAGAAAACTTTTAGTTTCATCAAAAATCTGTTATTTTCTGCTGAAATTAAATTAAAGGTTGACTATATGAGGGTGGAATAATGTTGAAAAAAATTTCGAATTTTTGTTGTTGCTAAAACGGGGTAAAAAGTTTCCAAACACATAAAAACATAGTTCAGATTGTTTTTGGGTATAATCGCTTTATGGGGTAGGGATGCATTGGGGGCGATTTGCTAAAAATTGATTTTCTTTTCGTCAAAACTCAAGTAATGTAACGTTTTAGGGTTTATTTATTAGAAAACTTTTCATTTTATCAAAAATCTGGTATTCTGTGCTGAAATTAAATTAGAGGTTGAATGTGTGGGGGTGGAACAAAGTGGACGCATTTATTAATTTTTAATAAAACGGCATAAAAATCCCAAAACACATAAAAAACTTGATTCTGGAAAATTCTGGATTTTTTTTTGGTCTGTCGGTGTGTCGCTCGGTCGGTGTGTCGGTCTGTCGGCATGTACGTCTGTCTGTTAATAGGCGCTATAACTTTCGTACCAATTGAGATATCATCTTGAAATTTGATATCCAGTTAGCGCCCAACAAAGGAACGCTTCGAATTGTTTTTGGGTGAGATTGTTTCAGGGGGTAGGGAGACATAAGGGGTGATTTGGTGGAAATTGACATTTTTTCAATAAAACTCGAGTAATATAAGGTTTTAAAAGTTTATGGACACCGGAATACAAATATTGTCTTTGTGGTCAGATCATGGGCGCCAAATTCATTCCATGAGAGTGTCTTTCTGAAGCGAATATATTATCACAGCTATGTGGAAGTTATCATGCAATTTGCAGCTGTATTACTATATCGTCATACTCTCAAGATAAAGATAGTCTGGGAGATGCGCTGAATATTTTAAAACATATGGCTGGTATAAACTAACCATTTATTTTTTAGGGTAACACATAAATAAAATGTCTATATATTTTTCAAACTTTTCAATTTCAGAAAGGCGCAGGCATTACTGGTGGCAGCATTCTCTGCAGGATCGTCAGGATGATATTTCCTGGGCTCCCAATCTGCACACACTGACACGTCAAGGAGTTGGTTAATGTTAGAAATTTAGTACCATTATTTTAACTAAATATAGCTATACTTGATATTCTGAATTATATTAAAAATAAATAAAGTTTTTTTCTTTTAGTGCATTTTTAGTGATTATTAAAAAAAATTCACTAATAGAGAGGTATCGATGGTGAGACTTTGCAAAAAAAAAAAAATTTTATACCTGTTGTGCTATGGCAGCAAATGTCCTTAAAAATTGGCTTTCATAAAAAAAATAAGGCGTTATGCTAACCAAACTCAATTATAAAGCCGAGATGCAGCAGGTGCGTTATAGTGTAGATTTTTTTAAGATTTGTAATAGTAAAGCGTGGGTACAGAGAAATATGAAAAAACGGAGTTGTGCAAACCAGAGTTAGTACAAATATTTAAGTAGGAGCATCCTAAAGAAGCTGCAATTTGAACAGAAGCCATACTGGCAACAGACAATTCGCATTAAACTTAACCAACATCTATTTCCATTTTCTTTATATCTTAATGTTAAAGTAAACATCAATAAGCAATAAAGAAACCTAAAAAAAAATTATACCGACTTTAAAATAGGCACTAAAGAGCGAAAACTAACTAGAATGAAGGTCTAATTCAATAGACAAAAATTAATCAAAATGAAATATTATTATATGCGCTACCTACTTATATGTTTAAAGTCAGTGTCAAGCGAATTAGGTAGTATGTAGATAGGCTAGGTCCACCCCCGCCACATCGCAAGTTTCTCCGCGGACGCGACGGAAAGCGTGAGAGTGGGTTGGTCTTTGATAATTAACAACAAATTTGGGTATTTCATTTGAAATATAATGTTATTAATTAAGCTGTTTATATCGCTAAAGTACTATTGCGTTTCAGGATTTACATCGACGTCAAACAGATAAGTAGATAGGGCATATAATAATATTTCATTTAAATTAATTTTAGTGAATTTAAATTAAGAAAATTCACAAATAAAGAGGTATCGATGGTGAGACTTTTGGAAAAAAAATTCAAATAAACGCGAATTAGGGCCCTTGGAACTCAAATGCAAGGTCAGTTAAAAAGTTTGTTAATAGCTTGGATGAGTTCATTAGACAGTTGTGACAATCGAATACGTTTAGAAAAGAATGCCAAAAACTGATTGAAAACGCAATATATTTTTTATTACTGGAGATGTTGAACTAAAACTTTACAAGCACGTACACATTTTACAAGTGTACCTACCAAATTTGAACTCAATTGGTTGGGTAGAGCTTGAGTTATAACGAAATAAAAATTCAATAATCTACGATATAACCTGAAATTACCTCTAAGTGGATGCCTATAATGTTACACAAGGTCAGAGTCATAAATCAGGGTTCCGCTGCCATTGCAAACAAAACCTCCAAATTAAGTTCTAAATGGACAGGCTACGAAAATATGTCACAATAAACAATCGGCGGGGTTGCCATTTATGAAAACTCTAATCTGAATCTGTAGATATCAGAAAAATGTAAATAATTAAAAATTTTAATGAAATGGGTTTAATTTGTTTAAAAGAAATTGAGAACTATGTTTTATTATGTATAGATATTAAGCTTCCTATTTTCATGGCATTTAAAAGCCATCTCCCTCTCTCTAGTTTAATCTGACAACACCACTATTTGTCATTTGTTAACTGACAAGAGTCATGAGAGAAACGTGTGCGTTCTACGCATAACCTCGAAATCGACTTCGCTTTTACCTTTGAATCCCAGAATATAAAACAACTACCTATAGTCTAAGGTTAATGCAAATAGTAGGTAAATAATAACTCACTTTTCATTTTAACATAACTTTAACAAATGCCTTTGGTTGTCCAATGTAGCTGTAGTATATTATGATTCTAACATTCAATCAAACTAATAAGAAAGTGGTTATGTACATCAGATTCATGTTCTTAATCAATGCATATAGTATTACTAAAATCGAACAAAATTATTTCGAGAAGAAATATACCTACCAAAAACTAATATAAGTATAATACCTAGGTACTTATGGTTGCTTTTATTCTTTACAGAACATTTGAAGTAAAGGAAACTACATAATATTATAGAGCAGTTTAAATTACATATATAATCAGATGTACAAGTTAAATTATTAAAATTTTAAATTCAAAATTTTGTATTGTTTATATTTATTTCATTTTCAAAAAGGATGGATATAGTAAGAGTAAATAAGTGTTGGAAAGAGTTTATGTGCAGAAAGTGCACATGTCTCAAAAGTAGCGAATTTTTGTAAAAATATTTCAGATAGTGATCTCAATTTCCCATTAAACAATAATTTTCCGTTTTGATACATAATAAATTATTATTTTTTTAATTTCAACAACACACCACGAGGGCTTACAGCCTAAATACTATCGTACCGTGGGTGTTGACAAGGAGGAAAGAGGCAGCTTGTTAATTCTGGCCTTGAAGGTTTGGAGGTTCGGAGGAGAAGGAAAAACATGTGCCAGCAAGGAATTCCACAACTTGGAAGTCCTCGGAACAAAAGAGCGGGCCTAACAAGATGTTCTAAGCCTGGCGACCTGCACAGTAAAAGGGTGCATTCGCTCTGTTCCCCTGGCAGATCTGTTGGGTGCAGCAAGTGGGGGAACTATGGAGGAAAGCTCCTCTGAGCAGTGCGTATAGCTCTCTTTTGAATAGAGTCCAGGATAGCGAGTGTAGAAGCGGCAGCGGCACCCTAGATGTGGGAGCAGTATTCGAGGTTTGGCCTTATTTGTGAAGTATATAAGGTATAGAGATTAGCTGGTGAAAAGTATTTGCGAGCCCGGAAGAGGAAACCTAATTTCTTAGCAGCCGCTTCTGCAATTGATGTGACATGTTGGTGCCAATTAAGATTACGATCCACACAAATGCCAACAAGAGAACAAGACTCATTACTTTGAATAACTTGGTTGTTCATTGTGATGGGTCTTGGGCTGATGTATCTCTTGTGAGAAAGAAAGCAAGACTTAGCTTTGGTGGGGTTGAATTGTACAAGATTTCTACTTCCTCAGTCTAATATTTTTTGGAGATCCACGGAGACAGAAGCCTCCATGAGTCTGCGATCCTTATCTAATTGGGCTAAAGAGACAGGCTTAGAATATTGTATATTTGAATGGAGGGTGCTGTCGTCCGCGTAGCTGTGAACTGGATTGGATGTGCTAGAGAGGAGGTCATTGATGTGGAGAAGAAACAAAGTAGGGGCTAAAGCTGAACCTTGAGGAACTCCTGCATTAATTGGATACAGTTTAGAGAAATGGCCATCCACAACAACAGATATGGTCCTGTTGGAGAGGAAATTTGCTGTTCAGGTACAAACAAGTTTTGGTGGTAGGCCATAGGCCGGAAGTTTATTAGGCAGCGCTCTGTTTCAGACCTGGTCGAATGCTTTGGATATGTCTAGAGCAACAATCTGGGATTCACCGTGTTGTTCCAAAGACTTGTTCCAAGAATGGGTGACAAAGGAAAGGAGGTCGGCAGTCGACCTGCGCTGACGGAATCCATACTGCCTGTCGTGGATTAGACTGTGTTTTTCAAGAAATTTTAGTATTTCGGTGTTTATATACTTTTCCATCACTTTAGAGACGACTGAAAGGAGATAAATAGGCCTGTAGTTGCTAGGAAGCGCTTTGGATCATTTCTTGGGGATGGGTTGTACTCGAGCAGTTTTCCAGTTACTAGGGAATATGCCTTTATTATAAGATATTTGAAACAGACGAGTCAGGACAGGAGCAAGCTCTGGTGCGCATTTTTTTGAGAACAATTGCCCATATAAAGGCAGCGTGTGTACTATATTTGAAAAATAATTACAAATTTCTTTTAAATACTTTTTTGTTGTTTTGTTTGCAGAAACTGGTTCGATCATAAGGAAAAATACCCGCCACGTTTATAATTTGCCAGGTGCATTTCTTTGGGAAATAAAAAATTAAATTTTCGGTAAATTTGCAGTTTACCACACGGGGTACTTTTAAAAAAAATACAGAAATATGCTTAGAACCCTTTCTTAATGCACATTCCACAAGAAAAATTTCTTGCAAATGGCCCCTAAGCAAGTTACAGGACCAGGAGTGAATAGGAATGCTGAACGGAGAAGAAAATAAAAAGGAAATGTGAGGGGAACTTTCGAAAAAAATAGCTTAGTTGAAATTTTATAAGCTACCTTTTACTATACTTTCACGACAATAATGCACTTACTGCGTCCTGAACTTTTTTCTTTTGAATTAAATCTGCAATCCAGTTATTTTTCGCTTTTAAGTGCCTATTTTGAAGTCGGTTTAATTATTTTTTTATGTTTGGATATTTTTCCTTTTTTAGTGTAGATATACCTACGTAGTCCGGTATTAAAAAACTGATATAACATAATCGGTGAACATACATTAAAAAGTTCGGGACGCAGCAAGTGCGTTATGGTAGTTAATTTTCGTGAAAATATTTTTAACAGCATATGTGTTTTTTTTTCAGAAAGCAGGCATCAAATTTGATTACCAGTATAACATATATAGTAAAAACAATGTGCCATGTTTCATCAAAATAACTTTATTGTTTGAAAACGTAGAAAAATTTCCGAAAGTAAACTTAAAGTGTAACCGAAAAAATCCGATTCTTGGTCAACCTCATAGGTTAATAGCAAATTGAGCTTTTCAAATATGAAGCATTTAATCAAAATTCGCTACCATAACGCACTTGCTGCGTCTTAAATTTCTTAACTTACAAACATGTATTATATTTTGATGGAAAATGCAAAAACAAGGCGTTTTAACTAAAAAAAAATTTATTTGTATCACCAACGACTTATGGGCCAGCCTGTGATTGTAGCAATAATTTTTTAAGATATAGCTCAAGACACCGTATAATTAATGTATGCACTATTTTTTCATATCTTGTATAATAACGGATATATTGAGCTTTATTGATTTTTTATGAAAATTCGACAAAAATTATATACCTACCATTAAAAGATAAACTCTATAGCTAAGACTACTGCCAAGCATCAGAGAAAGGGTCTATTTGAAATGAATTTTCTACAAATATTTAAGTAAAATGAAGGACAATGGAGACATTTTCTTTCCATAGCCTGTATTAGATTAAAGCTATTTGCCTAAATATTGCGAATTTTGACGTTTTAAATTGTTACTTTGACGTTTTGAGGAAAACCCCAATTTATTTTTCCTTAAATGCCCATAACTTTTTTGTGTTTTGAGCTAGAGAGCTATATTTTGGTGGGAAGCTCACTTATAGCGGTACAAACCAGCGTACCAAATTTCGTTCCCCATACTTTGTTATTTCCGGAGATATATATATTTTTAAGAAAAGCACAAAATTTTCCGGGAAAATCTGGGCCGATTTTCCTGACAAACGAACTTATCCAAGCCATTTGCAAAAGGAAGGTATTCACCAAATTTAATCAAAATGGGCCCATTATTTTTTGAGTTATCGGTGTGATATGTATATATATATATATATATATATATATATATATATATATATATATATATATATATATATATATATATATATATATATATATATATATATATACATATAAAAATTGAAACTGACCCCGGATATGTGTTCTGGGGGGCCTAATTAGCGCTCATTTGAAAAAAAAATTTTCAAAATATATATATATGTATCACACCGATAACTCAAAAAATAATGGGCCGATTTTGATAAAATTAGGCATGTACGTTTCTTTTGTAAATAGCTTGGATAAGTTCGTTAGTCAGGAAAATCGGACGAGGTTTTCCGGGAAAATTTTGAGTTTTCATTCGAAAAAAATTCTTATCTCAAAAAGTAATAAGACGATTTTAATAAAATTTGGCATGTACCTTCCTTTTATAAATGGCCTTGATAAGTTTGTTATCCAGGAAAATCGGACGAGGTTTTCCGGGAAAATTTTGAGTTTTCATTAAGAAAAAAATTTATCTCAAAGAATAATGGGCCTATTTTGATAAAATTTGGCATGTACCATCCTTTTGTAAATGTCTTTGATAAGTTAGTGAATCAGAAAAATCGGACGAGGTTTTCCAGAAAAATTTTGAGTTTTCATTTGAAAAAAATTTTTATCTTAAAAAAATAAAAACTCTATGATAACCAAATTTGGTAGGTACGTTTACGATATAAAAAGTAAACTATACGCCAAAATTTAGATTTCTATATTACAAGAAAAAAAAGTTATAATAAAATATTTTGTGCCAGATCATTTTTATGAAAATTCACTACCATAACGCACTTGCTGCGTCTTCGACTTTTTTCTATTTAGCGTGATCTTACGTGAGTGAGTTGATAAGGTCGACACAGACCGTGTTCGTGGGAATCCTCGAGCAAATCCTACCTTCAGTAACCCTGCTCATATAATTTTATTATGTCTATAGTAAATATACAGTGGCATTGAGGTAAATACTGATATCCCTGTTTATTTCTGGCTAACAGGTAGTTACATTCTATGGTTGTTAGCTGGGAGACGTACCATTCAATGTATTTAGGTTGAGATGACTGTGTTTAGCGCATGTATGTAAAGATAACGTAGGTTAAACCAGCTCCTGCTTCTGTCTCTTCTATCTCTGGTCGCTGTACTGGAATGTGCTAATGTAGCCATTTTGTGTGTCACTGGTTCTGTTTATTAAGTCATGCTTCGAGGCAGGCTGGTGCTTACAGCCAGTAGATTGAAACGTTCTTAGGGTCACTGCAATATCAGTAAAATTATAAGCAACCGTCGGTGGTAGGGCAACGAGGGACGCGCCGGTGTACATTGTGGAGCACATGTGCTTCGTTCACCGCTAGTGACATGCCGATTGGTGCAGGCAAGCTGGAAAAGTCTGCCTAGGGTATCTAGTACCGTCTCTGGAGGCTAGATGAGTGTACAACAACCATCTCATTTGATTTGTTACAGCTATTAGTGCAAATTTAGCGCCGTGCAATTGCGTATGAAATATCCTATAAAAAAAATTGTGCGATGTATTTTATCAAGTCAGATAAACTGGTTGACGTATAGTGACTTGTAATGTCATCGCCAGCTATGACCTACCTTTAGTGTTTGTTGAACCTGGTTGACATCTTCATAGTTTTCAATGTAACTGATGTCTACCCCACTAATAGTTACGTTATTACTTCAAGTCCGCTGACCTACATGGTCGTTTATGAGTTATCCTTTTGGTCATAAGGACATTAACCCACAAGGGGGTCTCATCTCCGAATGTTTAACTAGGTAAAATAGAACAGCCGGTGAATTTTATTATTGGTTTCACTTGCAAGGGTGCTTCACGGGTCTTGCAATTAATTACTGGAGTTTTAGTTTACGTGTCACGTAGGTAACATTATTCTCATTGTTCAAACTCCTCAAGCAAATCATTTTAACCCTATTTAAATTGTTGTACCAAATGTACAGTTTTGGTGAGCTCACGAAAAAGTAATTTAACAGCTAATGTTATTAAGCACCAATGATTGCCCATGTATTGTGCAGGCCTAAATGTGTTTTTTTTTGGGGTTTTTAGTTTATATTTTTTAGCTAATATAGTTATTGTTGCTGTAACTCAACACTCTACCTCACTTTTCCAGAAAGGAAGAAAATATATGGCAATAAGAGCATATAATCGTTTAGCTGTATACATCCCTGGGCTTGTACAATTTTAAAGAGAGCTAAAGAAATATTTTTAGACCACCTATTTTATTCAATAAATGAATATTGGGTGATCGTTATTTGTATGTTTTTGTACCATTTTAATACATTGTATAAACTTTTTAATATATACATGTGATGGTGTATTTGTCCATTGAAGTGTGAATGCGTAAAAGCGTATGTTGTGTATGTTAATTGTTGTTTTGTTTGCGCAAAATTCCGTATTTTATGCCCTTTTATGAGTTTGTGTTTATGTTTTTTGTATTTTACTTATTAACTCTTTAACTCTAGGTTTGGAACCTTTTTTTTTTGTTGAGTCCCTAATTATAGATTGACAATCTTTATATATTATGCTCTGTGTGACGAGTTGCTACATATTACATATCTGTTGACGTATTCCCTGCCCGTTTGGGATTTTATGAATAACGCTGTATTATTATTATATAATTATGATTATTTATATAGGTCCATGCTATTACTACAGCACCCTGTTTTTATTAAAGCATAATAGTTATGTTGCTGCAGTAAAATTGATGCGTGAATATATGGGTCAATATTATATCTGGCATTATTATTTGTTGACCGTACCATTGACTTTTTGAGTTACAGAATTACTATGAAAGTAATGACTTTGCTATTGTTGGAGGTCAAGGTTAGAAAACCCTGCAACGTTTGAAGTTCGTCTCTTGGAAGGAAGGAAATTATACTGAGGTAACAGTGGCTAATGGTTCAACTATTAAACATGTTTAACTGTCGGTAAAATTAAATAAACAAAATTCTTGTTCATTATCTGTAAGTGATCTTAAAATTAGTTTAGACCTGTTATTGTGGCTGGAATGCCCATGTGCCGTTTTATTGGAAAATGATTTTCATCAATACTATTGTAAAAATTTGCACACGCTACTGTGGGATTTGAAAGACTTTTTGGCGGTCCAGAATCGATCAGGACCTTACCATCTAATTCGGTAATTTCGATAAAGAGTAATTGACAGGGTGCATTAACATTATTTATTTCAATTATGCGCCTGTATTCGACGGCCCTGGTATTAGAACATTTTCATGTTCGTTGTCGTATATTTCAGCAGGTCATTGCTGATTTTATGTGTAAAGTAATTCTTCCGTCATGGAATTTTGTCGGAAATTTTGGGGTTGAAAATATTTTCTCCTGAGATGTGAGGACTGCTGCCTACTGAAATTTGTAGGTCTTTTATTTGCACTTGCAGTACCCATGGGCTCTGGATAATTTCTCTGATTGCTATATGGATTATACGATATCTCCTTATTTGATTTGAAACGTTATTTTGTTGAAAATTTGGACGGGGTGTTTGGAAATTTTGTCTTGGTTGGAAATTATTTTGATTGTTTCGATTAAAATTCCTATAATTAGGTTGGAAAGGTCTTTGAAACTGAGAGTTAGGAAAATTGTTCCTTTGAAAAAGTGGTTTCTGTTTTCCATCTGTTTTTTATTATCATTCAAATTGGGTTTTTGTATGTTTTTGTTCTGTAATCGCAGTTCACAACAACACATTAGAGTCACATCTCAATTAGAACCAAAAACTGCTACATACTTGCTGAATTTTTGTGGAACACAAGCTGAAAACAACTCAACATCTGGAGACATATGTATGCAAAAATTTGATACTAAATTTGGCTTGTTGGATATCCAGCCATTTCCACGAAAAAGGTAACCAAATAATTTTTGTTTTTTTAAACGAATTTAATCAAAAATATAGGGATAACCTTAAATAAAATTATTCTTTGTGTTACCCCATCTTTGTTCTTCTGATTGCCGTCTATTCATACATCAATTTTTTTTTGTTTACACCATCTGTTGAAAAGACTGCGTCAGCGACGCTGCATAATATGTGGTTTTGCAAATTAAAATCACCACCTGTATTGCTTAATAAAACCTCTCTCTCTCAGTAATTTTAAACTTAAAGGTTTATTGGGCTGGGAACGTTTGAACTTATCAATAGGCATTTTTATACTAAACAATAAGTAGGTATGTCTGGTATATATGTAGGTTTACTAGACAATAACACCAGCTTTTTTCAGTTCTTCTATGATAAACTGAATTTCGTTGTTATTAGCATTATTACCAGCAACTTGCGAAGCCACTAAAAGTCTAGGTCTATCAACCGACTTATTTATGTCATTCCAATAGACATATCCTATTTGTTTATTATTTTGTATCAAATAATTGTTAGCGCTTTTTCTGTCACTCACATTCTGAACCTCCATATCAATTTTCTATTATTAGGATCTGTGTCGTAACAAAAACCATAGAGAGTTGAGGATGTTGAGGATGCTTGCCCTGGATTTATCATTGGTTTTATTATAGTCAGATACTTTTCCGAGAAAAGACCTTTGCTCCGTGGATTGGGATCATGTTTTATTTTATGGACACTAGTTGTTTCTAATATACCTCTATAGTGTTGAAAATCGTCATAAGTGTACCCCTTAGGTCTTCTTATAAATATAAATTGTAGCAGACCTTGTGATTGCGGATATCCCTTTTCATTTACTTGCATTTCATCTTTAGTGATGTCTATGTATTTGTTGCCGAGACTCCACCTCCCAGTATCTCCATCGTAGAAAGCACCATACGTTTTATTAGCAGAATCAACTTTCGATGGTTAATATCGATTTTGGTCTCAAAAGTCTTGGCCTGCTGGTACGATGTGATAGCTTCTAGACCTTCCTCAATCTCTTGAAGTAACGAGATATCCTCACCTGAACTTGCTTCCATAGCTGAACTTGTTTTCACATCTGGCTTGACCTCAAAAACTTCAATGCCTTCAATGAACTCGACTTTGTGTTTATGGTATATCATCAGCTTTTTCTTCTTTGATTGGTTTAGCGGGTGGGTGCAGTTTAAGTATTGATATGTTTTTAGATATTTAACTTACTGGTTCACAAAGTGATTTATATAAACGTTGCAGGACTTCATTATTATCAACTCTGCCAAGCTTAAGCATTAAATGATTTCTTCGAATATTTTCAGCAAGTTGTAAAATTTTTTCTTATGTTTTCTCTTTTGTTTACGCATCATCTCTATCTTACCACAGTTGGTTGGTTGGTTGTTTGGATGGTTGGTTGGGTGGCTGGTTGGTTGGTTGATTGGTTGGTTGGTTGGTTGTTTGGTTGGTTGTTTCGTTGGTTGGTTGTTCGGTGGGTTGGATGGTTGGTTGGTTGGTTGGTTTTCCTTTTTTTTTTTTCTCTTTTGTTTACGCATCATCTCACAGTTGGTTGGTTGGTTCGTTGGTTGGATGGTTGGCTGGTTGGCTGGTTGGTTGGTTGGTTGGTTGATTGGTTGGTTGGTTGGTTGGTTGGTTGGTTGGTTGGTTGGTTGGTTGGTTGGTTGGTTGGTTCGTTGGTTGGTTGGTTGGTTGGTTGGTTGGTTGGTTGGTTGGTTGGTTGGTTGGTTGATTGGTTGGTTGGTTAGTTGGTTGGTTGGTTGGTTGGTTGGAATGTTCTAGGAGGCTGGCTACCATATCCGTATTACTTTATAGGTATGTTTTCGCTGTAATTGGTATGCTGACGAACTGTAATTAAAGCGAAACCGGTTTGGGGTTCTAATTATAGTGAGACTACATCTAGCCTTAACAATAAAAAGATAATGGCTTTTATTTAACAAATTAACGTAGTGTTTCCTGTAAATATAAGATTCAATATGCAATCCACCAACTTCTTGACAATAAGCTAATCTGTTGACACATTCGTCTTGTACCCTGCAAATGAAGTTAGGGCTAATTCGACTCATTTCATACCCAATTATATTTTTCAATTTTTTTAGGTTGTTTGGTATATATTTTTTGTTTAAAATACTCGCATTAAAAATATAGCGGCGTAAGATCTTGGAACCTGGGGGGGTGGGGGTGGTGTGAACTCGCCTTTTCCTCGCCTTTTTCCTCGCCTAGCGATAACTTGCCAGGAAAGCAGTCATTTCGAAATTCACGAACAGGACGTGCAAAGTGCGGAGATGCACCGTCTTGTGCAATTGATCGAGATGCAACATGAGGATTGTCACTTACACGTGATAAAATATCAACTTTTATGTCTTCATTAATCTTCTTAAGACACCCTGCACTTTGCATGTGTCTAACATCTCCAGTTTCTCTAAATTTATTTCCCACTTCACGCACAGTGGACTGGCTGATACGTTTAACTGGATATTACGTCTTAAACAAATACTTGCTTGTTCTGGTTTCACCACCGGATCCCACAAGAATTAAATATTCTATACGCCGGGTCTCACTTAAGTGAGAAGTTTATGTTTTTAACTCTTTAAAAATGGCAATTTAACAATGTGAGGTATCAAAATTTTGATGGTACCGTGGAAACATTATACACACACACACACACACACAAATATATATATATATATATATATATATATATATATATATATATATATATATATATATATATATATATATATATATATATCAGGACCTCAGAGCCAAAACGTTTTTTAAAAATGCGACGAGAGCAAACTGAAGATTTTAAACATTTGTATCTTTCACCCATTTCTGTTAATCAGTAGAAGAGAAAAATCTATTGTTATTTCAATTATGACTTTCACGGATACCTAAACCTGTTAGCAATTAGCCACCCACAGAGTAATTTTTTTTTTAAAATTTTAACAACACACCGCGAGGGCTCACAGCCTACATACTATCGTACCGTGGGTGTTGAAAAGGAGGAAAGAGGCAACTTGTTAATTCTGGACTTGAAGGTTTGGAGGTTCGGAGGAGAAGGAAAAACATGTGCCGGCAAGGAATTCCACAACTTGGAAGTCCTCGGGACAAAAGAGCGGACATAACAAGATGTTCTATGTCTGGTGACCTGGACAGTAAAAGGGTGCATTCGCTCTGTTCCCCTGGTAGATCTGTTGGGGGCAGCAGGTGGGGGAACTATGGACGAAAGCTCCTCTGAGCAGTGCCCGTGCAGATATCTATGAAATAGAGAGAGGGCAAGGGATGTCAGCCTTTGGGTGAGGGTAGGGTCACCGATGAGACGGAATGAATGGAGTCAAGGTTAGCGAGTGTAGAAGCGGCAGCTGCACCCCAGATGTGGGAGCAGTATTCGAGGTTTGGCCCTATTTGTGAAGTATATAAAGTATAGAGATTAGCCGGTGAAAAGTATTTGCCAGCCCGGAAGAGGAAACCTAATTTCTTAGCAGCCGCTTCTGCAATTGATGTGACATGTTGGTGCCAATTAAGATTTCGATCGACAGAAATGCCAACAAGAGAAAAGGACTCATTAGTTTGAATAACTTGGTTGTTCATTGTGATGGGTCTAGGGCTGGTGTATCTCTTATGAGAAAGAAAGCAAGACTGAGATTTGGTGGGGTCGAATTGTACAAGATTTCTACCTCCCCAGTCTAATATTTTTTGGAGAGCCACGGAGACAGAACCCTCCATGAGTCTGCGATCCTCATCTAATTGGGCTAAAAAGACAGGCTTAGAATATTGTATATTTGAGTGGAGGGTGCTGTCGTCCGCGTAACTGTGAACTGGGTTGGATGTGCTAGAGAGGAGGTCATTGATGTGGAGAAGAAACAAAGTGGGGGATAAAGCTGAACCTTGAGGAACTACTGCATTAATTGGATACAGTTTAGAGGAATGGCTATCCACAACAACAGAAATGCTCCTGTTGGAGAGGAAATTTGCTGTCCAGGTACAAAGTTTTGGTGGTAGGGCATATTGCCGGTAGTTTATTAAGCAGCGCTGCGTGCCAGACCTGGTCGACTGCTTTGGATATGTCTAGAGCAACAATCTGAGATTCACCGTGTAGTTCCATAGACTTGTTCCAAGAATGGGTGACAAAGGAAAGGAGGTCGGCAGTCGATCTGCGCTGACGGAATCCATACTGCCTGCCGTGGATTAGAGTGTGTTTTTCAAGAAATTTTAGTAATTCGGTGTTTATATGCTTTTCCATCACTTTAGAGACGACTGAAGGGAGAGAAATAGGCCTAAAGTTGCTAGGAAGCGCTTTGGATCCTTTCTTGGGGATGGATTGTACTTGAGCAGTTTTCCAGTTACTAGGGAATATGCCTTTATTGTAAGATATCTGAAACAGACGAGTCAGGACAGGAGCAAGTTCGGGTGCGCAGTTTTTGAGAACAATTGCTGGGATCTCGTCAAGGCCAGAGGCTTTCCTGGTATTAAGAGAATCGAGCATCTTTCGTACCTTTTTAGTTTGAAAATGATATCCGTCATTTTATGCGCGACATTGGGGACTGTTGGTGGTTAAACATTTGGAGGTGGGTTGAGAGTAGAATTGGCGGCGAACAACGAAGCAAAAAGTTCAGCCTTGCCCAGGGCGGTTGAAACAATTTCATCCCCTGAGACAAGAGGTTGGAACGTGCTTTTGCAGAAATTATTCCCAATAGATTAAGAAAGAGTCCAGAAGGGTTTGCTGCCGTTGGAGCTTGAGAGGACTTTGTTTTTGATGTGGTTATTAAACAAGTTTTTTGCTTCAGAAAGAATGCGAACATAGCGGTTTCTTGCGTCGTTAACTGCTTGAAGGCTTTCTTGACTGGGATTGTGTAGAAGCGTTTTGTGAGCTTTGATCTTTTCAAGTCTGGCCTTGTCACAGGATTTAGAGAACCAGGGCTTTTGAGTGGCTGAAGAGGTTTTATTTGTACGTGGAATAAATAATTCCATGCCGACTTGGATAATTTCGGTGACGTTTTGTGAGATATCAGAGGGTCAGGATGAGATAAGCAGACAGACGCCCATGGAAATGAGGAAAATAATCCCGCATTTTGTCTCAGTTTGCGGAGTTGTAGTGCCAAACGATACGTGGGTATGATGACTGTGTGACCTCGGGTTGCATTGCGCAGGAAGCAGTACCCATGCCGTGGTCTGAGCGACCAAGGGGGGCGGTGACTGATATGTTATAGCATTCAGGTTTTGTAGTAAGAAGGAGATCCAAGAGATTTGAGCTGTGTGTTGGGATACGAGGAAAGTAAGTAGGTTGCTGAAACATATTGGCTAAAGAATTTCTGATTGCAAAGGCCTCCGCTGCTCTCCCTTGTGGATCGGTTTTTGAAGATCCTAGCCATTCCGTATTATGGACATTGAAGTCACCAAGAATAGTTACCTCGGAGGAAGGATATTTAGAAATCAGATAGTCGGTTTTTTCAGAAAGGTAGTAAAAGAGCTGGACAAAGTTGTTGTCAGAAGGTGAACGGTAAATGCAACAGATGAATTTAGTTGCAGCCCTTAGAGTGACTTTTATCCATAGTATATCTTTTCTTCCAGCTTCTAAATTGGGGAGTCTGGTGCAGGTTAGATTGCTACGGACGTATGCGCACACGCCTCCAGGCAATCTAAAGGAAGTAAGAAGCTCATAACCCAAGAAATTAAGGTGATTAGTGGCTGTTTTGGCACTGATTTGGGTTTCGGTGAGGAAGAGGAGTTGGGGCCTGTTAGCCTGGATGAAATGGTGGATGGAGTTCAGGTTAGAATTTAGGCCACATATATTCGAAAAGGTTATGTTAAATCTTGATGTTGGCGCCCCCTGTACACCCCTCTCCCGGAGATCCGAATGGAGGGGTATTTTGCCTCCAGAATATTTTGTACAAGGAGGAGCCATCATCACTTTTGTTCATAAGGGAAACCGACTCATACACCAGAACCGGAAAGGTCCGTTGGGACTTCACCGGCCCCTTGATGTATGGGGTGGTACATCCTCGGGCGTGAAAATAATCCTTTACTATTACGTAAAGGAAAATTCCACTACCACCTGCTATGGATTGAATTGGATCAATGTCTACCCCTTTAAAAATAATATTAATAAAGGGACTATCAATTGTTCAATAGTTATGCTTTTTGACATAGTAGGGCGATACAAAACATTATCATTTTGTATTCATGCCTATTGTCGGTAATTAGTTATTAGTTAATTTAAATTAATTGTGCGACATGATACTGTTTGGCTCTCAGACTGGACTTAAAATCTTACGACTTAATACTATATTTTTGACTTAATACTGTTTAACTCTTATAAAGTTCTTAGATAACTTGCATTTAATACTGCAATATCACTTAAGAAGAAAAATGACTGTGGTGTTTTTTTTTAATAAAGTTAAACTAATCGATAGTTTTGATTTTAGTTAATTCACAAAAGGTATAAAATACAAAATTGACAACATATATTATATTTCTCAACAAAACAAAATCTTAAGAAATTCTAAAATAAATCAGTGTGAAAAGAAGCTATCTGACTATTAAATAGCAAACAAACAATAAATAACTTAACAAACTTAATACATATTATATATTGAAAATTATAATAAACATAACTAAGCAGGTCGTCCTCCTCAACATTTCCATGAGGGAGATTTTTTAAATAATTATGGAATCTTCTGGGTACCCATTTTAATAAGTTCTGAAAATTATCATATATTTTTTTGAAATTGGTTTTGGTGTATCTCTTATTGGTTTTAGTAGTGTTAATTTAGCATAAGGAATAGGTTTTTTGGAATTAACTTTGCGTGGTATTCTTTTGGCGTACCTATTCAAATCAACTTGTTCGAAATCACTCTGATTAAAATCTGTTTTAAAATGTAAGTGTTTCCCGTAAGATTTTCATATGAACAACCTTAGAATTCAAAAAGCTTTTATCGTTTATTGTTTTTTTTTTTGTTATTGAAAAAAGGATGCTGAATTTTCAGATAAAAGATTAAAAATTTTAAAGTCCGAGACATCCAATTCCTTTGCATGAATTTAGGGGCCACAAAGTCCGAATAGTTGTTGCCAATCCTATGGGGTTATGATAGAAAATTTGGGCGATGCTTTTTTCTGTCGTTCTATTCGTGCATGGACTGTGTCTATCTCCATGTGAGTATGCCCTCTTAGGAGGTACTTATGTTCGATGCATTTTATAGAAGGTTCTAGCATAAAAATAGAAAGATAGCACATAATCATCTGATGGTTTCTATTTTGCGATGGGCAGTTATCGCTCCAGATAATAATTTCCTCTACAGAATCGTTTATGTTTAAATTGATGTACTTTAAAACACATGACGCCATTTCATTCCCACCTCGTCCGGCTATAGATTCATCCCAAGTAATCTTGACTCCATCCCGGTGTCAAGCGTAAACTCCTGTACCACCCTGTACCACCCCAAGGGCTTGTTAGTGCTCGCTGTCACCACAGGTATAGATTTTTAAGTAATCCGCAAAAAAATAGATGACTAATCCCGTGTCTTCTGTTTGAGGGTGGCACACAAAGATAACCGCGGGTTTTTCGGAGAGCTGCACTCAGCGGTAGCAGCAAGAGGCAAAATAGGAGAGGGCTAAGCGAATCTCACTGAAAGGCTCCCCTCCCATATGATATCGGTTGTGTAAGGTTTGTTTGGCCGCCGGAGGTTATGACAAATCGTGTCCTACACAATGACATCAGATGTTCTATGCATTTTGCTAGCGTTTTTGGTACAGCAAGTTTGCTGACCAAGCAGCGCAACACATCATGCGACGTCGTGTCGAACGCCTTGCGGTAGTTTATCCAGGCTATGGACAGATTTCGGAGAAACTGTCGTGGTCTTGTGTAACGCAACGGTCAATCAACAAATTCGCCCTACATCCATCCACTTTTTTCCTGGAACTGCGCTGCTCACTGAATTGCCCAAATATTGTTTCCACTGCCCGTAACAAACTAGCATACAAAATCCTAGTAAAGCTCTTGTAGCAGGTGTTCTGTTAAGTTATGATCCAGTAATTCATTGGCTGTGACAGGTCACCTTTCTTTGGAACCAGTTCGATTTTCCCTTCGACAAACCACTGAGGAATTTGCCCCCCCTGATTCAACCATCGCTTAAATATTCGAGCCAGCCGGCGGTGGACAGATGGAAAACTCTTCCACCAGATGGAAGAATTCCGTCATGTCGTGGGGCAGCGTAGCTGCGGCAACCTCGAAGGGCTTCCACAACCTCATCATCAGTGATTGCCGCGCACACCTCTGGTTGTTCGGCGTTGCAGTAAGCCGTAAGGTGTGCCATGCCCGGAGTGGCTGTTTTAAACCGGGGCGTAGCCTCGTAGATCTCCCCTCGGAAACGTTCGACATGTTGGACATTAAGTTGGTCACTAACTGGTTGTCTAGGTGGTTGGAGTATGCGACAGGTGTTTATTTGAAAGGTTGAGTTATCAGTTATCCCCCTCACTCGCCTCAGCAACGACTTTTTAAGTGTCGCCAATAGCCTATATTATCTGAGCCGTGCAGCTTGATGTTTTGTAACACTGCTATGCTCAGTGTGTGATGTTTGCGCCTTACAATGCACGATCCGGGAGCATATTCCTGTGTACCCTGTCCTATGCAGGTACGTCGCATAATCCCGCAGATGTTGTGCGGAAAGAACATGCTCATGGCTCATGGATATCCACAAAGGATGCAACCTTCCTATGTATCCCCTCCTTGCAGGCGAGCTGTTGCCATAACACTGCAAAAGATCATTCCGAAGATCATCAGTCCACTCCATTTTCCTTGCGCCGTCGTTATCAGGCATTTGTCCATTGTCCTCTGCACCTTTGCTATGGTCCCCATCCGATCGAGACCGGTTAGAGAGGACGTTTGCACTTGCTCTACGGCAAACAAGCATATCATTAGGTCGGCGCAGGGTGTTGGTCTGCGTCGACCCCCACAAAATTTCGAATATCCCAACGGATGAATTCGTGCCCACGGTCACATATTTTCTGTGATTCTGCAGATACATGGGCAGTTGCGACGCTGGCTGTACCGTCTACGTCATTCCAGATAGCGATAATTACACTACTGGCTGAAGTGCACCTACCAGACTTTAAGGTAAGTCGAGGGGGTTTATAAAGCTAATTTGGATAAAGGAATATAGGACATTGGTAGAAGAGGAGATAAGTAAGTTGGACAGCGGACAGCTGGCGTGGCTGGCTGTACTGTCTACGTCGTTACGAGTAGCGGTGAGCATACTGCTGGCAACAGTACACCTACCGGCCAGACGGTTTCTATTATTAGTATTATTATTACCATTATTGTTAAACTTTGTTCTCTTCTTTCTACTCATGGCGCACTCGGTCCCTCACGGAACAAGAGATTTGCATCACCCGGAGACTATAGCGGCAAGCGTAGCATTTAATTTTCGTATGGTTAGAGGGATAGGACTTTCCTAACGATGTAGGATGTCCCAAGAATCGTTGCTTCCTGCATTGTTCTTATGAGAAGTAGTAAGTGGGAGGACGGTGCTAAGTTTCCGCCAGTCTGGTGTTACAAGCCCATTTGTTGATATAAGCACTGGTATGATCTGCACCACTCTCAGCCTGTACAAGTCAACTCGATTGCGACTGTTTGGCACTTTTGTTGATTCTTCCCTATTTTTTGAAACAAAGTTATCGTCAAGCGGCACTGTAATGTCCACAATGAAAGCCTTCCGGCTTACCTGGTCAATAAGCAAGCTGTCACGCCTGTGGCTCTCAACTGTTCGGCCGGTGAACACCGGGAGCTCCCACAGCAGCCTGAGCTGATCCTTTTGAACTACACCTTCAGGCTTGCATTTATAGTAGGGGGCTTCCAACTCGATAACGCCGTAATGTTTTGCCAAGGCCTGATGGACGACCTTGACCATGTTGAAATGGCGTTTCTCGTAATCTGACTGGGCCAGAGAATCACAAGCTCCCGCCACATGCTGAATGGTTCCCGCCTTTTTTAGCAGAGTATGCACATGTCGCTGACATCCCGCTTCATGATGTGCCGCTTACGCGCGCCTGTTAATAACCTGATCTAGTATCGCGCATAGAAATACCTCTGTTTCAGCAAGCAAGCCTGCTGTCCTTAACCATTTCGTTGATGCGCGGTGGTCAACGTGAAATGCTATTAGGCATACGGCGAAGCGTGCATGCAACTGAATATCTTCCAGGCGCGCCGGCTCTCATCCACACTCGAAACAAGAGTAAGAACGTGATCTTGATCGAGCTGCTTGAGGTCTAAAGAGTCCAACCTATCTTCTGTCTCTGTACACACTGCACCAGAGGTCTTCTATGCTCCCAGAAGTATTTTCTGAACCGTGTGCATTCTCCGTCACACATCACCTCCACCAAGAGGTGTCCACGTCCCCATATGTCTAGAAGCAAGTACAAGCGGTGCAAGAAAGCCTTAGGATGCAGCATTCGATGTTTTTTCATAACGAAGCGAATCATTCTGTCAAACTACCGAAGAGCAGTTGTTGACCAGTCGAGACTGCCACAAGGGTAGGTAGCAACAGGGAGTGCCCAAGTGTTCATGGCTCTGATTTTATTCTTTCCGGATAGGTAAGTTTTGCACACCTTCCTCGCCCTAGCCAATATTTTGTCATCCACAGCCTGCCTCATCTCTGCTGTCTTCACAGAGAGGAGTTGCCCATGAGCTTGTAGGCACAATCAGAGGCGAGGCCCTGAATTAATTCGCCTGACATTAGCGTCATATCCTGCTATGTTACTAGTCGGCCGCGTTTAACGGGGAGAACCGCACGCTTCATCCAGTGGGGTATCGGTGTGGTGCCCTCACGTCGGTGAGGCTTTCTCCGAACATTGATTCCAAATGCCATGGCTTCGCAAATCGCTGACGCTCCACGCCTCTTGGCTTGTGGTCGACGCTCCTCACAAAAATCGGCAGCCCGGATATAATTGAGTTGCTCCAACAGTTTAGTGAGTTTTGGATTTTGTGGTGGATTCGATATTTTAGGAAGTATTTTGGTGGGTAGACCGTCATCAAACGTCATGTAACGGTTATAACTCTCCTGCAGTGAGGTCTGTGATGAGACTAGATCATATTGAACAGTTATTTCATCTACTGTTGCAGGTGCGACTACGGATGATGTGGGTAGACTGTTGCTAAGTATTTGGTTAGTGGCATCTAAGGAGTCACACGCTGCTGGACTGGTTGGCGGTGCCGAGTCCAACAGCTCCCGGTCAAGTGAGGAGACCTCTTCAACCCGGAATAGTTCCTCCGCTTGCTGTTTGATGGCGTGCATCTCCGGATTCGACAGTCCTTGACCTGTTTGTAAAGATCCCAGTTGACTGCATAAGTTTCTCTCGGTGAGTCTCGACTCTGGGTCAATAATTCTCCACTTCTCCATTAATTTTCTCCTGTAACCTTCAAACGCTGTCTCCAGGTTTGTAGCGATGTAGTAAGCGCGCATTAATTCAATGTTAAGCTCTTTGGTTCATTTCATGCGCTGGAGAACTCTCTTGGCTAGCGTAGACACAGGGCTCTAGGCTCCATCAAACGTGTCGCTGGGGGCGGCTCTTGGGCCGATCGTTCTTCTGCGGTAGCCATACGGTCCGTGACGCCGCATCTCCCAGGTGGGCTGGAGACTCCATCACGGACGACGTGTAAGGGTAGCTCATGTCTCACCTATGGCCCGAGTAATATTGTTTATTATTATTATTATTATTATTATTATTATTATTATTATTATTATTATTATTATTATTATTATTATTATTATTATTATTATTATTATTATTATTATTATTATTATTATTATTATTATTATTATTATTATTATTATTATTATTATTATTATTATTATATAAAACGGGGTGAACGAGCCTTTTTTCAGACGAGTGTGGAGACTTTTTGCCCTAGCGAAGCGAGCAGTATCCAAAGCACTCTTCGCAGGGAAGATGTGATCGTATCGCGTGATATATCATTGTGATTAGAGAAAAACCTTTTTTAAAATGCTAAAATCCAATATGGCCCCCATAAAAAAATCAATGTTAAGTATCCTAACTCTTGCATCAAGAATGCCATGGAAAATATGATGACATATTTACATTTCTAATAAAAAAGTGTGTCATTGTTAAAAAAAGTCCAGTTCTTTCGGTATTCAATTGAAAAAAATAAAACTGAACATTTCGGTTTTTGTCGAATAATTAGAAACTAAAAATGACACCGCAGATTTTCCTTCAGATAATTGATCACCATAGAAACGCGCAACTTTGCCCCGAATTAACCATCATTGGGTCTCTTACGGTTTACGAGATCCCAATGGTGGGGCTCGAATTTGAACAACCCTGTATATATATATATATATATATATATATATATATATATATATATATATATATATATATATATATATATATATATATATACCCATACAGTGTGTCCAAGATAAGGAGGGGATAGCATGGGGAAATCGGAAACCGTAAGAGATACAGGATGGGTTAAATTAGAAAAAAGTTGCCCATTTTAGAGCTCAATTAAACGGTATTTTGAAATTTTGGAAATTCCGATTGTTTCCGGAGATATTCGAAAAAACCCAAATTCGCCAATTTCGGTTTTATTTTTTTCTGATCTTATTTGAGAAGATATTGAAAAACAAAAAACACTTTCTTACGTATACTTTTTAAGCTCTACAAGTTGGTGTTTGCAGATTTTTTATTAGACGTTTCGTATCCGAGAAACCATCATCAACTTTAATTTTTTAAATACGGCCCTGTAATTTTTATTTCAAAACTTTAAACCATTTTCAAATCTAAATTGGAGAATGTATAATTTCTAATGGTTTGAATATGTTTTCAGCTTATTTCAGTCATAAAACATGAACGGATGAACATTTTTTTAATAAAATATTATGGTCTGATGAGAGTATGGTGACTAACAACGGAATCTTCAACAGGCGAAATACACGTTTCTGGTCCAGAAGAAATCCGCGTTTATACAAAACGTCTAAGCACCAACACCGTTTTGGTTTCAACATGTGTTTGGGGATGTTAGGGACACGGATAATTGGGCCATTTTTTTATCATGGATCACTGACTTCCGACCGGTATCGAAATTTCCTGCAGAATAATTTGGAAGAATGGTTCGATGCTCACTTACCATTAGCAGAAGTCAATAACATCTGGTTTCAACAAGACGGGGCCCCGGCTCATAATTCGAGAACTGTTCAAGAATACCTATCAAACAGGTTTCCTGACAAATGGATAGGTACGCATTCAGATGTTTCTTGGCCTCCACGATCGCCAGATCTAACACCTCTTGACTTCCATTTTTGGGGGTATGTCAAAAACTACGTATACCAACGAAATTTTCACACGGAGGAACGATTACGTCAACTGGTTTTGCAAGCATTGAAAACCATTACACCAGATGCAGTAAACAATGTTTTGGATTCCACAATTACACGATGTTACCCATGCCTAGAAAATAATGGTGATTTGTTTGAACATCTCTTATGATTAAGGCAGATAATCTATTTACATATAATATTCATTAGTTAATAAGGTACCAACATTTCATGAATTTAAGTTATTTTATTGGTTTATTTATGACAAATGTGTTTCTTTTTCATTAATAAGTTTGAAGAATCTTACTGAAAATGTTGTACTTCATTGACGTTTTAAAATATACGACCTTACCGAAATAAACGCTTTTCGAGTATTCAGGGCCGTACTCAGAAGATTATTCCTGAATAATTTTGTTTTTTGACTGAAACAAGCTGAAAACATATTCAAACCATTAGAAATTATACATCCTCTAATTTAGATTTGAAAAAGGTTTAAAGTTTTGTAATAAAAATTGCAGGGCCGTATTTAAAAAATTAAAGTTGATGATGGTTTCTCGGAGACGAAACGTCGAATAAAAAATATGTAAACACCAACTTGTAGAGCTTAAAAAGTGTGCGTAAGAAAGTGTTTTTTATTTTTCAATATCTTCTCAAATAAGGTCAGAAAAAAATAAAACCGAAATTGGCGAATTTCGTTTTTTTTTAATATCTCCGGAAATAATCGGATTTTCCAAAATTTCAAAATATCATTTAATTGAGCTCTAAATTGGGCAACTTTTTTCTAATCTAACCCACCCTGTATCTCTTACGGTTTCTGATTTCCCCATGCTATCCCCTCCTTATATTGGACACACTATATATATATATATATATATATATATATATATATATATATATATAAATATATATATATATATATATATATATATATATATATATATATATATATATATATATATATTGCTACATCCCCCTCTATGAGAATTAAGTTTATAAACTCTGTTACTTCTATGGTCACAGGCATCTTGTAAAGTGTGTTGGAAACAGCGGACACTCTGGAATTATATTCCTAGAAGGGGCCAGAAATGACAGGTGTAGCAGAATGTAGGAGGTCTATAATCTCTATGGACAGTATAAATAGGTGAGCCGCACATAGAGTAAGTCAATCAATAGTGAGTTAGTGATGGTGCATAATAAGGATCATAGAAGGCGCATAGTGGAATATAGTTATATGGACATTTGGTAATAGAGTGAAATATTATAGTTGATGGTGGTGTTGGAGAATAGTTGGTTATAATAAATTAGCAGTTTGGAAAGCTGTGTTTTGTTAGTCAACAAACCCAGAACCCAGAAGAACGTAGCAATACATATAAAAATTGAAACCGACACAGGATATGGGTTTTATGGGGCCTAGTTCGCGCTCACGTGAATATTTTTAAAAAAATTCCATAGTCGGGATCTTATTAGTGAATTTTTTATACGCAAATTCACTAGAAAGGTGCTAATTTGTTACTATACCGCACCTTCATTTAAAGCAATTAGTGCATTATATTGAATTTTGAAATGGAAATAAAACACTCATTTACATTTCGCATTAAATTATTGTTTTTTAGTGTTTTGAATTTTAAGTTAATTTCAGCAAGTGTTTATTAGCTAAAACCAATTAATTTTTTTTTCGCCTAATCTAAGCTACATTGCTTTATGTTATAATAAAGAAAATGGCTTAAGATATATAAATCCTAGATCGAATGTACACTTTTTGACCGTTAGTGTTACTAGATGGGCAATATGAAGAACTTTTGTTTGCTCCTGGCCCTCTGTTGCAGTGTTTTTGCCAAGGTAAGACCTTCTATATATAGTTATATATAATTAATGTGGATTCTAGGTACATTTTTAATTATAAAAAATCGCTTTTAGAGAGATCAAGGCATTAGTTGAAAATATATTAAAATGCGCCTTTAAATCGTATACGAAGTATAAAATTCTATTTATATACATTTATTTTACACAGGTGAATTGCTTTGTATTAGGGTACAATTATTATTATTATATATATATATATATATGAATATATATATATATATATATATATATATATATATATATATATATATATATATATATATATATATATATATATATATATATATATATATATATATATAGGTAGAGAGAGAGTGAGTGAGAGAGAGTAGCGTGTTGATGATGAACGTCGACGTTTCAAAACTGCAGGCCACGTAAACCAATAAAAAATCACAAAAGTACAGCAATATATATATATATATATATATATATATATATATATATATATATATATATATATATATATATATATATATGAAGATTAACGTTTTCGACTCTATCTTTTAAGCAATCCTATGCATTTTAATGAAATTTTGCAACCTTGTCTAGGACTAGAAAACTCTTACTTGAATTATTCTTGTACATTGCCAGGTGCAAACTTAGCACCACGCACGTAGGGTCAAAATACTGACAGGTGTCATCTTAGTAAACTAAAAACTGCATTCCTAAAAACTTTGGACATTTCTCTTGAAAATTTGTTAAAAGAAAAATCGACGATTTTCGAGATAATCTAATAGTGCTTGTAAGACTCGATGCATTTTCGCAATAATTAGAACCGTAGACCGGTTTCGCTCTCATTAGAGCACTTCAGTACGGCATACTAATTGCAGCAAAAATTCATCGAAAATGACAACATACTACTTGGTTCCGCAAATAGGTGGCGGCACGTCCACCACTTATTGAGTATTCTAATATTGCTTATTCAATTCAGCAGTAATTATTACAATATATTCAAAATTAGTTTAACTTCTAACTAACCGTTAATAAAAAAAATGCAATAATAACTAACCTACTATTTATTATTTTATATTAGCGAATTTTCATTTTTTTTTAATCGCAATGAGAGCGATAACGATAAAAAGCTTTTGAAAAATTTCTTTACACGGACGCGAATTTGAATCCCTAGAACTCAAAACCAAGGTCCGTAAAATTTATATATATATATATATATATATATATATATATATATATATATATATATGTGTGTGTGTGTGTGTGTGTGTGTGTGTGTATGTATCCGAGCGATAACTCTAAAATACTTAACTGATTTCAATCTAATCTATCAGAAATCTTGCTTGGGCAAAAACCGATGTCTAGTTCGTTAATCAGCCTTTATGCTCAAGGTTTTCCGCTTGAAAATCGGGGAAAACTTTTTGAAAATGCTATATTTCTTATATCATTAAACTGAGTGGAATGGAATTTTGTATATATATATATATATATATATATATATATATATATATATATATATATATATATATATATATATATATATATATATATAGATCATACAATGATCTTCTCATAAGTTAATTTTGGGGCGTTTCTCTCAACATAAATTGAAGTTATCCTGTAGTAAAGAAATTTAAAAGCTACGACATGCTCCTAAAATTTTATTAAGGCGTTGTGTAATGTGCGTGAGAGATGCATAACAGATGTCTTAGCTTCTTTCCTTTAAATGCTGTAAAGCTACAAAATCTGCCTAATAAATTGAAACAGCCAGAATTGTCAGTTTTACAATGTTATTACAGGAACTTTTTCTCATTAGGAAAGCTGACAATAATATTTTTTTTTTATTTTAGCAAAAGAAAATTATGTCTTGACTACTAAGGTCATTGACATATATAAATTATATAGAAAAACATTTTAGGTGCATTGTAGGTGCGTAAATAATATATATGTGTTCGTGAACCAGTAAATTATACAATACAATGGTTATAGTTATATGTGTTTATATAGTTCGCTAGATGTTAAGAAATTTATGATATTTTCTGGTGCTGCTGTGGCTAGGGTTGCCATGGATATATTTTCGCCTAAAACAGCCTTTTTTGGAGTCTGTGTTTAGTGCACTCTGTGACAATATGACTTGCTGAAAGGCTCACATTGCAGGTATCATAAACTGGTGGAACTTGTTGTTCCAGTAGATACTTGTGTGTGAGTGCTGTGTGTCCTCTCCGGAGTCTTCTCAGGACGGCCAGGGATCTTCGACTTAGTATAAGTGGTTGGAATGCATCAATCGTTGGTGCTAGTTCGTGCAGCTTGGTGGTTTGATTATTTCAGTATATTTGTCATTTGTCGTTAATTACTGCTCTAACGTGTGGTCTTAATAGTTTGTGGTATTGGCTTCTTACTGTCGTGCCTTCCGTGATAGCTCTTTTAGCAGCATTATCTGCCAGCTCATTGCCTAAAATGCCGGAGTGTGAGGGTACCCAAACGAATGTAATGTGTGTGGATTAGCCTTCAAGAGCGCGAGCACTGTTTTGTATTTCCCCTGCTATATGGGTCTTGGTATATAGGATACTTATTTCTTTAATGTCAGTTTAGAGTCTGTGCAGATGACTATTTTCGTTGGACAGTTGGAAATGTCTTTTATCCTCTTTATAAATTGCAGAATTGTAAAAAGTTCAGCTGTGCTGATACTGATGTGCTTGGGTAATTTAATAAGCTGCTGCGAGGAGGGCAATGTCACTATCGCCTTACCTACTCCATGTGGTGACTTAGAGGCATCGATGTACATTACCAGTTCGGGATTATATTACCTCGGTGTTTCTGTAAATATTGTCTGCATCGCTTAATTTGTTGTTTCGGCTTTTAGGTGACATCAATGATCGGTAATATTTGTTTCTAGAATTGATTTGTTATTCACAAAGCTATATGGTATAATCGACAGCTAAATAGTTTAAGCCTGGTTTCAAGTTCAAGATCCAAACAATATCTAAAAAAAACCTTATAAGTTGAATAAAACTTTACATTTAGAGCATTTCTTGTGAATTTAGTCTAGCGAGATTTAGCTAGAGATTTGGCATATTCAAATGACCAGCGACACGATTATTGGTCACGTGATCACAACATAAATTGTTATTGCCTTGTTCTGTTATTTGCATTCTAATAACAAAATGACGCGGTTTATGGAGCGTCATAATATGTTATATCAATTTATTTTTATTTTAGGTTAATGAGAGAATGGGTTGCTTTTCTCATAATAATTAAAATAAAACCTGAACTTGATGACATATTTGGTGGTAGCATCCTGGGAGAGGATGCCGCCTGCCTATAAGTTTGAACACCTGACGTTGATGGCTGAGGCAATGATAGGCTTTGGGAGGTATTTTTGTTCTGTTAATTGACGACTAGTTGATGTCATAGCTTCTTCATATTGTGCGTCAGCAAAGTCCAGAACCTGAGATCCTAAATAGTTTAAGTCGTTGAATATGTCCTGATTAAAGGATGTATTCCTGGAAACAGAAATCCGTTCTTAGCCATCTCCAGGCGACCAATTTTTGTAAAAGCATGAATAACCAACCTACCTACAGAATATGTTTCTGATCCCGGAAAAATGATTCCATCTTAACCCAAGAGACAAAGTTTTATTGTAAGCGTTTTTAAATGGTTTCCTGATACTCCCATCAAGAGGTACGAGCTTGTAGTGCAATGTAGAGGAAGGCTTATGATGCGCACATAATTGACGCAGGCCAATAAAATGACCTCAAGTTCCGTTATAATCGCTGTGTCCATAGATTATTAATAATACCGGTTCTTTTTAAGTTGGCTGAACACGCTTGGTGAATCCTTTGACTCATTTTAAATGATTTGCTCTGCTTCTCCAGCCATTCTCGACTGAGTCAATGCTAACATCATGTTCATCACTCATAAGAAGTTTTTTCGTTTTATTTCTGGGAATCCGGAGTGCGAATTGGTCTCCAGAAGTATTTGCACAAAACTTTATTGTAATATTTCGACCTCTTTTCCAGACGTTAGCTCCCCTACTTGTTTCTTGCCTTCGATACATAAAACTTTGACATCATTTTAATGAACTGGTGAGACTCCAGCATTATCAGCATTAAATATTCTTGAAGGGGGAATACAATACTTAAACAACATTTCTTTCAACTTCTCGAAAAATCAAGAAAGCTGGGGTTTGTTGGAACCAACCGCTCTTTGCAGACTTCTGGATTCAGCAGTTTGAAGCAACAGTCCTAGATGTCTCTCAATGAAGCTGTAGTAGAAATATTTACTAACACATCTACGTGTTTTATTGAACCGGTGAAAAACATCGAAAGATTCAACCAAGACTAAACGGTTATTAAGTGCTTTAAGATGTTTGATAAGCTCCTTCTCCAGACCATTTGAAACCTTTTGATGGAACGTTCCCCTGAGGCTGCATTTTCACTTCATTTCCGGATTTTAGCCTGCTGACTCTATCTTTGAATGGGCTTTTTGGGACAAAAATATTCATGCTGTTTCTCTGGTGCTCAATCTGTTTGACAGTACACTGTCTACAGCATTACTCATATTATCAACCATCAATTTTCCACGAAGGTTTTTATTTTTGAATTTAGGCAGCGGTGAAGCTCCGCGGAAAAGCAGTTGCTCAATTATTGTCTCCAACAAAAAAATCGTGTAACTTAATGGAATTAATAGACATTCTCTAAAAAGTTAGTGTAAATTATTTTACTGTGATTATTCGCTTATATCTTACCAAATTTTCGAATTTAGTGATGCCCGATACTATTTTAATAATAATAATAATAATAATAATAATAATAATAATAATAATAATAATAATAATAATAATAATAATAATAATAACAATAATAATAATAATAATAACAATAATAACAACAATAATAATAATAATAATAATAATGTATATAATTTATCGTAAAGTACAGCGCCTAAGGACTTTGTTTATACAATTTAAGTCTATGGATATCATACTGCAGGTCCCAGCCATGACGTGTGATATAATTATGGTGAAAATTTCAAGACGCAAAACGTAATATATTCTCTTTAACAAAAACCAAAACACCAAAAATAAACAAACAAGAAAAAGTTGAAATGTTTTCTGATACAAAAGTGCTTATGCAAGATTCTCGATATTTAAGACTAAACATAAAGCAAACAGCTCTCTTTTGCAAGACAAAACACGATCTGAAGATATAGAATTACCCCAGCAGATAACACTATACTAAACTAAGGATTAAAGGTTTGAGTGACAATATTTACAGTCTTTAAATTGCAAACCTGACACAAGCGCTCGATTGCAGAACCTGCTCCAGCACATTTCCCACAAACATAATCTACATGGCCTGTCCAACCCAATGATAGATCTAAGTAAATACCAAGAAGCTTAAATTTACCAACCTGATGAATCGACTGACCCTGAAGCTTTATTAATGAGCTCTGAATGTAACCAGCACGAACTAGACAAAATTGAAGGAAATATGTTTTCTCTTTATTTAGGACAATTTTGTTCTTAATAAAATAATTTTGCACAGAATTGTGTTGGGTTCTTTGAGTCACTTCATGAACACATTTTTCATTTTCTACCAACGTTATATCGTCTGGAAGAGCACAAAAAACATTTTAAGGTTACTTTAAATGTCATTTCTGTATAAACAAAATAGTATTGGTCCTAGAACACTGCCCTGGGCAACGCCTATATCAATTTTCAAGTCCGATGATCTTGCCCCAAAGTATTCCACAAACTGTTTTCGGTCAGTTAAATGTGATTTCAATAACTATTGGCACTGACCATGCAGTCCATAAAATTTAGCCTCTTTTAGAAGTACAGCGTGATCGACATAATCAAATGCCTTGGATATATCTGCAAAAAGAGCAATGACCCTCCCTAAATCATGCTGATTTGGTGAAAGCACATCGTTTGCTCTGAAAAACTCTGATACTCGTTTAGCTAGCAATTTTTCGAATATCTTAGAGAAACGGATAATAAAGATATACGACGATAATTACCTATCATATTGCGTTTGCCTTTTTTTTAATAAATAAAGATACAACTTCAGTCAGTTTAAGCATAGTTATTTTTCTCAAAAGCAGGTATTTACAATGTCATATAAGGGCTTTACAAGAAAGGTCACACATTCCTTAATAATCATTGTAGAAAAACCATCCGCACCTGTCGAGTTTGAGCTTTTTAGACTGGCCACTATATTAAATACGTCCGCCTCAGTTACCGGTTCAAGAAAAATACATTGATTAATCAAAAAAGTTGAGTCACTTATATTAATTTGAGCATTGGTAACTGGAGGTACAATAAATTTAGGTAGGTCTGCAAAAGATGTATTAAACCAATTTGATATTTTTTTTAGATCCCAAACTTCTGCACCATCTATTAGCATATGAGTTGGTTTACTTTTTGTATTTTCTTTAATGGATTATTTATGATTTGCCATACAGTTTCGGATTTGTTTTCAGATTATTTTTTTACATCATCAAAATACATTTTTAAGCAGCTCTGATCACTCTCCTATCAATACCCCTTTCTATAATATTGGGCGTCGGCTACATTTGCTTCACTTAAAAAAATATTTTAATATATCGGACGACTTTTAAATTCTACTATTATTTTTTGGCACGTGACGGTGCATTTCTTGGATGCAATTTCAACGCTTAAACTGTAATAGTGATTTATGTTTGTAAAAGCTCCATACTTTGCATCAACACTTGTTTCAGTTAAAACATTATGTCAGGCTTCCATCATCAGAAAAGGTTTAAACCTTGATACATTGGCCTTTGGAATGGATCTTAACTTAACGGTATCATCCACTGGAATATTCTGGACACTAAAACATGAAATAGAAATCAACAATAAACTTTCGTTCCTAGATGTACTAGTTATTAAAAATAAAAATAATGGCTCGCTTGAATTCGAAGTCTATAGGAGGGAAACGGCTACTATTAGTTATATTCCTAACGACTCTTTTCTTTTAGATCCCAAACTTCTGCACCATCTATTAGCATATAAGTTAGTTTACTTTTTGTATTATCTTTAATGAATTATTTATGATTTGCCATACAGTTTTGGATTTGTTTTGAGATTATTTTGTTACATCATCAAAATACATTTTTAAGCAGCTCTGATCACTCTCCTATAAATACCCTTTTCTATAATATTGGGCGTCGACTACATTTGTTTCACTTCAAAAAATTATTTTAATCTATCGGACGACTTTCTAATTCCATTAGTAATCCAGTTCTTTTTTGGCACCTGACGGTGCATTTCTTGAATACAATTTCAACGCTTAAACTGTAATAGTGATTTAATATGATTGCAAAAGCTCCATACTTTGCATCAACACTTGTTTAAGTTAACAAATTATGCCAGGCTTCCATCATCAGAAAAGGTTTAAACCTTGATACATTGGCCTTTGGAAAGGATTTTAACTTAACGGTATCATCCACTGGAATATTCTGGACACTAAAACTTATTTTCTGACCAGTATGATCAGACAAACCAGTATGAAGTACTGTCTTATAATCTAAAACATTTGTAAAAATATAATCAATATCTATTTGAGACCTATTGAAAAATCCTGTTGGTTCGTTAATGAATGAATGTTGAAATATTTAATCAGATCATCCAAAAAGGTACCATCATTATTTTTAATAAGTAATCTATATTTATGTTACCACAGATAATTATTTTGTGGATATTAGGTCTACTAGATACCATGTTTAAACACTCTTTAAATTTAGAAAATAACAATTTAATGTCGGTGGCTGGTGCCCTATATATCGACATAACCCAGTAGTTTATATTTTTTATAGATAATATAACAGAGGCACATTCAAAAATTGTATCTTCAATTAAATCAACGACATCAGACATCTGAAAAGCATGATATGTTTTTCTTGTTAATATTAGAACTCCACCATGAGAGAAAGACTGCCTACAGTAATAACTAGTTATTAAATAACCTTCGTTAAAATTTATTAACTGAAATTCCCACCCTTCCAACCAAGTTTCAGATATAAAAAAACACACTATTTCCACGCTCTAGAAACAATTCAATTTCATCAATTTTATTTCTTACACATTGCACATTATTGTGTAGTATGACGAAGAGATCACTACCGCTCTGTAATTGCTACTCATCATAGTTTATTTTTGCTTGGATATATGCGATTTGGTTTAAAAAGACAGAACAAAGTTGCTCTCTTGCCGTGTGATTTGTATCAAACTTAGACTTAAAGCTTTTATTATACTCTTCACAATTTATACAGCACAGTGGAGATTTACCATCACAATATTCTAGTTTGTGATTTCCTGCACATTTAACACAGTAGAAACAAGGGCTCTTGCAATTTCCAGATATGTGACCGAAAGAAGAACATTTGTAACAGCGTGTTATATTTAAAGATTCGCTTATCTAACATTTCCTCCATCGCACATAGATAAAACCCAGTGCTAAAAACGGCAGGATTTACCTCAACAATAATATCCATGTCTGATTTTTTAAGAATCTTTCTTATAATTTTTAAATGAATGTTATTTACAATATTTAACTGATTTTCTCTTAAAATATCTTGTTCCATCTGTTTTTTGTCACAGTTCGTAGATTCCGCACAAATAATTTTTATTCTAGGAATTAATTTATCGGGAGCAGGGACTGAAAATTTGACTTACGTTTTTTTCAAGATTTTCCCTAACGCTTTGACGACAATCATTGTACAGTTTATAATCATCTTGCCACTATTTGTTTGTTTAATTCTATTGATTCAAGGGCCAAGGACAGCAGGGTTTATTGTTGTTTTGAAGGAATCCAAGTCAATAGTTTTATTTTTTGATTCAATGATAAGAACAGCTGTATCGTCGGATTTAACTTTCACTGTTTCACAATAATATTTCTGCTCTTGTGGCAACTTCTTACTTACATTAGTTGATTTACGTCGATTTAAATTTGCAGAATTCCTTTGTATTTCCGCGACATCACGAAAATGGGGATCCATATATTTTAACCGTAATTTCAATAAACTGTTTAAAATATCCAGTTCATTATTTAGTTTGTATAATAGATCTAACTCACGTCTATACTGTTTAGCACTTTGTTTTAATTGAGTGTCACTTTCACACCCTTGTAGCTGCATTTGATCATCAGTTTCTTGATAGAAACACAATTTACACTTCCAGTTTGATTTCTTTCCAGTTGATATCATAAAGATCTTGTTTGCCATTTCAAAACACTTGAAATGCAGAATAAACCCAGAGTTGACACATTTCAATTATGATCAAAAACCATTTCCGTAATATTCACCCTTTGAACGATTTTTTGACTAACACTATACCCAGACTCATAATCGGGCGGCGCCATTTTAATATATATCAAAAATTTAAATAATTTAAATCAGAATAAAATATGATATTAATATTAAATCATTTCAATCATATTGAATAAAGGACATTAAAATCGTTCACCTAAGAAGTGGTATATTACTTCAAATATTAGTAGCAAAACGTATCAAAAGACAACGAATTCACACTATCCTTAAACTTAAACACGTGTTGGGGCATGCTTGTCAACTGAAGGTTGGTATCTATAAAATAAGTGGTGATGTAGATGACGTATAATTTGCGACGCCATCTGTAACCTAATAATGAAAATATTTGCTGTCTTATACCAACCGCTGTCCAGTACTACCCTACTCTTCCCTAGCGAAATCGAAACTTTTATTGAAATTCTTTTGTTTTTGCAGGATCCGAAAGCAGACGCCGCTGGTCGCGACTTAGAGGCAGATGGGTATGCAAAACAACTAGAAGATATCATAAGCAAGGAAGGGCAAAAAGTCAGAGATGCCGTAGAGGAACAGGAAGCATATTCAAAGGACTTCGCTAAAGTATTACACGATAAGGCTGAAAAAGGTGTAGAGAAAATTCTTAAATACGCAAGTTGGTTTGATCGAGATGAACTAAGAAAGAACTTTAGGAGTGACATGAGCAAGTGCATGGTAACACATGGGTATGACTTAAGCAAGGTCATTGAAAAAACATCAACGGAGTGCAAAAATAATATGCATGAAGGCAAGAACGTTCTAGAAGAGTTTAAGAATTGCCCAGAGGGCATAAAGGGGTTCCCATGCAAATCTGCATTGGAGCCGAAATTAAAAAAGAATGTAAATGAAATACCCCCGAAAACTGATAGTTTGGTGAAAGCTCTTAAAGAAGATGCATATGCACTTAACCTGTCAACAAGGAAATGTGTCGAAACAGCAATGGTTAAAGCTGCTGTAAGTCACAGCCTTATATTACATATTTTTCAGTTCTCCATAACAATGTTTTCGGATTCCATTTCGTTAATCCATTTCTAAGACATTTTTTATTGCCAAGTCATTGGTAAATAGACGTTTAGCTAACCCAAAGTCTCTTAGCGATCAATTATTTTACAAATCTTTGCTATCTTATAATTCATTTAAATGAGCACGAACTATATATATATATATATATATATATATATATATATATATATATATATATATATATATATATAGTGTCAATAAAAAACGCATACATTCAATAAAATTTAAAGTGAGCATTACTAAGGAGAATTCAAAAACAGGTCGTTTTTTATTTTGAAAAATTAACCTTTTGATATAAAAATCTCACCCATATCGTTATACCTCTTCAAGGGGTAGCTATCATTCCGGAGTTTATAATTTGATGGTGGGTAGAGTGATACATCTTTTTAAAGATTATCCGATTCTCTATTCAGCAACATCATATTTTTTGTAGGGATAAAATAAAGTGAGTAATGACATTTTTATTATCAGTAACACCTAACACAAGTGAAGCCCATAAAGAGTTAGATAGTTCAATATTATCTAACCAAATGTTCGAAATGCCCGCCCTCTTGTGCTTGACAATATCCCAAAAAGTCAACAAATTCTTGTTGGGCTCTAGTTATAATCTCTGGATAAATATTAGTACATTCAGTTCTAATTATTGTTTTTAATTCGTCGATAGTATCTGGTTTACTTTTCAATACAGCATTCCTCAAATGACCCTACAGAAAAAATATTAGGGAGCTAGGTCAGGTGATCCTGCTGGCTACTCGATTGCACCACGCCTGCCAATCCATCTGTTGAAAAATTGTTGATCTAGATACGTTTAACATTAGCGTCATAATGCGCAAGGGCCCCATCTTCTTGATAACACAAATTATGGTTTTTCATACCAGCATTGTGCCCATCAGGAAATAAGTTCAGTAATGTCGGAACTGCTATGAAAATGGTAGATATCGTGGTCAATTTATAGTTCCATCAAAAAGGAAGGACCAGCCCTAACAATTCCAGCCCAAACATTAACCTCTTTTGGATATTGTATCTGATACTGTGGCATCCATTTTGGATTTTCTCTTACCCAATATCTGCTGTTCTGACGGTCAATTTCTCCATACAGTGTAAAAGTAGATTCGTCCGAAAACAGAATATTCGGTACTTGCAAAGAATTATCATCACATTTATCTATTAATGTTGCACAAAACTGCATCGGGATCGTCATCGGATAAATATAAAGCTATTTTTCAAGTTTTAATACTTTATGTGCCGTCTCAAATGGAATTTTGTTGTCTTGGCCAATTTACCGAACACTACTGTAAAAATTCTCTTCCACCTCCACTAAGACGTTTAATTTTACTGTTTCACTTATAGACTGGTGACCTGTTTTTGGCAAGTCTTCCACGCTTGACGTTTCTCAAAATTTCTTATCTATTCGTTCATTGTTGATTGACTGATAGACATATAGGGATATTTATTATTAAACAGAATACACACACCTGCCACAGTTCGGATCCTTCACCATAAGTAATCATCGTTAGAACTTCAATTCGTTGAGCTACTGATAAACGCATTTTACCAACAATTTAATAGCTAATTTGTAAAAGCAAAGGATAAGAATTATACGTATTCACTATGCACGACAACCAAAACGGAAATTTACTACCATTATCTGTAGATTTTTCCCGCTAAAAAATATCAAATTTATGCTTCATTTATTTTTATGACTGTTATCATCAGTCGATTGCTACAGATACGACATAGCGAGGGGGAAATCACTAAAATAATTTGTACACTAAAATTCCCCTTTCAGAAACAATTCCCCGAAATTTCCCGAAATACCTCGAAACTTTCGAATTACCCTGGAAATTCCCTTAAGTTGTCTGCAATTCCTCAAAAATTCCCCGCAATTCCCCGCAATACCTCAAAAATTCCATTAAATTATCCAAAGCGCTCTTGAAATTCCCAGCAAACTCTATTTATTTTGTGAGGTCACAACTGTTATTATGTATTAAAACTCAAATAAATACATATAGATACATGTCTGTGAATGCTTACTTAAAATTATAATCGACTGAAGTACGCATTGTTGGTAAATACTATTATGTCAAATTTTTTAAGAAAGAAAAATTAATGTTCCACACTAAATTTTTATTCACACTAAATTAAAAAGAAAACAAACTCACATAACACAACACAAAATGTTCTTAGGCAAAAAATAAAACAAAACATATCGAAACTCATATAAAATAGATGGATTGGCTCTTTTAAATTGGCATTCTTGAACAAACCCTCGCAAAAACTTATAAAAAAATATGAAACACACCATAAAATCTATTTGGTATATCATTATGGAGATCAGTAGTCTGTCCAACTTTAAAAACAAAAACAATCTCTTAATATGTATTAAAGAAGTCATTTATCTCAATTACGCAAGGATTTGCGGTATAGTTTCCAGTATTTTCACTTTTAGGGTATCGCTTAAATTTTTTTCTCGGGTTTTGCCGAGAGTTTTGCTTCTTTTCAACAATTACTTTGGGATTTTTTTATTCTGAAGTTATAAACCTTTTTAGTCTGCCACTGCTAACTTTTCCGTCATTGTCACTAAGTAACCAATATTAATTTGATTTTTTTATTATAGCGGTTGAGAAGATTGTATATTTGAGTGGGGGATGCTGTGATCCGCGTCATTGTGAACTGGGTTGGATATGCTAGAGAGGAGGTCATTGATGTGGATGAGTAGGGGCTAAAGCTGAGCCTTGAGGCATTAATTTGATACAGTTTAGAGGACTGGCCATCCACGACAACATACATGCTCCAGTTGGAGAGGAAATTTGCTGTCCAGGTACAGAGTTTTAGCGGTAGGCCATAGGCCGGAAGTTTCTTAAGCAGCGCTGCGTGCCAGACCAGGTCGAAAGCTTTGGATATGTCTAGAGCGACAATCTGGGATTCACCGTGTACTTCCATATACTTGTTCCAAGAATGGGTGACAAAGGAAAGGAGGTCGGCAGTTGATCTGCGCTGACGGAAACCATATTGCCTGTAGTGGGTTAGACTGTATTTTTCAAGAAATTTTAGTATTTCGGTGTTTATATAATTTTACATCATTTTAGAGACTACTGAAAGGAGATTAATAGGCACTTTGAAACCTTTCTTGGGACGGGTTGTACTCGAGCAGTTTTCCAGTTACTAGGGAATATGCCTCTATTGTAAGATGTCTGAAACATATAAGTCAGGACGCGAGCAAGTTCTGGTGTGCATTTTTTGAGAACAATTCCTGGGACCCTGTCAAGGTCAGAGAGTTTCCTGGTATGAAGAGTAGAGAGCATGTTTCGTACTTTTTTAGTTTTGAAAAAGATATCCGTCATTTGACGTGTGAGATTGGGGACTGTTGGCGGTTGAACATTTGGAGGTGGGTTGAAAGTTGAATTGCCGGCGAACAACGAGGCAAAAAATTCAGCCTTGCCCAGGGCGGTAAAAACAATTTCATTCCCTGAAACAAGAGGTAGGAACGTGCTCTTGCAGACATTATTCCCAATAGATTTAGCAAGAGTCCAAAAGAGTTTGCTGCCGTTGGAGCTTGAAAGACTTTGTTTTTGATGTGGTTATAAAACGAGTTTTTTGCCTCAGAAAGAATGCGGACATAGCGGTTTCATGCGTCGTTAAATGCTTGACGGTTTTCTTGACTGGGATTGTGTAGACGCGTTTTGTGAGCTTTGACCTTTTCAAGTCTGGCCTTGTCACAGGATTTAGAGAACCAGGGCTTTTGAATGGCTGAAGAGGTTTTTTGTGTACGCGGAATAAATAACTCCATGCCAGCTTGGATGACTTCGATGACGTTTTGTGATATATTAAAGGGGTCAAGATGAAAGAAGCAGACAGACTCTGGTGGAAATGAGGAAAAGCAATCCCGCATTTCGTCGCAGTTCGCGGAGTTGTAGTGCCGAACGATACGTGGGTGTGATGACTGTGAAACCTCGGGTTACATTGCGCAGGAAGCAGTGACCATGCCGTGGTCTGAGCGACCAAGCGTGGCTGTGACTTATGTCTTATAGTATTTAGGTTTTGTAGTAAGAAGGAGATCCAAGGAATATAAGCTGTGTGTTGGGATGCGAAGAAAGTAAGTAGGTTGCTAAACCATATTGGCTAAAGAATTGCTGACTGCGAAGGCCTCCGCTGCTCTCCCTTGTGGATCGGTTTTTGAAGATTCTAGCCATTCCTTATTATGGACATTGAAGTCACCAAGAATAGTGACCTCGGAGAAAGGATATTCAGATATCAGATGGTCGGTTTTTTTCAGAAAGGTAGTCGAAGAGCTGGACAAAGGTGTTGTCAGAAGGTGACCGGTAAAAGCAACAGATGTATCAATTAACAGATTATGTCATTTAGGCGTTTAATAGTAATCCAATGGATAAATTAAGGCATTAATTTAGTGGAATATACACAGAACAAATAAATTTAAATTAAAAAGACAAAACTATGATTTGGAAAATAAATGAATGTTGCAATAGCCCAGTTTTGATGGACAGTGACATTCATTTTCGACACATTAGTGTCTTGTTTATTTTATTGTGTAATAATTAGTAACTGTTTCTAGTAAATATGTTTCCCAACGAAGAAAAGTTTGACAAGTTGGCATGTTTCATTTGATCCAACCGAAATTCTTCTGTTGCGGTGCGTATGTATTTGTAGAAATATCTGGAAAGAAGACAGCCAAATAGAAGGACATATAGCAAATCGGTGACAACCCTCAAAGCATATGGTATTGGTGTAGGTCCACCATTACGGCCAGAAAAATTATATGTAAAATCGGAAAATCTAAATTTTTCAAAATATCTCAAAAACCAAAAACATTTGTGAACATGTATAACCGTAGTTTTGTTGGGCTTTTGATAGCGCAACTTTTATCCGATTTAGCCATGTTTGTATCTGCTACCGTTTTTGAGATCCCCATAGTGGCCCTCCTTATCTTGGACACACTGTATATGCCTCTGTAGGTGTGTGTGTGTGTGTGTGCGTCCTTTAGTAAGTGGCTTATATAGGATCGTTTGCCAGAAAAATCTGACTAGTTTTCTCTAAAAATGTTTGTATCTCCAAAAATAACAAAGCTATGGCAACCAAATTTGGTAGGCAGCTTTGCGTAATAAAAGGGTTTATGGGCGAAATGTTAGTTATATCTTAAAAACAAAACAAAATTATAAACATTTAATTAAAAGTTTTGGTTGCCGCTGGAGATCAGACCAATATACAAGACAAAAATATTGTGTACCATAAACAAAATTGGTTAGATATTACAACCAAAAGTAAACGTTTTCTGGGCATATACCGGGCAATTCTTTGCTATTGCGAGAGATTTAAGATTCCTTGTAAAATACTTAAGGGGGTTTTTCATATAAAATTATTTCCAAAAACGTCGCCGTTCAGAGTTACACCCCTTCAAAAGTGTAGGGTAAAATAAAGTTTTTATTTAATTTCTCAGATTTGAAGAAATATAAAAGAATAAAATTTTCAATATAACTTAACCATATCAAAGCCTTTCTCAGAAGGTGTTGAAAATTGCAACCCTTAATGAGTTTTTCATTGAACTTTTTTGTGGAGGTTTAAAATGGCAATTTCAAAAATGCTCTTTTGGAGCCCGACTCAGTCCAAATCATTTTAGTCTGCTACATTTCTGTCGCGAAATGTACCGTTTTGGAGCAAAAAAATAAAATACGTCTCATTGAATGAACAAAGTAATAACAAATATCACTGTCAGGTTAGTTTTCACTGTCTTCTTTGCAACATTATTTTTTTAAAGATAATACCTTATCAAGAATTTTAGCTGATAATCTTTCCATGCATATACACTGTGTATCTGTAACGGTAATTGATACAGGTATTGTCGTGTACAACTTAACGATGTTTAAATGTATAACTGCACAAATCGTGACACTGACATTTGTAATTACTTTGTTCATTCCACGACAGTTATTTTATTATTGGCTCCAAAACAGTACATTTCACGAAAAACATGCAGGGGGCTAAAATGGTTTGGAGTGAGTCAGGCTGTAAAACGGCATTTTTAAAATTACCATTTTTAAGTTTCACAAAAATGTACAACGAAAAACGGATTAAGAGTTGCAATTTTCAACCCCTTCTGAAAGTGAGAGACGAATAAGAATTTTTAAGTAGGAAAGGCTTTGATAAGGTTAAGCTATATGGAAAATTTTATTCTTTAATGTTTCTTCAAATCTGAGAAATTAAATTAAAACCTCATTTTACAAAATTGGCGTTACAGATACACAGTGAAAATGGATGGAAAGATTATCAGCTAAAATTTTGGATAGGATATTATCTTAAAAAAATGTTGCAAAGGAGACAATGAAAACTAATTTGACACTGATATTTGTTATTACTTTGTTCATTCAATGAGACGTAATTAATTTTTTTGCTCCAAAACGGTACATTTCGCGAAAAAAATGTAGAAGACTAAAATGATTTCGACTGAGTCGGGCTCCAAAAGAGCCTTTTTAAAATTACCATTTTAAACCTCCACAAAGATGTACAATGAAAAACTCATTAAAGGTTGAAATTCTTAACCCCTTCTGAGAATGAGAGACGAATAAGAAATTGAAGTAGGAAAGGCTTTGATAAGGTTAAGTTATTTGGAAAATTTTATTCTTTTATGTTTCTTCAAATCTGAGGAATTAAAATAAAAACCTTATTTTACCCAACACTTTTGAAGGGGTGTAACTCTGAACGGAGACGTTTTTGGAAATAATTTTATATGAAAAACCCCCTTTACTTTTTGACAAGAAATCGCTCCCTGAAATTTTTCGCAATAGTAAAGAATCACCGTGTATAATTTGTAGTATATACTGCATGGATAATTTTACTTCCACACCGTCCCAAAGTGTGGAAGAATCGCATTGGCGACAAAAATTTCAACTTTTTTTTACTTAAACGCCGTAAAAAGCGTCACAACATATAGAAAACATCATTTGGGAACATAATTTTTGTTTGTTTGTCGGTCTCTGTGCCTGTCGGTCTGTTGGTCTCTTGGTCTGTCAGTCTGTCGGTCTGTCGGTCTGTCAGTCTGTCGGTCTGTCGTTCTGGCGGTCTGTCAGTCTGTCGGTCTGTCTATCAGTCGATCTATCTATCTGTCGGTCTGTCGGTCTATCGGTCTGTCGGTGGGTCGGTCTGTCGGTCTGCCTGTTTGTAGCCACGATAACTCAAGAACGAATTGAAATATCGTCTTCAAATTTGGTATACAGTTAGCACCCGACAAACTAACGGTTTGATTTGTTTTTGGGTACTATCGCTTTAGGAGATAAGACATAAGTTGGGAGTGATTTGGTGAAACTTGCAATTTTTTCGTCAAAACTCGAATAAGATAACGCTCTATGGTTTACTTATTAGAAAACTTTCAAGAACCTCGGTGGTTCAGTGGTAAGAACGTTTGCCTCGGAACGGAAGGGTGCTGTGTTCGATCCCAGGACACTCCTTTCACTTTTCCAGTACACACTGTACAATTAACATCAACCGAGGTTGTGGCATTGTATTTGAGCAAGTTGAATGTCTGCACGTTCCGCCCTTCGGAGAGGGCGCAAATCCGTCGGTTACGTATCCATGCGATGTTGGGCACGTTAAAGATACCTACCCTCCTTAGAGAAAGGCAGAGTTTTGGCAAGATTTCCAGGTTAGTGAGGTGAAACTGCTCCCTGGCGTCGGTGCTTCGCCATAGTTGCGGAAAAAAGGCCGACGTTAAAGAAATAAAAACCACAACAGAAAACTTTTAGTTTCATCAAACATCTGTTATTTTCTGCTGAAATTAAATTAAAGGTTGAATATATGAAGGTGGAATATTGTTGAAAAAAAATTCGAATTTTTGTTGTTGCTAAAACGGGGTAAAAAGGTTCAAAACACATAAAAAACATAGTTCAGATTGTTTTTGGGTAAAACGCTTTATGGGGTAGCGATGAATTGGGGGCGATTTGCTAAAAATTAATTTTCTTTTCGTCAAAACTCGAGTAATGTAACGTTTTAGGGTTTATTTATTAGAAAACTTTAAATTGTATCAAAAATCTGGTATTCTGTGCTGAAATTAAATTAGGGGTTGAATGTGTGGGGGTGGTACAAAGTTGACGCATTTATTTATTTTTGCTAAAACGACATAAAAAGTCCCAAAACACATAAAAAACTTGATTCTGGAAAATTCTGGTATTTTTTTTGTGTCTGTCGGTGTGTCGGTCGGTCGGTCTGTCGATCTGTCGGCATGTACGTCTGTCTGTTAATAGGCGCTATAACTTTCGAACCAATTGATATATCATCTTAAAATTTGGTATCAAGTTAGCGCTCAACAAAGGAACGCTTCGAATTGTTTTTGGGTAAGATTGTTTCAGGGGGTAGGGAGACATAAGGGGTGATTTGGTGGAAATTGACATTTTTTCAATAAAACTCGAGTAATATAAGGTTTCACAAGTTTATGGACACCGGAATACAAATATTGTCTTTGTGGTCAAATCATGGCTGCCAAATTCATTCCATGAGAGTGTCTTTCTGAAGCGAATATATTACCACAGTTATGATGCAATTTGCAGCTGTATTAGTATATCGTTATACTCTCAAGATAAAGATAGTTTGGGAGATGCTTTGAAATTTTTAAAACATATGGCTGGTATAAACTAACTTTATTTTTTAGGGTAACACATAAATAAAATGTCTATATATTTTTTAAACTTTTCAATTTCAGGAAGGCGCAGACATTCCTCATGACAGCATTCTCTGCAGGTTCTTGCAGATGCTATTTCCTGACCTCCCAATCTGCACACACTGACACGTCAAGGAGTTGGTTAATGTTAGAAATTGAGTACCATTATTTTTTAACTAATTATTGGTATATTGATAATCTGAATTATATTAAAAATAAATAAAGTTTTTTTCCTTTAGTGTATTCTATTTTTTATACCTGTTGTGCTATGACAGCAAATGTCCTTAAAAATTGGCTTTCATATAAAAAATTAAGGCGTTATGCTAACCAAACTCAATTATAAAGCCAAGATGCAGCAGGTGCGTTATAGTGGAGAACTTTTTAAGATTTGTAATAGTACAGCGTAAGTACAGAGAAATATGAAAAAACGGAGTTGTGCAAACCAGAGTTGGTACAAATATTTGTAAAGTAGGAGCATCCTAAAGAAGCTGCAATTTGAACAGAAGCCATAATGACAACAGACACTTCGCATTAAACTTAACCAACATCTATTTCCATTTTCTTCATACCTTAATGTTAAAATGAACATCAATAATCAATAAAGAAACCTAAAAAAAAATAAACCGATAAAATAGGCACTAAAGAGCGAAAATTAACTAGATTAATGGTTTAGTTCAAAAGACAAAAAATAATTAAAATGAAATATTATTATATGCGCTACTTACTTATCTGTTTGAAGTCAGTGCCAAGCGAATTAGGTAGTATGTAGATAGGCTAGGTCCACTCCTGCCACATCACAAGTTTCTCCGCGAACGCGACGGAATGCGTGAGCGTGGGTTGGTCGTTGATAATTAACAACAAATTTAGGTATTTCATTTGAAATATAATGTTATTAATTAAGCTGTTTATATCGCTAAAGTACTATTGCGTTTCAGGATTTACATCGACGTCAAACAGATAAGTAGATAGCGCATATAATAATATTTCATTTAAATTAAGTTTAGTGAATTTAAATTAAGAAAATTCACTAATAGAGAGGTATCGATGGTAAGACGTTTGGAAAATTTGTTCAAATACGCGCCAATAAGGGCACTTGGAACCCAAATGCAAGGTCAGTTAAAAAATTTGTTAATAGCTTGGATGAGTTCGTTAGGCAGTTTTGACAATAAAATACTTTAAGAAAAAAATGCCAAAAACTGATTGAAAACGCAATATCTTTTTTATTACTGGAAATATTGAACTAAAACTTCACAAGCGCGTACAAATTTTACAAGTGGTCCTACCTACCAAATTCTAACTCACTTGGTTCAGTAGAACTTGAGTTATAACGAAATAAAAATCAATAATCTACGATATAACCTGAAATTACCTCTAAATGGATGTCTATAATGTTAGACAAGGTCAGAGTGATAAATCAGGGTTCCGCTGCCATTGCAAACAAAATCTGCAAATTTAGTTATAAACAGACAGACTACGAAAATATGTCACAATAAACAATCGGCGGGGTTGTCATTTAGGACAACCCTAATCTGAATCTGTAGATATCAGAAAAATCTATATAATTAAGAATTTTAATGAAATAGGTTCAATTTGTTTAAAAGAAATTTAGAACTACGTTTTATTATGTATAAATATTAAGCTTCTTGTTTTCACGGCATTTAAACTCCGTCTCTCTCTCTCTAGTTTAATATAACAACACCACTATTTGTCATTTGTTAACAGAATATAAAACAACTACCCATATTCTAAGGTTAATACAAATAGTAGGTAAATATTAACCCAACTTTTGATTTTAATATAACTTTAGCAAATGCCTTCGGTTGTCCACTGTGACTGTAGTATATTATGATTGTAACATCCAATCAAACAAATAAGAAAGTAGTTATGTACATCAGATTCAGGTTCTTCATCAATGCATTTAGGTATTGTATTACTAAAATGAAACAAAATTATTTTAAGAAATATACTTACCAAAAACTAATATAAGTATAATACCTAGGTACTTATGGTTTTCTTTACTCTTAGCTTTTACTCTTTTTGGAACATTTGAAGTAAAGGAAACTACATAATAACATACAGCAGTTTAAATTACATCTATAATCAGATATAGTCTAAATTATTAAATTTTAAATTCCAAATTTTGTATTGCGTATATTTATTTCATTTTCGAAAGCTATGGATACAGTAAGAGTAAATAAGTGTTGAAAATAGTTTATGTGCAGCAAGTGCGTTATGGTAGCGAATTTTTGTAAAAATATTTCAGATAGTGAAAACTCAATTTCCCATTAAACTAGAATTTTCCATTTTGATAGATAGTAAAACCCATATAAAGGCAACGTGGGTACTAGATTTGAAAAATCACTACAAATTTCTTTTAAAAACCCTTTTTTGTTATTTTGTTTGTAGGAACTGGTTCGATTATACAGAAAAATATTCGCCACGTTCATAATTTGGCAGGTGCATTCCTTTTGGAAATGAAAATTTTCGCTAAATCTGCAGTTTACCATAAGAGGACCTTTAGAAAAAAATCATAAACATGTTTAGAACCCCTTCTGAATGCACATTACACAAGAAAAATTTCTTGCAAACGGCCCCTAAGAAAGTTACAGGAGCAGGAGTAAGTAGGGTGATGGGCGGAGAAGAGGACAAAAAGTCTGGATGCAGCAAGTGCGTTATGGAAGTGAATTTTCATAAAAATGTTTTTAACAGCAAATATGTCTCTTTTATGCAAGCAGGCATCAATTTGGTTACCGTTACAACCTATATAGTAGGAAAAATGAAACATATTATATCAAAATCTTGTTTGAAAATGTACAAAAATTTTCCGGAAATAAACTTAAAGTGTTTCCCAGAAAACTGGTTTCTTAGCCAACAAACTTTAGGTTGGTAGCTAATTGAGTTATTCATATTTAAAGGGTTTAATGGAAATTCGTTACCAAACGCACTTACTGCGTCTCGATTTTTTTACAAACATGCAGTATATTTCGATGAAAAATGCAAAAATGTAATACGGAATGTTCAAAAAAAAACTTGTAGGTATCACCAGCGACTCATGGGTCATCCTGTGATGGTCACAATAATTTTATAAGATACAGCTCGAGACACCCTATAGGTAATGTATACAATTGTTTATCGTATCTTGCATAATAACAATCATATTAAGCTTTACCGTAGAAATGCGTCACCCTGTATATATGTAAACAGAAACTAAACCAAAATATGAATTCTAGGGGGCCTAGTTTGCGCTCAATTGAAGATCTTTATAGGTTTCAAAAGCCACGGTCTCCTCGTTAATGAATTTATTCTACGAAAATTAGCTAAAAATTATAGACTGTTAAACCATAAACTTAACTAAAACTACTGCCAAAGCATCAGAGAACGGGTCTATTTAAAATGAATTTTCTGGAAATATTTTAGAAAAATGAATGGCAATCATGGTTGAAGCTGAAACTTAAGGGTTTGCAGAACACTCTTTACACAATCCGTATTTATTTCAGGTTAATTGTTGTTAATTTTGACGTTTTAAATCGCGACTTTTTACGTTTTGAGGAAAACCACTTTTTTTTTCTTTAAATGCCTCTAAGTAACTTTTTTTTCTTTAAATATACAGATCAAAACTTTGGTAAATTGTTCACCCTTTATATATATATATATATATATATATATATATATATATATATATATATATATATATATATATATATATATATATATATATATAATTGAAACTGACCCTGGATATGAGTTCTAAGGGGCCTAGTTCGCGCCCATTTAAAGACATTTTTTTCTAAATTTCAACGTCGAGATCTCCTCGTTAGTTTTTTTTTTCAAAGAAAACTCACTAAAACAAGCACTTGTGAAGCCACGGGAAAAGTCTACGACTGTATTCAATACTGAACGGTTTCACTAAGTTAGAGCAAGAAGAAACAACCAGATATGCTATTCAAATTGAATTAGTCTTAAAACTTTCATCCTCCTCGTTTTCAAATTATTTTTTATACAAAAACTCGCTAAACAATCTGATTAGGTAACGGTAAAGTGAAATGAGATTAAAAAAATTGAAAAAAGTAAAGTCACTAACTAGGATTGCAACTCGTCGTGTACGAGTCAATTAAATTTGATTATCAGATGTACAGGGACTAAGCCCACTGAGCTACGCTCGACATGTATCCACTAGCAGGTATATCCCATAATACCTGTTAATTGTTCAACGTTTTACAATTTATGTATTTCGATTTACAATGGATTTGTTGCCCATATTTTGCCGAAATCAAGGAAAATAAGGACATAGACACATATCTAAGAGCTGGTTAGTCATTTCTTGTAGTATTTCTCACTCCCATTCGTACTCAATCAACTTTCACGTTTTAACTTTCTTGAATGTGGCTTAATCAATTGAAAATTAATTTACCTCTAACCGTTTTATCTTTTAATATAGAGATCTGAATTTTGTTACATAGAATACTCTTTATGACAGAAACTAGCGTGCCAAATTTGCTTGCCCTTACTTTGTTATTTCCTGTGATATTTTTTTTTTTCTAAAGAAAACACAATTTTTTTCAGGAAACCCTAGGTCGATTTTCCTAACGAACTCATCCAAGCCACTTGCGAAAGGAAGGTATGTGTCAAATTTGATCAAAATCGGACCATTAGTTTTTGAGTTATAAGTGGGAATTTTCATTGAACGCTTTGAATTTAAATAACTTAATTTTCTATAAACCTAGAGAGTTGAATTTGGTATGTAGTAAGGTCTTTCATAAGGCAACCTATTTACCAACTTTAATCAAAGCAGTTTTGTAATTTTCGGAGATAAAGTTTTTTTTTCCAAAGAAAACTCAAAATATTCCCGGGAAATCTTGTCCGATTTTCCTGGCTAACGAAGTCATCCAAGATATTAATAAAAAAAAAAGATTCTTGCCGACTTTCATCAAAATCGGTTAGAAACTTTTTGAGTTATCATACGGATACATATATATATATATATATATATATATATATATATATATATATATATATATATATATATATATATATATATATATATATATATATATATATATATATATAAAGATCTAAAAATTTAAACTGACCCCGGTTATGGGTTCTAGGGTTTTGCAAAGTCTCATCATCGATACCTCTCTATTAGTTTTTTTTAAATACAAATTCACTAAAAGGTAAAGGCATGGCACAATTGTAACTGAGAATATATATGACTTTTCAAAGGTTGAGTAATTTAAATATTTTTGATATTTTTAATAATTTAAGTACATCACTTTTGATGGTGGTATTTATTAATGAACTTACCCTGACTATGAGTGATTGTTGTTCATCATTGAGTCCTTTAGGTCTATACTGCGGCGGTAGCTGGAGTAATTAGGAACCAGAAGCAGTGTATGCATTGTTTGTTGATGTTAGCATTGTTGTTGATGAGCTTCGACTGGTCTAGTGTAAGGTGGTTGTGTTTTTTGTTATTTTAGATTTATTGTTGGGAATTTTAAGCAGGTAGTGTCCAGTAATAAGCTGTATTGTTTTAGGATAGCGGTCAAGAAATTATCTACGGACGAACTTTTATATTAACTTTTAATCAGAGGTTATGCATATTTGCAGGCTGTGACTGTTAGGTCTATCGGTAAGAAACTTAGTTGCCTTACTAAGAGTGGACTCCTCGGACCTTTGGAGGTTGCGAACGGTGACTTAGTAGTTAATGTCGACACCGAGTTGGGAGCTTCTTTGGTCGAGTCTTACTTGGTGAATTATCGAGGCTTGAATAAGTCTCCTGGGGAATTTGTGAAGGCTAAGCTGATGCACTTGTATGGGAGGCTTATTGTTTGGGAGATTCTGAGGATGATAAGGTTTGCGTGAGGGCGAAGGTCAATATTTTCTCTAGGTTGGGTCGAATTGAGGAGATAATTGATGAAGCTGATGCAAAGGCGGAGTCATAGTTGGAGAGAATAGCTACTCAGGTGGAATAGATACAGGTTTCTGACACACTACTAGCCGTGTAGGCTTGCAAAAATATAGTCAACGTTCATAAACAACAGTAGGAACCTAGAAAAAGAGGTCTCCAGTTTAATAGAACTAATGGAATGAGTTAAGTGCATCGGCTTTTTTGGAGCAGACTAAAGTTAATCGTCGTTCTAGTAACTTGACTAATTCTGATACTTTGGGTTGTCTTTCTAACTTGTATGGTAATGCTGCAGTCTAGTATGAAGCGGTTCGTGAAGATATTGATTCGTGGTCTGATTTTCAGAGGCTACTACAGAAAGAATTCCAACCGTACTTTTATAAGCGTGAGCTGTGGAAAGAAATAAGAAAGAGACATCAAGGTGAAAAGGAACGAGTTAGGAGTTATTTCGCTTTTATGGCAAGTCTGTTCAGATGGCTACCTGATCCTCCCTCACAGGCAGATGTGTTAGAAGTTCTGCAAAACAATATCCATCCGTACTTTATCCATAACTTATGTTTGGCTTCTTATAGTACAGTGAAGGATTTACAGGAGCTGTGTAAGATGTTGGAAAGGAACAGAGAAACAGCACAACGTAGTCATCATAGACCTCGTCCCAACCGTGCTCTGTTAGAGCCTGACTAAGCTTATCGACCTGTACCGTCAGAATTTTTTGAGGCCATGTCGGGTGTAGAAAGTTCTCTTGCCTGGTAGGTTTGTCTTGGCCTGTTTGGTTGGATTTCGTTAAATACAGGCAATTCTACTATCTTTTTACTAGCGTCTACAACGATACGCGTCATCGTGTCAAAGTGGACATATTTGGAGGTAAGTTGGTTGTTTGGTTGGACTCAGGGTCTTCCAGCTCTATTGTTGGAGGTCAAGGTTAGACAACCTTGGAACGTTTGAAGTTCGTCTCCTTGAAGAAAGGGAATTATGTTGAGGTAACAGTGGCTAATTGTTCAACTACTAAACCTATGTAACTGTCATTAAAATTAAATAAACGAAATTGTTGCTTATTATCTGTAAGTGATCTTAAAATTATTTTAGACCTGTTATTGTGGCTGGAATGCCCATGTGCCGTTTTTATTGGGAAAGGATTTTCATCAATATTATTGTAAAAATTTGCATACTCTCTGGGATTTGAAAGACTTTTTGACGGGCCAGAATAAATCAGGACCTTACCGTCTAATTCGAGATTTTGGATGAAGGGTAATTGACAGGGTCCATTAACATTATTTATTTCAATTATGCGCCTGTATTCGACGGCCCTGGTATTATGAAATTTTCATATTCGTTGTCGTATATTTCAGCAGGTCATCGCTGATTTTCTGTGTAAAGTAATTCTTCCGTCATGGCATTTTGTCGAAAATTTTGGGGTTGAAAATATTTTCTCCTGCGCTCTAAGGACTGCTGCCTACTGAAATTTGTAGGACTTTTATTTGCACTTGCAGTAGCTATGGTCTCTGGATAATTTCTTTGATTGCTATATGGATTATACGATATCTCCTTATTTGATTTGAAAAGTTATTTTGTTGAAAATTTGGACGGGGTGTTTGGAAATTTTGTGTTGGTTGGAAATTATTTTGATTGTTTCGATAAAAATTCCTATAATTAGGTTGGAAAGATCTTTGAAACTGAGTTAGGAAAATTGTTCCTTTGAAAAAATGGTTTCTGTTGTCCATCTGTTTTTTATTATCATTGAAATTGGGTTTTTGTATGTTTTTGTTCTGTAATCGCAATTCACAACAACACATTGGAGTCACATCTATCTCTGGTTGGTTGGTTGGTTGGTTGGTTGGTTGGTTGGTTGGTTGGTTGGTTGGTTGGTTGGTTGGTTGGTTGGTTGGTTGGTTGGTTGGTTGGTTGGTTGGTTGGTTGGTTGGTTGGTTGGTTGGTTGGTTGGTTGGTTGGTTGGTTGGTTGGTTGGTTGGTTGGTTGGTTGGTTGGTTGGTTGGTTGGTTGGTTGGTTGGTTGGTTGGTTGGTTGGTTGGTTGGTTGGTTGGTTGGTTGGTTGGTTGGTTGGTTGGTTGGTTGGTTGGTTGGTTGGTTGGTTGGTTGGTTGGTTGGTTGGTTGGTTGGTTGGTTGGTTGGTTGGTTGGTTGGTTGGTTGGTTGGTTGGTTGGTTGGTTGGTTGGTTGGTTGGTTGGTTGGTTGGTTGGTTGGTTGGTTGGTTGGTTGGTTGGTTGGTTGGTTGGTTGGTTGGTTGGTTGGTTGGTTGGTTGGTTGGTTGGTTGGTTGGTTGGTTGGTTGGTTGGTTGGTTGGTTGGTTGGTTGGTTGGTTGGTTGGTTGGTTGGTTGGTTGGTTGGTTGGTTGGTTGGTTGGTTGGTTGGTTGGTTGGTTGGTTGGTTGGTTGGTTGGTTGGTTGGTTGGTTGGTTGGTTGGTTGGTTGGTTGGTTGGTTGGTTGGTTGGTTGGTTGGTTGGTTGGTTGGTTGGTTGGTTGGTTGGTTGGTTGGTTGGTTGGTTGGTTGGTTGGTTGGTTGGTTGGTTGGTTGGTTGGTTGGTTGGTTGGTTGGTTGGTTGGTTGGTTGGTTGGTTGGTTGGTTGGTTGGTTGGTTGGTTGGTTGGTTGGTTGGTTGGTTGGTTGGTTGGTTGGTTGGTTGGTTGGTTGGTTGGTTGGTTGGTTGGTTGGTTGGTTGGTTGGTTGGTTGGTTGGTTGGTTGGTTGGTTGGTTGGTTGGTTGGTTGGTTGGTTGGTTGGTTGGTTGGTTGGTTGGTTGGTTGGTTGGTTGGTTGGTTGGTTGGTTGGTTGGTTGGTTGGTTGGTTGGTTGGTTGGTTGGTTGGTTGGTTGGTTGGTTGGTTGGTTGGTTGGTTGGTTGGTTGGTTGGTTGGTTGGTTGGTTGGTTGGTTGGTTGGTTGGTTGGTTGGTTGGTTGGTTGGTTGGTTGGTTGGTTGGTTGGTTGGTTGGTTGGTTGGTTGGTTGGTTGGTTGGTTGGTTGGTTGGTTGGTTGGTTGGTTGGTTGGTTGGTTGGTTGGTTGGTTGGTTGGTTGGTTGGTTGGTTGGTTGGTTGGTTGGTTGGTTGGTTGGTTGGTTGGTTGGTTGGTTGGTTGGTTGGTTGGTTGGTTGGTTGGTTGGTTGGTTGGTTGGTTGGTTGGTTGGTTGGTTGGTTGGTTGGTTGGTTGGTTGGTTGGTTGGTTGGTTGGTTGGTTGGTTGGTTGGTTGGTTGGTTGGTTGGTTGGTTGGTTGGTTGGTTGGTTGGTTGGTTGGTTGGTTGGTTGGTTGGTTGGTTGGTTGGTTGGTTGGTTGGTTGGTTGGTTGGTTGGTTGGTTGGTTGGTTGGTTGGAATGTTCTAGGAGGCTAGCTACCATAGCCGTATTACTTTATAGGTCTGTTATTCGCTATAATTGGTATACCGTGCTGACGAACTGTAATTAGAGCGAAACCGATTTGGGGTTCTAATTATAGTGAAACTATATCTAGCCTTAACAATAAAAAGATAATGGCTTTTGTTTAACAAATTAACGTATTGTTTCCTGTAAATATAATGTCCGAAATGCAATCCACCACTTCTTGACAATAAGCAAATCTGTTGACACATTCCTCTTGTACCCTGCAAATGAAGCTAGGGCTAATTCGACTGATTTCATACTCAATTATATTTTTCAAATTTTCCAGGTTGTTTGGTTTGATAACAAATCTTTTTTGGTTAAAATACTGGAATAAAAAATATAGCGGCGTATGATCTGGGAACCTGGGGGCAACTCCAGTTTTCCTCGCCTACCGATAACTTGCCAGGAAAGCAGTCATTTCGAAATTCACGAACATGACGTGCAAAGTGTGGAGATGCACCGTATTGTTGAATCCAAATATCACAATTTGGTAAATCATGACCATCCCCATTTGGAAAACTTACAGCAAGAGCAGGAATAAGCTCATTCCTTAAAAAAGATGGTATCGCTGCCCAGTGAGAATTTTGTTGAAGAAGGAAAGACCCATGATTCTATCGTGGGCTATTCTGCCCACACTTTAACTTCGCAAGGGTGTTAGGTATGAGATTCTGTCATGCAGTGAAGATTATCTCTACACCAATACCTGTAATTGTTTTTTATTCACTGTTCTATTTAGCCAGAATAGTGCTTCGCCCCAAAAAAGAAATTGCTCAATAAATAGTGCTTCGCCCCAAAAAAGAAATTGCTCAATAAAGTTTGGATTACGGTTACATATATCTTGCATTATTTCACAAAAATGCATTCGTCAGTCAGGGTCATTTTCATTAAATTCGTGCAACAGCTCTGATTTATAAGGATGGTAATTTTCTAAGTTTATTGCACGTAATAATGGTCGCTGAGATATTTCATAGGCTTATGCAAATGATCGATATGCAACATGAGGATTGTCACTTACACGTGATAAAGTATCAAGTTTTACGTCTTCGTCAAACTTCTTGAGACGCCCTGCACTTTGCATGTGTTTAACATCTCCAGTTTCTCTAAATTTATTATCCACTTCACTCACAGTGGACTGGCTGATACGTTTAACTGGATATTTCGTCTTAAACAATGTGCACACTTCTTGCTATGTTCTGGTTTTACCGCCGCATGCAACAAAAATTTAATATTCTATACGCCGGGTTTCACTTAAATGTGCCATTAGCTGTCAAAAGAGATTTATGTTATTAAGAAAAACGTTCATTCGACAATGACGTACACCTAATTTTCTGTATTATTAACCAGTACCTACTTTTGGATACAATTTCGAACATTTAATTTACAGGAAATAATCTTATCTTATCTCTTATCTTTTGACTGTTGTTTTGAATAAAGTTCATGTTTTTAACTCTTTAAAAATGAAATATTTATCTGAAAATTTAACAATGTGAGGTATTAACACTTAGATGGTAACTTGGAGACATTATATATATATATATATATATATATATATATATATATATATATATATATATATATATATATATATATATATATATATATATATTACCATATAGCAACACAATATTGGGCCTTTATTGGTTTAATATTTGTTTATTAGCTCAATATTTTCAACTCCAAGCTAATATTGCGATCATATATTTTTTCGCTATATAATAAATATTCAAATCACTATATCACTAACATTGAAGAAATATTGGTTTTCATTCAATGAGGTGGCAGAAGGTCATTGCAGAGGAACAATATGAAGCCAATATTGCATTTATATCTTTTTTGGGTATATATTAAATATTGAAATATTTTATTTGTCTAATATTGAAGAAATATTAGTTTTCGCTCAAGGAGGGGGTAGCACTTCATGACACAGCAACAATATAACGCCAATATTGAATGAATATTTTTGTTCAACATATGTTAAATATTAAATTCATTATATATATGTGTATATATATATATATATATATATATATATATATATATATATATATATATATATATATATATATATATATATATATATATATATATATATATAAGTACACTTGGAGAGCCCAAATCACCACAACACATTTTAAAAAAGACCTGACGATCGTTTCACTAACCAAGTTAGCGTCATCAGAGGATGAAACATTCTAAATACTTAAAAAACTAACATCAACTTATATACCGGATCTCAGGTAAAGAGATCGAACCGAGATGAGACACTAGTCGTAGGCAAGTTCCACAGTGTATTGTATTTTTATCGCCTGACCAGGTCTTTGCGCTATCCTTATTGCTTTATCTAAAAGTGTCCATCTGTAATAGTCTTGAGAAAGTTCAACCACCGCTAAATTAACAACGGTCCCTTTGGCGGCAATAACTGTATACTTGTTATCGGTAAAAACGTGCCGAAAACGTGGGAATTTTATTTAGCAAAGTAATCTATCAAGTGACTCGTAATTGGCGCTGGTGCACTGTTCATACATTCTTTGTTGCAACTATATTTCGCAATATATACGCTCTCAAACCCATTCAGCTGACCTGGTTTTCTAACATTTTTTATTAATTTCAGATTTTCTTTATCAACGTGATGATTACTATCCCAAATATGTCGGGCGACGGCAGACTTATCTACAGTACCATAACGTAATTGGGATATGTGTTCTTTGAATCTGATTCCAATCGATCTTTTTGTTTGTCCGACGTATTTAAGATTACAATCTTTACAACTTATTTCATAAATTCCCGACATTTTTTCCGCGCTATCCTTATCTTTTGGATTACCTAGCAAGTTTTTTAAAGTATTTGTTGTTGAAAATGCTACCTGTAAGTCGACTTTTTTAAAAATGTTGTCTAGACCCCTCGTGATTCTAGGTTCAAATGGTAAGCAAACAAAGTTTTTTTCCGATTTTTCTCTTCTGAACGTCGTTGATTCCGTCACCATTTTCTTTGTTTTCTGTTTGTTGATTAATTTTTCCACTAAGCCAGCAGTGTATCCGTTATATTCGGCCACGTTCCTAATATAATTTAAATCTTTGGTATATCTACTTTTGTTTAAAGGAAAATTAATTAACCGATTTACTAAAAAATTCAGACTGGCCATTTTTTGTGCGTACGTATGATGTGAGTCGCTCGGGATGTAGCTTAAGGTAGTGGTTTCTTTTCTATAGACATCGAATTCTAAAGTGTCTTTATTCTTGATAACTAGTACATATAGAAACGGTAGTCTATTATTAGTTTCTAATTCGTGGGTAAGTTTTATAGAATCAAATTTATTGTTTAATTTGGCAATAAAATCTTCTATTCTGCAAATATTTGTGTCAAACACCGCGAAAATATCATCCACGTAACGACACCACACTCTAGGGAAATAACCACTTTCACTTTCAAGATCCGTTTCAAATCTGCTCATGAAAAGGTCTGCAATAAATGGCGATAGCGGATTTCCCATTGCCGTGCCTTGTGTTTGTTGAAAAAATTCATTGTTGAATTTCTAGATGTACTAGTTATCAAGAATAAAGACACTTTAGTATTCGATGTCTATAGAAAAGAAACCACTACCTTAAGCTACATCCCGAGCGACTCACATCATACGTACGCACAAAAAATGGCCAGTCTGAATTTTTTAGTAAATCGGTTAATTAATTTTCCTTTAAACAAAAGTAGATATACCAAAGAATTAAATTATATTAGGAACGTGGCCGAATATAACGGATACACTGCTGGCTTAGTGGAATTCAACAAACAGAAACAGAAAACAAAGAAAATGGTGACGGAATCAACGACGTTCAGAAGAGAAAAATCGGAAAAAAACTTTGTTTGCTTACCATTTGAACCTAGAATCACGAGGGGTCTAGACAACATTTTTAAAAAAGTCGACTTACAGGTAGCATTTTCAACAACAAATACTTTAAAAAACTTGCTAGGTAATCCAAAAGATAAGGATAGCGCGGAAAAAATGTCGGGAATTTATGAAATAAGTTGTAAAGATTGTAATCTTAAATACGTCGGACAAACAAAAAGATCGATTGGAATCAGATTCAAAGAACACATATCCCAATTACGTTACGGTACTGTAGATAAGTCTGCCGTCGCCCGACATATTTGGGATAGTAATCATCACGTTGATAAAGAAAATCTGAAATTAATAAAAAATGTTAGAAAACCAGGTCAGCTGAATGGGTTTGAGAGCGTATATATTGCGAAATATAGTTGCAACAAAGAATGTATGAACAGTGCACCAGCGCCAATTACGAGTCACTTGATAGATTACTTTGCTAAATAAAATTCCCACGTTTTCGGCACGTTTTTACCGATAACAAGTATACAGTTATTGCCGCCAAAGGAACCGTTGTTAATTTAGCGGTGGTTGAACTTTCTCAAGACTATTACAGATGGACACTTTTAGATAAAGCAATAAGGATAGCGCAAAGACCTGGTCAGGCGATAAAAATACAATACACTGTGGAACTTGCCTACGACTAGTGTCTCATCTCGGTTCGATCTCTTTACCTGAGATCAGGTATATAAGTTGATGTTAGTTTTTTAAGTATTTAGAATGTTTCATCCTCTGATGACGCTAACTTGGTTAGTGAAACGATCGTCAGGTCTTTTTTAAAATGTGTTGTGGTGATTTGGGCTCTCTAAGTGTACTTATCAGTGCTCATCACAGGTTCCAATCTTCACTTAGTGAATATATATATATATATATATATATATATATATATATATATATATATATATATATATATATATATATATATATATATACGGAAATAACCAACCTGAGTACGAACATATAGATGTAATACAGGGTTCTCACACTGTTAGTATATCGTCTTGTAGGGCGGTAAGGTATCTCGGAGTTGTAGTTGATTGCCATCTGAGGTGGGACCATCACATGGAGTATCTTGTAAAAAAATTGAGGAGTATCTTGTTTAGCGTGAGGACTTTGAAAAAGGTATTTACATGTGATTATTTACGGATTATCTACTGCGCTCTTGTGGAGTCTCAGGTACGGAATTGCGGTGTGGGGAGGAGTCGCGGATGCTCACCTTCGGCGTCTGGAAGTCGTACAGAGGTATATACTGAAGGTGATGTATGAAAAACCACGGCTGTATTCGTCAGACCAGTTATATCGGGACGTTAAACATTTTGACGTGAAACAGTTGTATTTGGGCTCTATTCTGACATGGCAGTTCAAAAATAGAAATGTCTTAAACACAGTGGATCATCCTTATAGTACAAGGTTAAAGGAAACCTCGGGAAGTATACCGAGAAGCAAGAAATCTATAGGGCAGAGATCGCTGACTTACCTTGCTCCAAGATTGTACTTCAGAATTCCACCTGAGATTAGAGAATTACACTCCGTCAAGCTCTTCAAGGCAAGAATCAGGCGGTGGATAGCATCACTACCTAGAGGCGAAGTCCATGGATTGATTAATTTAAGTATTTTGATTTTGGTTTAGAATCGGTTGTTGCTTATGTGGAGGATCGGTTAACGGGCTCGATAGTTCAGAGGTGTTCTTGATTGCAATGAGTGTAGATGGGTGAATGCAGGTAATGTATGTGCGCATCTGTGCTTAAATATGTGTGTGTATACATGTGATGGTGGGTGTGGGTTTGTGACTGTGTACATGTGTGTGTGTTTGAGACTGTATGTGTGTGTATTTTCGCGTGAGTATGATTGTGCAACTGTGCTTGTCTGTGCGCTTTCAGGTGCATTTATGTCTGCAAAGAGATGTTCATTGTGCACGCCGCCTTTGGCGTACTGATATGTGTGGGACATGTACGGCAGTTATGTACCCAATTATCGCTGACTAATTGTTATTTAATACTTATCAATATCCTTGTTCTATTTTGCAATGTCAGTGATAATATTTAGTATATAAGGAGATTTTGTCAATAAGCACGCACTTCTGTTACTGTACGAGTGCTGTGTGTATCAGCCAGTTCCGGTAGCTTAAGTCAGGGTTGTAACTAAAGGGTAGAATAAAGAATAATAGTTGTTTTTAAAAATTCAATTTCTACCCTGTCAACCCTTACTGGCGCATCGTCGTTCGGGATGTTTTAACTGGCAGAACTGTAGTAAATCCATAGGTAGCAGCCCCCAGCAAACCCCGGTGAACGAACCTACGACTGCAACAACAACAAATTCAAAGAACAAGTCCGCAGCCAATATAGCAGACGTTTCTTTGAAGCCAGAAAAGTAAGTCCACAATTTTCCTATATACAAATTTTCTTTTATATCGATTTTCCAATTATTACATGCATTGGTTTATGTAATCTACATATTTTTGCATTACAAATTGTGTTTACAATTATTATATGCATTGGTTTATGTGATTTTCATATGTTTGCATTATAAATTGATCTAATTATTATATGTATTGGTGTATGTTATTTACCTATGTTTGCATTACAAATTGTGTTTCCAATTATTATATGCATTGGTTTAGGTTATTTACATATTTTTGCATTATAAATTAATGATATAACGGGAATAAGCTATATTGTTGGACGTTTATTTATTTATTTTTATTTATTATATGTCAAACGACAAACAAGTTGAGATAATATCTGAGATTTGCGAGGAATCAATATTTTCATTGCCTTCACTGAATCTAAGTGATATTCATAGTGAAAGCAGCATTGACGATAGCAGTCTATTAAAAGATATTTTTAGCTCTTCAATTTTATTTAATAGTGTTGAACCTTCGGCGATGATTAATTCAAGCGGGTCAGCCTCCGGGTCAAGTTCAGACTCAGTACTATCAAAAATTAAAATTTATGGAGATGTCATTCCAAAATTTAATGGCAACTCAGACACGTTACCAGTATTTATTAACAGAGTAGACAAATTTTACGATAAATACAGAGACACACAAGACGATACATTAAACGATTATACATATTGTGTAATTTTAAGTAAACTATCAAACACCGCCGAATCATTTATCAGTACACGTCCTGATATCCAGGATTGGCCTACGTTAAGATGGGCATTACAAACAAAGTTTGGTGATCACACTGATAGGTTAACTTTATCGCATACCTTTAATTTTTTAACATTAAATCAAAAAGAAACATTAACGGATTTTATAGAAAGAATTAAAAGCGTGCAAACACGTCTAAATTTAAAGATCCAGGCAGACGATACTCTGTCTGTCGCACAAAAAATTGCACATATTGAAATTAACGAACAAACCGCCCTAGAAGTATTGTACAACAATTGTCCAGCCATGCTACAAACTATCCTAGAGGTTAAACAATTTAGAACGTTATCTCAGGCAACGCCTACGATAATTAAATATGTTTCTAAACACATAAATAAAAATAATTTTTCTAACACACAAAATGTGTTACCGAAAAATAATATTAAAATGCCTACAGCATTCAGACCACCTTATTATGGTCAACAAACACCTATAAGAAACAATAATACTTTTGCATTTAATCAGCAATCTAGAAGTAATTATTACACAAATAATAGGCAATTTACGCAGCCAAACAGGCCTCAGCAGCCACAATACCATCCTCTAAATATGCCCCAAAGACCACCAGTTACGCCGCAACAAAATCAACCAGCAACAAGCTTTAGCGCGATTAACCGGAATTTTAACAAAGGTACTATAAACACGAGAAATAAAAATTTCCAACAGTCTCAATTTCAGAGATGGCGAAATCCTCAAGTAAATTTGACAGAATTAGAAAATGAGCAGCATTTTCTAATGCAACCCGATAACTCGGAATACACGTACGAAAATGATCAACAATTTTCAGATTTTTATGACTACGAACAAGAAAATATGGACAGCAATATATCACAAGTTTTGAATGAAGAAAATTCTGATGAAAATTTTCTTTTACCAGCCTCGGAACAAAATTAGTAGAAACAAATCATAATTTAATCACATCTAGTTTACCATATCTAGAAATTAGTGGTTTAAAAATCCTCATAGATTCAGGCGCTACTAATTCATTAATAAATCCCAACATAGCGTATAAATATTTCAGGAACGAAATTATAAATGAAGAATTTACTATCAAAACTATAATGAATCACTCTACACATAATCAAGTAGTGATAACAGACTTATTTCAACCAGGACAATACTTAAAATTTTACGTTCTTAATTTTCATGAACATTTTGATATACTATTAGGAACGCAAACTTTAGAAGAACTAAACATGATTCTAAATTATAACACCGGCAACGTTTTACTTAATAACGAGGAATATGAATTACTTAGGTATCAACCACCTGCATTTAATTATTTTCAGACAGAAGCAGAACCATTCATACCACTACACAATTTAGACCTGTAGAACTTATATTTGGACATTTAGACAATAAAGATATACTAGAAATTACTGAAAAGAGACAATATAATGCCTACTTAACAGATCTACAAGATCGAATTAAATCTCTTTATTCTCATGTATACGAACACACTAAGGACATTAAAGACAAATATATAGCGTAAGCTAACGAAAAACGCGTAGATCCACCTGCGATAATTACTTTAGATGCGTACTTATCAACCTTACCTCGTAACAAAACCAAACCTCTTTACAAGCATGTAAAGGTAAAGACGGACTTAGATACCAAAATCGAGACAAGTAAAGGACGTACGTATCACAAACAAGAAACGAAACCCAGCAGAAAATACCAGCTGAAACGTTCATTTGTTACAGATGTACCATCTTCAAGTACACCTGTTAGTAGCAGTGTTAATATTAGTGAGCCACAATCTAGCAACAGTATCTAAGATCGAGATTAAAACGTTAGAAAATAATCCTGGAATCCTTCCACTAAAATTAGGTCCTGCCCGTGTGCAATATTCACACCACACATTTATACATAATTACCCTATTAAAATACTTGGTGATAAAACTAATCAACTAGAAAAATCAATAAATACTTTTCATAAGAAAACCGAAAACAAATTAATTATGACACATATGATAGAACTGGAACATGTTGAGCAACAAATAAAATATTCAAAGTCTCAATTACGTAATATACACCCTAATATATTAGACCACACAGATAGACAAAAACGTGGAATTATTAACGCCTTGGGCTCAGTTTTTAAATTTGTGTCAGGCAATTTAGATGCATCAGGTGAAAAATATGATAAGGCTATCCATGAACTAAAATTAAATCAAGAAAACATGATAACGAACTATAATAAGCAATTGTCGCTAAATAAACTATCAACAAATAATTATCAAGAAACCATTCGTAATATGTCGGCTAATTTCAAACGAATACAAGAGTGCCTTGAGATGATCAAAGGTGAAGACCAACATTATGCAAACACTTTAAGTATGTTTAAAATCGGTATAATTGATATAAGACTAATTGTCGATAATTTAATTACTGCTATTAGCTTTGCTTCTTTAAATAATTTACATTTAACAATTATTGATGAAACCTCAGTGAATGAGATGAAAAATGATTTATCTAAATATCACAGCAAAGATAATTTTTATTCATATGACAATATACTTTTCATTAGAACAATTACCGTTAATTATTACATAAACGAAGAGCATGTAGTATTTCTACTCCATGTCCTACTAATAAATCCAAAACCATTTAACCTTTATCATTTGTACTCTATTCCAACTACCAATTTAACCACCATCATTCCACCTACCTCTTATGTGGCAATGACGGAAGAAACAATTGTTTACCTCAAAAGCAAGTGTTTAGAAGTACAGCAAGAGTACTTCTGTAAAATCTCACACCTTGAGAGAAATTACCAGCAAGATACCTGCATCAAGAATCTTTTGCAAGTTAAAGAAGACCCTCAATGCCTTCACGTTCCAGTCGACATCGACGACATCCTCGTAGAAACCATCAGCGACGAAAAGTACCTGTTCATCGCACCTTCCGAAACGTTAATACACGAGAAGTGCGGTAGCGAAGAAGTTCATAAACTTAAAGGCACTTATTTAATCACAGTGCCTTATTCATGTAAATTCATAACAAAAACATTTGAATACGCCAACTTAGAAGGAGCTTTACAAGAAGAACCTGTATACCTACCACCGATGGATAATAGTGTTGTTTCTGATATTAAGCCTATTCACCTGAACTTAAAATCATTTAATTTAGATCAGTTATCTAAATTAACTTTAGATCAAGAACAATTGTCACCAATGTCATTTATTTCCAGTGATACGATTTGGACTCATTCTAATTTACCTGTATACTTGTTAATCTTTGTAATTTTAGTAATTACTTTAATATGGTGTAAGTGTGGAGAAAATGTAAAATATAAAATCCAGCAAATTTATAAAACTAAAAATAGTGATGCTTTAGACAATAATGAAGATTTGGAAATGCAAGCCTTCCCTACACCATCTAAAAAAAGTAATTTATAATTTTAAGCATATATGTGTGTAAACCATTTTATTTTGTAATATGTATTATTTTTATGTAAACTTTGTTACCCCTAACAGCACATGTATGTAAACTTTAATTTTTAACATGTATCTTTATGTTTTTTCAACGTCAACTTTAGAACCCCTAAAGTTTCCTCTTAAGGGTGGAGGAGTTATGTACCCAATTATCGCTGACTAATTGTTATTTAATACTTATCAATATCCTTGTTCTATTTTGCAATGTCAGTGATAATATTTAGTATATAAGGAGATTTTGTCAATAAGCACGCACTTCTGTTACTGTACGAGTGCTGTGTGTATCAGCCAGTTCCGGTAGCTTAAGTCAGGGTTGTAACTAAAGGGTAGAATAAAGAATAATAGTTGTTTTTAAAAATTCAATTTCTACCCCGTCAACCCTTACTCGGCTGACGGCAGGGTCAAGCTAGCGAAACAGGGGACAACGGTGTCAAATTTTAAGTATTTCCACTAACAAGGTTCGCCTTCAGTGGATTGTTTAAATTATGTATTGTTGTGACTCATTTTACTAAGAATTATTTGTCCTATTTAATAACCTGTACTTTTTGCATATTTTTGTAACTTGTCTTGTTTTGTAACTAATGTGCAACAATTAATATTATATATATATATATATATATATATATATATATATATATATATATATATATATATATATATATATATATATATATATATATATATATATATATATATATATATATATATATATATATTACACCATTTTTTCTTTAAGTACATACATGATATGTAGTAGGTAGCTAGACATTTTGTGACAGATAACCAAAACACGCAGTCAATTAGAGGAAATTTGCGTGCTTGAGTGCTAATATTTCTTAAAAATTATACAAATATTTAGACTTATATACCAATTATCGCAGTTATATGGTTCCAGTTAACGTTTCCATACTATGTATTTAATAAGCACGCGTCTCCCCGTGACCAACAGATCCTACGCAGTGCTGGTATAGTTTAATGAAAAAGTTAGGTTATGTGTAGGGGAGGAGGGGGCACAGAGGACCACTGGGGCGACTGGGACCGGGCCATTTCATATGTGCCATGCGCCGTCCACTTGCTACAAACTCTATTATAGAGCACAGGGGTCCGACAGTCGCGAACTCATATGTGACAGCTGTAGTTGTGCTTTGAGTGTGTGATAATAAAAAAACTCGGGACGCAGCAAGTGCGTTATGGTAGTGAATTTTTATTAAATGCTTCAAATTTAAATAACTCAATTTTCTATAAACTTAGAGAGTTTAATTTCAATATGTAGTAAGGTTTTTCCTAAGGCAAGATATCCACAAAATTTTATTAAAATAACTTTGTAATTTTCGGAGTAAAATTTTTTTTCGAAAGAAAATTTAAAATTTGAATAACTCAATTTTCCCGAAACTTAGAAAGTTGAATTTTAGTACGTAGTAAGGTTGAGGCGACATATATAGTAAATTTCATTGAAACAGCTTTGTTACTTTCGGAGAAAAAAATTTTTTTCGAAAGAAAACTCTAAATTTTTCCGGAAAATCCCGTCTGATTTTTCTGGATAACGAACTCATCCAAGCCATTAATAAAAGACAGGCACTTGCCAAGTTTTATCGAAATCGGTTAATTATTTTTTGAGTTATCATATATATATATATATATATATATATATATATATATATATATATATATATATATATATATATATATATATATATATATATATATATATATATATATATATATATATAAACATATAAAAATTAAACCTATTTACAAATGAACTTTAATAAGATATTATGCTGTGACAATACCTCTCTCAAGCACCCTAAAATATAATCAAAATGTGCACAGTTATATATGTTTTATTTCTTTTTCCCTTGTCTTAATACACTACATATTTTATGACAATAGATTCAATTTACTTATTTGATTTCATAAATAGTCGGTTAATAGTGACTTGAAATGAAGTAGACACCACATCTTCAAACATATTAAGAGAATATGAGTAAATCAACAGCAACTGGGAATGAATTCGGTTAGTCGCCCAGCCACGTGGTTAAAAAACACTGTTTGTATGAGTGGTTACAACTCTACCTCTAAATAAAAGGACTGTAACAGCGGCAGAAGCAGAAGTCAATGGAAGGTGTGTGTATTCGGAAAGAAACTATTGACTATTAATAACAACAATTGACTAAAAACGCTGCGAGTTGTAAGGCAAAAATAATTATACTACAGAGGTGATAAATGATAATAAATTACAATAGGGTTATATATAATCGTAAATGCTTCCAATGATTAACAATCAGTGAATTCAGTATTATTGACACTTCTCGGAAACTTACAAATGAATTTCATGAGTCAATAAGAAAAGCATTGACTAACCAACAGCAACCACATACTTATGATTTAAACATAAATGTTTCAAATTTGAATAGCTCAATTTTCTGTAACCCTAGAAAGCTGAATTTTGGCACATAGTTAGGTATTTCCCAAAGCAATATGTAGACCAAATTTTATCGAAATTTTCGGAAAAAAAAATTTTTTTCGAAAGAAAACTCAAAATTTTTCCGGAAAACCCCGTCCGATTTTTCTGGGCAACGAACTCATCCAAGTCATTAATAAAAGAAAGGCACTTGCCGAGTTTCATCTAAATCGGTTAATTATTTTTTGAGTTATCAGACGGATACATATATATATATATATATATATATATATATATATATATATATATATATATATATATATATATATATATATATATATATATATATATATATATATATATATATATAAACATATAAAAATTCAAAGTGACTCCGGATATGGGTTCTAGGGGTCCTAATTCGCGCTCATTTGAAAGAATTTTTGCAGTCTCACCATCGATACCTCTCTATTAGTGAATTTTTTTAATAAAAATTCACTAAAAAAAACCGGAAATAACGGTAAGTGATCAAAAATTATTCAATTTGTTAATTGCTCGTATGCCTTCCTAAATGATAGGATATAATTTTCGAGTTCGTTTGGTAATATATACATGATCTGACACAATTTTGGTAGTTTCGAATGTAACATAAGCTTTATGTAGAATGGCGGTAACAATATTTTTGCATTAACGGAGATATGGGGCGAACAGGACCATGTCGGTATGGGAGATAAGGACCGGTCCTCATCACTCCTATTATATTTGTCATTGGTGTATTCCTTCCTCAATAACAGTTTATTGTTTATTTACAAATGGTTCAAACTTTCAGAAAAAACCGCGATGCGGCGTCGTGGACTTCTCAAGACCTGGAGGCTGCTCTTCAATCAATAAACAAAAAAATATTTGTCAATCAGAAAAGCAAGTCAGCAATTCAATATCCCAAAAACTTGCTTGCTTCGTCGGATTCATAATGTTGTGACCCACATGGGACCAAGAAATGATACTTACAAGCAAGTGTTTATTGCTGAACAAGAAAAACAATTAGTTGATCAGATACTTGACTTAGAAACCAGATTCTACGGAATCACAACAATGGACTGCCAAAAATTACCTTTCGATTTGGCAGAAAAGTTGAAATTAAAACACACTTTCAATAAAGAAGCAAAATTAGCTGGTATCGATTGGTTGGCGGGCTTTAGGAAAAGAAATCCAGAAAACTCCATTCGGGCTCCTGAAGCTACAAGTATGGCTAGGGCAGTAGGATTCAATAGGCCTCAGGTGGAATGATTCCACAATCTACTAGAATCTTGCTTAAAAAAATATGGATTCCAGGCCGACAAAATTTTTAATATCGATGAATGTGACGTAAATACTGTCCCCGTTTCAAAAAAAATTTGGCGAAGAAGGAAAAAAAGTAGATTGGTCGCATTGTTAGTGCGGAAAGAGGGTTTAATATTACCGCTGTATGTGGAATATCTGCTTCGGGATATTATTTATCCCCATTCTTCCTTGTTCGAAGACAACGAATAAATCCACTGTTAATGCCAGGTTGTCCTGCAGGCTCAGTTGGATATGCTAATACTTCAGGGTAGATGGACAGTGACCATTTCTTGAAGTTTCTGGACCATTTCATTGGTATGGTGAAACCAACTGAAGATCGAAAAATCCTACTAATTTTAGATAACCACACCAACCATAGGTCCCTTAAAGCTATTACTAAAGCAAAAACAACTTGGTTCTAATTTCGCTCCCTCCTCATACAAGTCATAGATTGCAGCCCCTCGACTGTTGCGTATTCGGGCCGTGGAAGGTACAATATGCCAGGGAATATCATGTCTGGTATTCAAATCACCCTGGCCAACGAATTACAATATATGATGTTGTGGAGATATTTTCAAAAGCCTTTGCACACATTTCAAAGATGGAAAAGGCCATTAAAGGATTTGAGGTAGCAGGTATATGGCCATTCAATGCTGGCGTATTCAATGACCAAGACTTCCTACCTGCTGAAGTTACTAATGTTGAGTAGCATGCCCAGTCTCAAAGTGATACCCAAATTGCATTTAAGAATGAAACGAGAAAGCAATTACCAAATGAAATTGACGATCAAGTTGAACTAGGACCCAGTTGCTTAACAGAACCTCAACGAGCACCACCAAGATACTCTAAGAAATCTGAGCCATCAGCAAGTAGTTCTTAAGAGAACTCCACATTTGCGGAGGTTATTGAATTAATTTCTCTTAAACCGGCAACTTCAAAAGAAAGAAAAACTGGAAGGAAGACCCAACGAGCGGAGAAATTGACAAGCACCCCATTTAAAGATGGGTTGGAAGCCAGTTTAGTCAAAAAGAAAGCAGAAAAGAAGAAAGTTAATCATGTCAAGCGGCAACTAGTGGATAGCACTTCAAAACGAAATAAGAAAAAGAAACAGAAACAAATATTTAACCAAGAAAACAAAATGATTCATCAGAAAATGAAGATAATCAAGATGACACCGAGTGCCTGTATTGTCATAGTAAATTTTCAGAATCCAAGTCTGAAGAAGGATGGATCTAATGTGAAAGATGCAAGGAGTGGAATCACGATGTGTGCGCTGGTGTAGAAGAGGAAGAAGAGCGTTTTCAAAGCATTATGTGCACAGACTGATCATCATTTTTGTTATTAATGCAGCACGCAAATATAATAATGTTTTTTTTTTCAATATGGTTACCTATATGTGCATAGAATAATAATTATTTTTGTTAATGGTAACACACGAAAATTATGAACAAATGTTTTGTTATCGAATATAATCGTTACTTAACAAAAGATTTATTTAAGTCATCCTTGGTAATTTATTTGGGGCGAAAGGACCAGTTGACCTTTTCGCCCCAAACACTGGGGTGAAAAGGACCGGTGCCGTCATGTAAAAAAATTTTGTTTAGTTAGAACTTAAGTGAAAAATTAATGCAATTTCGAGTGCTGGACCTTGAAGAAAGATTGCTTAACAAGACAAACCACCAAAAATCATAACTTTTAAACAAACTGTTGAAGAATTATAAGTGATATTGTCTTACGTGGTCCTCTGTGCCCCCTTCTACCCTACGTGCATATGCCTAATACCGTCAAGCAAGACATAATTTTGTGTGTGTGTAATATACCTATAGGTACTAGTGGAAAATGTAAGTACATGATCATAATAACTATTATAATGAACATGCTTTTCCTTTCCTCTTTTGTTTGGTTCGACTTCCTGTGCTAATATGATTTCCAAATTACAACTCATTTGAGGTCGTAGCATTTGATTCTATATATTATCTGCTAAATACTAAATAGCGTGTTTTTTTTTAATTTCAACAACACACCACGAGGGTATACAGCCTAAATACTATCGTACCGTAGGTGTTGACAAGGAGGAAAGAGGCAACTTGTTAATTCTGGACTTGAAGGTTTGGAGGTTCGGAGGAGAAGGAAAAACATGTGCCGGCAAGGAATTCCACAACTTGGAAGTCCTCCGGACAAAAGAGCGGGCATAACAAGATGTTCTATGTCTAGTGACCTGGACAGTAAAAGAGTGCGTTCGCTCTGTTCCCCTGGTAGATCTGTTGTGGGCAGCAGGTGGGGGAACTATGGAGAAAAGCTCCTCTGAGCAGCGCCCGTGCAGATATCTATAAAAGAGAGAGAGGTCACCAACGGCACGTCGGTGGACAAGGGATGGCAGCCTTTGGGTGCGGGTAGGGTCACCGATGAGACGTATAGCTCTCTTTTGAATGGAGTCCAGGATAGCGAGTGTAGAAGTGCCAGCGGCACCCCAGATGTGGGAGCAGTATTCGAGGTTTGGCCTTATTTGTGAAGTATATAAGGTATAGAGATTAGCTGGTGAAAAGTATTTGCGATCCCGGAAGAGGAAATCTAATTTCTTAGCAGCCGCTTCTGCAACTGATGTGATATGTTGGTGCCAATTAAGATTTCGATCCACAGAAATGCCAACAAGAGAAAAGGACTCATTACTTTGAATAACTTGGTTGTTCATTGTGATGGGTCTAGGGCTGGTGTATCTCTTGTGAGAAAGAAAGCAAGACTTAGTTTTGGTGGGGTTGAATTGTACAAGATTTCTACTTCCCCAGTCTAATATTTTTTGGAGATCCACGGAGACAGAACCCTCCATGAGTCTGCGATCCTCATCTAATTGGGCTAAAGAGACAGGCTTAGAGTATTGTATATTTGAATGGAGGGTGCTGTCGTCTGCGTAGCTGTGAACTGGGTTGGATGTGTTCGAGAGGAGGTCATTGATGTGGAGAAGAAACAAAGTAGTGACTAAAGCTGAACCTTGAGGAACTCCAGCATTAATTGGATACAGTATAGAGAAATGGCCATCCACAACAACAGATATGCTCCTGTTGGAGAGGAAATTTGCTGTCCACATACAGAGTTTTGGTGGTAGGCCATAGGCCGGAAGTTTATTAAGCAGCGCTGCGTGCCAGACCTGGTCGAATGCTTTGGATGTGTCTAGAGCAACAATCAGGGATTCACCGTGTTGTTCCATAGACTTGTTTCAAGAATGGGTGACAAAGGAAAGGAGGTCGGCAGTCGATCTGCGCTGACGGAATCCATACTGCCTGTCGTGGATTAGACTGTGTTTTTCAAGAAATTTTAGTAATTCGGTGTTTATATACCTTTTCATCACTTTAAAGACGACTTAAAGGAGAGAAATAGGCCTGTAGTTGCTAGGAAGCGCTTTGGATCCTTTCTTGGGGATGGGTTGTACTCGAGCAGTTTTTCAGTTACTAGGGAATATGCCTTTATTATAAGATATACAACAGACGAGTCAGGACAGGAGTAAGCTCTGGTGCGCATTTTTTTAGAACAATTGCTGGGGTCTCGTCAAGGCCAGAGGCTTTCCTGGTATTAAGAGAAGAGAGCATCTTTCGTACCTTTTTAGTTTTGAAAATGATATCAGTCATTTTATGCGCGACATTGGGGACTGCTGGTGGTTGAACATTTGGAGGTGAGTTGAGAGTAGAATTGCCGGCGAACAACGAGGCAAAAACTTCAGTCTTCCCAGGGCGGTAGAAACAATTTCATCCCCTGAAACAAGAGGTGGGAACGTGCTTTTGCAGAAATTATTCCCAATAGATTAAGCAAGAGTCCAGAACGGTTTGCCGCCGTTGGAGCTTAAGAGGACTTTGTTTTTGATGTGGTTATTAAACGAGTTTTTTGCTTCAGAAAGAATGCGGACATAGCGATTTCTTGCGTCTAAATGCTTGACGATTTTCTTGATTGGGATTGTGTAGAAGCGTTTTGTGAGCCTGGATTTTTAAGTCTGGCCTTGTCACAGGATTTAGAGAATCAGGGCTTTTGAGTGGCTGAAGAGGTTTTCTGTGTACGTGGGATAAATAATTCCATGCCAGCTTGGATAATTTCGGTGACGTTTTGTGAGATATCAGAGGGGTCAGGATGAGAAAGGCAGACAGACGCCCATGGAAATGAGAAAAAGTAATCCCGCATTTCGTCCCAGTTTGCGGAGTTGTAGTGCCAAACAATACGTGGGTGTGATGACTGTGTGACCTCGGGTTGCATTGCGCAGGAAGCAGTGACCATGCCGTGGTCTGAACGACCAAGGGGGGCGGTGACTGATATCTTATAGCATTCATGTTGTGTAGTAAGAAGGAGATCTAAGGGATTTGAGCTGTGTGTTGGGATACGAGGAAAGTAAGTAGGTTGCTGAACCATATTGGCTAAAGAATTGCTGACTGCAAAGGCCTCCGCTGCTCTCCCTTGTGAATCGGTTTTTGAAGATCCTAGCCATTGCTTATTATGGACATTGAAATCACCAAGAATAGTGACCTCGAAGGAAGGATATTTAGAAATCAGATAGTCGATTTTTTCAGAAAGGTAGTGAAAGAGCTGGACAAAGTTGTTGTCAGAAGGTGACCGGTAAATGCAACAGATGAATTTAGTTGCAGCCCTGGGAGAGAGTTTTATCCATAGTATGTATTTTCTTCCAGCTTCTAAATTGGGGAGTCTGGTGCAGGGTAGATTGCTACGGACGTATGCACACACGCCTCCATGCAATCTATAGGAAGTAAGGAGCTCATACCCCGGGAAATTAAGGTGATTAGTGGCTGTTTTTGCACTGATTTGGGTTTCGGTGAGGAAGAGGAGTTGGGGCCTATTAGCCTGGAGGAAATGGTGGACGGAGTTCAGGTTAGAATTTAGGCCACACATATTCGAAAAGGATTTGTTAAATCTTGATGTTGGCGCCCCCTGTACACCCCTCTCCCGGAGATCCGAATAGAGGGGTATTTTGCCTCCGGAATATTTTGTACATTTTTGCTTATAAGGGAAACCGACTCATACATACAATAAAATATTCTGTGTATAAAATTGAATATTCCGCAATGCTTATACATACTATTCATACACAAGTACAGAATCTAATTAAAAAGAAATGAATAACCGAGTGGGCGCAAATATGTATTTTATATTACACCAATATAATACCTATGACTTCAATCCAAATGCGAATATTCAACATATATTGTGTCAATTTTATTGTTGCCTATCTAAAATGAAAGACCATCTGATTTTTCCACTTCTAGGTCAAATTAATACACTTTTATCGACACACGTTCTTCGTTTCTCCCTATAATGAACCACGAGTATTATGTATATACCTATCTGCCAATTTCACTTATTTAACCTAAGAAAATTCAAAAGAATTTTTCTGTGGAGTCTTAAGTTATTTTGCTTCGTATCACCATATTATTACATATTATTGTCATTGGGTTTATATATGTGTACCACGCTTCAGCCTATTACGATAACGAAAACTGGTTGAAATTTCATTTTCAAGATTTATAGGAGACCGACAATAACCCAGTTGAATAAAGCTTGTGATTGTTATGTCCTGTTTGATTTCTTTGAGATGCAGTACGCTTTTCTTACCAAAATACAAGCGACCAAGAAATATCACAATATATAGGATATATGCACTGGCCAATGTAGGCGACAATGATGGTTGGAGGCAAACTAGAATCCCGGAATAATTAGCACACCCCAGGCTTTTTTTAAATTTTTCTTAACTTTTATGAAAATTTTAAGTCTCAAATGTTAAGTTTATAATTTATTATAACTAAATTTAGTTTGGTGAATATCGTATATACGGGGTGGCGCATTGAAAACGAAACAGACCGGTTTGCGTCCAGAGAACTTTTTTTTTAAGAAACGCTGAAACACGTCAATTTTAATACTGGAGGAAACATGTCTTGACATAAAACTCAACTTTGTCACATCAACCCGTCAAGGGTGGTAATAACAACCCTTATATTTTAAATAGGGAACATGGATAGACTGTTACATAACTTGAAAGCTATGTCTTTTCTGAATTCAGTACACCATTTTTTTTTGAAGTTTTATCAACTTGTTTAAAAATTATTCACAGTTGGAGTTGCAAGAACGTATTTCATTCATTGTGATAAGAAATGAACTAGATAGTCAATTTTTAGTTAAAAAAAAACTAAAAAACAAGACCAAACGTTCAAAACTGTTTACTCAGTTAAGTAAGTGTTCAAATTGTTGACCACCAGCTTCCATACAAAAGTACAAATTTTGTTCAAAACGAGCTCTGACAGTCTGGAGCATTTGTAGAGTTATTAGACGGCATTCTTCAACAATGCGTCGTCGTAATTCTTCCAGAGACTCCGGTTCCATAGAAATAAGCCTAAAGGAGTTAAATCCGGTGATCTAGAGGGGCACTCAAAAGCACCTCTACGTCCAATCCATTTTCTAGCAACTCCCTGTTCAAAAACTCCCTAACATGTTGTGAAAAATGCGGAGCAGCTCCATCTTGTTGAAACACTAATTGATTTTCTTGATAGCGCTCATCATTTTCAAGAATGTCAATTAGTAGAGGGTAAGCGATATCTTCCAGTAACTCCAAATACGTTTCGCCACTCAAATTTCCATCAAGAAAAATTGGTCCGATTAAACAGTCTCCAAAAATGCCAGTCCAGACATTCAATTTTTGTGGAGTTTGAGTGTGAACTTCGTGTCTTGGATTATTATCTGTCCAATAACGACAATTATGACGATTGACTGTAGAGTTTAATAAAAACGTACACTCGTCTGAAAAACAGATATTGAACAGAAAGTTCCCATTATCAGCTGTTCCTGCAGTCACAACTTCAGAGACTCCAGCCGTCGAACAAAATCATCCTCATTCTGTTGTTGTACAAGATGAATTGTATACGGGTGAAATTTATGGTGTTTTAATATTCGCTGAATAGTTCTTCTTTTGATGTTTGAAACAGTGAGCAATTTGCTCGTGCTCAAAGTTGGGTCTGCAGCAATTTGTCATAAAACTTCAATCTCAGTAGTCTTATTTCTAACCGGAAATTCACGTTCAGGATCGCCTTTTTTGTTGACTACCGAACCACTTTCTCGAAACTTTGCAACTAACTCCAAAATGTATTTTCTGTTAACATGTCTGTTCGGATGTCGTTCATTAAACAGATTTGCGGTACGGTTTGACAGTCATCGTTTTTGAAAAAAAGAGTAATTATTTCAACTCTTTCTTCTACAGAATACACCATTGTGAAATTAGGAATGTAAAACAGGACTGTACAGAGCTCCATCATTGGATGCGCATGAGTTTAACGAGGGCTTATGCAGTAACCGAACGCAGGGTAGTGATGAATGTGACTACCACATTTATCTTGGCGATGTTAATATAGACATTGCGGCTCGTTCAGACATAAGCGAGGAATACCTAAACATACTCTATGCAAAATCGTTTAAGCCTATGATTAATAATTACACAAGGGTATAGGATTTGTCAAAAACATGAATTGATCATATACTTATAAAATGTAGGAAACATGATTCGGAAGTAAAACCGTTTATTATCAGAGTCACATAACTGATCATTTCATGGTAGGTTTGACAATAAATTAAAAAAAAAAAACGCCAAAAAATACAGTTAGTCAACCTAGGATTTTTATCGACTACGAAAAGTTCAAACGAATCTTGGCAGATGAACAATGGAACAAAGTATATGCTGCAAATAACACAAATACCGCGGCCGAATATTTTATGCCAAAATTAGTCAATAGTAAACGTTCAAGTTGGATTACTCCCGGGTTGGTAAAATCTGTAGATACCAAGAACACAAAGTACCATGACATGACATCTTAATGGCGAGGTTAAACGTAGGGGCTATAACAGCCTAATAAAAAAAGTAAAGGCAAATTTTTATATGACTCGAGTTGAACGTCAGGGTAAAAGTGCGAGTGGACTCTGTAAAACTGTTCAAGAACTGAGTGGTCAAGGGAAAAGTAGCCACGTGTGTGAGGAGAGGTTTAAGACCAATTCTGGGTTAATTTTGAGTGTTAAAAAGAGGCTTCTGATGCTTTTAATACTCATTTTACAGCAGTAGGGATTAAATTAGCGGCAGAAATCAAAAAACAAATTAAACAGACATCAAGGATAAACAGGCATCATCGGATGAACACGATCTTCTTGGCAAATACCCACGCAACCAAAGTCCGAAAAATTTTAGAAGACCTAAATTTGGAAAAAGTCCCAGGAATCGATTCATTGGCTGTTAGAACTATAAAAAAGTAATAGAGGAGGTAGTAGATGTTATGGTATACACTATAAATATAATAGTTGATACAGTTCTGTTGTCAGATATTTTTAAGTGTCGATTATTAAGCCTTTTTTCAAGAGTGGTGGTAGAGGATGTAATGGTAACTATAGGCGATATCTCTGTTGACTGTTATAACAAAAATTATGGAAAAAGTTGTCGCAATTCGATTGAACTCTTATCTGTCAAAAAACAAAATTCTCTCTGAGTTTCAATAAGGCTTTGGAGAAGGAAGGTCGGCCCAGGATACTATATAAAAGCTGATGAAATATGTATATGAGTCAGTTGATAGATCTGAGCCAGCACTGTTAGTCTTTTTGGATATATCGAAAGCATTTGGTTCTATTAATGGGGTTCTTTTTCAAATGCTGGAATTGGTGGATTTTAGGGGCCCTCCTTTGGCCTTAATGCAAAGCTATTTTCATAATAGAAAACAATGCACAAGTGTTGGAGGCATCTTAAGTGAAAGCACGGTTATTAGATGTGGTGTCCCACATGACTCGGTTTTGGGACCAATCAAATATAAGTGCTTTATACCAGATTGAAAACTCTGGACATATCATTAGCTTTGCTGATGATACGACCATGTTCCTTTCTGCAGAAAACTGGGATGATCTGAAAATTGAGGCTGAGGTTGGGATGAGGAGAGTGTGGGAAAATTTCAACGGTAAAAATATGGCTGTCAACAGTGAAAAGACTAAATATATACAGCTCTCAAGTTATTGAACTGAGGAGATAGGTCCTTTTGTTCTTGATCCAAATTTTATCGTTTGTAGTGCCGACTCCATCAAATATTTTGACATTGCTGGAGATAGACACCTACGCTGGGATTCTCTGGCTGCAGTTGGTAGACAAATTAAGGGAACTCATTGGTAAAGTAAAACAGCTTAAAACTTGCTCAACACGCAGTGCTTAAAAAGGATAGTTTCTCCTCTGGTGAAAAGTTTACTTCGATATGGAGTCTTAGCGTAGGGTGAAATGCTGGCAAGCCATATTAAACATTTGGAAGTTGTCTCAAAACTATTCTTGAAAATGATATATTGTAAACCTTCGGTGTATCTCATTGATCTGTTATTCGCATATGCCAATGTGTTAAACATGAGCGAGTTGTACTCGTGTTCTGCCTGGATATATTATTATAAGCACAAGTGTGAATTTGATATTGTGGATCATACCAATGGAGGGCTAAGAAAACAGTAGATGAAGCTTCATAGAGTGCATAAAACGGTAAGACAGAGGTATTATACATTTATCATGCCAAGGTTGTACAACATACTACCACTAGAAATAACAATAAAATAGGATCGGAGTTCGTTTACAGAAGCAGGGAAAAAACTTGGCTCCTTACAGTACCACGAAAATTAGTGCGAAGTATTGTGGATTTGAAAAACCGCTGATTTAGTTTAGTAATTGAAATGGGAGGATTTGTAAAATATGCGTGCATATGTGTGGGTTTAAGAGAGAGAGGGAGAGAGAGAGAGTATGCGGGTGTATGGGATTGAGAATGTGTGTAGGTAGCTCTCTGTGTGTGGGTGTATGTGGTGGTAATCTCCTTTTGTTCATTATGTTAGTTTAGTTCGAGAAACACTTCTGTTCAATCACCTACAAGGTAGGCAAATGTATGTTGAAGTTTACCGACACACAGTCCCAGACTTTGTCGGTTTATTATTATTTGCTGGTTGTGGGAAAATGTTGTTGTATTGTTTGTTAAAATTCAGGCTGAATATTATCAGTAAATAAATTATATATATATATATATATATATATATATATATATATATATATATATATATATATATATATATATATATATATATATATATATATATATATATATATATATATATATATATATTGTATAAATATAATCATATGCAAATTTTTTTTACGAAAATTCGCTAAAAATGTCCCCTGTTAAAGGCTACATGCTGAACCTCTGATATTTGTAGATAAGAAACGACATTTCCCGCAATAGGAAACTAATTGTTAGAGATTTTATTTTCAATGTAATCTGTAAATGATTTTTTTTTTCATTTACTTTAGTAGGTGATAATTGATTAGAAACAACAGATTTTTATTGCTCGTCTAAAAATCCGTCACTCAAATAACTAGATTATTTGTTCAGATTTAGTTTTTAAAACCTAGTGCTTTTACAGCGATATTATGGTTAAATATGTGTTATGTCTTCTTTTATTACTGTATTGCAAAACACTGGCTGGGGTAAATCTGCTTTTCCTTTGTTTGTATATTAATTTAAATTAGATCAGAATAATTTTTATCCTATTTATTATCATCCAGTTTTTAAATATTCCATTTTGTGGCTTCCAATAAAGACGACTCTTAAATAGTCGTTTTGTATTAGGTTAGGTTAGGTTTGTTTGTGAGTGGGCCATACCGGTCCCTCCACCGCGACCATAAGGTCTATTGTATTGTATTTGCATTAGTAAACAAGTCTGGTCGCAGCAACTGCGTCTCAGGAGCGATTTTTCATAGAAAGGTTTTTATTGTTAAATATGTTTTAGTGAATTTTCGTAAAAAATTCACTAATGGGGAGATGCCGACTTTTGAATTTTGAAAAAAATTTTGCAAATGAGCGCGAACTAGGACCCCTAGAACCCATATCCGGGGTCAGTTTCAATTTTTATATGCTTTATATATATATATATATATATATATATATATATATATATATATATATATATATATATATATATATATATATATATATATACCGTATACACGTACCTTGCTTTTGTAAGTGGCTTGGATAAGTTCGTTACGCAGAAAAATCGGACGAGGTTTTCCGGGAAAGTTTTGAGTTTCATTCGAAAAAAAAGTTTATCTCAAAAAATGAAAAAGCTATGATAACCAAATTTGGTAAGTAGGTATACGATATAAAAAGTAAGCTACACACTAAAATTTTGATTTCTATGTTACAAGAAAAAAAAGTTATAATAAAATATTATGTTCCAGATCATTTCTATTTTCCTTACAACTCGCATCGTTTTTAGTCTATTGTTATTATTAAAAGGCAATAGTTTCTTCCTAAAATTTGCTCTTGTCGAACACACCTGGCTTTCATTGACCTCTGCTTCTGCCGCTGTTACTGTCTTTACTCTTAACATCACGCTTTGCTTACTCTTACTGCTACTGCTATACTATTTTACATACGTATCATCCTACAAAAACCTACTTGTATTCCACCGCATAAGACGTTCTTGTAGCTTCGCTTTCGGTTTATCTTCCTCTCTTTCTTCTTTATGATTCGTTTGCAAAGCTCACTAGTCTGTTCTATCGAGAATGAAAATTCTAGAAGGATCCTCTTACTAGGCATCGTGTGTCCATTTGCTATGATTGTATCTATAATTTACACTGTTAGTCAATGCTCGCTCTCTATGTAACTTTTATTTATGTGACCTAACAAATTACTTGAAACTTCCGTGCAACATTTCTTTTTACGTGCCTTACGTGGTCTCCTGCTATTTTTATCAGCCTTATAGCGTAAGGCCACTTAACATTACATTTCCTGTTCCTCTAGTTTAATTATCATAACGAGCAGATTTCGTCTTTGTAAATTGCTATTAGTCGATGATCTCTTCTGCAGATAACGCACCATTTCTGCCTAACATACACGGTTTCGACCGTCCTGTCTGTTTTGTCGTTTCTATTGTTACTCAATGCTCGCTATTCATATTATTTTTAGTGAATTTTCGTAGAAAAAATTCACTATGGGGTAGATCCCAACTTTTGAATAAAAATTTTTTTTTGCAAATGAGCGCGTACTAGGACCTCTAGAACGCATATCCGTGGTCACTTCCAATTTGTATATGATATATATATATATATATATATATATATATATATATATATATATATATATATATATATATATATATATATATATGTATGTATGTACACCGAAAACTAAAAAAGTATAGGATGATTTTTATCAAATGTGGTAAATATTTTTTTTGCAAATGGCTTGGATAAGTTCGTTAGACAGGAAAAAGGGACCAGTTCTTCAGGTAAAATTTTGGGTTTCGTTGAAAAAAATCTGAAAGTAAGAAAGGTATGACAACCAAATTTAATATACGGCTTTCTATTAGTGAATTTTATCAAAAGCATAACATTTACCATAATTTAGATCTCTAGGTTGAAAGAAAAAAGTTATAGGCATTTTAATATTTTTTTATTATTTTGTCACGCTGGCAGTCAGGGAAGCAAAGCAATACCAAAATATTTGTGGGGAACAAAATCTATTATATATTACATCTATCAGTCATCTCATAGATATAGCAAATAATAACTTTCTATAAGTTTTTAGTGAATTTTCGTAGAAAAAATTAGCTAATGGGGAGATCCCGACTTTTGAATTTTGAAAAACTTTTTGCTAATGAGCTCGAACTAGAACACATATCTGGGGTCAGTTTCAATTTTTATATGTTTATATATATATATATATATATATATATATATATATATATATATATATATATATATATATATATATATATATATATAGGTTGATTTGGGAAATTCGGCATGTGCCTTCCTTTTGTAAATGGCTTGAATGAGTTTGTTAGTCAGGAAAATCGGATGAGATTTTCGGATAAATTTTTAGTTTTCATTCGAAAAAAATTTTATCTCAAAAAGTAAAAAAGTTATGATAACCAAATTTGATAGGTAGGTTAACGATATAAAAAGTAAACTACGAACCAAAATTTAGATTTCTATGTTACAAGATCAAAAAGTAATAATACAATATTTTGTGTCAGATCACTTCTATGAAAATTCACTACCATAAGGCACTTGCTGCGTCCAGGCTTTTTCATATGGCATTAAGTTTCGTAGGAAGACCTTTATAGTATAAATCATGTAACATGATCCATCAAAATAACTTTATCGTTTGAGTAAGGGCAACAGTTTCCTGAAAAAGCTGTTCTGACTTTTCTGACCAACGAAACTATCCAAACTACACAAAAACTACACCTGTCAAGAAATAATTATTTACAGAAAGCTTTTGAACAGAAATAAAACAAATTTTTACATGCAAATATTAAGTTTCTTTCATAAAAATCCGCCATTTTTTTTACAAACATTGGCAAGTAATCTTACTCGAAGATATATAAATATTTTTTAAATAAGTTTTAAAAAGTTTTTACACAAAAATTTGCTAACCAAGTTTTTTCACGGGAATTAAAAAACAATTTTGGTACCTGAATTTGAAAACACTTTTTTGCAATATCTTTTAAATTCATAATTAATAGCATTTCACAAAAAAAATTTCAAGAAAAGCTGTTGTTCACGATTATTTTGGCTGCGGATAATTATCCATTAGCCCATTGTCCGAGTTAATTTTCCGGTCGAGCGTTAGGTCATGCACTTCCGTATTCTTCTATACAATATTTCATCGTGGCTCCAACCCTTATGTCGTTTTTATTATTTTTCATTAATATAATCAACTAGGCTAAGTACAACATTATTCTTACCATTTAACATATACATTCGTTTCGCTGTTTTTTTCTGTTTTTGTTTTTGTTTTTTTTAATCATTTTTGGTTTCTTTTTATTTTAATTACCTTTTTCTTCTAATGGGTCTTTTTTTCTATTTTCAAGTTTTTTTCTATGTTTTTTTATATATATTTTTAATAAGTTTATTTTGTTTTTTTTTTTTGTTTTTGTTTTTGTTCTTTCTTCTTTTTTGTTTTTTTTTCCCTTTTTGTTTTTTTTTCCTCCATCAGTCGGGAATGCCTGGGGACACGTATCGCCTAGGGACCCTTCAATGCTCACAAAACACACACAGACTGGGCCACGGTTAGGTATAAACAAATGGGATATGCAAAGCATCTTAAAACTAACCTTTACAAATATTTCTTTACAATATTTACTTAAATGACTAACAAATGTTTAGTACACATATACTGTTCGCACCTTAAACCAATTTATTGTTAATTTTTTATAGTATTTCTTACCTCTCAACTATATATATCCATACATATATACATAAACACATACATATATATATATATATATATATATATATATATATATATATATATATATATATATATATATATATATATATATATATATATATATATATATATATACACATCTATAACCCACCCACATACTCAAATACATAAATTCCCAAGCATATGCGACTGCTATTTCTATGTCTATCTTTACAAATGACGCGTATTTTTATCACGTTATCGTTCTAGCTTATTTTTTTTAATGTATTTTAACAACAAATCGTATATGTTTTTCTGCTGTGTCTGCAGAAACTGTGGCAAGCTCAAGGGGCAATCAACATCAGCCCAAATATGAACTTGATTACAGAATTCATTTATTTCACGATTTTTTAAGCTGCACTCCAGTAGCATGTGCTGAGTACTCCCCAGCTCTCCACACTGGCAAACTGGGTCGTTTTTTAAGGCTATTTTATGCATATAAACAGGTACCACTATATGATTAAAGCGTAATCCGCAAATAAGGGAAAATTATCTTCTTATAATTTAATTTAGCAAATACAACCAACATGACTTATAGCATAATCCTTTTGTATTTTGTTTGTATTCCTCTTCCCATTTTTGATGTGATTGCTTACTGAGATAGTCCCAGAAATCCTGCACTGGGATTTTGTATGTTTCGGTTATTCCGTCGGTTGTCGCTTGCTTGGCCAGATTATCTACTATTTCGTTTGCCTGTATGCCAGAGTGTGCTTTTGTGCATACCAGTATACTATTTTTACCCTGTGCTCTTGAATGTTTTATGGCATTTATTGTTACAGTTATGAGATAATTGTTTTTGCTTCTTTTGTGGGAACCGCTTTCAAGGGTTAAAGAACACTTTTTCTGTCAGAAATGATTAGTATCTCACTTGTTTCTATTACACCAGCATACTGGACTGCTTTATGAATTCCTATAAGTTCTGAGGTAAATATGGAGAATATGGGATTAAGTTTAAACTTTTCTGCAAATTGCTTCTGTGGATGGTAAAAAGCACATCCAACTCCATCTTCACTTTTCGACGCGTCAGTGTATATGTGATACGACTTATTCATATTTGAACATGGTGTTTTTTATTGGTGCGGGAAAGTTTGTGTAATCTTCAGTATAGGCAAACTGTACCCGGATGTTGGAAGGTTCTATCAGATAATATGGGTCTATTTTATTTGACAATATATCGTTTCTAAAAGGGATAAGATGTTCATAGCTGTCTACCATTGGTGTTTATTTTTTATTTTTCCAGAAGGTGTCGGTCAATGTCATTAAGAATAGCTGATGGAGTTTTGTTACGATTTACCTTTGATAAAAGTTTCGTTACAAATTTGAAGTTGAGTATTCTGTTCTTCTTTGCAGAGGTGGTCCGCATGCTTCCGCCAGTAAGTTGTTTGTAGGTGGGCTTCTCAATACTCCAAGACTAATTTTGAGCGCTTTATTCTGTAAAACGTTAAGCTTATTTAAATGCACTTGACTTGCTTGGTTATATAGGCTACACCCGTGTCTATAATTCACCTTATATATGATATATACAGTAAAAGAGACCTTTCCAGGTCTGCGCCCCATTTGCTATGGCAAACGGATCTCAAGATATTCATTGATTTTTCTGTTTTACATCTAATTTTTTCAATGTGTTCTTTCCATGGAAGTTTCCTGTCCATCAGCATCCCTAAATAATATATTACAGGTACTAGTTTGAGTTTCATATCAGCGAGAGTTATGGTCTTAGGTAATGGTCTTCTCCTTCTGGTGAAGATACAAACTTTTGATTTGGACTCAGATAAGTCCAATACGTTATTATTTGTCCAATCTATTAGGCTAGTCATTGATCTATTTAGCTTGTCTATGTCGTCTTTTATCTCACAGTTATATGTAAAAACACAAATGTCATCCGCAAACTGTAGTATCTCCACGTCATCAACCCACTTCTGTAGATCTTCGGTATATATTAAGTACAACAGTGGAGTTAAAATACCTTGTGGGATGTATTTTAAAATTTTTCTCTCATCTCATGGGTAGGGTTCTGTGATTGGGCTAGCATTTTTGTTTGATATATCTTATTTAATAATTTTATTACTCCAGGGTGTTTGAAATTTTAAAAAAATATATATTTATTTGGGTTCTTTTGATTTTACTTTTAATTGGCAGTGAAAATAGCCTTACTTTATCATATTACTAGTATTTGTTTGATTTGGGTCAAAATTAAGCAGAGTATGTAAGTAAAATCTAGTATGTTTTATTCCTGGTTGATTAAATTCAAAATCTTCATTAAAACATAGCTATATCAAAATTATCATCACTGATTGTCGATAAATCATACAAATAAAACTTATTTGAAACAATGGATTAACTAACTATGATCTTGTGATTCGGCCTTTATCTAATATCCCCTTAGGTATAAATTTAGAATAATGTGTCTGTCCCTCAAATTCAATTCAGCTCTGTTCATTGTATAACCCAAGCAACATTTAAAGTCAAATTGACGTGAAATCGCCCTGCCAATAGGTAGGCGACCAAATCACCACAGGTCATTTTCAAGTAAAATTTAAGTGTATATTACCAAGGTGGGGAATAAAGTCAAAGTAATATGGAAGTCGATAATAGGTCCAGCAAGGCGTTTCGACCAAGGCGTTTTAGTTATATTTAGGGCATTTTCATTCAACATTGGGCCAATGGACGTAATATATTGGTAAATATGTGCTACGCTTTACTTGAATCTGACATCTAGGCGCCGAGTGCCGTGACGTTCTTAACAACGAACTACGCATGTGCCATTATTAGGTTCTGTAGAATATGTGGTTATGTATGTATAAAAAAACAGTTGAGTAGTAGAGATATTGTCCATCTTTGTCAAAAAATGACATCTTGAATGATCAAAGAACTTAGTTCAAATATTTGCAACAATGATAAAGGTGATTCGCACTGTATAAAGACAAAACCCACTGCGGTTATGTTTTTTTCTGTTAACATGATGATGATACTTCGATAAAATTCGAGCGCCCGTATAAAAATTAAATTAGTGAAAATAAAAAATTATTAAAAATTCTTGAAATTCTGATTTTGCAGGATTGGTGATGTAAACAACACAAAACTATCTTGTCATGGTATACAATCATTATTTAATGTTTTTATCGAACTAAAATTTGATTACACTATATTTAACAAAAAATTATTTTTCATTTTCCAATACAATCAAGATGAATACCGCAAAATTAATTTAATATGGTTGCCCTTCTAACATTATTGACCTGAAAGTTAATTTTGCTCTATTTTTTTACCTATAAGTCACAATTTCCAATGACAGGGCAAACTAAGCAAACTTTGAGGGCATTTTGTCCTATTATGGGAATTTCAACTATATGGTAAACGAATTTTGTTTGAATTTATTAGAAATGAAACATTTTCGTGTATAGAAATATATATTACTTATATCCGTGCACAGCCGAGAGACATATGGGAATGATTATACAGTGTTTTTGGTCTTTGATTCCATAATATATAGACATTAATAGAAAATATAAACAAAATAAAATAAGTAAATAAACATAAACATGACAGCTGACCTTGTTGCCACTGCTTCACTCCATTTGGCATGAAAATTGATGTATTATATTAAAGAGGGAAACGTGCTGATTTGATGTAAGCCACTTTGAATGATCAGCATCTATCACTATTTTTCTGTGAGCATTCTTTACTACTCTATAATAGTTTGTAGTATGTCTGTAAACTTTTATTGGTTTCATACACTATATTTTTTACTGGTGCAGGCACATTAACAACAAGAATAAACTTTTATTGATGAAGTTTATCAACTGACACACCTTTAAGATTCACAAATGTATTTCACTGCTGTACACTTTGAACTTTGAGGACAATTTTTATTTCAAGTCAGATTTTATGGGTATTTTCAACTTGAAGGTAGGCAATTTGACTTGGAAGACTATTTCTGCAGTAATTATGACTTTATAGCCGATCAGAAAGCCATTTTAGGTTAGTTCAGTGCCTAAAATATTTCCTGTGCTGTATTGCAATGAAATTGGTAATATATATGTAAGCTGGACTTCATAAGAAGACCCCCAATTTACTATACCACAGAGACATATTGCAGGTTAATATTAGGTAATAAATTACCTTAAAGTAGGTATTTCAGGTATCTGGGCTTAGTGGTCGATTTTCAGTCCAATTTAGGGCACACTTCGACCTAAAAATTACCAACTCTGGAATTGAAACACAAAAGTATATTCAAGTATATTTTATGAGTAAAATTAAAACACTAAGTGAGCGGTGAACGTGTCGCCACCTAGTTCGGAACCAAGTACTATGTTGTCACGCCCGCTCGCTCTAATGAGAGCGAAACCGGTCTACGGTTCTAATTGTTGCGAGAATGCATCTAGTCTTACATGAGTAAAATTAAACCAATTTTTTCCCAATTTAGTTACTTGTAAGTTACTGGCTTTGGAGTAATTTTAATAGTCAAAAATAAGCTAGTTCGGAGCCGCATTTCCAAATTTGTAGTCATTATGACAATTAAGGCAACATTTTGGTTAATTATTACTAAATTACAACTTGGTTAAATTATTTGGACTCGAGTGCTGGTTAACATGCCTTAATTTGTTGCTTGGGAAAATAATAGATTCCAAGCCACATTATCCAAAGGTTTTTCCAGGTCCACAAAAGCAATCACATTTTCAAAAACATATAAATAAGTGTTTAGGTTATTTTATGTTATTTGTTTTTCTAAAGTCTTATGTTTTACTCTTATTGACCATAAAGATTGAAACTTTATCAGTAGATAGTGTAGGTACTGTTGAAATTTATTAAACTTGATTACTACGTTTCCATATGCTGATAAAAAAAAACATAAAATTTTAATGCGTTATTACTCCATTGCATAAGTTTAAATAAATTTTCAATAGCTGGCATAAAAGTGTGAATGTTTTATTTTACTGGGTAATAAAACATCTGATAGAGCGACTATCAAAACGTTAGTTTGGTAATAATTCTGATTTTATATTTCAGTGGCTGATTTCGATCCATGCCAAACCCACATTAAAGTGCCCAGGTGATAATAAAACTTTAAGAAAAATAGAAAACTAACTAATGCTGCTTAGAAATATATCAAAGCATGTATTTAAATGTCAAACACTTCGTTCTATGTAACATTACAAAATGAAAATAATGCTGTAAATTGAATCATATCTTTCACACACCTGTGACAATTTACTCTCCTTAGAAAGGTATTATCATGAAAACAATGTGGGGTCCGTGACTTGACAACAAATATTTGTATTGATTGAACCCTAAATGCCACCGTAAAAGTCGAATACAAGATAACCCTCAGATAGCCAGCGAAAAATTCTGGAGTATTGCCTTGACATATTTTATCTGTAACTCGGACTTCCAGAGTAATTGTGGCAGCTTTCTGTACATGGGCGTTTGACAGGCAGATGACTTCGAATGGTCACTTCCACTGAAGTGTTATTACTCAAAAACAACTCAAAGCGTTTGCTACGCTAATTTCAAAACTTTTTAAATTTTTTTTATTTTTTGAAAATAAGGGAACTGATTTTTATTATCGGTATCCGTTTAAAATAGATATCTACAAGAAAGGAAAGTAAAACTGTCAGAGATGCCACTATAATTTAATTTAATTTGGAAAAACTATAGAAAAACCTACTAATACCAAGGTGTGAACCCTTGCTCCAATTTATTAGTTGTCTAATTGAAAAATTCTTTAACAAAAACAAACTTTATAAAAGTGTAAGATTAACAATAATAATTATGCGACAGGCTGTTTGCAAACGTATGTCGTTACATTATAAATACAAAGATACGTTATTATTATATTAAGAAATTGAACATCCAAAAGTATTTTATTTAATTTTCACAAGAACAAAAAAATAGAATCGTAAATAAGTTCACTTATTTTGGCAAGTCCTCAAACCACAAGTTTGTAGGTAACTCTTCGAAGATCGCTCTCTCTCTCTATCTATCTTCTGGTATGTATAATAATAATATCAGAAAAGTATTACCTTAGGTTCTTGGTTTTAAACTCTGGGTCAAACTTTGACTGCTATAATGTTTCGTAACACCAAACCAAATAAGTCTTCACTCCGACAAAGCTTACCCAAGCAACATTTAAAGTCAAATTGACGTAAAATCGCCCTACCAATAGGTCGGCGACCAAATCACCACAGGACATTTTCAAGTAAAATTTAAGTGTATATTACCAATGTGGGGAATAAAGTCAAAGTAATATGGAAGTCGATAATAGGTCCAGCAAGGCGTTTCGACCAAGGCATTTTAGTTATAATTAGGGCATTTTCATTCAACATTGGGCCAATGGACGTTATATATTGGTAAATATGTGCTACGCTTTACTTGAATCTGACATCTAGGCGCCGAGTGCCGTGACGTTCTTAACAACGAACTACGCATGTGACATTATTCGGTTCTGTAGGATCTGTGGTTATGTATGTATAAACAAACAGTAGAGTAGTAGAAATATTGTCCATCTTTGTCAAAAAATGACATCTTGAATGATCAAAGAACTTACTTCAAATATTTGCAACAATGATAAAGGTGATTCGCACTGTATAAAGACAAAACCCACTGCGGTTATGTTTTTTTCTGTTAACATGATGATGATACTTCAATAAAATTCGAGCGCCCGTATAAAAGATAAAATTTGTGAAAATAAAAAATTATTCAAAATTCTTGAAATTCTGATTTTGGAGGATTGGTGATGTAAACAACACAAAACTATCTTGTCGGCATGGTATACAATCATTATTTAATGTTTTTATCGAACTCAAATTTGATTACACTATATTTAACAAACAATTATTTTTCATTTTCCAATACAATCAAGATGGATACCGCAAAATTACTTTAATATGGCTGCCCTTCTAACATTATTGACCTGAAAGTTAATTTTGCCCTATTTTTTTACCTATAAGTCACAATTCCTAATGACCGGGCAAACTAACCAAACTTTGAAGGCATTTTGTCCTATTATGGGAATTTCAACTATATGGTAAACGAATTTTGTTTGAATTTATTAGAAATGAAACATTTTCGTGTATAGAAATATATATTACTTATATCCGTGCACTGCCGAGAGACATATAGAAATGATTATACAGCGCTTTTGGTCTTTGATTCCATAATATATAGACATTCATTCATTCATTGTTCGGTTTTTTGGCTGCGGTTTAGGTTAACCATTCGCACTAATATATAGACATTAATAGAAAATAGAAACAAAATAAAATAAGTAAATAAACATAAACATGACAGCTGACCGTGTTGCCACTGCTTCACTCCATTTGGCATGAAAATTGATGTATTATATTGAAGAGGGAAACGTGCTGATTTGATGTAAGCCACTTTGAATGATCAGCATCTATCACTATTTTTCTGTGAGCATTCTTTACTACTCTATAATAGTTTGTAGTATGTCTGTAAACTTTTATTGGTTTCAAAGGGGGCATTGTAACACTATATTTGTTACGGGTCACATTAACAACAAGAATAAACTTTTATTGATGAAGTTCATCAATTGACACACCTTTAAGATTCACAAATGTATTTCACTGCTGTACACTTTGAACTTTGAGGACAATTTTTATTTCAAGTCAGATTTTATGGGTATTTTCAACTTGAAGGTAGGCAATTTGACTTGGAAGACCATTTCTGCAGTAATTATGACTTTATAGCCGATCAGAAAGCCATTTTAGGTTAGCTCAGTGCCCAAAATATTTCCTGTGCTGTATTGCAATGAAATTGGTAATATATATGTAAGCTGGACTTCATAAGAAGACCTCTAATTTACTATACCACAAAGACATATTGCAGGTTAATATTAGGTAATAAATTACCTTAAAGTAGGTATTTCAGGTATCTGGGCTTAGTAGTCGATTTTCAGTCCAATTTAGGGCACACATCGACCTAAAAATTACCAACTCTGGAGTTGAAACGCAAAAGTATATTCAAGTATATTTTATGAGTAAAATTAAACCAATTTTTTCCCAATTTAGTTACTTGTAAGTTACTGACTTTGGAGTAATTTTAATAGTCAAAAATAAGCTAGTTCGGAGCCGCATTTCCAAATTTGTAGTCATTATGACAATTAAGGCAACATTGTGGTTAATTATTACTAAATTACAACTTGGTTAGGTTATTTTGACTCGAGTGCTGGGTAACATGCCTTAATTTGTTGCTTGGGTAGTTTACCAAATAAATTCAGAAAATTGACGTATGCCGGAAAAGGCTGTATTTAACTTTTCTAGACTAACTTTCCAAATTATTACGCATTTTCTCTGTCCTTTCTATGTATATACTTCTGTGTCTCAATATCTTCTGGGTAATTGCCAATTGAGTATGACAAGTGATATTATCCAACGTAACGGCTGCGATTTATACAAAACAACAGTTTTTTCAAAACTAACAAGACGTGAGTCTTTTCCTTCTAGATTTTGACTGCTAGTTTCACTTTGGTGTTTTTGATTATCAAAAAATTTTTCGCCCAGCAGAGAACAACACTTTTCCATTAATGCACAAGTTCACTATATCGAGAACGATATCAATTCTCCCGTCCCTTTACCAGCGCCGCAGGTTCTCCCCGATACCCCCCGTCTCCGCGTTATCAATTTCCCACCTCGTTCCGATAAATATCGAAATATCGGCCTGAAGTAGATATCAGGGAAAGAGAGATAGATCGATACCATTGACAGCGGCGTCGATTGGGGGAATTGAGTATTTTAATTAAAATGACGATCTTCACCCGGAATATGAAACCAACTATGGAGATGATCAATTGAAACGGGGATTTATAAAAATACCACGTTGCACGTTATTTTGACAGGTGCTAACCGTATACCAAATTTAAAGATGATATCTCAATTCGCTCGAACGTTATTGCGCCTATAAACAGACAGACCCACAGGCAAAGAGACCAAAAAAAAAAGGTTCCAGAATCAAGTTTTATATATTTTATGTTTTGATACTTTTTACGCCGCTTATTGTATTACTCGAGTTTTACCAAACAAATTTTAATTTTAACCAAATCACCACCATCCCCTACCCCATGTAGCGATTTTACGCAAAAACTATCCGTACCGTTCGTTTGTCGCATACTAACTGTATACCAAATTCGATGAAGATATTACAATTCGTTCTAAAGTTATCGTGGCTACTAACAGACAAATTTAGGTTCCAAATCATCTTTTCTATATGTTTTGACATTTTTTACGACGTTTAAGCGAAAAAACTTTTGACGATGTGGAAGTAAATAGTGCTGAAAATTGAATCATACCTTCCACATAGCTGTGATAATCTACTCCCCAGAAAGACATTTTTATGAAATTAATTTTGGGTCCATGACTTGACCACAAAGAAAATATTCGTATTCCTGTACCCATAAACTTCTGAAACGTTATATAAATCTAGTTTTAACGATAAAATGTAAATTTTCAGTAAATCGCCCCTCATTTATCTGCAACCCCCGAAGCGATGTTACCCAAAAACAATTTGAAGCGTTCCTTTGTAGGGTGCTAACTGTATATCAAATTCAAAGTTGATCTCAATTGGTTCCAAAGTTATTGAGCCAAATAACAGACAGAGGTACAGGCCGACATACCGACCAACAGACAAACAAATTTTGGTAACAGAATTAAGTTTTCTACATGTTTTGATACTTTCGACACCGGTTTAGCAAAACAATTTCGAAACTTCTGTCACTGATATTCTACCCCCACACATTCAACCTCTAACTTAATTTGAGCACAAAATACCTTTCTGAAAAAACCGACTATCTGATTTCTGAATATCCTTCCTCCGAGGTCACTATTCTTGGCGACTTTAATGTCCATAATAAGGAATGGCTAGGATCTTCAAAAACCGATCCACAAGGGAGAGCAGCGGAGGCCTTTGCAGTAAGCAATTCTTTGGCCAATATGGTTCAGCAACCTACTTACTTTCCTCGTATCCCAACACACAGCTCAAATCCCTTGGATCTCCTTCTTACTACAAATCCTGAATGCTATAAGATATCAGTCACCGCCCCCCTTGGTCGCTCAGACCACGGCATGGTCACTGCTTCCTGTGCAATGCAACCCGAGGTGACACAGTCATCACACCCACGTATCGTTTGGCACTACAACTCCGCAAACTGGGACGAAATGCGGGATTACTTTTCCTCATTTCCATGGGCGTCTGTCTGCTTCTCTCATACTGACCCCTCTGATATCTCACAAAACGTCACCGAAATTATCCAAGCTGGCATGGAATTATCTATTCCACGTACACAGAAAACCTCTTCAGCCACTCAAAAGCCCTGGTTCTCTAAATCCTGTGACAAGGCCAGACTTGAAAAGGTCAAAGCTCACAAATCGCTTCTACACAATCCCAGTCAAGGAAATCGTCAAGCATTCAACGACGCAAGAAACCGCTATGTCCGCGTTCTTTCTGTGGCAAAAAACTCGTTTAATAACCACATCAAAAACAAAGTCCGTTGGTCCTCAAGCTCCAACGGTGGCAAACCCTTCTGGACTCTTGCTAAGTCTATTGGGAATAATTTCTGCAAGAGCACGTACCCACCTTTTGTCTCAGGTGATGAAATTGTTTCTACCGCCCTGGGCAAGGCTAAACTTTTTGCTTCGTTGTTCGCCGGAAATTCTACTCTCAACCCACCTCCAAATGTTCAACCACCAACAGTCCCCAATGTCGCGCATAAAATGACTGATATCATTTTCAAAACTAAAAAGGTACGAAAGATGCTCTCTTCTCTTAATACCAGGAAAGCCTCTGGCCTTGACGAGATCCCAGCAATTGTTCTCAAAAAATGCGCACCAGAACTTTAACCTGTCCTGACTCATCTGTTTCAGATATCTTACAATAAAGGCATATTCCCTAGTAACTGGAAAACTGCTCGAGTACAACCCATCCCCAAAAAAGTATCCAAAGCTCTTCCTAGCAACTACAGGCCTATTTCTCTCCTTTCAGTCATCTCTAAAGTGATGGAAAAGTATATAAACACCGAACTACTAAAATTCCTTGAAAAGCACAGTCTAATCCACGACAGGCAGTATGGATTCCGTCAGCGCAGATCGACTGCCGACCTCCTTTCCTTTGTCACCCATTCTTGGAACAAGTCTATGGAACAACACGGTGAATCCCAGATTGTTGCTCTAGACATATCCAAAGCATTCGACCAGGTCTGGCACGCAGCGCTGCTTAACAAACTTCCGGCCTATGGCCTACCACCAAAACTTTGTACCTGGACAGCAAATTTCCTCTCCAACAGGAGCATATCTGTTGTTGTGGATGGCCATTCCTCTAAACTGTATCCAATTAATACAGGAGTTCCTCAAGGTTCAGCTTTAGCCCCTACTTTGTTTCTTCTCCACATCAATGACCTCCTCTCTAGCACATCCAACCCAGTTCACAGTTACGCGGACGACAGCACCCTCCACTCAAACATACAATATTCTAAGCCTGTCTCTTTAGCCCAATTAGATGAGGATCGCAAACTCATGGAGCGTTCTGTCTCCGTAGACCTCCAAAAAATATTAGACTGTGGAAGTAGAAATCTTGTACAATTCAACCCCACCAAAACTAAGTCTTGCTTTCTTTCTCACAAGAGATACAGCAGCCCTAGACCCATCACAATGAACAACCAAGTTATTCAAAGTAATGAGTCCTTTTCTCTTGTTGGCATTTCTATGGATCGAAATCTTAATTGGCACCAACATGTTACATCAATTGCAGAAGCGGCTGCTAAGAAATTGGGTTTCCTCTTCCGGGCTCGCAAATACTTTTCACCAACTAATCTCTATACCTTATACACTTCACAAATAAGGCCAAACCTCGAATACTGCTCCCACATCTGGGGTGCAGCTGCCGCTTCTACACTCGCTATCCTGGACTCCATTCAAAAGAGAGCTATACGTCTCATCGGTGACCCTACCCTCACCCAAAGGCTTCCATCCCTTGCCCACCGACGTGCCGTTGGTGACCTCTCTCTCTTTTATAGATATCTGCACGGGCACTGCTCAGAGGAGCTTTCCTCCATAATTTCCCCACCTGCTGCCCCCAGCAGATCTACCAGGGGAACAGAGCGAATGCACCCTTTTAATGTCCAGGTCACCAGACATAGAACATCTTGTTATGCCCGCTCTTTTGTCCCGAGGACTTCCAAGTTGTGGAATTCCTTGCCGGCACATGTTTTTCCTTCTCCTCCAAACCTCCAAACCTTCAAGTCCAGAATTAACAAGTTGCCTCTTTCCTCCTTGTCAACACCCACGGTACGATAGTATTTAGGCTGCAAGCCCTCGTGGTGTGTTGTTGACATAAAAAAAAATGTTTTATAAAATTGGGAGTTTTCTAATTAAAAATCCCTAAAGCTTTATATTACATGAGTTTTAACGGAAAAACTTTAAATTTTCACAAAAGCACATTTCGCCTGGGGCGATATAACACAAAAACAATCCCAACCGTTCGTTAATCGGTGCCGGCTGTATACCAAATTTGAAGACGATATCTAAATTCGTTCTTAAGTTATCGTGGCTACTAACAGAACGACAGACCGACATACCGACAGACCAACAGACCTGTCGACCGACGGACCGACAGAGCGCCAAACAAACAAAAAACGTGTCCTCAAATTATGTTTTATATATGTTTTGGCACTTTTTACGACGTTTAAGCGAATTTTTTTTTTTAAATTGTTGTCACCGATGCCATTCTTTCACAAGTATTGACGATGTGGAAGTAAATAGTGCTGCAAATCGAATCATAACTTCCACATAGCTGCGATAATCTACTATCTTCAGAGAGACATGGTCACGAGATTTAGTCACGAATTTAGATAGTCACCCCCCTCCCCCCCTGAAGCGATGTTACCCAAAAAAAATTGAAGCGTTCCTTTGTCGGGTGCTAACTGCATACCAAATTTGAACTACTACTAGCAGACAGACGTACAGGCCGGCATACCGACAGACAAAAAGAATTTGATTCCAGAATTCAGTTTTCTATATGTTTTTTAAGTCTTTTTACGCAGTTTTTGCAAAAAAAAATACAAAATTTCTGTCGCCGATATTACACCTATTACACCTACTTTTCTTTTTTGCAGACTTAATGACATGTAGCCAATCACTAGGATGGAAAATATAAATAAGATATAATTGTTTAATATCCCAATCTATGTTGTATAAGCCCTTAAAAATATCTTTTTTTTTTTTGTCTTCAGAGATTTGTTCACAACATTCTAGTACGCATCCACAGTCTGATACATCGCAATATTTTTAAGAACGACTTTCCTCCTTGCAGATAGATATCCCTCACCAAGCGCACGTTTCAATTTCCTAATATTTTTTCGGTTGATTCGCTTCCGTTCTTTCATTGTCTGGCAAAAGCCCTGGTTCTCTAAAGCCAGTGCTAAGGCCACACTTGAAAAGGTCAAAGCTCACAAAACGCTTCTACATAGTCCCAGTCAAGAAAACCGTCAAGCATTTAACTACGTAAGAGATGGCTATGTCTGCATTGTTTCTGAGGCAAAAAGCTCGTTTAATAACCACATCAAAAACAAAGTGCTCTCAAGCTCCAAGGGCAGCAGACCCTTCTGGACTCTTGCTAAATCTATTGGGAATAATTTCTGCAAGAGCACGTTCCCACCTCTTGTTTCAGGGGATGAAATTGTTTCTACCGCCCTGGGCAAGGCTGAAATTTTTGCCTCGTTCGCCGGCAGTTCTACTCTCAACCAACCTCTAAATGTGCAACCACCAACAGTCCCCAATGTCGCGCATAAAATGACGCATATCATTTTCAAAACTCTAAGAGAGATACTGTCTCCTCTGTTTTAGACATCTTACAATAGAGGGATATTCCCTAGTAACTGAAAAACTGCTCGCGTACAACCTGTCCCCAAGAAAGGATCCAAAGCGCTTCCTAACAACTACAGGCTCATTTCTCTCCTTTCAGTCGTCTCTAAAGTGATGGAAAAGTATATAAACACCGAATCGCTAAAATTTTTCGAAAAACACAGTCTAATCCACGACAGGCTGTAAGGATTCCGTCAGCGCAGATCAACTGCCGACCTCCTTTTCTTTGTCACTCATTCTTGGGACAAGTCTATGGAACTACACGGTGAATCCCAGATTGTCGCTCTAGACATATCCAAAGCATTCGACCAGGTCTGGCACGCAGCGCTGCTTAATAAACTTTCGGCCTATGGCCTACCACCAAAACTCTGTACCTGGATAGCAAATTTCCTCTTCAACCGGAAAATTTCTGTTGTCGTGGATGGTCATTCCTCTAAACTGTATCCAATTAATGCAGGAGTTCCTCAAGGTTCAGCTTTAGCCCCTAGTTGGTTTTTTCGGGAACACTTAAGGTTAACTTTCGGAAATTTTTGTACGTTTTCAAACAATAGAGGTATTTTCATAAAACATGGCACATTGTTTTTACTATATAGGTTATACTGGTAACCAAATTTGATGCCTGATTTCTTAAAAAACACACATATTTGCTATAAATTTTTTATGAAAATTCACTACCATAACGCACTTGCTGCGTCCAGACTTTTGATATATAAGCAAAGGTAAACTTAGATTTTGCATACCCGATATTAAAGAAAACTTCGTAAACTTTTTCATTTCATCAACTACTTGATTGCTTTAACCCATATACAGCCTTTTTCAATTTAAAAACTTTATTTGCATTTTCCTTAAAACCCCAATTAAAAAGCTGTTTTCATATCTCAATGTATAATTTTTAAATTAAACTTTACAGCCAATCCTATTAAGAGTCTCAAAGTTAAGTGTCTGACTACCGGAGAAAATGTTTCAACATAGTCAACACCCCTTTCTGTGTGTAACCTTTTGCTACTATTTGCCTCCTATATTTATTTTTACCTTCACTGTCACTTTTCACTTGCATTCCACAACTGTTTCAGCTTCCTGTGAATCCACAAGTTGCCATGTTTCATGTTTATTGAATGAATGGATTTCTGCTAGCATGGCCTGCTTCCATTCTTGCCCATCTGACCTTAAAAGTGCCTTGGCTACTGTCCTTGGAAGAACCGGAGTATTTTGTGGTTCACCAATACTGGTTGCACCATTAAAATATGTTATATGTTCATTAAAGGTTTTATTTTTAATCGCTATTTGTGATCTTCTTGGAAGTTCTAATATAACTGGATCATTACACGGCACATCAAGAACATAATCAATATCATTATCCAAATCATTGATAGTGTCATTAAAAAGGGATTCACCAATGCTTTGAGAAAACTGTTCTTCTCCCCCACTGAATCTGAACTCTTCTGTGTTTGATCCTGAACAGCATCTTTGTATTAGACAATACTGTGGTCGCCTTTTCTATGATAGTTACATGTGGACTGATTATGACTTTTTTGTAGCAGGGTTGAAACATGTATAGCATTTCATAGTGTCATCATAGCCTCCAGAACATATTTTAATGATTTCTGATTTCACTTATTCCTATTTAGTTTTGGAACATGAACCGTGGCTAGGCTCCCATACATTCAAAGGTGACTGGCAATCGGCTATCTGCCAGTCCACAGTTCATATAGAGTTTTCAATATTTTTAGAGATGCTGAACGATTATTTAGGAAACAAGCTGCATAACAAGCTTCAGCCTATAATGATTTGCCGAAGTTTTCACCAAGAATAGGGCATTTTGCGTTCTTAACAAGAGTGCGATTAAAGCGTTCAGCCATTCAATTTTTCTGCGCTGTATGGCTATTCGACGTTTGATGTATAACACCAGCATTGTTTAAGTACCTGTCAGATTCTTTATTGCAGAATTCGCCTCCGTTGTCAATTCTTAGCACTCTAATTTTGGTATTCTGCTGATTTTCCACAAAATTTTTGATTTTTTTTTAAATTTTCGCGTGTCTAATCCTTCAAGAAATAAATGAAACAAATGCGCCTGTAGTCGTCAATGAATGTCAGAAAATAGTTTCCCCCGCCTAAAGAGGCTGTTTCCATTGGCTCGCAGATAACACTGTGAACTACCTCCAGTAATGTCTATCTTAACTACCCTTCTTGGGAAATGGCAAACGAGGTTGCTTCCTTTTGCAGCACACCTTATAATTAGCAGAGCTAGCTTGATCCCTATAAATAAGACTATCTACCAGCTTCGCTATCTTATGTAGGTAGCTATCGATGACGTGGCCTAATTATTGACGCCAAATATCACTGCTCACGTTTTGAAAACAAACCGATTTCTCTTTACGAACATCTAGATTAGATTAGATTAGATTTTATTCTGAGTGGGCTATTTCAGTCCCTCCACTCGCGACCTTAGGTCTATTGTGGCTCACGTCTAATTATTTAGATTTCACCCATCAATTCCAGCTCCCTGAGGGAGTCGATCTTTTCTTGAGGGTGACAGTTTGTTTGGCAGGTGTACTGCCATCTGAGTAAAGTCGCTTGCCCGTTTCGAAGCTCAAAGAGAGATAACCTCTCTCCGAGTTCGTGGACCCGACATCCGTCAGTGTTTGCCTCGAGGCGGTATCATGAAGTCCCGCTCTCGAGCAGCATCTAATCTCCAGTTGTAATCCACCCCTAGAGATCTCACCTCCCCCCAGGCTTTTCCAAACCTGACACCTAAGAGTGTTAAGACTCAAGGCAACATCCCATCGAGTCCCGGTCCCGAGCATCACCCCAGCGAGGCCGTCCGTCCGTTTCTTAGCACACAGTATGAGCCCCAGACTCCGGGTGTTTACCACTCATCAGAGATCAGAGCCCCCCGGGACGTCTGGACATACGACACACGCCAGGGCTCAATCCAGGGCGGTATCATCTGAAACCCCGCTCCCGAGTAACAACCAAGCGAGGCCAATTGTCAGTCTCTGAGGCCACAGTGGAGGCGCCAAACTCCATGTGCATATCACTCCCCAGAGATGTCTGCCTCCCCCCAGCCTTACCTGCACCAGACCCCCGCCAGTGTTTCATTGACTCGAGGCGGTATCATGAAGTCCCGCCCTCGAGCAGCATCCAGGCAGGGTCGTTAGCCTGTATAGATGCTCACAGAGTAGGCCCAAGTCTCCAGGTGTAATCCAACCCTAAAGACCCCAGCCACCTCCGGGTTCGTCCAGGTCTGACACCTGCCAGCGTTAGCTTAAATTTCACCTAACAAATCGAGCTTCCGACCGGAGACGACACCTGCGAGGTGAAACTTTGTTTGACAGATGTACTGCCATCTTAGCGAAGTCGCTTGCCCGTCTCGAAGGTCATAGAGAGATAACCTCTCCCCGAGTTTGTTTGGACCAGACATCCGTCAGTGTTTGACTCGGTGCAGTATCATGAAGTCCTGCATCCAAGCAGCATCCAAGTGAGGTCGTTTGTCCGTTTTGAAGCTCACAGAAAAGGCCTCAAACCTTAGTTTTATTCCAGTCCTAAAGATCTCAGCTCTCCTCCGGGTTCGTCTAGACCCGACACCCACCAGTGCTAGACTCAAGGCGACATCCCATCGAGCCCCGCTCCCGAGCATTGCACAAGCGAGGCCGTCCGTCCGTTCCGAAGCACACAGTGGGGGGCCCCAAACTCCGGGTGTTTACCACTCATCAGAGTTGTCAACCCCCACCGGGTCGTCTAGACACACGACACCCGCCAGCACTCAACCCAAGGCGGCACCCATCCTAAACCCCGCTACCGAGTAGCAACCAAGCGCGGGCAACCATCCATTTCTAAGTCCAGAATGGAGGCCTCAAAATCCGGGTGTACATCACTCCCCAGAAATATCCGACTCCCTCCAGGCCCACATGGACAAGACCCCCGCCAGTGTTTGATTCCAATTAGTCGCCTTTTACGACAGGCAGGAGTTACCTTGGGCCTATTCTTTTAGTTAGTCCCCGGACACACGAACATCTAACTTGTAAACATTATTGTTAAGAGTAGCGGTTACCACTAAAATATTTTCTAGATTGTAAATATTAGAACCGTGTTTATTAAAACTTACCTTATTTCCCTTGTTGATCAACTAAGAAACAGATAATATGTTTGTTTTCAAACCTGAAACACACTGAACTTCTTTTAACCATATTTGGTGCTCTCTATCTGTTATTGTTTTAATTTATACATCACCAGCACATTCCACGGGGACTTTTGATCTGGTAGCCACCACAATATCGAATAAGACAGGGTGTCTTGTGTTTTTAACCATTTTTTATTGACTGTCATATCAACACTCGCGCCACTGTCAATATGCCAGTCACTATTTTTCACGTCTCCAGTTTTAACCACAGCACAGAAACCTCCTTCAGATTTTTTATTAATGGGGCACTTTGAGATAAAATGTCCACTTTTTTGCATTTGTACCAAATGATATTACTAAGGTCCCTTTTATTTAAAAAATAACTGTTTCAACTTGAACAACTCATTTGACTCCTAGCCTCCCAATTTGACGCTCCCACATGACCGCCATCAGCTGATTTACTTTTGAAGTTCTGCTTACTGGCCTCATGTATGAACGAGTTTCGATAATTTGGCTTGAAATTTCTGTTTGCGGCGAATGCACCATTGTTGCCACTGCTATCACCATCTGTCTGCTTGTCCAGTAATTTTGTTTGGATTGAGTCTGTAGTGATTTTAATTCAACAATGCCCCACTGCCATGATTAATAAGGCGGACTTCCCAGGAAAACCCGCTAACAACAGCGACCCCACAGAGTTTTCATCAATCTTGAAACCCGTTCGTTGAAATTTTTGTGAAGTCTCTACGATCTGGTTAATGTAGGATTCCATGTTATCGTGATTCTCCAGTCTAGTCGATATTAGGGTGCGTAAAAGTACTATTCAGATGTTCAGCGTGAGTTTCTAAGACACCTTGTATATAGGGATTCTGGTACCTACGCACGGAGGGGATGCGATCATGGCCAATTGCTCATACAAGCTGGCGTACCCAGTTCGCATTCGCGTAGAAAAGTTGCATCTGTAATCTTACTGCATAACACGTTTCATGGTACAGTGTATTGTCCAGACTTATGCAATTAAATTTCTCAGTTCGACGGGCTGCATATCTAAAGTGGTGAGAGTGTTTAAGCCTTAAATACCAAGGACTAACTTGTATCTGAAATCACCTGCGTATACAATGAGCTCTGACTTTGTGACATTGAAAACTTTTGCGATTTATATTCGGATAAAGCTGCGGTTATTTGTCGGGTGGCTATATCTTACTTTGTCAGTTATGAGGACCATTATATGTACTGTTTTGTGAAATTTCTGCCTTGTGATGTTTTGCACAGTATTTTAGTTTTTGTTTTTGGAAGTATTTTTTGTTCATATTGTTACATATTGTTTGGGGCCCTATTAGTGGGATTATTCTGTTGGGCATGTATTCAATAAATAAATAAAATAACCCAAGCAACAAATTAAGCCATGTTAACCAGCACTCGAGTCCAAATAACCTAACCAAGTTGTAATTTAGTAATAATTAACCACAATGTTGCCTTAATTGTCAGAATGACTACAAATTTGGAAATGCGGCCCCGAACTAGCTTATTTTTGACTATTAAAATTACTCCAAAATCAGTAACTTACAAGTAACTAAATTGGGAAAAAATTTGTTTAATTTTACCCATAAAATATACTTGAATATACTTTTGTGTTTCACTTCCAGAGTTGGTAACTTTTAGGTCGAAGTGTGCACTAAATTAGACTGAAAATCGACTACTAAGCCCAGATACCTGAAATACCTACTTTAAGGTAATTTATTACCTAATATTAACCTGCAATATGTCTCTGTGGTATAGTAAATTGGAGGTCTTCTTATGAAGTCCAGCTTACATATATATTACCAATTTCATTGCAATACAGCACAGGAAATATTTTAGGCACTGAGCTAACCTAAAATGGCTTTCTGATCGGCTATAAAGTCATAATTACTGCAGAAATGGTCTTCCAAGTCAAATTGCCTACCTTCAAGTTGAAAATACCCATAAAATCTGACTTGAAACAAAAATTGTCCTCAAAGTTCAAAGTGTACAGCAGTGAAATACATTTGTGAATCTTAAAGGTGTGTCAGTTGATAAACTTTATCAATAAAAGTTTTTTCTTGTTGTTAATGTGCGTGCACCAGTAACAAATATAGTGTTACAATGCCCCTTTGAAACCAATAAAATTTTAAAGACATACTACAAACTATTATAGAGTAGTAAAGAATGCTCACAGAAAAATAGTGATAGATGCTGATCATTCAAAGTTTACATATAATTAGCACGTTTCCCTCTTCAATATAATACATCCATTTTCATGCCAAATGGAGTGAAGCAGTGGCAACACGGTCAGCTGTCATGTTTATGTTTATTTACTTACTTTTTTTGTTTCTATTTTCTATTAATGTCTATATATTATGGAATCAAAGACCAAAAGCGCTGTATAATCATCCCTATATGTCTCTCTGTTGTGCACGGATATAAGTAATATATATTTATATACACGAAAATGTTTCATTTCTAATAAATTCAAACCAAATTCGTTTACCATATAGTCGAAATTCCCATAATTGGACAAAATGCCTTCAAAGTTTGGTTAGTTTGCCCTGTCATTAGGAATTGTGACTTATAGGTAAAAAAATAGGGCAAAATTAACTTTCAGGTCAATAATGTTAGAAGGGCAGCCATATTAAATTAATTTTGCGGTATCCATCTTGATTGTATTTGAAAATGAAAAATAATTTTTTGTTAAATATAGTGTAATCAAATTTTAGTTCGATAAAAACATTAAATAATAATTGTATACCATGACGACAAGATATTTTTGTGTTGTTTACATCACCAATCCTCCAAAATCAGAATTTCAAGAATTTTAAATAATTTTTTATTTTCACTAATTTTATCTTTTATACGGGCGCTCGAATTTTATCGAAGTATCATTATCCTGTTAACAGAAAAAAACATAACCGCAGTTGGTTTTGTCTTTATACAGTGCGAATCACCTTTATCATTGTTGCAAATATTTGAAGTAAGTTCTTTGATCATTCAAGATGTCATTTTTTGACAAAGATGGACAATATCTCTACTACTCTACTGTTTGTTTATACATACATAACCACAGATCCTGCAGAACCGAATAATGTCACATGCGTAGTTCGTTGTTAAGAACGTCACGGCACTCGGCGCCTAGATGTCAGAATCAAGTAAAGCGTAGCACATATTTACCAATATATTACGTCCAATGGCCCAATGTTGAATGAAAATGCCCTAAATATAACTAAAACGCTTTGGTTGAAACGCCTTGCTGGACCTATTATCGACTTCCATATTACTTTGACTTTATTCCCCACCTTGGTAATATACACTTAAATTTTACTTGAAAATGACCTGTGGTGATTTGGTCGCTGACCTATTGGTAGGGCGATTTTACGTCAATTTGACTTTGAATGTTGCTTGGGAAATCAATCATTACAAATGTGTAAGTCTTTTTCAAAAATTAATTTGTCTGTGGCGTATGCTCAATTTGAACATAAATAATCTAAAAACATTGTTTTTATAAATACTCATGAGAGCTTATTTAAATACAATAGGTTGTCGTACCGAATTACGTCCAGCCCGGGAAATTTTCAAAGATTATTAAAACATTTATTACCTAACATCTCTGGTGCGCCAATGTTATAAATGACATACTTATAGCTTGGTTAGAAAAAGAGGAACATGTTAAAAGTTTGGAGCGTGTAATTAAAGTTTTAAATAATTAAGGGCTAAAAACTCAATTAACCAAATGCACGTGTTTTCAGGAACATGTTGCCTATTAATGTTTTAAGGTCGACGCTTTTGGACTCCGCAAATCTACGGAAAAAGTCGAAGCAATTTCTAAAATGAAAACTAACTCAACTGAGTTAAAAGCAACCCTAACTCTTGTCAATTATTATGGTAAATTGTTGCATGATTTATCAACTAAATTATAAAGAAAAATATAACTGAACCCCACGTTGTGGAGCCAGTGTAAAGAAAAATAAAATAACATATAACATATATAACACAAATTATCGCAGGGCTTGGGTTTCGGCACTTGCAGTTGGTAGGTTTCAAGATGTACAAATGAAAGTCAGGTGTTATGAGTAACATCAGTTTATTTAAAAAATTATTGAATTTATACAATGCAGCAAATTTAATCAAGCAAATTTAATAAAAGAAAATATATGAATTGATTACTTTAACATGGCATATAGCACTGTAAAAATGAGTTGTGGAGCATACACTACTTTAAAAAGAAAACCACAGATAAATAATGTACTTAACTCCAGCTTTAGATTGCTGCCCCCGGGTTGGTGATCACAGGGCTGCTCGAGGGCTGCATTCTATCAGGGTGTTGTTTAAGATCTCATTGAAGGGTCTCCTCCCAAGCGGTTTCATTTAGGCTTTTGTTGAGGGCTGCTCCCAAGCGGTTTCATTTAGGGGTGGTGATCACAGGGCTGCTCCCAAGCGGTGTTGTTGCAGGCCGCTTCCTAACGGTTTTATTTCATTAGAGAGTTGTTGTTGAGGGCTGCTACCTAACGGTGTTGTTGAAGGCCGCTACCTAACGGTGTTGTTGAAGGCCGCTACCTAACGGAGTGCTATAAAATTCCATGTGTTTGAGTAATGGTTCAGGGCTTAATGATTTACATGAGGCGGCTGGTAGGAGGTTGTGTTTACTTACAAAATGTATCTGCGTCAATAATTGGAAATAAATTAACGTATATGAAACAAAATCTTAAATGACTTCTTTTAAAATGCATTTAAAACAGCATAATAGCAATTAATTACTGAACTAACGCTACCACAAGCCACCATTTAACAGTATAAAGTTTATAATGAAGAAAGCAATCATCGAAAGTGGATCCAGTATACATACACTAATAAGCAATCTACTATTATTATCAAGCAAAGAAATGTACGGGCAATTGGAAATAAGTCGGTATCTAAATATAAAACTTACCCATTTAGGCATGCTGTTTTCCGACTAAAATTTAGCTGTAAGATATCATCTTTTGGTTAATTTTAAACAGAAGAGAGCGTGGCACGCATTGTAAGCGTTTATAAAGATTCTATTATCTTAGACACCTCACGGAGCTACCGCGGCTGCAGGCGTGTTCCACTGAGTTGGGATGCGGTAGAGTAACCGACCGCCGAGTTTGACGTCACTGAAGGGACTTGGACTCAGACGTCACAAAAGGGGTTGATTCAGAAGCTTAAAAGTGAACGGCGTTAACGCTTGTCACGCTTATTTTACATACACGCGACATGTTACAAAAATAAATCCTCTCTATAAACTATTGCTATATGAAATAATCCATAATTTACGATAAAATACCTATGGTTTTGACAACATATGTGCTACAATGCTCAAATGCAGCATTCGTGTTTTTGACAAATATGTGACTCACATTATAAACTGTTGTATTATTGAGTGCTGTTTTCATGATTCATGGAAAGCAGCCAAAGGCATACCGCTCCCAAAAAAGCCTAATCCGAAATAATTTTCTGACCTCAGGGTAATCATTATTCTACCAGCCGAGTCTAAGGTTTTCGAAAAGGTACTTTACAAGCAGGCAGATGAGTGTGTGTGTTAAAATAAATAATTCCTGACACACAATGTGGCTTTAGAACGGCTCTTTCGACCGCAAATGCTCTCACCACTGTGACAGCTAACATCACTGAAGCTTGTGATGGGGGACTCCCCACAGTTCTGATATAGCTTGACTTTTCCGAGGCTTTTGATTACATCGACCATAGGCTCTTGTTGTCAAAGATTAGATACTATGGATTTGGCAATTTGGCACTTCGGTTGGTGGAATCATTTCTTACCAGCAGATCTCAGCGAATAATACATAACAAATTGTTGTCTTTTTCACTTGACGTTTGTTCCGTGGTGCCTCAGGGTAGTACACTTGGGCCACTGCTTTGTATCTTATATACTTCTGATGTTCTAAAAGTAACAAATTATTGCAAGGTTCAGGCATACGCTGATGATACACAGTTGTATTTACATTTTCCAGCGGAGAATGCAAGTTTAGTACAGGCGTTATTAATTGTGGTCTTGATATAGCGGAATATAATTTGAAACAACATAGTTTAAAACTCAACAAGTGGTTATTGCTGTTGGTGCAGCTCCTACTGCGATTGCAGATTCTGTCAGTGCGATTTTGGATTCGCATCTTGGATTTAGGGAACACAAAACTAAATTGTTACAAAAGTCGTAAGTGTCGCTTAAAATGCTTTATGTTAATAAATATTTTCTTAGTCGCGAAATCTTCAAAAACCTGTGTGAGATATTAGTTCTGTCTAATTTTAACAACTGTCACTCTATTTATGGCTACTGTTTGAATAAGACGATTAACTGAAGAATAATTTAGCTTGTTCAAAATAATTGTTGCCGCTTGGTTTATGACCTCAGAAGGTACGACCATATTTCTGAGAAATTGTAACAAATAGGATCGCTAAAAATGAGAAGTAGATGGACACTGCATTTCGGGACCTTTTTTCATGACCGCATCTTGAGCGATTCAAGTCCATACCTCTTGTCCAAATTGTTTTCACGTGCAGAGATGCACTCGGTCAAACGACGAAACAATTCAGGTTGCACTATACCTCATCACAGACCAGCACTCTATAAGAGATGCATTGTTTATAATGCAATTAAATTGTACAATTCTTTGCCCCCTGAACTAAAAACTTTTCCAGCTTCTAGATTTAGGAATACTGACAGCCCATCTTTTTTTTGTTGCAGTTTTGTTGTTATTTTTTGTTATTGCATAGATTGCATTACAATGTGCTATTTATTTATTAGAATATTCTATTCCTTTAACATATGTATATATATTTTAAATTATTTTTATGTGAATTGTGTATGTCTGTTATGTATGCTACAGATGGTTGAGTAGATTAGCTCTTGAGCTAGACATCGCTATTTGTGGTATTCCTTAGTCAGTCTTATTTGCAAAAGGAATTTATTCACCAAATTTAATCAAAATCGGCCCAATATTTTTTGAGTTATCGGTGTGATATATATATATATATATATATATATATATATATATATATATATATATATATATATATATATATATATATATATATATATATATATATATATATATATATATATATATATATATATATATATATATATATATATATATATATATATATATATATATATATATATATATATATATATATATGTATATAAACATATAAAAATTGAAACTGGCCCCAGATATGTGTTCTGTGGGGCCTAATTAGCGCTCATTTCAAGAAATTTTTTCAAAATTAAAAAGTCGGGATCTCCTCATTAGTGAATTCTTTTAAGAAAATTCACTAAAAGCCTATAATTGTTTGCAAATGTGGATGAATGTGTTGAAACTTACAAGTCTGGAGAACAACATGTGGAAGTTGTTTTTGTAACCATTGAAAATAAATTAGCCCTGCTGGCAAACAATTTAAAAAGTATTTTCTTGGTAATTTCAACTTGATAGAAAAATACGAGTGAGTTAGAGACTGATTTTAAAATATCACTGAAGGTCTCTCATCTGCCGAGGAAGAAATCTTTATACACTTCACGGCAAGTGGCGAAATCAAAGGCAATTTAGTAATAAGTCACATTTTAATTTTGGGCAAGATTGGATGTTGAGTTTTCTGCACTTAAAGCAAGAGCATTTCGTATACGATTACCATTTTCAACATACTACCTTGACGACACCGGATTTTCTGCAGTGGCTGCTTTGAAGACAAAATATAAGGTGTCAATTTCGAATATTAAACCTTCTTTCAAAAAACTTTTCTCTGCAAGACAGGCCCAAGGTAGTCACTAATAATTATTAACCTTGTTTTTTATTTAATATTGATAAGTTAACTATTAGATACATTGTGCACCATTGATACAATCCTATATAACTGTATTCAATTGCATTTCCTTCGGTAAATAAAATAAAAATCCCATATAAAAGTATTCTATTTTTTTCTCCTCCTTAAGGCCCGTACGCGATTGTCGCCACGATAGCACCGCAGCCTTTGGCTTATTGTACATGCCCTATACCTTTTCTACTTCACCCATTCCAAAATCACTGTGCCTTGAACTAGTCTGCACAGCAATTGGTAGAGTGAAGTCCTATATTGCTCCGTCTCCGGTCTAGGCTGCCCGTAGATCAGTTGTCTTACGCGGTCCAGAGCTTTACGCTCACACAATATGTGCTGGGCTGATTCCTCCCTCTCGCCGCAGAGTCTGCGTGCCAAGTCCCCCCTCGAGCCACCCCATTTTATGCAAGTATTTGTTGGCAGCCATGTGTCCCGTCAAGAGACGTGTTATGTTCCTGAGCTGTCCTCCGCTAAGATTTAGCAACTCCACATCTCTCTTTGCACTGGGTTCGCCAATGAGTGACTTTCCATGTTTTTGCCCTGGACAGTCTGCCCAGTATACCTTATGCTGGTTTCGAACCCAGGACTTAATGGATGCCCTGGTCATGCCCTTCGTCACGCCCAAGACCGGTACTGTTTCCATAAATATTTCTGATGTTCTCTTCGCGAGACTGCCAGACTCTTCATTACCTTGTACCCCCGGCACCCAGATGAGGGTAACCTCATTCTGCCCAGCCAGGTCACTCGTCTCGTCTCGGCATTCACCAACCAGCTTAGAGTTTACCCCTGGGCTACTTAGGGCCTTAAGTTCTGCTTGGCTGTCTGTGGCTATGGGGATCCGATTTTTGGTATAGTCCCTCGCCTTGGTATCTCATACGCAGTGCAAGATCGTGTACATTCCGGCCTGAAAGACCGTTGCGTGAGCCACAAGGGAAATACTGTGACTTACCCTCGGTCCTTCCGAATAAATGCCTGCCCCCGTCCCACGTGCACCACCGGATCCGTCCGTGAATCAGACGAACGCATCCTGTGGTAGACCCGGCGTCTCCAGCCGCCATGCTTTGCTGTCGGTGATTACCACTGTAAACCTGTTTTCCCTACAGATTTGTGGGCTCGCGAAGTCTGACCTCATTTCAAGCATGGGCTCCTTCCCGATCTCCTGAATCTTGCAGTTACCGTGGTTGGCCTTTAGCCTACCATGGCAGGTAGTGTATTCTATTGGTTTTCTTTTAGTACTTTAAATAAATTTTGTATAATATACGTTTTCTCATTTCTTCTCAATATGCTCGCTCCACCCATTTAGTTTTATCACGGAGGGACGCGCCTCACTGAGTTAGGTTATGCCTTATTAGACATGATCACCTTATTTCTTTTATCACATATGTAAAAATAATAAAGTGCAAAGTGAATGAAGTGAGAAAGCACCAGCGAAATAAGAAGAACTCCTGATGGGCGTGTCATGGTCGCCACAACAAAGCAACATAGCTTTTATACTATGATGATGGGTATAAAGCTTTTTACCTGTCCCCATTACAGTTTTGCCACCACATATGCTTATATTATTATTGCACAGTCTTACTACAAGGCTATTTACGCATTTTTTTGTTAGTCCAAAATAAATACCACAATTCGTATTTATGTAGAACAGTTTACTCTAATACTTATTGTTCTTTTGTAGATTCGGTTACCAGGCGAAAGATGGATGACAAGAAAATCAAGTGCAAGTAACTACGAACATGGAAGAAGTCTTCCAACCTGTATTATTGCGAATACATTGTTTCCTGATATATTCTGTGAACATTTAAGAAAACACTTTAAAAGTCACAACTAACATGTAAACCTAAATAAAAACATTGCATTGCTTTTTTCTTTGTAAAATAATTAAAATCCAACCTTTTGTGGCATAAAAACTGCTATAGTTTTTGTTAACATACTGTGGGTGGCAAAATTATGGAATCACTTTATCAAAATTTGAGCGATTTGTGATTTGACGAAATGCACAGACACGCTAGCTTTAAATTAAAAAAATACACATTTTTGCATACAATTTACGTTTTTGCCACCCCAATTTTTCAACTATGGCGTCATCGATATTTTTCTTAAGACAACCCCCATTTTGATAGATTATTGAACTGTCTACACGGTACCATCAAAATATTGATGCCTCACATTGTTATATTTTCGAACCAAAGTCATTTTAAGAGTGGAAAACAAAAAATCTATTCAAAACAACAATCAAAAGATCGGGGCTCTTATTCAAGAAGTGAACGTATTGTTTTCTTTAAATATAATTTTCCAAATGTAATCCACGGACTTCTTGGTAATAAGCAGATCTGCTAACACATTCCTCTTGTGCATTGCGAATTACGTCAGGGCTACTTCTAATCATTTCATACCTAATTCGATTTTTCAAATTGTCTAGGTTATTTGGTTTGTCAACATAGATTTTTCATTTCAAATACCTCGATAAAAATCTAGAGGCGTATGATCTGGGCACCTGGAGGCCACTCTATTGATCCTCGCTTACAGATCCACTTGCAAGGAAAGCAGTCATTTAAAAACTTGCGAACATGAGTTGCAAAGTGCGAAGGTGCACCGTCTCGCTAAAACAAAAAATCACCACTTGGTGAATCAGGATCACCTTCGTTTTTTAAACCTTGCGGCAAATAAGGCTTATAAACAGCTTCGTAGCTTCACATTTTCATGCATCAAGAAGGAAAAAAGCATATCTTGATCACATTTGCCCTGAGTGAGCTGAATATTCACGTGCAAATCAAACAAGCTACCATATCTGATAGCTTTGCTGATCTGAAACTCATAAATAGATTTTTTCAACTTCTCAGCAGAGTTCTTCAAATGACTGTGGAAAATTGATACAGCATTTTGACAGCAATATATGCTAGGCCGGTAACAATTTTCATTTTACTTTTTCTACAGTCAGTGAGGTTAACTCTATAGTAATCAAAATAAAATCAAACGCGTCTGGTACTGATAAGGTCTCCATAATTATCCTTAAATATTGGAGCCCCTTTATCGATGAATATATCTTACATATTATCAACAGCTGTATTGAGAAAGGCTATTTTCCTATAGCTTTGTAGGTTGCAGTGGGAACTCCCCTGCCTAAGAAAAACGATCCGTTAACATTTTTTGACGTACGTTTGGTCAGTTTTCTTCCGGCATTGTCAAAAATATTTGAGATAATTTTGTATGACCAAATGTATGTTGATTTGGAGCATCTGTTTGCAATAGCAGCATAACTCTTATTTATCTGTCTGACCTTGTCTAACATTATAGGCACCCATTCAGAGGTAATTTCAGGTTATATGGTAAATTATTTACTTTTTTTGGTTATAACTCAAAATTTACTTAGCCGATTAAGTTTAGATTTGGCAGAGAGGGTTACTTGTACAATATATACATGTCCATAAAATTTTAGTTTCATACTTCTGGTAATTTAAAAGATATTGCCTTTACACACAGTTTTTTCGCATTTTTTTCTTAAAGTATTGAGTCAAAACTGTCTAACAAACTCATCCAAGCTATTAAAAAAATAAGGGAATTGCCAATTATTTTTTTGTATACTTTTTGACGTTCCGGGAGTCTGGTGATTCAAACAGACTATATCAATCTGGTGGGCTCTGATAGACCCCAATAGGTTTTAAGGCACCAGAATGCAAATAAACCAAGGAATGGTGTAAAAGGGGGGTTTCTAAACATCACGAAATAGAGTAGAATAAGTTTATTAGAATAAAGATTAAAGCAAAAAACCATGTAATAGTTTTTTTCTAAAAAGCTAAAAAGCAAACATGATTATAAAAGTCAGTGTCAAGTACCTACACTAATTCAGTATTAGAATAATAATTCTTATTCGTGTTCATTATTACATTCACTGCACATAAAATTCGCATGTGCCAAACAAATTGTCTTCTGGCATGTAACACAGAGGTATTGTGATTTTCTGTCGGAATTACGTGGACAAAATTCATAGCGTCTTCTTTTTCTAGTCTCATTTGGATTAGCTACAGAAATAGTAGGCTGCTGCCTGCGTAATTCCTAAGGAAGCCTTTGGTTTTGTTGTCGTCTACCCTGATGCTCTCTAATTAGTTGTTTTCCCAAGCCTTTCAAAAAATTCCGCCTGGTTGTGGCATAATCATTCGTATTATTTATGTATACAATTCCGCCATTTACTCCGGCAGTGTTTGAATAAAATATTGTCAACGGCCATCGCCGAGAATTTCTTGAAATGTCGTAAGAAGCTGAAAGCTTATCTAAAGTATCTACGCCCCCTTTTGTCATGTTGTAGTACATGACTATTTCAGGCTTTTGTTTGTCCCCCGTTGATTCATCAACACTGTCATCGTGATGAACCGTCGACCATAATAGTACTTTTTTTTTCTTTTTCTCAATATATGATACCATCGTAATTTTTCTTTTACAACCAAATACACTTGACGGTAAAGGCCTTCCTTCTGTAGACACCAGACATCGCGGCAATTCTCTGTTATTTTTGCGTACAGTTCCAACAGATGTTAGTCGATTCTCGGTGAGCAATCCCTGCATCAGGCTGTAACTCGTGAACCGGTTATCGAACATAACATTACGGCCACTCTTTGATACCGGTTCTATCAATCGAAGGACTATATCTTCGAGCTTATTACTTTTTCTGAACGGTCCCTCAGGTTGTAAACCTACGTATACTTTTAAATTAACATCATAAAAACACCTGACGTCTGTCAATGCAAAAATTGTTACCCCATATTTGGCGGGTTTACTGGGAATGTACTGTCGAAATGAACAGTTGCCACGAAACGATACCAATGGCTCATCAATGGTTAGATACATACTTGGAGAATAAACTTGTCTGCAGTTGGAAACAAATGCATCAAAAATTGACCTAATCGGCGCAAGTTTATCGAGCACTACTCTCTCTTGTCTAGTTTGATAATTGTCAAAACGTAAGCAACACAAAAGAAAATTGAATCTCTGAAGACTCATAGTCATTCTAAATATCGGTACTCCTGTATCGTCTGTTGCCCATAAATCTTTGACATTTTGACGTCCAGATTTATAGTAGCCCGCTAAATACAGAAGTCCAAATAAAGCTCGCAATTCCGATTTGTCTGTCTCTTTTACTTTATACTGATCTCTTTCTGCATACGTAGCACATTTAGCTCGAATTTTTTGGTTGGTGTGAATAATAATTTCAGTCGTGATCTCTTCAGTGATAAAATATCCCCAGCATTCTGCAGCTGTTTTACCGTCTTTATATGGTCTTCTGACAGTGAGTAGTTGCGTAACAATATTTTTTGCTCTTACCCTGACATTTGGCCGACCTTGGTGCTTGAACCATTTTGTTGCCTCATCTTTTCCTTTATAAAACATACCATCAAGGTTATTTTCCCTGTCGTTTTCATCATCGCTAATTTCTTGTTCTGTTTCACTGTTATGTTCACTTTCACTCAAATGGCTCCTTCATCACTTGAAATTTCATCTTCAAGCTCTTGACGTTCTACCTCTTCCCATAAGGCCATAAGTCTACGTTGCTCCCGTTCGTAATCTCCCATTTTGAAAACGATGAATCTGTAGCAATAAATCGTATTTTACATTTTATAAAGTTTCACCTAATTAACTATTTCTCTTTTGGAATAATATTTGACACATGAGACATAAAATAAAACAAAACATACCTTAAAAGTCTGTTAAATTCGGAGTAGCTTATTAAGTCTGGTGGGGTCTATGATACCCTATCCACTATTATGCATACGATTCACAGTTATTTACAACAAACACGCTGGAACTACACCAACAGCAGATAGACCGATGTCGTTGAGGCAGCTACCCGTAATGTCAGCTTCCGCCATCTATTGCCCAAATAGATACAACATGTTTAGCATACCTCTGGGCCTGTCAGACCTCACCAGACTCCCGGAAGGTTAAAAACCACTTCGCATTATACTTTCCTTTGTGCACAATTTTTAATATATGGTCAAAAAAAAAGGTATTGGATAGTGCCTTGGATGTAGTAAACAGTGTGTTACATAGGAAGTTGCCAATAGATAAAACAAAGCAGAACATTATTCTACTGTGGTTAAAAAGGAATTGGAATTAAAGGCTTTTTTCTACCAGACAACTCCTTTTTAATCATCTCAAACTCAGACGTGTTGATGTTTAGAAACAATATTATTCTAGTATAATTACAAAAATATATTTTTTTATACATTGTTTGTTGTTATTTTTGTTCTTTAACATCGGGCTATTTCCGCGACTATGGCCAATCGCCGACGTCAGGGAGTAGTTTCACTCAACTACCCTGGAAATGTTGCCTAACCCCTGCCTTTGTGTAAGGAGGGTAGGGATGTCTAACGTGCCCAACATCGCACGGACACGGGACCGACGGCTTTACGTCCACTCCGAAGGGCGGAATGTGCAGACATTCAACTTGTTCAAATACAATGTCAGAACCTCGTTTGATGAATTGTACATGCGGTATGTTCTGAAAAAGTAAAAGGAGAGCTATGGGAACGAACCCAGTACCCTTCGGTTCAGAGGCAAACGTTCTTACCTTTAGACCACTTTTATACATGATTATTTTGAAATAAACAAAATATATAGCTGAAAGTGCGACTGACCTAGTAGAAAGTGATATAGACAACCCACTATGTTGTGGAATAACCCATCCTTGTCCAGCTAGGTTTATGTTGTACTAATATATGGTTTGCGTGAAGTTATCCTTAAATTCCCAGCCATAGATTTACACGTAGGGTCAGCAGAAAGCGGGATGGATCGTCGCGATCACAATATCAGTGAAGCGGATTCAACGTAGTAAATTTATGGTTAGCCATAGATGCCAGCTTTAGATTGCTATATGCTACTGCACCTTACCGAAGAAAAAAGAATTTGTCTTAAGTGTTTTGCAATAACATAATAACACTAAACCAATTGTTTATTATTAACATAGTCATAGAGGAAAACTAAATTTAAAAGAAAAAAAAACGTAAGGTTGGGATAGCAATTAAGACGTTTCAGAAATATGAACTATTTTAGATATTTGCAGTAGATGTGCCAAAATCATAAAAACAAAAAATGATTACCAAGGCTCTAGTGTATAATAATATACACAAATTATTTTTTGTCACCCTTTACAAAAGTGAGAAAAACGGATATGAAGATAGGGATAGCAATTAAGACGTTTCCGAAATATGAATTATTTTTTGATATTTTTAGTAGATGTGCCAAAATCGTAAAAACAAAAAATGATTACCAAGGCCCTAGTGTATAATAAGATATAAAAATTATATTGTCACCCTTTGAAAAAGTGAGAAAAATGCATATATAAATCGGGATAGCAATTAAGAAGTTTCTGAAATATGAATTATTTTTTTATATTTGGAGTAGATGTGCCAATATCATAAAATCAAAAAAGTGCATAATTAGATATGCAAATTATCTTTTGTCGCCCTTTGCAAAAGTGTTAAAAATTCACAAACTGAAAGTGTATAAATTCAATATATAATCAGAAGGTGTATAAATCAAATTTTAAATGAAGTGATATAAATACATGCTATGTTTGATGTAAAATGTTGTCGTTTTAGTTTATTCCAATATTAACTATTTTTCATCCTTGCTTATTTTTAAGTTGGTTATTGTGTTGATGTGCCATGACACAATTATTCTCAAATAGTGAAATGAATAGTAGTTTAACCATTTATTCACAGCAAAACTTCAATGAGCAATTCAATACCCTAATCGTAGACAACCACATCAACATTTTGTTCTAGAAATTTTTCAAGAATGAGAGAAACGGGTACTACTCTCGTAGTAAGTTGTTTATTTTCTGTTTATCGATTCTGCTGCTATATTATTAGTGTGTATATTGTGTTACTATTAGTTAATTTTTATTTAAAAAAATTCACTAATAGAGAGGTGAAGGTGAGACTTTGCAAAAAAATTTTCAAATGAGCGCGAACTAGGACCACTAGAACCCATATCCGGGGTCAGTTTCAATTTTTATATATACATATATATATATATATATATATATATATATATATATATATATATATATATATATATATATATATATATATATATATATATATATATATATATATATATATATATATATATGTACCTGTCTGATAACTCAAAAAATAATTAACCGATTTTGATGAAACTTAGCAAGTGCCTTTTTTTATTAGTGGCTTGGATGAGTTCGTTAGCCAGAAAAATCGGACGGGGTTTTCCTGGAAAATTTTGAGTTTTATTTCGAAAAAAATTTTTTTCTCCGAAAGTAACAAAGCTGTTTTCATGAAATTTACTACATATGTTACCTTGGTAGACATATTACTACGTATTAAAATTTAACTTTTTAGGTTTATATAAAATTGAGTTATTCAAATTTTCTTTCGAAAAAAATTTTCTTCTCCGAAAATTACAGGTCTATTGTAATGAAATTTGGTGGATATCTTGCGTTAGGAAAGACCTTACTACACACCAAAATTAAACTCTCTAAGTATATAGAAAATTGAGTTATTTAAATTTGAAGAATTTAATAAAAATTCACTACCATAACGCACTTGCTGCGTCCCGAGATTTTTTTATTAGACATTACAAAAACAGTCTCTTTGAATCATTTTGTATTTATTCAAACAGAGCAGACCAAATCAGCCTATATATCTAACCACTTCATTTTTAGAGAGAAACAACACTAGTTATATAGTATGAGGTATGTGACAAAAATTATATCGAAATTTCATGTAAACACAAACATGTAATAATATACGGGGTGTTCCTAATCAAAATGAAGGTTATGAATAATTTTTCTTTTATTTCAGAATTGCTGTAAAACTATGAACACTACTTACATGATATCTACATATCGTATAATTTAGCTTGGCTTTCTAGACAACTTCCCTAAATGGCATATATGGAAAAAAGAGACTACCCTCTCTTTCTCAGATTCGTATTTTTATAAAAACGCTAGGTTTTAGTATAATACAACTGATTATTTTGAGAACAAATTGAATCCTGTGTCAATAAAATTATTTGCTTCCCAAAAAATGAGCATGCGTAAAAAGATATCCCAAAACAAAATGTCATATGTAGACCACTGACAGTCATTACAGATATAGACGGAGAGCCAGAGGTGAAAAAATTCTCTGAATTTACAAAAGCTGATTTTTTGTAAGTTAATTAGGTACGCTGTGCACGTACACATATTCTGGTCAGTCAAGCGAATCTTGGAACAGGTGCGCCAATAAAGATGTCGTTTTTACCGGGGTAATAAAATGAATTTACAAAAGCTGACAATTGTTATACAGATTCTATATTATATAACACTTAAAGCTTTGTCAGTCAGTCAGCTGCATACGGGAACAGAGCTGGTCAGTCAGTTCGAATGTGTGTATGAAAAATAAATAATGTGCAATTTATTTACAAAGCTTGGAATTTTTTTTGTGGGTATATATTGAACTGTTAAACATTAAACAAAGAGTCAGTCAACTGTTTTGTAGAACAACGCCCGTCAGTCGGCAAAAAAAGATATAAAAAATTCTTGCCGGCCGACGCGACGGCGTTACAGACGGCATGCTCGCTCTTCTCCTCCCATAATTATTATTTAAAATATCAGAAAACTATGTGAAATTATAATTTGTAATTATAAGTTTTAATTGATATATATATATATATATATATATATATATATATATATATATATATATATATATATATATATATATATATATATATATATATATATATATATATATATATATATATATATAAGCATATAAAAATTGAAACTGACCCCGGATATGGGTTCTAGGGGTTCTAGTTCGCGCTCATTTGCAAAATTTTTTGCAAAGTCTCACCATCGATACCTCTCTATTAGTGATTTTTTTTAAAATAAAAATTCACTAAAAATAATATTGGACATTAAACTTTTATATACCCTAAATTAAGAACAAAACAAACTCACATAACAATAACACCACAAAAAATCTTCTTAACCCAGAATGTTTTTTCTATAGCGTCGGTCCTTCTCTGCGACTATGGCCAATCACCGGCGCCAGGAAGCAGTTTTGTCTCACTATCCTGGAAAATTTGCCGAAACCCCTACCTTTCTGTAAAGAGGGTAAGAATCTTTAAGGTGCCCAGCTGCATGGACACGGGACCAACGGTTTTACGTCCCCTCCGAAAGACGGAACGCGCAGACATTTAACTGGCTCAAGTACAATGCCACAAACTCGGTTGATGTTAATTGTACAGTATGTCCTGAAAATGTGAAACCCTGGGAATCGAACCCGATAGCCCTTGCTTCAGAGGTATACGTCCTTACCACGGAACCACCGAGCCTCCAGGCCAAAAATAAACCTAAAGCTTATACGGAAACTGATATAAAATAAATGCTTTGGCTCTTTTTTTTGTTAAAATGTGAAAGACAACAATTAAAATGGCATTCTAGAACAAACCGCCACAAAAACTCATAAAAAATATAAAACACATCACAAAATATATTTGGTATATTATTGTGAAGAAAATTATTATTTCCACATCGCCAATATATGTAAAAGTATGGTATCTGTCATAGAAGCTTCAAAAATTCGTTTCCGCTTAAGCGTCGTAAAAAGTGTCAAAACATACAGGAAAGATGATTTGGGAACGAATTTTTTTTCTGTCGGTCTGTATATCTGTCTGTTTGTGGCCACGATATTTTTAGAGCATTTTTTTTTAATTTCAACAACACACCACCAGGGCTTACAGCCTAAATACTATCGTACCGTGGGTGTTGACAAGGAGGAAAGAGGCAACTTGCTAACTCTGGACTTGAAGGTTTGGAGGTTTGGAGGAGAAGGAAAAACATGTGCCGGCAAGGAATTCCACAACTTGGAAGTCCTCGGGACAAAAGAGCGGGCATAACAAGATGTTCTATGTCTGGTGACCCGGACAGTAAATGGGTGCATTCGCTCTGTTCCCCTGGTAGATCTGTTGGGGGCAGCAGGCGGGGGAACTATGGAGGAAAGCTCATCTGAGCAGTGCCTGTGCAGATATCTATATAAGAGAGAGAGGTCACCAACGGCACGTCGGTGGGCAAGGGATATCAGCCTTTGGGTGGGGGTAGGGTCACCGATGAGACGTATAGCTCTCTTTTGAATGGAGTCCAGGATAGCGAGTGTAGAAGCGGCAGCTGCACCCCAGATGTGGGAGCAGTATTCGAGGTTTGGCCTTATTTGTGAAGTATATAAAGTATAGAGATTAGCTGGTGAAAAGTATTTGCGAGCCCGAAAGAGGAAACCTAATTTCTTAGCAGCCGCTTCTGCAATTGATGTGACATGTTGGTGCCAATTAAGATTTTGATCTACAGAAATGCCAACAAGAGAAAAGGACTCATTACTTTAAATCACTTGGTTGTTCATTGTGATGGGTCTAGGGCTGGTGTATCTCTTATGAGAAAGAAAGCAAGACTGAGATTTTGTGGGGTTGAATTGTACACGATTTCTACTTCCCCAGTCTAATATTTTTTGGAGATCCACGGAGACAGAACCCTCCATGAGTCTGCGATCCTCATCTAATTGAGCTAGAGAGACAGGCTTAGAATATTGTATATTTGAGTGGAGGGTGCTGTCGTCCGCGTAACTATGAACTGGGTTGGATGTGCTAGAGAGGAGGTCATTGATATGAAAAAGAAACAAAATAGGGGCTGAAGCTGAACCTTGAGGAACTCCTGCGTTAATTGGATACAGTTTAGAGGAATGGCCATCCACAACAACAGAAATGCTCCTGTTGGGGAGGAAATTTGCTGTCCAGGTAACAAGTTTTGGTGGTAGGCCATAGACCGGGAGTTTATTAAGCAGCACTGCGTGCCAGACCTGTTCGAATGCTTTGGATATGTCTAGAGCAACAATCTGGGATTCACCATGTAGTTCTATAGACTTGTTTCAAGAATGGGTGACAAAGGAAAGGAGGTCGGCAGTCGATCTGCGCTGACGGAATCCATACTGCCTGTCGTGGATTAGACTGTTTTTCAAGAAATTTTAGTAATTCGGTGTTTATATAAGTTTCCATCACTTTAGAGACGACTGAAAGGAGATAAATAGGCCTGTAGTTGCTAGGAAACGCTTTGGATCCTTTTTTTGGGATGGGTTGTACTCGAGCAGTTTTCCAGTTACTAGGGAATATGCCTTTATTGTAAGATATCTGAAACAGACGAGTGAGGACAGGAGCAAGTTCTGGTGCGCATTTTTTGAGAACAATTGCTGGGATCTCGTCAAGGCCAGAGGCTTTTCTGGTATTAAGAGAAGAGAGCATCTTTCGTACCTTTTTAGTTTAGAAAATGATATACGTGATTTTATGCGCGACATTGGGGACTGTTGGTGGTTGAACATTTGGAAATGGGTTGAGAGTAGAATTGCCGGCGAACAACGAAGCAAAAAGTTCAGCCTTACCCAGGGCGGTAGAAACAATTTCATCCCCTGTGACTAGAAGTGGGAACGTGCTTTTGCGGAAATTATTTTCAATAGATTTAGCAAGAGTCCAGAAGGGTTTGCCGCCGTTGGAGCTTAAGAGGACTTTGTTTTTTATGTGGTTATTAAACGAGTTTTTTACCTCTGTAGGAATGCGGACATAGCGGTTTCTAGCGTCGTTAAATGCTTGACGATTTTCTTGACTGGGATTGTGTAGAAGCGTTTTGTGAGCTTTGACCTTTTCCAGTGTGGCTATGTCACAGGATTTAGAGAACTAGGGCTTTTGAGTGGCTGAAGGGGTTTTCTGTGTACGTGGAATAAATAATTCCATGCCAGCTTGGATAATTTCGGTGACGTTTTGTGAGATATCAGAGGGGTCAGGATGAGAGAAGCAGACAGACGCCCATGGAAATGAGTAAAAGTAATCTCGCATTTCGTCCCAGTTTGCCGAGTTGTAGTGCCAAACGATACGTGTGTGTGATGACTGTGTCACCTCGGGTTGCATTGCACAGGAAGCAGTGACCATGCCGTGGTTTGAGCGACCAAGAGGGGCGGTGACTGATATCTTATAGCATTCAGGTTCTGTAGTAAGAAGGAGAGCCAAGGGATTTGAGCTGTGTGTTGGGATACGGGGAAAGTAAGTAGGTTGCTGAACCATATTGGCTAAAGAATTGCTGACTGCAAAGGCCTCCGCCGCTCTCCCTTGTGGATCGGTTTTTGAAGATCCTAGTCATTCCTTATTATGGACATTGAAGTCACCAAGAATAGTGACCTCGGAGGAAGGATATTCAGAAATCAGATCGTTTTTTTCAGAAAGGTAGTCAAAGAGCTGGACAAAGTTGTCAGAAGGGGACCGGTAAATGCAACACATGAATTTAGTTGCAGCCATGAGAGAGAGTTTTATCCATAGTATGTCTTTTCTTCCAGCTTCTAAATTGGGGGGTCTAGTGCAGGGTAGACTGCTACGAAGGTATCAAATTGACATATGATCCATAAATTTGGTATACCGTTAGCACCTGACAAACGAACGATTCGGATTGTTTTTTCGTAAAATCGCTACAAGGGGTATGGAGTGAATCGTGGGTGATTTGGTGAAAATTGACATTTTTTCGTCGCAACTCGAGTAATATAACGTTTTAGAGTTGCTTATTAGGAAAGTTTCAATTTTATCAAGCACCTGGTATTCTGTGATGGAATCAAATTAGGGATAGAATGTGTGGGAATGGAATATCGGTTACACAAATTTCGAATTTTTTTGTTGCTAAAACGGCATTGAAAGTCTGAAAACGTATATAAAACTTGATTGTGATACAATATTTTTTTGTCTGTCGGTCTGCCGGTGGGTCGGCCTGTACGTTCGCCGCCTATTAGTAGAAGTAATAACTTTCTAAGGATTTGAAGCAACAAGTCAGGGACCATAAATTCATTACATTAGAAGCTCTTTCTGAGCAGAGTAAATTTTCATAGCTATGTGGATGTTATGATTCAATTTGCAACACTATTCTAATTTTAAAAACACAAAAAATCACTGAAAGATGTATCAACCTTTAAGTGACCCTGCAGGGTTCCTTTTGTACTCCAATCTCAGTTTTCTGCATGTAATTTTTTTATATATATTTTCAGTCCTCATATTTTAGCAGATCCTAAAGAAAGCTATTTCGACATTTTTACCTCTACATCGTCAATACGTGTGGAAGTGTGGCATCGGTGATAAAAATTTGAAAAAGAAAGTGATTCGCTTATACGTCGTAAAAATTGCCAAAACATATAGAAAACATGATTTGGGAACGAATTTGTTTTGTCTGTATATCCGTTAGTAGCCACGATAACTTTAGAACTAATTAATATTTTGTCTTCAAATGTGGTATATAGTTAGCACCCGACAAAAAACCGGTTCGGATTGTTTTTGGGTAAAATCACTTTATGGTGAAGGGGATGATTTGGGGGTGATTTGCTGAAATTTAACATTTTTTCATTAAAATTCGTGCATTATAATCTTTTAGGGTTTGTTTAGTAGAAAACTCTTAATTTCATCACACATCTGGTATCCTGTACTAAAATTAAATTAGTGGTGGAATGTCTGTGCCAGAAATTTCGGTTTTTTTCGCTAAGACGGCGTAAAACATATATAAAACCTGACCGTGGAACGAAAATCTATTTGTCTGTCGGTCTGTCTGTTATTAGGCGCAATAACTTTCTAACGGATTCAGATATCACTCGGAGTACAGGAATACGAATATATGTTTTGTGGTCAACTAGGACCCAAAATTAATATGATGAGAATGTCTTTTCAAGGGGAGTAAATTATCACAGCTCTGTGGACGTTATGATTCATGTAGCACTATTTTTTAGGTCTGCGCTTAAGATTGATGAATTTTTCCCAACTAAAATTTTAAAAGTCGAAGACGCAGCAAGTGCGTTATTGTAGTGAATTTTCATAAAAATGATCTGGCACAAAATATTTTATTATAACTTTTTTTTCTTGTAACATAAAAATCTAAATTTTGGCGTATAGTTTACTTTTTATATCGTAAACGTACCTACCAAATTTGGTTATCATAGAGTTTTTATTTTTTAAGATAAAAATTTTTTTCAAACGAAAACTCAAAATTTTTCCGGAAAACCTCGTCCGATTTTTCTGATTCACTAACTTATCAAAGACATTTACAAAAGGAAGGTACATGCCAAATTTTATCAAAATAGGCCCATTATTCTTTGAGATAATTTTTTTTTAATGAAAACTCAAAATTTTCCCGGAAAACCTCGTCCGATTTTCCTGGCTAACAAACTTGTCAAGGCCATTTATAAAAGGAAGGTACATGCCAAATTTTATCAAAATTGGCCCATTATTTTTTGAGTTATCGGTGTGATACATATATATATATATATATATATATATATATATATATATATATATATATATATATATATATATATATATATATATATATATATATATATATAAATATATAATAAATATATATAAATATATATATATATATATATATATATATATATATATATATATATATATATATATATATATATATATATATATATATATATATATATATATATATATATATATATATATATATATATATATATAAACATATAAAAATTCAAACTAACCCCGGATATGGGTTCTAGGGGTCCTAGTTCGCACTCATTTGCAAAAATTTTTTCAAAATTCAAAAGTCGGGATCTCCCCATTAGTGAATTTTTTCTACGAAAATTCACTAAAAATGTAGGCTGGGTACCGCGGTACTCCGCACGGTCGTTTATGTTATGGGTTAAACATACATACAATACATATACATACCCGCCAGATAATCTTTAGATTCTTCAAATAGAATATGCAGTTTCTGTTGAAGAATTTGAGAGTGAAAATCAAAAATATCATGCAGTATTTGTGGAGAGGCACCCAAACTGGGTGGGAATGTATTACTATCTCAGTTATTATTAGAGATAGGGAGACGGTTAAATTAGCAGTGTTTTGTATAATTTCACGCTCGTTCCAAATATGACTTGCATTTTGCCTTGCCTCTTTTCGTTTTCGAGTCATTTTGAAAGAAACAAAATTTTTCGATTTTTTTTTCCTAAAAAATTTCTAAGTAGTCGTTGATCTGACATGTCTAAGACTAAGTTTTTACAGAGTAATCTTTTTGTGCCATTCTCTTCTTTGGATTGTCATTTGTTTTTGAGCTACATGTATCAACGTTTTTTTTATGGCAGCCATATTGGATTTTTGGCTCATATGATAGCCTGTAAAAATACATTTCCAACGATGTGCAAAATGCTTGAGAAATCTTGTAATTGCGCTAACAATTTTAAGAAAAGCCGTTTTGAGGATAGTAGGCTATGAAATCCAATACCAAAAAACAAATGACAAAAAAAAACTGTCCAAAAAGCAGTAGACCATGCAGTCTTACAATAGACTTCTACTTTTAGCATAATTTTCCGTAATGATTCACGATTAAAAAAAATAGGAACTTTAAGCACACCAATTAATCGGCCCATTATTACAAATGATATTTTACATTACAACACTATCCTAAAAAGTTGTTATAATTTAATTAAATAGGTAAACCTAGTAAATAACTAAATTTACCGACAAAACTCAATAAAAATCAGCACGCAGATGCTTTTGAAAATTGTTTGATTTTTAAACGAAAGTGAACCGAAAAACCACAGAAGAAAAGTTACTATGGATATAATACTATAGCGACAATTAAGAAAACTGTCATTCTTAATTATATGAACCATTTGAGGTATATTTTAACACGTTGCTTAAAATTTTGTACTAAATAGTTTGTTTCCTCTTTATTTTAAATATTATTCAACAATATGTTCAGTAATGAAGAACATTTTGACATGTTGAAATGTTATATTCGTTCTAACCTAAATACTGAGGCAGCTGCAAATTAATATCAAAACAATTACCTAGAAAGACGTCAACCAAACACCAAAATATTTCGCAGGATAGTGACCAATCTATTGAACGACTATAGCTTCCACGCAAAAAAAACTACCAATGCCTAGAAATGAAGAAAGACATAATGCCGTCTTACAGGTTTCAAACGAAAACCCTCCGCAATCTGTTCGGTTTTATGGTAAACAAATTAACGTTCCAAAAATACTGTACCCCAGTGTATTAAACAAAATCATTACTATCCATACATACCTACACTCGTACAAGGCTTAAACATTGACGATTACCCTAAGCGACTTCAATTATGCAGATGGTATGAAGGACAATGTCAGCAAGATGAAAATTTTCATGTGAAAATAATATGGACTAATGAATCCAGTTTACAATTTCTAGTGTGTATAATCACCATAATAGGCATTATTGTGTAAACGAAAATCCCCATCTAAAGGAAGAAAGACGATTGCAAGACAGATTTGGTATTAATAGTTGGTGCGGCTTATTAGGTAAAAAACTGTTATTTTTTATTTGTAGTTTAGTCAACTAATTAAAAAAAAATCAGGTAACTTCATTGTTTGTCTGTTCTTTTTTGAAAATAATTCAAGCGGGGAAAGGTATCTTAATCTATTGAGAAATGATATCTTACCAACAATTAGAAGAGTTCATGATAATTTAGACAAGATTTGGTACCAACAAGACGGTTGTCCAGCTCACAATGCTAGGATCGTCAAAGAATTTTTGTACCAAAATTTAATAATCGTGTCATTTGTAAAAATTGGCCGGGCCAGTGGTGTGCTTTAACTCCTGATATAACACCCATGGATTGTTATTTTAGGGGTACACTACAGAATGGTGTATATAAATTCGATCCACCACAAAATATCGATGAATTACGAAACAGAATCACGGAAGCTATAAATTACATTAACCGAAACACCCACTTTAGAGTTTGCAGGCATGTTTCAAAAAGGTGTATAAAGTGCATTGAACGAAACGGTGGCCATATTGAACAACTTTCTATTTATTATTACCTAATTAAGTAGTGTAAATTAAATCACAATATTTTTATCGTTAATCATTACGGAAAATTATGTTAAAAGTAGAAGTCCATTGTTAGACTCTATGGCCTACTGCTTTTTGAACATTTTTTTTGTCACTTGTTTTCTGGTATTGGATTTCATCGCCTACTATCTCCAAAACGGTTTTTCTCAAAATCGTTAGTGCAATTACAAGATTTCTCAAGCATGTTTTACATCATTGGAAAGGTCTTTTCACAGGCTATCACATAAGCAAAAAATCCAATATGGGTGCCATAATAAAAAGAAACGTTGATACCTGTAGTTCAAAAACAAATGACAATCCAAAGTTGAGAATAGCACAAAAGGATTACTGTGTAAAAAGTGTCCTGATAATGTGCAAGTCTTAGACATGTCAGATCAACGCACTTAGATATCGAAGAGAAAAAAATTGACAAATTTTGTTTTTTTCAAAATAACCCGAAAACGAAAACAGGCAAGGTTAAGTACAAGTAATATTTGGAATGAGCATAAAATTATACAAAACAATGCGAATTCAACCGTCTCCCTATCTCTTATAATAACGGAGATAGCAATATATTCCCATCCAGTTTGGGACACACTATATGGTTACTGGGATTTATGTCTTGCACGATAAACCAAATTCACTATAAAATGTAAATGTTCTAAAGTCATATAATTTTTCTACCGACTAATATAAACCACAATAACTTTACGCAAATATTTTTTATTGCAGATCAAACGACCGTCTCTCCGATGCCAGGCCAATCTCAATGTAACAAAAGTTGGCCCGAGAAACGTGTAGTTATATAAATGTATTTTATCTGTTTCGTTTGAAATTTGTCTGTGATTTTCGATTGCTGTATGTTCGATAAAAAGCAATCTGTTTATAACTATTAAGAAACAGATTATTTTTAATAGCTTACAGCAAATTAAACTAATATTAATAAACTCAACTTTATGTTCTAAATTTTATTATATTTAAATGACTTGGATTTCAAAGGCCTAAACTAGATAGAGGTCCACTGTACAACACATAGAAGATGGGTGTGCCTGGATGCGTCTTGTGCTTTTCTTTGTTGTTCTACTGTACAATTGTTGCTGCGGTAAGTGATACTTTCTCTTGATGAAGAAGCTTTTGTTATTTTACATCTAACAGCAAAATAAATGGTTTCTTAAGTCTGTTGTAGCATTTATTCGTCAACATGTTTTCATAAAACTCAAAAAAAAAATGTTCTGAAGTTTCAAATAATATTGTCCCTTTGGTACAGATGGGCTAATCGGTATAGTTGTTACCTCTTGAGGATATTCCGAATTAGTTCTTGCTACTAGTCAGCAGAGAAGTATTAACTCAACTTATACTTACTCCTCTTACATAAATTTAATTTGTGCAAGCATTTGTTAGAGCAAATTCTTTGAAATCTATTTCAAGACGACTTTTTTTGTATTATGACAAACTTGAAATTACCAAAAAATATAGTAGTTTGCTCCTTAGATATACAGGTGTGCCAATTAAAGCTCACCACCTGGAAATCATCAGAATAAAAAAAAAAGAGACATGTCGACATTGTTTTCAAGGCTTACACCTGATGGCGTAAGTTTTGGTGTCTTGGAATCTACCCCTTAGACAAAGGCGTAAAGTACCCTTAAACTTTAAATGACACCGTATGTTGAGGGGCATCTTATTTTAAAGCTTTGTAAATTCTTCTCTCATACACATACGGCATTTTAATTTTGTTTTGGATATGGGAATTAAATCACTAATTAAAGGATGAGACAGAATATCATTTAATGAACGAATTTTATTTAACTAAATATTCAAATTGGTTTCCCTCCACTTTTATCCAATTATGTAATCTTGGCCCCACATCCGAAAAAAAGTATTTGATAAAATCTCATTTTAATAGCCTGAAGTTGCACTAAAAACAATTAAAATTTTGACACACCGTAAATCATGTGGCAATTCTAAAAACAGCATTATAAACAACATGTTTTCATCTATAACTATAGTTTTTTTTTAATATATATATATATATATATATATATATATATATATATATATATATATATATATATATATATATATATATATATATATATATATATATATATATATATATATATATATATATATATATATATATATATATATATATATATATATATATATATCAAGAACACACCACGAGCGCTTACAGCCTAAATACTATCGTACCGTGGGTGTTGACAGGGAGGAAAGAGGCAACTTGCTAATTTTGGCCCTGAAGGTTTGGAGGTTCGGAGGAGAGGAAAAAACATGTGCCGGCAAGGAATTTCACAACTTGGAAGTGCTCGGCACAAAAGAGCGGGCTTAACAAGATGTTCTAAGTCTGGTGACCTGGACAGTAGCATTCGCTCTGTTTCCTGGTAGATCTGTTGGGGGCAGCAGGTAGAGGAACTTGGGAAGAAAGCTCCTCTGAGCAGTGCCCGTCCAGATATCTATAAAAGAGAGAGAGAGAGAGAGAAAGAGAGAGGGAGATAGAGGTCACCAACGGCATGTCAGTGGGCAAGCAAAGGCAGCCTTTGGATGAGGGTAGGGTCACCGATGAGACGTATAACTCTATTCTTAATGGTGTACAGGCTAGCGAGTGTAGAAGCAGCAGCGTTAGATGTGGGAGACGTGGGAGCAGTATTCGAGGTTTGGCCTTACTGGTGAAGTATATAAGGTATAGAGATTACCTGCTGAAAAGAATTTGCGAGCCCAGAAGAGGAAATATAATTTGTTAGCCGCCGCTTCTGCAATTGATGTGACATGTTGGTGCCAGTTGAGATTTCGATTCACAGAAATGCCAACAAGTGAAAATGACTCATTACTTTGAATAACTTGGTTCTTCATTGTGATGGGTCTACGGCTGGTGTATCTCTTATGAGAAAGAAAGCAAGACTGTTATTTGGTGTGGTTGAATTGTACAAGATTTCTACTTCCGCAGTCTAATATTTTTTGGAGATCCACAGAGACAGAACCTTCAATGAGTCTGCGATCCTCATCTAATTGGGCTAAAGACACACGCTTAGAATATTGTATATTTGCGTGGAGTTTGCAGTCGCCCGCGTAACTCTGAACTGGGTTGGATGTGCTAGAGAGGAGGTCATTGATGTGAAGAAGAAACAAAGTGCTGGCTGAAGCCGAACCTTGAGGGATCCTTTCTCGGGGACGGGCTGTACTCGAGCAGTTTTCCAGTTACTAGGGAATATGCCTATCATATATGATGTCTGAAACAGAGGAACAGGCGCAAGTTCTGGTGCGCATTCTTTGAGAACAATTGCTGGTATCTCGTCAACGCCAGAGGCTTTTCTGGTATTAAGAGAACAACAAGGCAAAAAGTTCAGCCTTGTCCAGGGCGGTAGAAACAATTTCATCCCCAGAAACAATTGGTGGGAACGTGCTCTTGCAGAAATTATTCCAAATAGATTTAGCAAGAGTCCAGAAGGGTTTGCTGCTGTTAGAGCTTGATAGGACTTTGTTTTGATGTAGTTATTAAACGAGTTTTTGCCTCAGAACGAATGCGGACATAGCGGTTTCCTGCGTCGTTAAATGCTTCACGGTTTTCTTGACTGGGATTGTGTAGAAGCGTTTTGTGAGCTTTGACCTTTTCAAGTCTCGCCTTGTCACAGGATTTAGAGAACTACAGCTTTTGAGTGGCTGAAGAGGTTTTTTATGTACGTGTATTAAATAATTCCATGGCCGCTTGGATAACTTCCGTGAATTTTGTGAGATATCGGAGGGACCAGGATGAGAGAAGCAGACAGACTCCCATGAAAATAAGGTAAAGTTATCCCGCATTTCGGCCCAGTTCGCCAAGTTGTAGTGCCAAACGATACGTGGGTGTGATGACTGTGTGACCTCGGGTTGCATTGCGCAGGAAGCAGTGACCATGCCGTGGCCTGAGCGACCAAGGTTTTGTAGTAAAAAGGAGACCTAAGGGATTTGAGTTGTGTGTTGGGATGCGAGGTAGGTAAGTAGGCTGCTGAATCATATTGGCTAAAGAATTGCTGACTGCAAAGGCCTCCGCTGCTCTCCCTTTTGTATCGGTTTTTGAAGATCCTAGCCATTCCTTATTATGGACATTGATGTCACCAAGAACAGTGACATCGGAGGAAGGATATTCAGAAATAAGATGGTCGGTTTTTTCAAAAAGGTAGTCGAATAGCTGAACAAAGCTGTTGTCAGAAGCTGACCGGTAAATGCAACACATGAATTTAGTTGCATCCCTGAGAGAGAGTTTTAACCAAAGTATGTATTTTCTTTCAGCTTCCAAATTTGGGAGTCTGGTGAAGGGTACATTGCTACGGACGTATGCGCACACGCCTCCATGCAATCTAAAGAAAGTAAGAAGCTCATATTCCGGGAGATTAAGGCGATTCGTGGCTGTTTTGGCACTGATTTGGGTTTCGGTGAGGAAGAGGAGTTGGGGCTACTAGCCTAGAGGAAACGGTGGACGGAGTACAGGTTAGAATTTATGGATTATAAGGGAAACCGACTCATATACCAGAATCGGAAACTTCGTTGAGACTTCACGGGCCCCTTGATGTAAGGAGTAATACCTCCTCGCCGTGAAAAAATCCTCTACTATCACGTAAAGGAAAAGTCCACTATGACCTGCTATTTAGTTTTAGCACCTTTATTTTAAAATGGTGGCCGTATAAAATTTTAAGTATCATGAAGTAAGTCAAAAAATTTTCTAAAAAAATTGAAAAAAGTCTGGACGCAGCAAGTGCGTTATGGTAGTGAATTTTGATAGAAGTATTGCTAATGGAAAATATATATTTTTTTAAATAAAATGCATGGAATTTAATAAAACCTACGTATAGTAGAAACAGAGTACCTTACTTCATCAAAATAACGTTATTGTTTGGAAATGTACAATAATCTTCCGAAAATGAACTTTCATGTTCTCGAAAAAACTGGTCCCATTTTTCTGGACAACGAACCTCTTCAGGCTATTTACACACCTGCTAAAATATAATCATCTAGAAAAAGCTTTTTGACAAAAATTAAAAAAAAAATGTTTGGATGAAGATTGTCAAAACAATTTCTGCAACGAAAATTGCCATTTATTTACAAAACATTGGTTAAAGTAATGTTACATAAAAATTTGCTAAACAATTATTTTTCACGAATATATATATATATATATATATATATATATATATATATATATATATATATATATATATATTGTGGAGCATTTTATATGGAAACAAAAATTATATAAGGAGTCAAAAATTATAAAAAGCGTTTATGGCTGCTTTTAGGAAAAGTAAGTACGTCACTGGATTCGCTATTCCTCAAAACTGCTACCTACTAAATTAAAAAAAAAAGTATTATGATGAACTATGAAAGTTAGTAGGCCATGATCGAACGCTGTAGAAAACAATTTTTACAGGATGTGTAGAATTTTTCTTTTTCTATCTTTAGAGATCCCGTTAAAAAAATCTCGCTATAAATACAACTGTAACGGGGGTTTTCCATATGAGAAAAATTACACAAATAAACCTCCCTGAAATGGTTACCAATTCTTCTTTTTTTATAAAATTTGGCACAGGTCTATTTTTAGGAATGCCTTATGCAGCGGTGTACTTATTTTCATAGATTTAACAGAGTTTTTCTTATATTGATTTTATTTTCATCAAAACAAAATCGAGTTATAAATACAAAAGTTACTGTGTTGTTTTGATATGAGATGGGCCACGTATATATATATATATATATATATATATATATATATATATATATATATATATATATATATATATATATATATATATATATATATATAGAGAGAGAGAGAGAGAGAGAGAGAGAGAGAGAAAGAAATAGATAGATAGATAGATAGAAATGTGTTCTTAAAATTTAAATTTCAACAACACACCACAAGGACTTACAGCCTAAATACTATCGTACCGTGGGTGTCGACAAGGGGGAAAGAGGCTACTTGTTAATTCTGGACTTGAAGGTTTAGAGGTTCGGGGGAGAAGGAAAAACATGTGCCGGCAAGGAATTCCACAACTTGGAAGTCCTCGGGACAAAAGAGCGGGCATAACAAGATGTTCTATGTCTGGTGACCTGGACAGTAAAATGGTGCATTCGCTCTGTTCCCCTGGTAGATCTGTTGGGGGCAGAAGGTGGAGGAACTATGGAAGAAAGCTCATCTGAGCAGTGGCCGTGCAGATATCTATAAAAGAGAGAGAGGTCACCAACGGCACGTCGGTGGGCAAGGGATGGCAGTCTTTGGGTGGGGGTAGGGTCACTGATGAGACGTATAGCTCTCTTCTGAATGGAGTCCAGGATAGCGAGTGTAAAAGCGGCAGCAGCACCCCAGATGTGGGAGCAGTATTCGAGGTTTGGTCTTATTTGTGAAGTGTATAAAGTATAGAGATTAGATGGTGAAAAGTATTTGCAAGCCAGGAAGAGGAAACCTAATTTCTTAGCAGCCGCTTCTGCAATTGATGTGACATGTTGGTGCCGATTGAGATTACGATCCACAGAAATGCCAGCAAGTGAAAAGGACTCATTACTTTGAATAACTTGGTTGTTTATTGTGATGGGTCTACGGCTGGTGTATCTCTTATAAGAAAGAAAGCAAGACTGTAATTTGGTGGGGTTAAATTGTAAAAGATTTCTACTTCCCCAGTCTAATATTTTTTGGAGATTCACGGAGATAGAACCCTCCATGAGTCTGCGATCCTCATCTAGTTGGGCTAAAGAGACAGGCTTAGAATATTGTATATTGGAGTGGAGAGTGCTGTCGTCCGCGTAACTGTGAACTGGGTTGGAGGTGCTAGAGAGGAGGTCATTAATGTGAAGAAGAAACAAAGTAGGGGCTAAAGCTGAACCTTGAGGAACTTCTGTATTAATTGGATACAGTTTAGAGGCATTGCCATCGACGACAACAGAAATGCTCCGGTTGGAGAGGAAATTTGCTGTCCACGTACAGAGTTTTGGTGGTAGGCCATAGGCCGGTAGTTTATTAAGCAGCGCTGCGTGCCAGACCTGGTCGAATGCTCTGGATATGTCTAGAGCAACACTCTGGGATTCACCCTGTAGTTCCATAAACTTGTTCCAAGAATGGGTGACAAAAGAAAGGAGGTTGGCAGTTGATCTGCTCTGACGGAATCCATACTGCCTGTCGTGGATTAGACTGTGTTTTTCAAGAAATTTTAGTAATTCGGTGTTTATATACTTTTCCATCACTTTAGAGATGACTGAAAGGAGAGAAATAGGTATGTAGTTGCGAGGAAGCGCTTTCGATCCTTTCTTGGGGACGGGTTGTACTCGAGCAGTTTTCCAGTTACTAGGGAATATTCCTCTATTGTAAGATGTCTGAAACAGACGAGTCAGGACAAGTTTTGGTGCGCATTTTTTGAGAACACTTGCTGGGATCTTGTCAAGGCCAGAGGCTTTCCTGGTATTAAGAGAGGAGAGTATCTTTCGTACCTTTTCAGTTTTGAAAATCATATTCGTCATTCTATGCGCGATATTGGGGACTGTTGGTGTAATAATAATAAACCCACGTATAAAATTTGGTTGCCCTTACTTTGTTAATTTTGGAGATACAAATTTTTTTCGAAGGTAAACACAAAATTTTCCGGGAAAACCTCGTCGGATTTTCCTGGATAACGAACATATCCAAGCCATTTGCAAAAGGAAGGTACTCACCAATTTTGACGTTTAAAATCGCGATTTTGACGTTTTGAGGAGAACGCAAATGTATTTTTCTTTGAATGCCTGTAACTTTTTTATCCTTTAACCTACAGAGGTAAATTTTGGTAGGTAACTTGCCTCTAATGATGTAAAGCCGCGTGTGAAATTTGGTTGCCCTTACTTTGTTAATTTTGAAGATATAAATTTTTTTCGATTTTTTTCGAAAGAAAACACAAAATTTTCCGGGAAAACCTTGGCGGAGGTGGTTAAAAATTTGGAGGTGGGTTGAAAGTAGAATTGCCGGCGAAAAACGAGGGAAAAGTTCAGCCCTGCCCAGGGTGGTAGAAACAATTTCATCCCGTGAAACAAGAGGTAGGAGCATCTTTCGTACCTTTCTAGTTTTGAAAATGGTATCCGTCATTTTATGCGCGACATTGGGGTCCGTTGGTGGTTGGACATTTGGAGGTGGGTTGAGGGTAGAATTGCCGCGAACTACGAGGCAAAAATTTCAGCCTTGTCCAGGGCGGTAGAAACAATTTCATCCCCTGAGACAAGAGGACGGAACGTGCTCTTGCAGACATTATTTCCAATAGATTTAGCAAGAGTCCAGAAGGGTTTGCTGCCGCTGGAGCTTAAGTGGACTTTGTTTTTGATGTGGTTATTAAACGATTTTTTTTGCCTCAGAAAGAATGCGGACATAGCGGTTTCTTGCGTCGTTAAATGTTTGACGGTTTTCTTGACTGGGATTGTGTAGAAGCTTTTTGTGAGCTTTGGCTTTTTCAAGTCTGGACTTGTCACAAGATTTAGAGGACCAGGGCCTTTGGGTGGCTGCAGAGGTTTTCTGTGTACGTGGAATAAATAATTCCATGCCAGCTTGGATAATTTCGGTGACGTTTTGTGAGATATCAGAGGGGTCAGGATGAGAGAAGCAGACAGACGCCCATGGAAATGAGGAAAATTAATGTCGCATTTCGTCTCAGTTCGCGGAGTTGTAGTGCCAAATGATACGTGGGTGTGATGACTGTGTGATTTCGGGTTGCACTGCGCAGGAAGCAGTGATCATGCCGTGGTCTGACCCAGGGGGCGGTGATTGATATCTTATAGCAGTCAGGATTTGTAGTAAGAAGGAGATCCAAGGCATTTGAGCTGTGTGTTGGGATGCGAGGAAAGTAAGTAGGTTGCTGAATCATATTCGCTAAAGGCCTCCGCTGCTCTTCCTTGTGGATCTGTTTTTGAAGATCCTAGCCATTCCTTAGTATGGACATTGAAGTCACCAAGAATAGTGACCTCGGAGGAAGGATATTCAGAAATCAGATGGTCGGTTTTTTTCAGAAAGGTAGTCAAAGAGCTGGACAAAGTTGTTGTCAGAAGGTGACCGGTAAATGCAACAGATAAATTTAGTTGCAGCCCTGAGAGAGAGTTTTATCCATAGTATGTCTTTTCTTTCAGTTTCTAAATTGGGGAGTCTGGTGCAGGGTAGATTGCTACGGACGTACGAGCATACGCCTCCATGCAATCTAAAAGAAGTAAGGAGCTCATACCCCGGGAAATTAAGGTGATTAGTGGCTGTTTTGGCACTGATTTGAGTTTCGGTCAGGAAGAGGAGTTGGGGCCTATTAGCCTGGAGGAAATGGTGGACGGAGTTCAGGTTAGAATTTAGGCCACATATATTCGAGAAGGATATTGTAAATATCGATGCTGGCGTCCTCTGTACACCCCTCTCCCGGAGATCCGAATGGAGGGGTTTTTTGCCTCCGGAATCTTTTGTAGAAGGAGGAACCATCATCATTTTTGCTTATAAGGGAAACCGACTCGTACACCAGGGGGTACTAAGGGGCCCAGTTCGCGCTGATTTGAAGACATTTTTTTCCAGATACAAAAGTCGAGATATTTTTATATTAGTAACTTTTTTTAAAGAAAAATCACAAAGATAATCTATTATGTTTAGTGAAAATTCACTAAAACCTAACGTAACATTCTATTACTTCATTAAATTTGTGGCTAATTTTTTTGTAACTGAAAAACTGAGGTTTAGTATTCAGTACAATCGTATTAACGCATCCATATATATCTGTCGACTATAGAGTAAGTAATAGGTGTTTTACATTGACATATTAATATATGTCAGCTCAAACCTGGCACTGTCTAATTAGAACAAAGCATCGTTTAATCTATTTGTAACACATATTATACATATATTATATATTTCTGCTCTCCTTCTTTATATGAACTTTAATAATGCCTAATCTCACACTGCTCTGTGCGCGAAAGTTGCTAAAAAGGAATTAAAGTTTTTTCTTGATGTATTATAACCCTACAATTGAAACTACTGCCAACGCAGTAGTAGTAGTCATGTTCTCCAAATATTTAAGTAAAATGAAGAACAATGATGGCTGAAGATAAAATCTTATGCTTTATAGAACACACTTCTTACAACATTTCTTGTACACAAGCCGTATTAGTTGCAGGTTCTTTATCTAGGATATGTAAATTTTGACGTTTCGAATAGTGACTTTGATGTTTTAAGAAGAAAACTATAATGCCTATTATTGTTTTTTTAACGTAGAGATCCAAGTTTTAGTAAGTGGTTGTATTTTAGTGAAATTTCTATTGAAAAATCACTAATGAGGAGAGTTCGACTTTTGAATTTTAAAAAAATATATCAAAGAGACTTTATATATATATATATATATATATATATATATATATATATATATATATATATATATATATATATATATATATATATATAGATATATATATATATATATATATATATATATATATATATACATATATATATATATATATATATCTGTGTGTGTGTATGTGCGTGTGTCACACCAATAAATAATAGACCAAACATGATAAAATTTGGTGAGTACCTACATTCCTTTCGCAAGTCGCTTGGATACGTTCGTTAGCCAGACAAATCGGATTCGTTTTTCCAGGAAAATTATGTGTTTCCTTTCGGAAATTTCCGGAAATAACAAAGGTACGGTAACAAAATTTGGTACCCTGATTTATATTATACAAATAAAGGCTTATATTAAAATTTGGATCCTTAAAAAAAAGTTATAAGCATTACAGTTTTTCTTCTCAAAACCTCAAAAAGTCTCGATTCAAAACGTGAAAATCGACACATTCTAGGTAAAGAACGTGAAACTAACATACGGGCGATGTTGGAGAAATTTTGTAGGAAGTTTGTTCTATAAAGCCTTAAGTTTCAGCTTCAGCCGTCTCTGTCCTGCATTTTACTTAAATGTTTGCAGAAAATAAATTTAAAATAGACCCTTTTTTGATGTTTGGCTCTCGTTTAAACTATAGTGTTATAATACATGAAGAAAAACTTTGTACCTACCCCTTGTTAAGAACATTGCGCGCCCAAAGCAGTGTCAGATTTGGAATAGTTAAAAAGGTCATATAAACAAGGAGAGCAGAGAGATAAAATGTATGTATACTATGTATATAGATTAAACATTAATTTGTTCTAATTAGACGAGCGCCTCGCGACAGTAAAAACCTCGATGAGTTCTTTGTCGTTTTGTGAAATAAAAGACCTCCCTGACGTACTGTGTACACACAATCCTCCCAACTGAACTTCCTGACCTGCCCTGACATCAGTTTCCCTAATAAAAAGCTAAAAGAAGTTATAAGGGTAAGGAAAAGTCCATTATGATCACATGACCTTGATATATGGCAGGGTTGATTATCCTTCTTCTTTTAGCCTTTAATTAGACAAACTGACGTCAGGGCAGGTCAGGAAGGTCAGCTGGTAGGTTTCTGTGTAAACAGCACGTCAGGGAAGGTCTTTTTTTTTAACAAGACAAATCTCATCAAGGTTTTTACTGTCACGAGACGCTCGTCTGATTAGACAGTAGGATTGATTATCAGTGTCAGGTTTGAGCTGACGGTTAATATAATAATGTCAATGTAAAACACATATTACTCTATGGTCGAACAAATGTATGTATACGGATGCGTTCATACGTTTATACTGAATATTAAACTTCAGTTTTTCAGTTCCTAAAAAAGTAACTACAAAGTTCATGTAAGTAATTGTACGTTACCAGTCTGAAACTTCACAAAAGTTCAGCACGTTACACTTACTATTACACTATTGTCTCATTAAATCACTGAACATTAAACTCAAGAAAACGAGCGTAAAATAAAGCACGATGAACCCATTCATTCAGTTATTTACGAAACATATTGTCTTGTTATTACTGTTTACTCTCGAATATCACAGATTCACTTGCTTTTCTTATAAAAGGCCTATAGTTGGGCGTCAAATTGTATCAAACGTTGTTGTTGTTATACGGGGGTGAGGGTTGTTTTCACAGAAAACACAAGTACATAAAGGTAACAAATATAATGACAAACTTTAACAAAAACAAAGAAATAACAAGATGTAATATAAATGTCTACAGAGTTCACTTGGCGATAGTTAATTGTCGACTCCCCTGTATTCCGCGCAACCTGCATACTTCTATGGGGATGAAATATGTGGTCGCGCCAAGGTATATATGTAAACAGGGTAGGGTCGCGTTATAACTGTCATTTTCAGCATTTAAAAAATATATAATAGTTGTATTTTGCAAAACGGCGGTGATTTTGAATATTTATAAAGTTTATAATGTGAAAAAATATAATGAACAAAAAAATGGCATAAAAAGTGCAAAAAATGCACGGGTATAAAATATATTTTATTATTTGTCATAACACGCGGAGCTTAAAAAAATGTGTCTCATCAATTAACATTAATTATTCCTTTGGCTACAACTTCAAAATTAATAGAGATATCGAATTTAATATTTTACATATCCGGTTGAAAATTTCTTCTCCTCGCCGATTTTAATGTAACTACTATGTGATTCTATCAAAAATTTCGAAGAAAAATTGAAAAGAAAGCATGTTTTCAAACAGCGTCCCCTGGCGAGGGCAGCGAAATCAATGTGACTTATCTTATCTCGCTTTCACCAGCGGAGCTTCCTTTCTTAAACAACACAGGTTTCCTGCAATTCGGTTAAGCCGAACCAAAATTATGTAGACTTTCATCAGTTGACATTCCGCCTTCCCTTTATGCCCAAGTTTTGGATTTTGGTACAAAAAGGTAAGAAATATTGATTTGAAGGATTATACAAGATAAAATTTGCTGTCCAGGTACAGAGTTTTGGTAGTAGGCCATAGGCCGGAAGTTTAGGGTGTCCCAAACTGGATGGGAATGTATTGCTATCTCCGTTATTATTAGAGATAGGGAGACGGTTTAATTAGCAGTGTTTTGTAGAATTTCATGTTCGTTCCAAAGATGGCTCTTATTTTGCCATGCGTTTTTTTCGTTTTCGAGTTATTCTGAAAAAAAAAAATTGTCGATTTATTTTGTCTTCAATATTTAAGTAGGCGTTGATCTGACATGTCTAAGACTTGCACATTATCAGGACACTTTTTACAGAGTAATCTTTTTGTGCTATCATCAACTTTGGATTGTCGTTTGTTTTTGAGCTACAAGTATTAACGTTTGTTTTTATTACGGCAGACATATCGGATTTCTTGCTCATGTGATATCCTGTGAAAAGAGCTTTCCAATGATGTAAAACAATCTTGAGAAATCTTGTAGTTGCACTGACAATTTTGATAAAAACCGTTTTTAGGATAGCAGGCTATGAAATCAAATAGCAGAAAATAAATGACAAAAAAAGTGTTCAAAAAGCAGTAGGCCATGGAGTCTAACAATAGACTTTTAACATAATTTTTCGTAATGATTCACGATAAAAAAATATTGTGATTTAATTTACAAGAGTTAATTAGGTAATAATGTTGGGTTATATTATGTGAAACAGTTTAATAACGAAACCCAGCAATAACAAATATAAACTTAACCCCACAAAACAACAGAACTAGAAAGGCAACTCAACAAATAGTAAAATAGAAACATAAACATACAGTAAATAGAAAACTGTTTAATATGGCCACCGTTTTGTTCAATTTACTTAATACACCTTTTTGAAATATGCCTGCAAACTCTGATGAGGGTGTTTTGGTTTATATATTCCTGATTCTGTTTCGTAATTCATTGATATTTTGTGGTGGATCAAATATATACACATCATTCTTCAGAGTACCCCAAAAATAAAAATCCATGGGTGTTATATTAGGACTTCGAGCACACTAATGGGCCCATTGTGTCAAGAGACACGATTATTAAAATTTTGGTACAAAAATTATGTGACGATCCTAGTATTGTGAGCTGGACAACCATGTTGGTATCAAATCTCGTCTAAATTATCATGAACTTTTCTAATTGTTGGTAAGATATCATTTTCAATAGATTAAGATACCATTTTCCAATTAAAATATTTTCAAAAAAGAACGGACCAACAATGAAGTTACCTGACATTGTTTAAAATTGAACCTACAAATAAAAATAACAGTTTTTTACCTAATAAGCCGCACCAAACATTAATAACAACTCTTGTATCGCCGTTATTCCTTTAGATGGGGTTTTTCATTTGCCCAGTAATGCCTATTATGGCGACTGTGCACACCACAATTTGTAAATCTGGATACATCAGTACATATTATTTTCAAATGAAAATTTGCATGTTGCTGACACTGGCCCTTGATACCATCCGCAGAATTGAAGTCGCTTAGGGTAATCGTCAACATATAAGCCTTGTACGATTGTAGGTTTGTATGGATGGTAAAGACTTTGCTTTATAACACGGTGTAGCGTACTTTTTGGAACGTCAATTTGTTCACCATAAAAACGAACAGACTGCGGAGGGTTTTCATTTAAAACCTGTAAGACGGCATTATTTCTTTCTTCGTTCCTAGGCATTGGTAGCGTGGAAGCTACCGTCGTTCAATAGATAGGTCACTATCCTGCGAAATATTTTGGTGTTTGGTTGTCATCTTTCTGGGTAGTTGTTTTGATATTAATTTGCAGCTGCCTCAGTATTTCGGTTACAACGAATATAACATTCCAACATGTCAAAATATTCTTCGTTACTGAACATATTGTTGAATAATATTTAAAATAAACAGGAAACAAACTACTTAGTACAAAATTGTAAGCAGCGTGTTAAATACACCTCAAATTTTACAGATAAGTAAGATTGACAGACAAAACATTTTCAAAGGCGTCTTCGTAAATCATTAGTCTGCTTTTTATTGAGTTCTGTTAGTAAATTTAGGTATTTACTACAATTTTCCAGGATGATGTTGTAATGTAAAATATCATTTGTAATAATGGGCCGTTTCATTGGTGTGCTCAAAGTTCCTTTTTTTTATCGTGAGTCATTACGGGAAATTATATTAAAAGTAGAAGTCTATTGTTATACTCCATGGCCTACTGCTTTTTGAACCCTTTTTTTTTGTTATTTGTTTTCTGGTATTGGATTTCATAAGCTACTATCCTTAGAACGGTTTTTCTCAAAATTGTCAGTGCAATTACAAGATTTTACAGACATGTTGTACATCATTGGAAAGCTCTTTTAACAGGCTTTCACATGAGCAAAAAATACTATAAGGCTGCCATAATAAAAACAAAGGTTTATACCTGAAGCTCAAAAACAAATGACAATCCAAAGTTGAGAATATCACAAGACGATTACGCTGTAAAAAGTGTCCTGATAATGTGCGAGTCTTAGACATGTCAGACGCCTACTTAGATATTGAAGAAAGAAGAAATCGACAAATTTTGTTTTTTTTTCAAAATAACTCGAAAACGAAAAAACGCATGGCAAAATAAGAGCTTTGGGACATGAAATTCTACAAAACACTGCTAATTAAACCGTCTCCCTATCTCTAATAATAACGGAGATAGCAATACATTCCCATCCAGTTTGGGACACACTGTATGTTAAAAGTAGAATTCTATTGTTATACTCCATGGCCTACTGCTTTTTGAACCCTTTTTTGTCATTTGTTTTCTGGTATTGGATTTCATAGCCTACTATCCTCAAAACGGTTTTTCTCAAAATTGTCAGTGCAATTACAAGATTTCTCAAACATGTTGTACATGATTGGAAAGCTCTTTTCACAGGCTATCACATAAACCAAAAAACCTATATGTCTGCCATAATAAAATCAAACGTTGATACCTATAGCTCAAAAACAAATGACAAATTAAAGTTGAGAATGGCACAAATAGATTACTCTGTAAAAAGTGTCCTGATAATATGCAAGTTTTAGACATTCCAGACGCCTACTTAGATACTGAAGAAAAAAGAAATCGACAAATTTTGTTTTTTTTTCAAAATAACTCGAAAACGAAAAAGGCAGGGCAAAATACAAGTCATATTTGGAACGGACATGAAATTCTACAAAACATTGCAAAACATTTTGGGATACACTGTATACGTTTATATTTCATCATATGTTAGTAGTTGATAAATTGTTTACATTTCATTTTTTAGATTTATATTAGGTATTAAATTAGAATTTGTGTATATTTTAAGGAAATTTGCTTGTAAAAAATACTTAGTCGGTTTCGCAGAATTTGTTTTGGTGTTTACGTTGAAATTATTGTTTGTAAGAATTATGTGAAATTTTGGTAATTAATAATACATGTTTAATAAGTAATTGTAAAATAAAATGTTTTCGAATTCCAATGCAAAATTGTTTGTTAGAAGCTTCGTCTAAAAGTTTTTTGTATATAATTATATCTCGGTAAGTGGGTAAATAGCTTGAAGAGGTTCGTTATCCAGAAAAATCGGACCTGTTTATGTATTTTTGTACTTTTCCAAACGATTCAGTTATTTTGATAAAAGATAAAGCATTGCTTCTAAGTAGGTATAGATAAGGGGTTCTGAGACCCCCACCCAACTCCACCCACACTGCGCATGCGCACAGTGACGTTACAGGGTGGAGGGGTCTAACCTGAGATAACGTCATCCAAGATGGCGTCCAAGATGACGTCATCTAAGTTGGCGTCCAACTCGACAGAACAGACGCTGTCTATCAGGACACCTGCCTGATAGAACAGCTGTCTAACAGGACAGACAGCTGTCCAACAGCTGTCTAACAGCTGTCTGTCCTGCTACACAGCTGTCTGTCCTGTAAGACAGCTGTCAGCAACCATCTTGGACGCCATCTTGGATGGCGTCATCTGAGGTTAGACCTCCCTACCGTGTGACGTCACTGCGCGCATGCGCAGTGTGGATGGAGTTGGGTGGATGTCTCAGTACCCCCTCATCTATACCTACTCTTCTACTATATATATGGTCACCAAATCTGGTGCCTGCTTTCATTAATAAGACACATATTTGCTATTAAAAACATTTTTATGAAAAGTCCTTACCATAGTGCACCAGCTGCGTCCGGACTTTCTTCACTTAACCGTGACCATGATCGCTAGTTACTGGAGTGAAAGCCTTAAAAGTTTGCGCTATGTCAATTTTAGAATTTCCAATTACCTCCCAGCTGAATCTACATTTTTTTTTCAGAATTCAGACGCAGACGTAGCTGCAAGGGCCATACATGCAGATGGATATGCGGAAAAATTAAAACAAATAATTAACGAAAACAGTGATAAAATTGATAAAGCCTACGAAAAAGTTTACGATAGAGCAAGAGTAGCTGCTGAAGAATTAAGAAGCACCGCAATGCTAAAGCTAGAGAATCTAAAGGTCGGTAAATCAGTTCAAAGAAAGTTGCGTGACTCCTTGGGTGATTGCATCACCATGTATGACAATGAGGTATACAAAACAATTGATCAATCATCTACACCAGCTTTAACAAAATTGCGGGACAGAAGTGCAATGTTGAATATGTTTTATGAATGCGGGGAAGGTTTGCCGTCTTTTAGATGTAAATTGTCATTTGAAAAGAAACTTAAAGAGGCCATCGAGAACATACAAGAGGATCTTAAATCTGCATTAAATTTACTTCAAGAGCAGTCAGAAAAATCGACAGTCGCAATGGAGACTTGTATAAATAATACGTTCGTAGGAGCAAATGCAAGTATAAATATAGGTATTTTTTTCTCTTGGTGATGGTTTAATTTATGTCTAAAATTTATGTGACTGAAAAATAATGGTTCATTTAACATTCGATACAGTATCACGCTATGTATCTACTAACAAATAGTCTTTAGTTCTTTATTTTAATTTAGCTGGTTTGTATAAATTGAAATTCCATCAGTAACATCTTGAAAATTTCCTCTGCCTTGGCGTGGTAACATGAGTTAATGTGCTCAAAACTTTTATTTAGACCTACTAAAACACAAGTAGTGCAAAATATCAACAACTACCTATTAGGTTAATTTGCAGAAAACCCCCGGGCAGTTTTAGATGAAACTACCACTGGTGGATAAGCTTGGTATGGTATACGCACGCTGACACTATTCTTACTTTTTGTTTTCTTGCTATTGCCGAGTTATTTGCATTCAAAGCTTTTTGAAAATTACACACTGTCCTTCATTGCCTTCGCAGCGCTCTGTCTTACTTCCAAGTTCACAGTGAGGTTATTTGGCCAATTTCTTGCCTAGTGGTGCCTCCGCATATCTACCTGCTGGTCCTGCTTTGCTTTCTACGCACTAGGAATGATATACTTTTCGTTCGCCCGTTGTTTGCTCAGTTACGCCTTACGTTTTATAGAGTTCGGCGTTTGGAGGCTTGGAATTTGTTCCGCTATTTTCTGTATCTCTACTAAGGTACTAGCTGGACAAACTGTGAACTGTTAGTGTTTTGCCGACCGTGAAACAATGCGGGTATACCGTGTGAGCTTTCTGCGTGTTTTTTTATATTTCAACAACACACCACGAGGGCTTACAGCCTAAATACTATCGTACCGTGGGTGTCGACAAGGAGGCAACTTGTAAATTCTGGACTTGAAGGTTCGGAGACGAAGGAAACACATGTCTCGGCAAGGAATTCCATACCTTGGAAGTTCTCGGGACAAAAGAGCAGGCATAAGAAGATGTTCTATGTCTGGTGACCTAGATGGTAAAAGGGTGCACTGGCTCTTTTCCTTTGGTAGAGCTGTTGGGGGCAGCCGGTGGAGGAACTATGGAAGAAAGCTCCTCTGAGTAGTGCCCGTGCAGATATATATATATAAAAGAGAAAGAGGTCACTAACGGCACGTCGGTGGGCAAGGGATGGCAGACTTTGGGTAACGGTAGGGTCACCGATGAGACGTATAGCTCTCTTGTGAATGAAGTCTAGGATAGCGAGTGTAGAAGCGGCAGCAGTATAAAAGTTATAGAGATTAGCTGCTGAAAAGTATTTCCGGACCTGGAAGAGGAAACTTAATTTCTTAGCAGCCGCTTCTGCAATTGATGTGACATGTTGGTGCCAATTAAGATTTCGATCCACAGAAATGCCAAGAAGTGAAAAGGACCCGTTACTTTGAATAACTTGGTTGCTCATTGTGATGGGTCTACGGCTGGTGTATCTCATATGAGATAGAAAGCAAAACTGAGATTTGGTGGAGTTAAATTGTACAAGATTTCTACTTCCCCAGTCCAATATTTTTTGAAGATCCACAGAGACAGAACCCTTTATGAGTCTGCGATCCTCATCAAATTGGGCTAAAGAGATAGACTTAGAATAACGTATATTTGAGTGGAGAGTGCTGTCGTCCGCGCAACTGTGAACTGTTTTGGATTTGATAGAGAGGATGTCATGTATGTGGAGAAGAAACAAAATAGGGGCTAAAGCTAAACCTTGGGGGACTCCTGCATTAATTGCATACAGTTTAGAGAAATGGTCATGCACGATAACAAAAATGCTCCGGTTGGAGATTAGTAATTCGAGGTTTATATACTTTTCCATCACTTTAGAGACGACTGAAAGGAGAGAAATAGGCCTGTAGTTGCTAGGAAGCGCTTTGATCCTTTCCTGGGGACGGGTTGCACTCGAGCAGTTTTCCGGTTACTATGAAATGTGCCTCCATTTTAAGTTGCCTGAAACAGAAGACTCAGAACAGGCGCAAGTTCTGGTGCGCATTTTTTTGGGAACAATTGCTGGGATCTCGTCAAGGCCAGCTTTTCTGGTATTTAGAGAAGAGAGCATCTTTCGTACCTTTTTAGTTTTGAAAAGGATATCGGGACTGTTGGTGGTTGAACAGTTGGAGGTGGGTTGAGAGTATAATTGCCGACGAACAACGAGGCAAAAAGTTCAGCCTTTCCCGGGGCGGTAGAAACAATTTGATCCCCTGAAACAAGAGGTGGGGACGTGCTCCTGCAGAAATTATTCGAAATAGATTCAGCAAGAATACAGAAAGGTTTGCTGCCGTTGGAGCTTGACAGGACTTTTCTTTTGATGTGGTTATGAAGCAGTGACCATACCGTGGTCTGAGCGACCAAGAGGGGCGGTGATTGATGTCTTATAGCATTCGGGTTTTGTAGTAAGAAGGATATCCAAGGGATTTGAGCAGTGTGTTGGGGTGCGAGTGAAGTAAGTAGGTTGCTAAACCATAATGGCTAAAGAATTGCTGACTCCGAAGGCCTCCGCTACTCTCCTTTGTGGATCTGGTTTTGGAGATCCTAGCCATTCTTTATTATAGATATTGAAGTCACATGGAATAGTGACCTCGGAGGAAGGATATTCGGAAATCTAATGGCCGTTTTTTTACGAAGAGCTGGACAAAGTTGTTGTCAGAAGGTGACCGGTAAATGCAACAGATGAATTTAGTTGCAGTCCTGAGATAGAGTTTCATCCAAAGTATGTCTTTTCTCCCAGCATCTAAATTTGGGAGTCTGATGCAGGGTTGATTGCTACCTACGTATGCGCCCACGCCTCCACGCAATCTAAGGTAATGTAAGGAGCTCATAGCCCGAGAAATTAGGGTGATTAGTGGCTGACTTTGGCAGTGATTTGGGTTTTGGTGAGCCTATTAGCCTGGAGGAAATCGTGGACGGAGTTTGGGCTAGAATTTAGGCCACATATATTCGAGAAAGATGTGTAAAATCTTGATGCCGGCGGCCAAAGCAAATTAAGGAATTATTATATTATATTATATTATATTATATTATATTATATATATATATATATATATATATATATATATATATATATATATATATATATATATATATATATATATATATATATATCGTTGTCATAGTTCACAATCATTAAAAGTCGGGGTATCTCTATAAGATAATTTTTTCCACGAAAAATCATTAAAATGGACCAGAAAGAAATTATAAGGAGGGCTGAAAATTAGAAATGTATTCACATTGTTTGTGGAAGGTTTCTTTTTCCAAAAACATGTTATTAACTCAACGGCATTTTATTCGTGTCTTCCTTCATACGACTAAATAAGAATTAGAAATATTTCAAAAACTTGCCTTTGATGCAGTTTTTTTTTGCTTCCTGTAAAATATAGAATTTCGATTTTGTGTCCTAATGACCCCTGCAATTAGTTATGCTCTAATGCGATGGGGTAAAAAGGGGCGTTATTTAAAAACATAAATATCCTGCCTTCGAGGTCACTGTCACAAGGGAGATCAGCGGAGACCTTCGCAGACAGCAATTCTTTAGCCAATATGGTTTAGCAACATACTTGCTTTTCTCGCAACCCAACACACCGCTCAAAACCCTTGGATATCCTTTTTACTACAAAACCCGTATGCTATAAGACATCAGTCACCGCCCCGCTTGGTCGCATAGACCACGGTATGGTCACTGCTTCATAACCACATCAAAAACAAAGTCCTGTCAAGCTCCAACGGCAGCAAACCCTTCTGGACTCTTGTTGAGTCTATTGGGAATAATTTCTGGCAGAGCTTATCCCCACCTCTTGTTTCAGGGGATGAAGCTGTTTCTACCGCCCTGGGCAAGGATAAACTTTTTGCCTCGTTGTTCGCCGGCAATTTTACTTTCAGCCCACCTCCAGCTGTTCAACTACCAACAGCCCCCAATGTCGCGCATAAAATGACCGATATCCTTTGCAAAACTAAAAAGATACAAACCATGCTCTCTTCTCTTATTACCAGGAAAGCCTTTGGCCTTGACGAGATGCTAGGAATTGTTCTCAAAAAACGCAAACCACTCTTCTGTTTCAGACATCTTACAATAGAGGCATATCCCATAGTAACTGAAAAACTGCTCGAGTACAACCCGTCCACAAGAAAGGATTCAAAGCGCTTTCTAGCAACTACACGCCTATTTCTCTCCTTTCAGTTGTCTCTAAAGTGATGAAAAATTATATAAACCCCGAATTAATAAAATTCTTGAAAAGCACAGTCTAATTCACGACAGGCAATATAGGATTCTGTCAGAGCAGATCAACTGCCGACCTCCTTTTCTTTGTCACCCATTCTTGGAAAAAGTCTATGGAACTACACGGTGAATCCCAGATTGTCGCTCTAGACATATCCAACGCATTCGACCAGATCTGGCACGCAGCGCTGCTTAATAAATTTCCGGCGTATGGCCTACCACCAAAACTCTGTACCTGGACAGCAAATTTACTCTCCAACCGGAGCATTTTTGTTGTCGTGGCTGGCCATTCCTTTAAACTGTATGCAATTAATGCAGGAGTCCCCCAAGGTTCAGCTTTAGCCCCTACTTTGTTTCTTCTCCACACCAATGACCTCCTCTCTGGCACATCCAAAACAGTTCACAGTTACGCGAGCGACAGCACCCTCCACTCAAATATACATTATTCTAAGCCTATCTCTTTAGCCAAATCAGGTGAGGATCGCAGACTCATTAAGGGTTCTGTCTCTGTGGTTCTCCAAAAACTATTAGACTGGGGAAGTAGAAATCTTGTACAATTTAACTCCACCAAATTTTAGCCTTGCTTTCTATCTCATAAGAGATACACCAGCCCTAGACCCATCACAATGAACAACCAAGTTATTCAAAGTAACGAATCCTTTTCACTTGTTAGCATTTCTGTGGATCTAAATCTTAATTCGCACCAACATGTCACATCAATGGCAGAAGCGGCTGCTAAGAAATTAAGTTTCCTCTTCCGGACCCGGAAATACTTTTCAGCAGCTAATCTCTATACCTTATATACTTCACAAATAAGGCCAGACCTCAAATACTGCTCTCATATCTGGGGTGCCGCTGCCGCTTCTACACTCGCTATCCTGGACTCCATTCACAAGAAAGCTATACGTCTCATCGGTGACCCTACCCTCACACCCAAAGGCTGCGATGCCTTGCCCACGGACGTGGCGTTGCTGATCTCTCTCTCTCTCCGTTTTATAGATATCTGCAAGGGTACTGCTCAGGGGAGCTTTCTTCCGTAGTTCCTCCACCTGCTGCCCCCAACAGATCTACCAGGGGAACAGAGCGAATGCACCCTTTTACTGTCCAGGTCACCAGACATAAAACATCTTGTTATGACTGCTCCTTTGTCCCAAAGATTTCCAAGTTGTGGAATTCCTTGCCGGCCAATGTTTTTCCCTCTCCTCCGAATCCCCAAACACATTTTTTGTGGAAGGTTTCTTTTTCCAAAAGCATGTTATTACCTCAACGTCATTTTATTCGTGTCTTCCTTCATGCGACTAAATAAGAATTGGAAATATTTCAAAAACTTGCCTTTGATGCAGTTTTCTTGCTTCCTGTAAAATATAGAATTTAGATGTTGTGTCTTAAGGACCCCTGCAATTAGTTATGCTATAATGCGATGGGGTAAAAAAAGGAACGTTATTTAAAAACCTAAATATACTTCAGAAATATCTTTAAAATATTATTTAACATAAAATTATATTTACCCTAGCTTAAATTTGCTCGGGGAAATCCAAGCTGCAAAATCAGAGAGGATTCTTCGATTGGTTAAGCTGCAGATACCTATAAAAATAATAAATACCATTTAAAATTCAGCACTATTAGACCACAAGACACAAAACAACTAATTTCAAAGGCAACAGGGTAGTTGGTTAATATCTTCAAAAGAACATTGGATATTTTACCAAGAAATTTAAAGGCCAAATATTTATATTTATATTTAGCTATGGGGTGGGTTCTGGCCATTCGGCCACTGCCACCACGGCATATGATATTAATTGTAGTCCTTCAATAAATATCCAGTGCACCCCGATCAGTGAATTTTCTTTAAAAAAATCAATAATGAGGAGATCACGACTTTTGAATTAAAAAAAAAATATCTTCAAATGAGCGCAAACTAGGCCCCCTATAACCCATATCTGGAGTCAATATATATATATATATATATATATATATATATATATATATATATATATATATATATATATATATATATATATATATATATATATATATATATATATAATATTGGGCTTACATTCGTGAAAACTTTTAAATTTTTGCCAAAAATTAAAACAACATTTGTGTTTCTGATTTAACGACGTTTCGCCGCCTCATGTGCGGCTTCTTCAGGTTTTTTGCATTTTTTTAATTTTATTTTATATTAATCAATTAACATTTCACTTTTACGGTTAAAAGCTGTCAACATTGAAAAGGGCATTTTTAGAGAGTATGTTTCCTTTAGATCATTGCAATATATGTTTTTACAAATTATTTAGATTTCTATCTTACCTGTGTGTCACGCCATCACTCAATTGTAATTGCCGGAAGATATACCTTAATTGCTATAGTTTATTTAAATTTTTAATCGTTAAGTATGTTGTTCTATTTAGAGAAAACATTTTGTATTATTATCCGTATTTGAAACAGATATGCGTGTTAGAGTTTCTTAGTTGCCGGTGATTGATTCCAAGCGTCATCTGTGTGTTTTCGTCAAAGTTGGAATATGTCATCTGATCTGATTTGTGGTTTTATGCTTTGGTTTGTGAGCGTTGACAAAATTACAGGAAACTACGTATGCGTGTTAGTGTCTGCTAGTTTACTGTGGTTGCTTCTGATTGTGTAATAGATTCATCTGTTGCATGCTGCAGTTGGAAACGGTTAACTAATCAGATCTGCCTGTCTATAGATTTTTAATCTTCTGTGTTTGTGTACATTGACTAACATTATATGAATTTATGGGCATTATTTAATAATTGGTAAGTATATTTTGGAGAGTGTGTTTATTTCTGTTCTGTCATTTATTGATGCAGGTGTTTTGTTAATCATGATCATCTCTTTTATTGTTCTCTTGTGGGTGTTTTTTTTCAATGTCTAGGATTCTGGTTTTGTCGTAATCAAATGTATGTTCGGTGTTTGTTTTGTGTTTGTTTAACAAACACCGGACATGTGATTATGACAAAACCAGAATCACAAAACACAACTGTTGTTTTAATTTTTGTCCAAAAATGAAGCAGTTTCCACGAATCTAAACCTAATATTATAACATAACTCTTCACGGAAAAAACAATCCACGAGTATATATATATATATATATATATATATATATATATATATATATATATATATATATATATATATATATATATATATATATATATATATATATATATATGTGTGTGTGTGTGTGTGTGTGTGTGTGTAGGTTGTCACATCCGTCTCTTATGAACTTCGTTACTTCTATGGTCACAGGTAGGTTGTAAAGGGTATTGGTAACAGCGAATACCAGAACCCCGAAGAACGTAACAACTGGTGTTAGAAGTGGTATTTTCAAGCTGTTAGTGGAAATATTTTCCAGAGCATTCGTTGAACAATATGGACATTTCTAGAATATCTGGAAGATCAGTGTCAGCGGTAATTCATAACTGGGTGTGTTTTTCTTAAACAGAATAGACTGTGTGCCAGCTTTAGGTATGTCTATGTCTAAGACACCTAGCATAACAACCAATATGGACACCCTACTGTTGGAAATGATTAAAGCAAGAGCGAGAAATCTAAATTAGCACGCGAAAAGCTATAAAAAGAGACGAAGAAGCAAAGAGAATAGACTACGAAGCAAAAGAACAACCGAGAAAAGATCTAAAGAAGCCAGAAGAGAAGATGAAGAAGCCAGAAAGGATATGAAACAGCAAGATAAGGAATGGGAAGAAGAGACGATGACGCGGAAGAAGGAATGTGAAAAATAGACGAGGAATCCAGAAAGAGAAATGAAGAAACAAGCAAAAGCGTGCAGGAACAGGCCAGCAGAATTAAGAATATTATTTATGTGTCGACGAACGTATGAAGGTAAAAGACGACATCTTCCAGCATGCTGAGTAAGGGGCGCGACGATGTACATGACAAGCTGACGAAACTACAGCAAGAAGTGCATTCACTAGAAAACAAGTGTGATATCCTAGACAAGGGAGACATCAGAGTCGAAGATAGCCCCTTCGTAAGAAATAAGTTTACCACATTTGATGGCTCAGTCACATGGGATATTTATCTACGCCAGTTCAAAGCCGCTGCCATGGCAAATAGTTGGGACGAAAGACAGAGAGAGAGAGAGAAAGCGACTTCTCTATTAGAAGAGATGCCCTACATGTGCTCCAAGGTATTCCCAGCGAAGAACAGTTCAGTTTTGACAGCATTAGACTTCAATTAGAGATAAGATTTGACGACCAGCATTTACAATAGCTGTGTCGATTGCAATTGAAAAGTCGCTGTCAGAAATCGGACGAAACTCTCCAGCAGTTCAAATCCGACGATGCTAGATTAACACGATCAGCTTACCCTACAGCTCCGGTAGAATTTTTGAACCAGCTGTCGCTGCAAACATTCATTGATGACATCAGACATACCGACACCCAACAGGCGCTGAGGTTGGCGAGACACAAAAACTTAAACGCTGCTTTGGCACATTCCTTGGAGTTTGAGGCGGAAAAGCAAACGTCAGCAAGTCATGTGAAAGTTTGCAGTCTTATGTCCCACGAGAAAGTAAAATAGATATATCCAAGATCATGCACCTACTAGAGAAAATATCACAACAAATAACACCAACTTCTCATGGGCACACTCTGCGACCCTTGGCGAATGTGAAGTTTTTGGTGAACCTCGTGTTGTATGGGAAACAGTGCCTCCGTATTATTGTGACGTTATGCGATATTTCCTTTTTCTACATAATAACATAAGCGACAGTGGTGAAGATAAAGATAAAACAGTTACTGATGTGGCGGAAGATGTCGTAAAGAAAATACAACAAAGGGGGTACATTTTACATTGGGTTTTGGGATCACCACTTTTTTTAGCGGCCACGAATAAAACTAGCATAGTTTGATAGTACCTCATACAAAATATGTAACAGTGGTAAATAGAGAATCCAAAAGTGCATCGCAGCCGAGATATTCAGGGTGATTCATTAGGAGAGCGACATTCATATCTCAGTAACTATGGCAACTAGAGCTTCGGAGAAAAACTGTTCGAGAGGTTTGTTCAAGTACAATTCAGATGATATTTTTTTATTTTCTTATTCCTGCCACCAGATTGCGCTTTTTCAGCACAAACTTTTTGTAGGCTGTTATCTCAAAATATTTCGGTTACAATGTTATGTTTTTTTTTAACTTCTCCCGGAACCCCGAGTCTTCTTCTAAGTTAGTTACGAAGATCTTATACAGGGTGTTCACGGAAATCGTTTAGAGTAGCGATCTCCGTCATTATTAAATGTAAAATGTGATTCAAATATGGAAAATTGTTCAGATTTTCTCTAGTATCTCGATTCTGACGCAAAAAAAAAACAATTGCGCATCGAATTGCTGAGATTGACATATTAAGTTTCTTTTTTTAAAAGGCACGCTAGGTATTTTTCCGGCTAGTTCAACTGCCAATTCGATTGTCCATTTTATGATGCTAACACGTTCTAGTCGATTATACATAGTTCCAGAGATATCTAGATCTGGATATGCTTGTTTACGGGAATCGTTTACAATACTCATCTCCGTTACTATTGAAGCTACAATGTGGTTCAACTGGGGAAAGTTGCTTAGATTTTCACGTGTATATCGATTCTGACGTCAAAAAAGCATTTCGCAGAGAAATCTCGAAGGGGTATGGTCATTTTACATTTGGCTTTGGGATGATCACTTTTTTAGTGGCCACAAATAAAACTAGTACGCGTTGATAGTACCTTACACAACATATGTAATAGCGGTAAAAAAAATATTTGGAAAGTGCATCGGAGCCGTGATATACAGTGTGATTCATTAGGTGAGCGACATTCATATCTCGGTAACTATGGCAACAAGAGCTTCGGGAAAAACATTCGAAGGGTTTTTCAGGGCAACTCAGGTAATATTTTTTATTTTCTTATTCTTGCCACCAGATGGCGCTTTTTCGGGTGAAACTTTTTAAATCTGTTATCTCAAAATTTGTCTATTACAATGTTATCTTTTTTTAATTTCTCTCAAATCCCTAATCTTGATTTATATTTTTGTCTGAGTTTAGACCCCTCCTTATATTAAGGATGGTAAAAGGGTTGAATTTATTCAAAAGTTGATGTAAGTTGGTAATCTTTTACTTTAGACCCATCACTAAAATTGTGTCGACAAGTCCAACATAATGACATTAAAATTAATTATGTCTCCCATTTGAAAAATCAAAGTTGATGATGATTCTTGGAAAACGAAACGTCAGAACTTGATTTTGATACCATTTCAAGTGCTTTTAGAAAGTGAAGTCTGAATTTGCATATTTTTAGAAATGAAGAGGTTGTTACTAAAATGAAAAATTCAGACAAAAACCTTTCGAATGTTTTTTTTTCCCGAAGATCTTGTTGCCATTGCTACCGAGATATGAATGGCGCTCACCTAATGAATCATGTTGTATATCTCGGTTTCAATGCACTTTTCAAATATTTTTTACCGCTATAACATATGTTGTGTGAGGTATTATCAAGGCGTAGTAGTGGCCACTAATTTCTCTGCGAAATGCTTTTTTGACGTCAGAATGGAGATACGCGAGATAAATAGAGCCACAACAACAGGCTATTGTGCAACAATGTATCCTGGCCTCCTTAGAAACCGCAGTGTCATCATAATAGTGAAGTGGCGCCTGTAGGAATGCAGGCGTAAAACCAGCAAGTGCGAACGGAATATCTCCGGTGACATTCAGCATTAGCAGATCCAGGTCACCTCCAGAGACAATAGTGCCACGCCTTGAGGGGAAGACTATAAATAGGATAAGCACCGAGATAGGAGCGTTCATTGCTTGTTTCCTAGTTAGTCTGGCACATGGCGTGTCAAGTATTTTAATATCACTTATATATATATTTTTGTCTCATTATTGTATTAAGTAATCATTGTGTTTAAGTAATAATAAATTGTTTAAAAAAGTTAATTGTCTTAACGCTAAAGTTAAGTGGCGCAGTCGTTAGTATTGGTTAAGAAACCGAAAGAATATCGATTTCTAAGCGTATCGACGCCCAATAACCAATTAGAACCAAGTTACGCAGAAGTCATAGCCAAGCAGCCAAATGGGAGCAGAAACCATCATAGTATTGTAAGTTGTTTACTGCTATCCAATTTCACATTTTCCTGCCATATTTTTCAATTGTATGTGTGTGTATTGATATAATTATATGTCAGACTCAGAAGACGAGTCACAAAGCTTAAGGAATATTGAGTACAGATTGAGATCGATAAGTATAAGCGATAATATCGCAACAGTAACTAATTCAAATAGTAGTAATAGCAGTAGCAACATGACTGACCAGTTCAAAGAATTTTTCTTAAAAGCTATTCCCGAATTTGACGGGCAACCAGCTAATGTAGGTAATTTTTTAAAGCCATGCGACCTCGTAATGAACCAATTTTATATGCCAAACGAGAATTTATATATGAATCATTTCTTATTAAATTACATTCAAACAAAACTAACGGGAACAGCGAGGCTTATAATTAACACTAAGATAATAAACACATGGACCGACTTGAGAAGCGCTATTGTGGACAATTTTTGCGATCAGCGCGATTCTAGTAGCCTACTTGCAGAACTATTCACCTTGAAACAAAGGAATGCGGAAGATGCCCTTGCATTCGCTAACAGATGCAGGCATATCGAACAATTACTCATATCTAATCTAATAGCTAACGAACAGAACGAAGGCGTTAAAGTAATAAAAATGAACATTTACCAGGAACAAACATTAAAAGCATTTTTAGGCGGAATTAGGAACCCGTTAGGTCTAGCTCTTAGAAGTAGGTCACCAGGAAGCATAGAAGACGCCCTAAAGTTTGTATTCGCAGAAGAAAATTTCGATTATAGGGACAAAACAGTACAAAAAATTTTTAATCAGAATAGGTCAGACGGACAAAAATTCTTTCCAAGACAAAATAACGCACCGTTTAACAATGTGCAGTTTCAACGACCGTTTCAACCTAATTTCAGACCTTTTCAACAACACAATAACCAACAACATAACCCAACAAACTTTCAACCTAATTTTAGACCATCTCAGCAACAAAATAGACCGCAATATAATCAAACGAATTTTCAAAATAGACAAAATCCGCAATTTATGAATAGAACTAATTTTTCAAACAATTTTAGACGACAAAATTTTAATAACCCACAGGGACAAAACCCTATAATTAACAATAGGAACTATCACGAGCCAATGGAAGTAGACAGCTCGAATACGAGGTTGTCACAAAGACGAGCAGCCCCATTACATAATACAGAAGTTAGCGATTACAACGTAACCAACGAGGGTTACGAATCAAATAGCATAGACTACGAAACAAACGATACAAATTACGCAAATTATGAGGCAAGCCAGGGAAATTCACCTGCTGACGAATACGATAACCAACACGGAAATTTTCCCATCGCGAGCACCTCCCAACACGACACGTAGTCGATGTACTTAATATTAATGATTTAAATAGGTTACCATATATAGAAATTAAAGGAATTAGAGGAAAATTATTGATAGACAGCGGATCGTCGAAAAATTTATTAAACCCAACAATAGCCCATCAAGATTTCGCAAACAAAATAAGGACACAACCATTCATGATTCGGACCCCGCACGGGACTTCGACTCACTCAGAACGCATAAATATCACCCTTAAATCAATTTCGGACAAGGCACAAGAATTCTGCCTTTTCGAATTTAACCCTTTATATTCAGGTCTCATTGGGATCCAATTCCTAAGGGACAATGAAGCCAGAATAGATTTTAAAAATGAAGTCATGCATCTAGGTAAGCAAATCATTAAAATTCAATACCCTCAATTAAACAATGTCAATCAACCGGCAAGAATAAAAGCCAAAGCAGACGGTTCACAAGACCCAGATACTACAGCCACTGTAAACAATATCATAACAAAGGAGTACTTCAATTGTAATGGAGAACTTGAACTCGTAAATTACATGTTAGCGCACAAGGACGAAGATTATGAAACACCGCGGAACCTACAGACTAGCCGATTACGTAACCAATATAAGTATCACGTTACAGATGAACGTAAGCGCAGCTCAAGGACGCCCACTATAACACAAGATAATGTTATATCGACAATTCAACCATATAATACGAATACTCGACATACAGGGAGCGAGCAAAAACAGATTAACTGCGAAAACATTATAATGGAACAAATAGACGTAGATTATTTAAACGATGAGGAAAAACAGTTGATATTTAATTTGTTATCAGAATATAAAGACATATTTTTAAACAAGGGCGAACCATTGACGCACACAAATGCTATAAAACATAGAATAAGGACCATTGACGACATACCAGTCCATTCTAAATTATATAGATATCCATACATACATAAACCGGAAGTAGATCGACAAATAAATGACATGCTAAGGCAAAAAATAATCAGGAAAAGTCACAGCCCATACAGTTCACCCATTTGGGTCATATCAAAAAAAGTAGACAAGTCAAATAAACAAAAATGGAGGATTGTAGTGGACTATAGGAAACTAAACGAGAAAACAATACCGGACAGACACCCAATTCCCAAAATAGATGAAATACTGGACAAAATTGGACGAGCTCAATATTTCTCGACAATCGATTTGATTTCTGGATATCACCAAATTGAAATGGACCCCCGGGACATAGAAAAAACGGCGTTTACCACCGATACGGGACACTGGGAGTACACTAGGATGCCTTTTGGGTTATCAGGGGCTCCAGCGACCTTTTCCAGGCTCATGCAGAACGTGTTAGAGGGTCTAATTGGCCAAACATGCCTTGTATACATGGATGACGTCATAGTTTTCTCCACGTCATTACAAGAACACATAGAGAAACTAAAACTGGTATTCGAACGTTTCAGACAAAGCAACTTAAAGATCCAGCTAGACAAAAGTGATTTCCTAAAGAAGGAAGCCGAGTTTCTGGGACACGTCGTGAGCCCAGACGGGATCCGTCCGAATCCGAGGAAACTAGACGCAATAAGGAAATTCCCGATACCAAAAACCCAAAAAGAAATTAAATCATTTTTAGGACTAGTCGGATATTACAGAAAATTTATTGAAAATTTCGCACACGTCACGAAACCACTAACCAAGTGTTTAAAAAAGAATTCTAAAATAGACGTTAATAACGAGGAATACATTGGTGCCTTTAACTCATGTAAAGACATCTTAATGAATTCACCCGTGCTTATACCACCCGATTTCTCTAAGGATTTTATACTAACAACCGACGCTTCAAACGTGGCGATAGCGGGCATATTAAGCCAAGGGGAACCCAATTCAGACCACCCGATAGCCTATGCCAGTCGTACCTTAAACGAAACCTAATCTAGGTATAGCACCATAGAGAAGGAATTGCTAGCCATCGTGTGGGCAACTAATTATTTCCGTCCATACTTATACGGACGCAAATTCACTATATATACGGACCATAAACCATTAAAATGGCTATTTTCGTTAAAACAACCAAATTCAAAATTACTCCGTTGGAGATTAAAATTAGAAGAATACGAATTCAAAATTGAATACAAGAAAGGAAAGCTGAATTGCGCAGCGGACGCCCTTTCTCGAGTAGAGATCCACCCCATAGATATAGACAACCAATCAATGGCCAATAATGTCGACGAGGAAGAAGAAATAATAGAAATAGAGGACGACGAAGGTGTAATAGAAATAAACGAGGACGAAACAGCTAATTCAAATGCGGATTCTTACTCAGCACCCGGTATACCAATATTAGAGGAAGAAATTATTAACAGTAAAACAAATCAAATAGTCTTTAAAAACACAGACAAACCAGAAATATTCTCAGTAAGGAAAGACAAACGAAACTTTATTTATGCAAACTTTAATTTAAATGACCCCAATCAAATAGAAAAATTTATAAAGCAATACTGTTTACCACAAAGAAAATATTATTGCCTTTTCGTAAATGAACAAGATTACGAACTAGTCAGTTCGGCAATCAACAAAAACTTTAATAATGTAGAGTCACCAAAATTTTATAGATGTTTAGAAATGAGGGAAGAAATCCAGGAAGACGAGCTAGCGGATATGATAGTCAAATATCATCAGGGTAAGTCCAACCATCGCGGGGCTGAGGAGACTTACTTAAGAATAAAGAGAAAATACTATTACCCCAATTTAAAGAAACACATAGAAGAATATGTAAAAACGTGTGAGCTGTGTAAAACGTGCAAATATAACAGGAACCCGGTACAGATAGCATTAGAACACACTCCAACAGCATCCAAACCTTTAGAAACACTCCACGTAGATACGTTCCAAATTGAACGAGCAATATTTTTAACCATATTGGATCCATTCAGTAAATTCGGTCAAGCATTTCCCATCAAAAGCAAAAACGCTACAGAAATTGCAAAAAACTTAATTAAATACTTTTCACAGTACGGAGCGTGTAAAACCCTAATTGCGGACCCAGGAACGGAGTTCTCGAATTTAGTAGTAAAAGAACTACTAGAGACATACCAAATAGAATTGCACACCACAACACCCCAAAACCCCGAATCAAACGGACCCATAGAACGATTTCACAGCACCATCATTGAACATTATCGATTATTTAAGGAGAAATTCAAAAATATGAAACCCATAGAATTAATACCCTACTGTATATTCGCCTATAATTCCACGATACACTCACAAACACTAAAACCACCATTCGACTTAATATTCGGCTATATACCGGAAATGTTTAACTACGACCCGGAAGTAATAATTACGCAAGAGTATAACGTACAACACAAAGAAATTATGAAAATCATCTACGAAATGGTTAGAAGTCGCATAGAAACGTCAAAACAAAAAACCTTACAACGAACTAATAAAAACACGAACCAGCCGTTCAAGGAAGGCGACGTGGTATACAAACAGATACCACCGGGATTTCATAAAAAACATAAAAACCCCTTTTCAGGACCCTATTCAATAATATCCTTATTAGAACATAACAAAGCCATTCTAATAAACCATAAAAATGACGAACAGACAATAGCACATCTAAGAAATTTACGTCTTGCAGGTTCCTTGCCACAGGAATAACAGCCCAAATACAAGACTTGACGGACAATCCAGGTATGCTGCCAAAGAAATTAGGTACAGCATACACAGAGACTAGCAGCTGGAACTTGATACATATACATGACCTGACACAACTACACGAAGACTATAACCAAATAAAAAGACATTACATAAACACAGTTACGTCTATGACAAAAGATTACCACGAAGAATACCATAATTTTATACTAACATTAAATTTTACTATAGATAATATAGACGATACATTTTATAGGATATTCTTAGAGAGAGATAACATCAATGAGAGACAGAGACGGGGCATAATCAATGGGCTAGGATCGATATTTAAATCAATAACTGGCAATCTCGATTCACAAGATGGCGAACGTATATATCAGGCAATATAAATATTAAGTACAGACCAAAACAAAATTCATGATCTTTTTAAATCGCAAAATTCGGTAATGCTAGAAGCAATTGGAGAGTTCAATAAAACGAGCGTAGGGTTGAGTCACAATCAGGGCACGATAATAAATAGAATAAACGAGTTAGGTAACACAGTTGATAGCCTTAGGAGCGAACAACTAACGCACTATCATCGCATCAAAATCCTAGAGCTGCTGACCCAGCTTGGACATTTATTGAATAATATTCAAGAATTAGCACTCACAACTGAGAATGCAATCACTTTTTCAAAATTAGGAATTTTTCACACATCCATATTAAAACCAAAATTTATAATAAAAGAAATCAATAGAATACAAAAATACGTAACAAATGCCAAACTAATAACAACCACTGATCTGAATCTGTATGAAAAAATATTCAAAATAAAAGCAGTACAAAATAAATTCCAAATTATATTTCAAATAGAAATACCTCTAGTTGAAGAATCAGAATATGATTACTATCAGTTATACACATTACCTGTCCCAAAAAATCCACACACCTTTACCATGATAATCCCTAGAACCAAATACTTGATCCTAAGCAGTAAACAATATGCCTTTCGAAATGAAGAATGTCAAAATTTAAAGAACAAATTATATTTCTGCCAAGACGACAATCCAACAGCCATGAATGATCAGAACCCATGTGAAATAAAACTAATAAAATTTCAAAAGCCTATCGATAATTGTAACCAAGAATTAGTCAAAATTAAACAAACCACAGTTTCGAGATATGGAACCAGTCAATACATCATCTTAGCGCCAGAAGAGACAAACGCCAGAATAACTTGCCAGGAACAAGAGTGGACCAATATCATCAAGGGTACCAAATTGGTCAACCTCCAACCAAATTGCCAATTGAAAGTAGGAAACAAAATTTATAAAACCGGCCCCACTACAGCGGAAACACAACAACTATTCAATCTCCCCAAATTAGAAACCACCACTACGAAGGAAGAAACAAATTACGAAAAGGTACCCGAACTCAAATTAGACAACGTACAGCTGCATAACATCGAGCAGAACCAACACCAACTCCAAAACATTAAGAAAAATATACCAGGCCGAATGGAACTACCATTACATCACCTGAGTATATGGACCATATTATTGTACGTGGCTATTTTAACCGCCATCATAATGATAGCCGTCAGATGGGGAGTCATAAAAAGAAGAACCACTAGAAGAACTACGAAGATCAACCCAAGAACCGACAAGGGAGAATTGAAGATCAACCCAGGAACCACCGAAGCCGGATTTCCCTTGAAAATCCGGAACGAACCGTAGCTTCGTTCTTCAAAGGGGGGAGGAGATAAATAGAGCCACAACAACAGGCTATTGTGCAACAATGTATCCTGGCCTCCTTAGAAACCGCAGTGTCATCATAATAGTGAAGTGGCGCCTGTAGGAATGCAGGCGTAAAACCAGCAAGTGCGAACGGAATATCTCCGGTGACATTCAGCATTAGCAGATCCAGGTCACCTCCAGAGACAATAGTGCCACGCCTGGAGGGGAAGACTATAAATAGGATAAGCACCGAGATAGGAGCGTTCATTGCTTGTTTCCTAGTTAGTCTGGCACATGGCGTGTCAAGTATTTTAATATCACTTATATATATATATATTTTTGTCTCATTATTGTATTAAGTAATCATTGTGTTTAAGTAATAATAAATTGTTTAAAAAAGTTAATTGTCTTAACGCTAAAGTTAAGTCGCGTGAAAAGTTAAACAACTTTCCCCAATTGAACCACATGGTAGCTCCAATAGTAACGGAGATTCCTGTGAACAAGCGTATCGAGATCTAGATATTTCTAGAAATATGCAGAATCGACTAGAAAGTGTTAGCATCATAAAATTGAGAATCTAATTTGCAGTTGAACTAGCCGGGAAAATACCTAGCGTTCCACTTAGAAAAATAAACTCAATATGTCAATTTCAGCAATTCAATGGGCCAGTGTTTTTAGTGAATTTTCTTAAAAAAAAATCACTAATGAGGAGATCCCGACTTTTGAATTTTGAAAAAATTTCTTCAAATGAGCGCTAATTAGACCCATATATATATATATATATATATATATATATATATATATATATATATATATATATATATATATATATATATATATACATATATATATATATATATATATATATATATATATATATATATATATATATATATATATATATATATATATATATATATATATATATATATATATCACACCGATAACTCAAAAAATAATGGGCCGATTTTGATTACATTTGGTGAATACTTTCCTTTTGTAAATGGCTTGGATAAGTTCGTTAGCTAGGAAAATCTGCCCAGGTTTTCCCGAATAATTTTGTGTTTTCTTTCGAAAAAAAAATTTAAAGAAAAATATATTGGGGTTTTCCTCAAAACGTCAAAGTTGCGATTTAAAACCTCAATATCGGCAACATTTATGCAAATAACTTGAATCTAATACGGGCTATGGAAATCAAATATCTCAAGAATGATGTTTTACAAACCCTGAAGTCTTAGTTTCAGCCGTCAGTGTCCTTCATTTTACTAAAATGTTTCCAGAAAATTCATTTTAAATATGCCCTTTCCCTGATGCTTGGCAGTAGTCTTGGCTATAGAGTTTATCGTTTAATGGTATAAAATTTTTGTCGAGTTTTCGCAAAAAATAATAAAGCTCAATATAGCCGTTATTATAAAAGATATGAAAAATTTTTGTATATATTAATTATAGGATGTCTTGAGCTTCATCTTAAAAAATATTTCTACAATCACAGGCTGGCACATAAGTCATTGGTGATACAATTTTTTTTTTAATCATACACGCCTTATGTTATTGCATTTTTGCATTTTCCATCGAAATATAATGCATGTTTGTAAGAAAAGAAACTCTGGATGCAGCAAGTGCGTTATGGTAGCGAATTTTGATCAAATGCTACATATTTGAATAGCCCAATTTGCTATTAACCTATAAGGTTGACCAAGAAACGAGTTTTTCCGGGAAAACTTTAAGTGTACTTTTGGAAATTTTTGTACATTTTCACACAATAAGGTTATTTTTATGAAACATGGCACATTGTTTTTGCTATATAGGTTATACTGGTAACCAAAATTGATGCCTGTTTTCTCAAAAAGAAAACACACATATTTGCAATAAAAACATTTTTATGAAAATTCACTAACATTACGCACTTGCTGCGTCCCGAGGTTTTTTTTGCGTCAGAATCGAGATGCTTGTGAAAAGATGAACAATTTTTCTTATTTGAATCACATTTTACCTCCAATAATGACGGAGATAGCTATTCTAAACGACTCAAGTGAACAGCATGTATAAGAGGTTCGTAACTAATATAGAACAATACTCGGGGTTTCAGGGAAAGTAAAAAAAAAAAAGATAACATTGTAATAGGAATATCTTGATAAAGCAGCCTTCAAAAAGTTTCATCCGAGAAAGCGCCATCTGGTGACAAGAATAAAAGATAAAAAGATATCGTCTCAATTGTACTTGAAAAAACCTTTCGAACAGTTTTTTCGCCGAAACTCTAGTTGCCATAGTTACCGAGATATGAATGTCGCTCACCTAATAAATCACCCTGTATATCTCGGCTCCAATGCACTTTGAAATTTTTTTGACCACTGTTACATATGTTGTATGAGGTACTATGAAAATATGCCAGTTTTATTCGTGGCCGCTAAAAAAGTGATGATCCCAAAATGACCATAACACTTTGGCGCAACGAAAGTTTACCAATTATATCAGATCAACAGTGTATTGCATTAATAAAAAAAAGCTGACAAAAAATTATGAAAATTAAAAAGTCGTTACAAAAAACAAGCGATCCTGCTAAACATACGCTAGAACATTTTCAGGATAAGGCTAACACAAGGATTTTTGATATTGCAACGTGCACTTGCGCGGATCTTGTGTTATGTACTTGTGGAAAGCCGAAAAAATTACAAAAATCTAACATGAATTTCTTACACTAAGACACCAAATACGTGCCGCCACCTAGTTGCGGAACCATGTACTATGTTGTCACATCAGCTTCAAATAACACATAATGTTAAAAAATAGAGACTATACACAACCAACTAACAATTTAGTCAATTGTCAGCCCTGGCACATTTCTACCCCAATATAGGGACAAAGTATGTAAGGCCAGATACATTCTCACCACAGTTAGAACCGTAGACCGGTTTCGCTCTAATTAGAGCTCGTCGTGTGCCGTACTGACGAACTCTAATTAGAATGAAACCGGTCTACGGTTCTAATTGTTATGGGAATGCCTTACATGAATTTCTTAACGACCAGAGAACTACAAGATTGAAACTTATGGAGGAAGTGGACGCCAACACTGCTGGAATTTTTATGCTAAGGCAAAAATGAAAACATATAAACCCCCACTGTAATGTTCCAGAAAATAAATTCAACTGGACGACCTATTAGACATATCAGTACAAAGTGAGACCGACTCCAATCTAGAATTTGAACCAAAGTTTTCAACGTATTAGTCATAAATAACTCTTGAACTTCCCTCATTGGCAAAAGCGATAGACCAGGATAAATTATCTACTAGAAAAGGAGCAATGATTTCTAGCGCAGTTCTTGAAGGTGTTAGTTCGATAACCAAAAATAGCAAGTCTTTTGTAATAGACCAGTGTAAATTGGATCATAAAACAAAAATGGAACGATTTAGTTTACAAAAGAAAATAATAAAGGCTGGTGCTACTTTTCAGGCACTCTATTTTGATGGTTGCAAAAATCGAATATTTTACATCGAAAAACACGGAGATAGAGACACAGCACCTAGAAACATTATTATAGAAGAACATAGAGTGTTATTGAAGGAATCAGGTAGCGACTATATAGGGCATGTAACACCTGATGCAGCGACTGCTAAGACAATAGCTTCAATCATTTTAAATTGTATTACAGAAGCTGGATTGCCAACTACCTTGTTTATTGCTGTTGACTACGATGGTAGAGTCGTTAACACTGAATCTCACGGTTGTGTGATACATTTGTTAGAATTACATCTTAAACGACCGTTGAAATGGCTAATATGTCCACTACATGCAACCGAATTGCTACTGCGGCATTTGTTCCTAGATCTGGATGGAAATGCCACAGGAACTCTATCAATTTTAGGTCACATCGGCAAACTTACTGACTCTTGTAAGCTGTTACATGTTGTGTGGTATGAAAAAAGCGAAGTTGAGTTGCCTCAGGTTAATTTTAAAGCCCATAACACGGATCAAAATTATTCATACCAGATATGCACTGCCATATCTATTGGAAACTGTCTAATTTAGCGAGTAACTCTCCTGCAAAAAATGGCCCATGCAAGATGGCTTACTACGGCACGCCGTATTTTGAGTGCTTACATTGCAATGGAAAAACAATCGTCCTATCTAAAGATTAAAACTGTACCTTCATGCACATCTTGAACTCTTTACCTCTTAACGCTTATCCAATACTCCAGGTATTTTGGTGACGACCTAAAAGCCGTAGCTATATGATATGAACGATGATCTTTCACCCACGTAGGCATATAAGAAAATTAAGATTTAGGAAAATATTAAGCTGCAGGTCAAAAAAGAAGGATATTAATTTAAAGAACACCATTAGAAAAATCGAAATTCGGAGTTTAATTTTGAAGTGGAATCCTATCTTAATTTAATAAATTGACAAATGTGCGAATTTCCAATGATGAAACAATTAACTGGTAAAAAAATTTAACCATTTATTGAAAAAGATGATTTTCCAGAAAAAATCTATTGAAGTTACCTTGCCAGGCAGTTGAACGAGGTGTAAAATTAGTGACAGGAGCGTCTTTCGCAGTATGCGGTTTCAATAACATATATGGTTGGATATGGGTAACTATAACATTCAGAAACGCCATTCCAAAGTTCAATACAAAAACTGATCACAAAGTAGATAATTAAATGAAAATAGACAAAAAAATATATTTTCTCCCTCTTAGTGAATTTTTTAAAAAAATTCACTAATGAGGAGATCCCGACTTTTGAATTTTGAAAAAATTTCTTCAAATGAGCGCTAATTAGGCCCTCCAGAAAACATATCCGGGGTCAGTTTCAATTTTTATATGTTTATATATATATATATATATATATATATATATATATATATATATATATATATATATATATATATATATATATATATATATATATATATATATATATATGTGTGTGTGTGTGTGTGTGTGTGTGTGTGTGTGTGTATCACACCGATAACTCAAAAAATAATAGGCTGATTTTGATTAAATTTGGTGAAAAAATTCCTTTTGCAAATGGCTTGGATGAGTTCGTTAGCCAAGTAAATCCGCGCAGGTTTTCCCGAAAAATTTTGTATTTTCTTTCGAAAAAAATGTATATCTCCGGAATTAACAAAGTAAGGGCATTACATCCCTATAGGTAAGTTACCTACCAAAATTTAGCTATGTAGGTCAAAAGACAAAAAAGTTATAGGCATTTAAAGAAAAATAAATTGGGGTTTTCCTCAAAACGTCAAAGTGGCGATTTTAAAATGTCAAAATTGGCAACATTTAGGCAAAGAATTTGAATCTAATACGGTCTATAGAAATAAAATGTCTCAAGAAGGACGTTTTACAAACTCTAAAGTCTTAGTTTCAATCGTCATTGTCCTTCATTTTACTAAAATATTCCCAGAAAATTCATTTCAAATAGACCCTGTCTCTGATGCTTGGCAGTAGCCTTAGCTATAGAGTTTGTCGTTTAATGGTATATAATTTTTGTCGAATTTTCGTAAAAAAATCAATAAAGTTCAATATATCCGTTATTATATAAGATATGAAAAAATTTTGTATATATTAATTATAGGGTGTCTTGAGCTACATCTTAAAATAATATTTCCACAATCACAGGATGGCCCATAAGTCGTTGGTGATACAAATTTCCATTATTTTTTTTTTAATCAAACACGCCTTATGTTATTGCATTTTAGCATTTTCCATCGAAATATAATGTATGTTTGTAAGAAAAGAAATTCTGGACGCAGCAAGTGCGTTATGGTTGCGAATTTTGATCAAATGTTTCATATTTGAACAGCTCAATTTGCTATTAACCTATAAGGTTGACCAAGAAACGTGTTTTTTCGGGAACACTTTAAGTTTACTTTTGAAAATTTTTGTACATTTTCACACAATAAAGTTATTTTGATGAAACAAGGCACATTGTTTTTACTATATAGGTTATACTGGTAACCAAATTTGATGCCTGCTTTCTTAAAAAAAACACACATATTTGTTATTAAAAACATTTTTATGAAAATTCACTACCATAACGCACTAGCTGCGTCCAGAATTTTTTTTCTTTCTACTAACATGCTCATATAGTTGAGTAAATAGGTGGGCACGGATGTAACAGGAGGGCAGATACCTGTTGTAGGGTTGTGGGTTATTTTTTATATAATATGGTACAAAATAGGCAAAGAGCTGCTCATAATCTAGCAAATCAGAAAACAGTTGATTTAGTATTAAACTAAAGCGGTCCCCAGGGCATCTAAATGCATTACAAAACCAGAAATATTTTCTTGGCTAATTAAGGAACCATAATACATAACTTTTTCGTACAGGCTTGATCAGTTTTTTATTTTTTATTAGTGAATTTTCTCAACCAAAGTTCACTAGTGAGGAGATCGCGACCTTTGAATTAAAAAAAAATTCTTCAAATGAGCGCTATTTAGGACCCCTGTCACCAATCCAAGGTCATTTTTAGCCTTTATATATTTATATATCTATATATATATATATATATATATATATATATATATATATATATATATATATATATATATATATATATTCAAAAAATAATTTAGGTGTGTAAGTTGTTGAAAGACAAAAAAGTCATAGGCATTCAAAGAAAAAAAAAGTTTTCTCAAGACGTCAAAGTCGCGATTTGAAACGTCTAATTCCCAAGATTTAGGCAAGAAACCTGAAACAAATACGGATTATGTAAAGAAAATGTCGCTAGAGTGTTCTGCAAAACCCTTAAGTTTCAGCTTCAACCGTCGTGGTCCTTCACTTTACTAAAATGTATACAGAAAATGCATTTCAATTAGAACCTTTATCTAATGCTTTGGCTGTGGGTTTGGTTAAGTTGATTCTTTGGCTGTAGGTTTAGTTAAGTTTAGGGTTTAACAGTCTATAATTTTTAGCTGATTATCGTAGAAAAAATTTGTTAATGAGGAGACCCCGACTTTTGAAATTTAAAAAGATTTTTTCAAATGAGCGCAAACTAGGTCTCCTAGAATCCATATCCGGCTTTACTTTCAGTTTTTATCTGTTTACATATATACAGGGTGACGCATTTTTACGGTAAAGCTCAATATACTTGTTAGTATACAAGATACAAGAAATAATTGTATACGTTAATTATAGGGGTCTTAAGGTGCTTCTTATAAAAATATTTTGACAATCACAGGTGGTCCTTAAGTCGTTGGTGATCCCTACAATTGCGTTTTTTTCTCGAACACCCTTATACTATTGCATTTGTATGAAAAAATCGAGACGCAGTAAGTGCGTTTTGGTAGCGACTTTTTATTAAATATTTCAAATTTCAATAAGTCAATTTGCTATTCAGCCAAGGTTTGTTGGCTAGGAAACCAGTTTTCTCGAAAATATTTTAAGTTTATTTTCGGAAAATTTTTGTACATATTCACACAATAAGTAATTTTGATAAAATATGGTACATTGTTTCTACTGCATATGTTATAGCGGTAACCAGATTGATGCTTGCCTGCATTATATATACATCTTTGCTAGTAAAAATATTTTAATGAAAATTCACTTCCATAACGCACTTGCTGTGTCCAGACTTTTTTATTTTTCTTAAGATCCTCAAAAAAAAATTAATCAAAATTAATACACCCCATCGCAACTTTCTTAAGTACAGACATTTTAAAGTTGAAAAAAAGTCGACCTAACCTACTGTGTTACATTTTACTAATTATTCCTGAAGGTCTGGGTTTGACAAACTGATTTATTTTGAAAACCCTACGCGTTTCAACACTTAACGTGCCATCTTCAGGGGTTTAGACAAATTTCCTGTCTCAATTACCGAAATATGCTGTATGAAATGTTGTCAAAGTTTGGGTTTTCATCTATTGTCCTCAAGATACCAAACAGAAACTGCATAAAACAGGAAGGCAGGAACATCACAAAACTTGAAGAAGTTCATCCTCTGATTTCTTTAAGTCTTGTGATGTTCCTGCCTTCCCGTTTTACGCAGTTTCTGTTTGTTATCCTGAGGACAATAGATGAAAAGCCAAACTTTGGCAACATTTTATACAGCATCTTTCTGTAATTGAGACAAGAAATTTGTCTAAACCCCTGAAGATGGCACGTTAATGTGTCGAAACGTGTATGGTTTTTGAGAATAATTCAGTTTGTCTGGTAGTAAAAGCCTCTAATTTCCTTTAACCACCGTTTATTAACGCAGAAGTATATATATGATAATATTTTAATGAAATAATTAAAATTTTAGCCCGAAGCTGGTAATAACATATATATGTCCTCTGGCATAATGGATACTGATAAAAGTACTGAAAATAATACTAGCAATGATAAAACCAAAACAACTGGAGATAATACTGGAAACAACAATGCATATAATATTGCAAATGATGCTGAAAATAGTGCTATATATAGTGTTAAAAATAGTACTGGAAAAAATGGAAGTTCTTCAGGATGTATAATTTTTGGTATGGTTTACCCAGATATGTTCTGTAATCATTTAAGAAACTACAAGAATAAAAATTAAATTTCAATAGAAATAAAAATGTTTACTAACCATTGTTTTTGTTGTTTCATTGTCCACCAATTAAAATACTACATTTCTGTATGGTTCTATTGAGATACAACAACACATTTGAATCGGTGAGTAGAACAAGGGCCCAAATGCAGAAAGGTAAATTATGCAGGAGAAAGGCTAAAGTATTTTTTTTTAAGTAAAGTGGTCAACAAAAATTGGCAAAAGAAATTTTTAGCACAATTTTCCATTAACTGTTACTTTTTTAAAAGTCCAGTTTTTCTAATTTGTCACAGAGAAGCGTGTACGCTCATGTTCTGGCAGCACATAACCTGTAAATTAACTCCGCTGATACTAATTGCTAATACTAGCGTTATAAACACTTGGATTATTTTGATATTCGGATAATACGGCCCCATATAAAATAATATTCGGATTAATCATCCGATTACGTTTTTACATTAGGAAGGGTGTATTATATTTATGTTTAGTGTGGTATGGGATGGAATCGTAGATGCCGTATAGTAATAAGTAATAATAATAACGTACACGTGCTAAATATAATTTTTTTTATTATTATTGGCCAAGGAGTATCAGGGTATTTTTACAAATATATAGGATAAGTTTGTGTTAAGTTTTTTGTAAGTAATAAAATATAACGGTGACCAATAACTAAACCAAAAAGATTTTGTTGTGTTCATTTTTTCACTTTCAAAAATTTATTTTATAACCGCACCAGCAAAAACCAGTTGCTTTAAATTCAACTTCTCGTTTCAACAAACCCCTGTGTAATCTAATTGACACAATTAAAAATAGATAATAGGATATAACGTAATATAATACATGCCACTCTAGGAATATAAGAAAAACTTCGATTACCGTTATACAATTTTGCGGGTACGGGGTACGTAGAGGTTAAGCAGGTTTATGAATACCGAATTCGTTTTATTCTGTTGCTGCTGTTACTGGCTGACTGACCCTGCAGTATGCGTCATTCAGCTAAGAGAAATTTTGTATCTTACACATACACTCTGCTTACTATATACGATTCCGTAGTACGTATCATAAAGATTTTGTATCGTACATGTACACTCTATTTACTATATACGACTTGGTATTACATATCACGCTGCCAGAGATATTCGGGTTAATACGAATATTTAAATACTCGGATTCAACGAATATTTTATTAGGTATTCTCACAGCACTAGCCGATAACATGTTATGATCTTATGATATAAAACAACTAGGTACCTATATTTTAAGGTTAATATAAATAGTAGGTAAAGAATAACCCAACTTTTAATTTTAACTTGACTTGAACAAAATGACTGTAGTAGTATATTATGATTGTAACACCCAATTAAACAAATATCAAAGTAAGTTGTAAACTGCATGTAGATTGTAGATATGGTATGTATTACCTAGTGAATACAAAATACACTGGTAGGTATCACAAGAAATATACCTACCTCAAACTAATACAGTACGTACTCATAATATCTAGGTAGGTACTACAAAGTACATACATAGTTAAAATTATATTCACTATGTGAAAACTGGAACCTGTGATGAGCACTAATAAGTACACTTGGAGAACACCCAAATCACCACAACACATATTTCAGAGACCTTACGATCGTTTCGTTGACCAAGTCAACATCTTCAGAGGAAGAAAATTTCTAAAATAAAAAACTAGATCCCGTATATTTATATCGCGTCAAAGAAAACGAACTAGTCCGAAGAAAAGTTGTCGTCCAAGAACGATCGTTTGTTTATTGCGCAGTGAAACAGGTCGGAGACCTGCTTTAATCTTTTGGTCGACAAATTTATGACCCTTATCTAATATAGGTTTAAAAAGGACCGGCGTTCTATCCACATAGTAAATTTCTAGATCGAAAGGAGACGTGCTGTTTCTTTAAAGAACGCCGGTCCTTTTTAAACCTATATTAGACAAGGGTCATAAATTTGTCGACCAAAAGATTAAAGCAGGTCTCCGACCTGTTTCACTGCGCAATAAACAAACGATCGTTCTTGGACGACAACTTTCCTTCGGACTAGTTCGTTTTCTTTGACGCGATATAAATATACGGGATCTAGTTTTTTATGTTAGAATTCTTCTTCCTCTGAAGATGTTGACTTGGTCAACGAAACGATCGTAAGGTCTCTGAAATATGTGTTGTGGTGATTTGGGTGTTCTCCAAGTGTACTTATAAAATTATATTAACAAATATTCATCTTAAATTATTAAAATTTTAATAATAACATCTTTCCACAACCTGGGTGGGACAGGGAAACTTTTGTCATTCTCTGATGGACGTAATGTCAGAATTCATAGGTGATTTAATATCATCTTCACTTCGATCCTGCAGCATCGAGTAAGGATACACCACACATAAATTCCAGTTGATAATTTTAATGTAATGGAAAGCTTGAAAGTTAATCATCGATGGTACGAACTGTCTAACAAACTTGTTCCTTGAAACGGTTAGTCTTGCTTTTAAGATGTTTCTGTAACCGAGCTCCTAAATATATTGTCTTTGTTGACAAGCATTGCCAACAAAACATTATCTGGGTCCGCAACGAAAGCATTTCGTCGTATTACTGGATGGACAACTTAAATTCAAATCCTCGGATAAATACTCAGAGGTTTGGAGTTCTTGAAAGACATGACCTTTATTGGGAATAATTGCTGCAAAAGCACGTTCTCACTTCTTGTTTCACGGGATGAAATTGTTCCTACCGCCCTGGACAAGGCTGAACTTTTGCCTCGTTTTTCGCCGGAAATTTTATTTTCAACCCACCTCCAAATGTTCAACCACCAACAGTCCCCAATATCGCGCATAAAATGACGGATATCATTTTCAAAACTGAAAAGGTACGAAAGATACTCTCTTCTCTTAATACCAGGAAAGCCTCTGGCCTTGACTAGATCCCAACAATTGTTCTCAAAAAACCCGCACCCGAACTAGCTCCTGTCCTGACTCGTCTGTTTCAGACATCTTACAATAGAGGCATATTTCCTAATAACTGGAAAACAGCTCAAGTACAATCTGTCCCCAAAAAGGATACAAAGCGCTTCCTAGCAACTACAGGCCTATTTCTCTCCTTTCAGTCGTCTCTAAAGTGACGGAAAAGTATATAAACACCGAATTACTACAATTTCTTGAAAAACACAGTGTAATCCAAGACAGGCAGCATGGATTCCGTCAGCGCAGATCAACTGCCGACCTCCTTTCTTTTGACACCCATTCTTGGAAATCTATGGAAGTACAAGGTGAATCGCAGATTGTCGCTCTAGACACATCCTAAGCATTTGACCAGGTCTGGCACGCAGCGCCGCTTAATAAACTTCCGGCCTATGGCCTACCACCAAAACTCTGTACCTGGACAGCAAATTTCCTCTAAAACCGGAGCATTTCTGTTGTCGTGGATTGTCATTCCTCTAAACTGTATTCAATTAATGCATGAGTCCCTCAATGTTCAGCTTTAGCTCTTACTGTGTTTCTTGTCCACATCAATGTGCTCCTCTCTAGCGCATCCCACCCAGCTCACAGTTACGCGGACGACAGTACCCTCCACTCCAATGTACAATATTCTAATCCTGTCTCTTTAGCCCAATTAGATGAGGATCGCAGATCCATGGAGGGTTGTCTCTGTGTAACTCCAGAAAATATTAGACTGGGGAAGTAGAAATCTTGTACAATTCAACTCCACCAAACTCAGTCTGGCTTTCTATCTCATAAGAGATACACCAGCCCTAGACCCATCACAATGAACAACCAAGTTATCCAAATTAATGAGTCATTTTCACTTGTTGGCATTTCTGTGGATCGAAATCATCTCAATTGGCACCAATATGTCACATAAATTACAGAAGCGGCTGCTAAGAAATTAGGTTTCCTCTTCCGGGCTCGCAAATACTTTTCACCGGCTAATCTCTATACCTTATATACTTCACAAATAAGGCCAATCCTCGAATACTCCCACATGCCGCTACTGCTTCTACACTCGCTATCCTGGACTCCATTCAGAAGAGAGCTATACGTCTCATCGGTGACCCTACCCTCACCCAAAGGCTGCCATACTTTTTTAAGTCTTCTGGACAATGTGCCAAAGTAGCTGCATTTGAAATGTCCAACAAATAATGTTGGCCTTTGCTCAATAAATTTCTGTCTATATTAGTAATCGAACCATCTACGGGTTCATAATCGACCATAGGGAGTTTTTCACAGCAAGTGACTTGTTGCCCGATTGATCCACTTAAAGATTTAGGCCTTGCAGTCTGACAGTCAATATCTTAGAAAATGTGACGAAAAGGAAGCTGATTTAAATGCACTAGGCATATGCTTTGCTGTAGCGGGCGTTCTACATTATTTTTAGTTAGTGGATGACACCGTTTATCTATCCAGTGTTGGTTATAGCGCCATCACACCTTACCACTCCTAGTTTTCCTAGTGACATTAATAGTTCAGACAAACGAGAATTAACTCTTTGAGTTATGTCACTTGGTGAACTAAACAAAGGAGATACATCTCCAATATATGTTTATCCAGGATTCTGGATAAGAAAATAGTGTTCTTCTTTAACATTTCCACGAAATTGCTTGGCGCCAAATTTTTCGAGAGTGAGGAGGAATCATGCCACGCTTGAATTTAGTGTGAAGTAGTTCAATCTATTTTCAAGTGAGTTCTGGGTCGTTTTGTTCTAGCAAAACGAGGGGAGAGTTGCACAGTGAACATTGCAAATAATTGGTGAATTTCCATTTTGCGTTCTACGAACGGAAAAAATTAGCTTATTGATCAGAATTTAATTTATTTAGGTTATTCAAACCATAAAGCAAACATAAAAAATGTTCGGGACGCAGCAAGTGCATTATAGTAGTGAATTTTTATAAGAATTGTACACTATCAGTAAGGTATATGATTAAAACTAATTGACTCCCTCGTGGAGCAGGTTGCTAGGTGCCAGCCTGCTACGCGAGAGGTCCCGGGTTCGATTCCTGGGCGACCCAAGTTGACTTTGTCTGGAAAATTTGTAAAAAATATTGAATGATGGGAAATGAATGTGCTAATGGCCTGAGATGCCGCAGCCAATAATATTAAATAAAAAAAAATTAAAACTAATTCTCTAAATTCAGATGAACCATGGCGATCGGTTTTAAAGGTCCTAGTTAGCGACTACTTGAGGAAAATTATATTTTTTCTGGAGCTTTAAAATTTTAATTTGGTAGAAATAAATATAAGTACTGCAAGTCTCTAAAAAAATTGTGCTAGAAGTTTCATTAAAGTTAGAAAAGTTTTCAAAAAAAAAAAATATTTTCAAAGGGAATGTAGCAGCCAAATTAAAAATATGGCAGGTATTTCTCCTTATTCATTGCTTGGATGGTTTTGTTTTAGTCAACTCAATCGAACTAGTTTTTGCAAACAAAACAACAAAAAATATTTTTCAAAACCAATTTTTAGTTATCCGCGAAGTTCATTATGTTATTTTTCTTTAATTTAGTACCCACGCTGCGCTTACAAAAGTTTACTATGGTTCAAGATTGAAGATTCTAGCTTAATGGGAAGTTGAGTTATCGGATTTGAAATATTTTTACAAAAATTATCTACCATACCGTACTTGCTGCACCCAGAACCTTTTCGACACTTATTTACTGTTGCTGTATCCATACTTTTTTTAAATGATAAAATATTGTAGTTATCTATGTGAGACTGACAAACAAAGCAACCTCAATTTAATTTCATCAAAAATATTTTAAACACATGAAATGGGGTAACAATTCAAACATAAATGGAAAATCTGAAACGTTCTGAAAACAAATTTAGGATTTTTTAGGTAACCGTAACGTGCAGTAGTAGCAGCGGTAGCAGGGTTTAAGATAAGCTAGCAACCCAAGACTTCCAGTAGAAAACTCAGATTCTTCGATAAACGTTCGTAAACAGCGGGATCTAAATAATCTCAAGTTTCTTTTCTTTAAAATACGGAAATTGCACATATGGGAACTTATTTGAGGAACTGATGTTAAATCAAAAAGTTCGAGACGCAGCAAGTGCGTTATGGTAGTGAATTTTCATAAGATTAAGATGTTTGATTTATGAAAAGAAAGGTACTACCAAAGGGACAAATAAAATACAATATCTCTAGATAAATCTTTATAGTGGGTTAATTTAATAAAATAAATGACAATCAGGAATTAAATTTGTCTAAACAGCACAAAATGATATATATATATATATATATATATATATATATATATATATATATATATATATATATATATAATAAATTTGGTAAATTAGCAGTTTACCTCATGGAGGGTTTTGAGAATTGTTTTCCGAAACATGCTTAGTGTTCTCCTAGGTGCAGAACCCACAACAAACATTTCTTATAAACAACCTCTAAAAAAGTTACAGGACCAGGAGTTAATAAGGGTGTAGGGCGAGGAAAACGAACTGTAAATATGAGTGGAAAAGCGAAAAAAAGAGCTTAGTCGGATCTCTAACAGCTGCCTTTTTCAGATTTTGCAGTCGTACCTCCTTTTAATGTTTTTTAACTTATAGTAACAGATCATGAAGAAGTTCACATGTAAATAACTCAGTAAAGACAAGGAATGCAAAGGGAAAGAGTAGTGTCGACGTGCATTAGTGATGTCAAATTATATTTATCAGCAGTTGATTTATCTAAAAGTGTTGGATGTGGGAAATTCCCTAATAGTTCTCACAGAAAATAAACAATAAGTTAAAAGAAAGGAAGTTTAATACAATTTTAAAAGTGTAATTAACAAAAAACAATACAAGGTATATTTAAGTAAGGGACAAAATTCGCTTATTGTGACAATACAATCAAAGGCTGTTAATGAAAATCGTGTAAAATAATATATTTACTCACAGGTGTAAGATTTACATTTTATTATTATAATTACGTGGCTGCTGTTTCCCTCCGATATGGATAAATTATCTAAAAAAGACACATCGTTGGGAAAGAGCTGTCATGTAAAATCAATATAATATATAGGTCATATTAATAGTTTTAATATACATTTGAAAGTGAATTTAGTTCTAGTGTTATCTACTATCGACTAATTAAAGAAGACTATGTATCACAATTCCAACAGCTTAGTAAATGTAAAATTACATGAAATATAATTCTTCAACAACAAAAAAAAGAGGCAAAACAATACGCCTAGTTGGTTTTAATTTAAACGTTTTTAATTAAATCAATTCTGATGGTGGTTTGAGATGGACAAATGAACTATTTTAATTTATAATTAATTGTTTTCTACAAAAAATATTGGTTTGTTTAAAAATACAGACGATACAATGTTTTTATATGTTGAAGCTTAAGGTTTCTCTGGTTGGCGTTTCAATGAATTGTTACACATGTTGATTTCCTAGCAGTCCAATGTGACACTGTACATATCTCTTCTTGAACTCATTGTGACACTCGAGTAAATTATTGAGTCTTCGCGACTGAACGTTGCTTATAAAAGTCTATACACTAATAAACGGATTTGCGTAGTATGTACATATATACGAGGCCCACTCATTGTTGTTTGATGATGTATCGCTACCTTACTTAAAACACATTAAAAGCACTCTCCTCGGCTCTACTGCCTGGTTGGTCAAATTGACATATTGTCAAAAAAAATTGGAATCTTCTGCCTGAGGTTCCAGAAGTGCACAGTCCATTTTTGTTACAATTTGTGCATTGTGTTGCTTGGAGTTTATGCAGGTACGTCAAAAACTTTTGTAGTTTCAAAGTTTCCATTTATTTTGATTGTCCAAATAACTAATACTGTCCCATACACAAATATAAAAAGCATGATTTGGAAACAATTTTTTTTGGTCTGTAACGAACGGTTCAGATTATTTTAAAATTGCTCCAGGGGATAGGTGATAAATGATTTTGAGAAAATTGAATGTTTTTTTAAACCTTCAGTAATATAATGTTTCTTTGTTTATTAAAAAACTTTGAATTTCATCAAACATCTGGTATTCTATGCTGAAATCAAATTTGGGGTTAAATGTGTAAGGGTGGAATATTGATGCCAAAAATTTCAATTTTTTTTAAGAAAAAAAAAGACAAAACATCTGAAAACGTACACAACTTGATTCTGGAATGGGATTTGTTTTGTCTTTGGCAAAGGAACACTTCATATTGTCTTTGGGTTGGGTCACTTCAGGGGGTAGGGGATCAATGGGGGGTGATTTTATGAAAATTTAAATTTTTTTGTTAAAAGTCGAGTAATATAACCTTTCAGAAGTTTATCGGTAGAGGAATACGAATATTTTCTTTTTGTTCAAGTCATGGATCCTGAAATCATTTCATGAGATAGTATTTCTAGCAAGAGTAGATTATCACAGCAATTTGGATGTAGTGATTTAATTTGCAATAATTTCTCGTTAGAAACGATTCTGACAATTGTAGTGGGGTTACCTTCCACTGCATTGAGAACTGACTCTTAAATTTGAGGAGGTCATTGGTATCTTTTGCATATAGAATTAGATTTTACAGATTTTAAGGCATCTATTTCCCTAAAACATCTGCAGATATGTTCAAAAATATTTCTGCTGCGTGCTATTCATCCGGGAAAACCTGTCATAATAAATTCTCACTGCTTCTTTTCCATTTTGTTCCGCTTCACCACAATGTAATAACAAATTAGCTAATTCACCCAAGGTATAATTGAAAAGTGCATTTTAAAAGCATATACAGCATCTATTACAAGGCTTGTTCAATTAAAACCCATCTTTGGTCAGGTTAGCCTTGAAAACAGTTGTAATCACTCAAATGACGTTTTGCAATGTTAGTTTTGTTTGTAAAAATCACACTTATGAGTTCCTGTCATTTGTATTTAACAGCGATTTTAAGTATTGTGACTTTAAAATGGCGTTTGTTGTTAACAATCCATCTAAATATAATCAGTGTGCGGTCATTCAATTTTTGTGTGATAAAGGTTTGCAACCATTGCAAATTCAAACACGAATGCAAGCAGTGTATGGAAACACATGTTTTGCATATCCAACTGTCAAGGAATGGTTTCGAAAATTTAAGAGTGAAAGAGAGAAGATGAATAAGCCGCAACTAGGTGCATTGAGTACTGCATCAACAGACAGGAATGTGGCATGTGTAGAAGACCTGATTAGAGGAAATCTTCTATTGTCATTCAAAGCAATTTCAGAAGATGTTGGTGTGATTATAGAATCTATCCGTAGTATCGTATACAAACTGGCTTACAGCAAAAGGTGTTAAAAGGTAATCGTTTTCAGTCGGATGAAGAAGTACTAAATGCCTTAAAAGAATTTTTCGGGCATTAGCCACAAGAATTCTTTAATCAGGGTATACATCAGTAGGTGAAACAATGGGATATGTGCCCTAATAATAATAGTAATTATTTGTAAATATATTTGCCAATAAATTTGTTCTGAACCAAAAATGGGTTTCAATTGAACAAGCCTATTATTACCTTGATAAATAAATGACAATAACAGCCAAATTTTTTCTTTCTTTCCAAAACACATTCGATACACAACATAAGACAACATAATTGCATTTATCTCATAAGCGAGATGAAAATCGACAAAATATAAAAAAAATTATCAGCACTAAATGACCTACATAACTGCTAAGAAAGAAACGTCAGTGACAGATTTTTTTTTTCTCAGAAAATTATTAGTAATGGCACCAATGTACCGCCCCTTTAAAGGTAACCACACTCTTTTAGCAGTAAAATATGTACCAGTCTGAATATTTATCACCTTCCAAATTTCATGCAGCTTGCTGGTCATGATCTTCATTTTGATATTTTTGACACATCGATCCTTACCAGATACCAAGTTTGTTTTTTTCAAATGAAACCTCCGGTATATATATATATATATATATATATATATATATATATATATATATATATATATATATATATATAAAAATCTGGTTTATTAGTTAATATTAAAACATATATATATATATATATATATATATATATATATATATATATATATATATATATATATATATATATATATATATATATATATATATATATATATATATATATGTTTTAATATTAACTAATAAACCAGATTTTTTTTCAGCTTTATTTGATAATATGACAGGTTGTTGAGCAATGATTGGTATTAATCCACGGAGTTTCAAAATTTTACTTGCAATATTTTGGTTTTTTGCTAATAAGTCGAAAACCGCTAAGAATAGGTAGAACATTATATAGTACTTTAAGAAAGAAAATCAATTGATCTTGCTATTCCTATATAATACAGGATGTTCCATTTGAAAATCTCACATTACCTGCCATTATATGTTCTACCTAAAGACCATTTTTATTGTAGACAGCCTATATGCAATAATTGGATTTTCTATATAAATTATATAAACTTATAAAAATTTAAACTGACCCCGGATGTAGATTCTAGGGGTCCTAGTTCGCGCTCATTTAATATTTCTTTTATAAAACTCAAAAGTCAGGATCTCCCCAATAGTGGATTTTTTCGAAGAAAATTAACTAAAAAGCGTTCGGCTGGTTCTCTGCAAATTTAACCAATAAACACTTAAATGTAACAATATTATGTTTTTTTACATTTTTTTTGTAGATGCTGTTGGACCTATTTTTAGATGTATTTGATACAGGCAAAAATATATTAAAAAGTATAAAATATGTATTACATCTTATTCAATAAAAAGAAGTACAACCCGACAACACTGTATGTGGTATTTACGTTTCTGTTACATATCTTGGCTGCGCCGTCTGACACCCTCAATTCAAAGATTACCGATAGATAACTTGCAGAAAGCCTCCTGCAAGTTTGTTGCAAATGGCAAATCTACCCCCCCCCCCCCCCCCTCCCCTTACTTTACGGTAATCCTGTATTGTAGACACCTCACTAGTAAACAAACAATTCGGGTGTAATCGGAAGGCAGAAGTGGACGCTGGACGATGTGCAGCGTTGCCAGATGAGTATTGCCAAGGCTCATTTTAAATATAGAAGGAAATCAAGGGGTGAACAAATGTTTTTATAATGTAAATAAATTATAATATGGCGTCATCTACATAAATTGATATTTGACATATTTTGCGGACAGCAGTAGGAAAACGGAAATGTAAAAAGTTAATTTTCAGCCATGGTGGTCCAGGGGAAAAACGTGGGCCTCTGGACCCAAGGGTACTGGGTTCAATCCCAAATTTCCCCTCTCCTCCCTTTGTACGTGCATCAGTAACATCAACAGAGGTTGTGCCATTCTGATTGAGCAAGGTAATCTGCACGTTCCGCCCTTCCCAGGGGGCGTAAAGCCGTCTCCCGTGCGCATGCGATGTTGGGCACGTTAAAGACCCAAATTTCCCGCACAGTGAGGTGATTGAATCACTAGTAAAGTCAATGAAGCAATTTCCGGTGCGAATTGCCGATGATAAATACAACTGTATATGCTAATAGCAAACGGTATCCAGTATATTTTTTTCAAATCGCAATGTTTCATGGTAATGAAGCAATTTCTACTGACAACTGTCAATGATAAACAAAACCGAGAAAATGGCTCAAAATAGGCTTCCCTTCGGACTGTTTGTTTTTATTTTAGCTTCAGACTTTAAATGAGTGTGAAAAGTAAGTTAAGCAATTTCCTTTGCGAATTGCTGATGGTTAATACAACTGTATATGATAATAGCAAACGGTATCCAGTATATTTTTTTAAGCCGAAATGTTTCATGCTAATGAAGCAATTTCTACTGACAACTATCGATGATAAACATACCCGAGAAAAGGGCTCAAAATGGGTTTTCCTTCGAACTGTTAGTTTTTCTTTTAGTTTCCGACTTTAAATGAGTGTGAAAAGTGAGTTAAGCAATTTCCGTTGCGAATTGCCGATGATAAATACAACTATATGCTAATAGCAAACGGTATCCAGTATATTTTTTTTAAGCCGAAATGTTTCATGGTACCCTATGTGAAAACTGGAACCTGTGATGATCACTGATAAGTACACTTGGAGAACCCAAATCACCACAACACATATTTCAAAGACCTTACGATCGTTTCGTTGACCACGTCAACGCCATCAGAGGATGAAAAATTCTATAAAAAAAAATTGATAAGTACAGTGAATTCTTAACCAGCTAACTTTAATAGGTGTATTCATGTCAATGTTTATTTACTCCCAGAAAAATTACTTGATTAGCTGGCGCCGGGTTAACTAGCATATTGATCATCTAACTAATAAAGTTTGATTAGCTCCATAGTCCTATTTCACAGAGAAATATCAGATTCTAAATATGAATGAGTTTTGCACTATATTATATCGATTTTTAATTTTATTAGTGAATTTTCTTAAAAGAAATTCACTAACGAGGAGATCCCGACTTTTGAATTTTGAAAAAATTTCTCCAGATGTGTGCTAATTAGGTCCCTTAGAACACATATCCGGGGTCAGTTTCAATTTTTATATGTATATGTATATGTATATGTATATATATATATATATATATATATATATATATATATATATATATATATATATATATATATATATATATATATATATATATATATATATATATATATATATATATATATATATATATGTGTGTGTGTGTGTGTGTGTGTATGTATGTATGTATGTAGTGGCTTAGATAAGTTTATTAACCAGGAAAATCGGTCCAGCTTTTCCTAGAACATTTTGTGTTTCCTTTCGAAAAAAAAATATCTCTGGAAATAACCAGGTAAGGGCAACCAAATTAGGTAGGTCTGTTTGTATTATAAAGAGTACATCATGTATCAAAATTTAGGTCTATATGTTTAAAGACAAAAAAGTTATTGGTAGATACTGAATTGTATATTTTAAGTTTGGGGCTCTTTTTTTATTGAGCTTAAATTTTCAGCAGCAAACTCTGGCAGAATAGGAAATAGAAGTTAAATATCAATAAAATGAAAATGAAAATGATTACCAGATGTAATGTTGTCAATGTCAATGGATTATATATTCGCAAGTCATACAATTATTGAATTAGCAATTTAAGTAAATGTTACGTGATAGCAGTTAATATGCGTTGCATTTCTAAAGACACAATATAAATTGGCGACGAATCAATGGAAGAAGTTACGCAGGCAGAACATGTGATTTGTTTAGTTTTGTGTAGTGTGGTAAAGTCAAGAAATTGGAATCATAATAATGTCTGAGTTTTTTATTTTTTTATTTCAACAACACAACACGAGGGCTTACAGCCTAAATACTATCGTACCGTGGGTGTCGACAAGGATGAAAGAGGCAACTTGTTAATTCTGGACTTGAAGGTTTGGAGGTTCGGAGGAGAAGGAAAACATGTGCCGGCAAGGAATTCCACAACTTGGAAGTCCTCGGGACATAAGAGCGGGCATAAGAAACTGTTCTATGTCTGGTGACCTGGACAGTAAAAGGGTCCATTCGCTCTGTTCCCCTGGTAGATCTGTTGGGGACAGCAGGTGAAGGAACTATGGAAGAAAGCTCCTCTGAGCAGTGCCCGTGCAGATATCTATAAATATATATATATATATATATATATATATATATATATATATATATATATATATATATATATATATATATATATATATATATATATATATATATATATATATATATATATATATATATATATATATATATATATATATATATATATATATATATATATATATATATATATATATATATATATATATATATATATATATATATATATATATATATATATATATATATATATATAAACTTTTAAAATGTTACTTTTAACATAAGAGTGTCGCAATACATACATTTTTTTTTTCATTTGAAAAAATGTTATGGGACGACGCCGCAATGTCATAAAAATAATTTTAAAATGAAGACCATAACCACTTAGGAACATAACCTAATTTCAGATTTCTATCAATTTTGATTCACTATATACTTCTAATACTCCATCGAGTTTGGCCCACGCTTTATATATAATTTTGATACAAGTGTATAATGTGGTGGTATTTGGTGGTTTCAAATTAGTAATGAAAATTATGTTAGCTGCGATTTCTATGAAATCCTGTTTTCGAGATTGTCATCTTAGGACTAAGGGTACGACAATTATGCTATTTAACTAATCTGTAAGTATGTACAAAGTTTTCACATGACCAGACAGACGATCCTAAATCTGATGTCTGTGATAGACAAACCTTCCCTTTAAATCTTCATTCATGTCCATGAGGCGTTTCTTGTATGGTTGATAATCTGCAACACAATTATAAAAAAATTAGATGCATACAAACTTCTAGATTCTACATCTAACATTCTATATGTAAGGTATATAATAAACCTAACTACCCAACCAATAGGATCCAGATGAAAGCCCCACTATTGACAATACAGGACCGCCAAGCGACAGTTTGATCTCTTTCAAGTCTATGGTTGAATACACCAAGGCTTTAGAGATGATATCTGTTGAGATTTAGAGAGTAGGAAGATTAAGACTCCATAATTGAACTACAACCCAACCTACACCTAACCATCACTCTATAGATTAGGCAGATTAAGGCCTAAAGAGTTCTATTCCATCCATATTTTACTCGACCTCTTGAAAATGACAAATGGCTACTTTTTGAAATAAAGATGTAATAAATATTTCATAAAATGATTATATATTAATTACCACACTGTAACCACTGCCATGGTTGGGATATTAATTAAAGAAGTATATATATTTAAAATAAACCAAAAGTTTTATTTGTGTAAATTCAGCTGTTTATCATTTATAAAAATGAACACATTAGCTTCCACGTGAATCATTTGGAGCAGGGGTAAATGAAGACATTAATTAACCAACCGTAAATTCACGGAATGAAGTATATAGATCGTCTTTGAGGCAGTTTGCTTTTACTAATGCAGAGAAAATAAAAACTTTTTTTTATTTTGAGACCTGGGGAAATTCTCAAAGTCAATAAAGATTGAGATATATTAGATTAGATTATTATGGAAACTAACAAAAATGTTTTAAAACACAAATGAAACTGCAGCACTGTTTGTGCCTAAACAATGGAAAAGTTTTTTGCTGTTTTGCTGTATAGGACTTGCCAGATTACCAAAAAATATCAGATCACTGATCACGCAAAATTCTATATCAACATTACTTTGTACATCATAAAATAATAATAATGGTGACTTACAAGCCGGATGTTATTTTTTATAATACGTTTAAAATAGGTATTGACATATCAGATAATTAAGATTAAGATTAACATTAATGAAAATTCACTAACAAATGAGTAAAACGGTAAAAACCCAAACACATACTGACAGAGTTTGTTGACAAAACATTTTTTTTTTCAAATAAAAATTCACTAAAAACAATCAAAAATTCACAAAAAAAAAGAGAAAACAATGTGTTGGATAGTTGGATGTTATGACAAGCAGTATAAGTCACAAACAATCAGAGATAGCATTACAACAGGCTAAACTGGCTTCCACTTTTTGTAAGGAGTGTCCATATGCTCCTGCGCTGGGTTTGTATAAAAGAACATTTCCTCATTACAATAGCAATTTTTTCTTGTTTTAACTTTTTTTTCCACATTTATTACAAATAAACAATATTCCTTATCCACTTCGACTACTCTCTTATTACGGCATACACAACTTGACGAAACTGAGTCACCAGCGATACCCACTTGTCATGTTACTTGATTCATTTATATACCACTGCCATATTTTATTCATCTACTTTTATATACATACCAGCAATTTTTACAATCTACTAAATATAATATTACAAGATATCTAATCAGTATGGAAAAGCTTTCTGATAATGTAACAAAATTGTTCAATAAAATTAGCTTAAGGGAAATTACAAGTTTGACACTAGTAAAAAAATTATTACCTGGACAGTACACTTCCTGTTTTTAATACTCCATACTACATATTTCAAAGAAGCCACTGTAACATCAAAGGTCATAGGTCATACCTCCTGCATGACCCTCTTAATATTTCTCATCTTTAAGAAAACTCACTACTATTGATTTTGTGCAAACTATTCGCTACCATTGCTAAAAGAGCAAATAATTTTTTAAATAAGTTCTGATTATATCTCCATAAATCAATAAATTATAACAAAAACTAATTCAAGCTCACAAAACAGAACAGAAAAAAAATCTTAGGCTTTGCACATGTGCTAAATTATTTCAGTTTGGGTAAATACTTCAAAGTACATAAGATTACCTCTAAAATGATAACAAAAAAATAGGAATACATACCTTTTATATATAGTAAACATCTTTCAACTTTAATTATATACATCCATCTTTGGATAAGAGAGATTCCGAAATTTAAAGTTACTTTCTTAAAAACAATTCACTACTTGAATTTTGCCCTCACTTGTGTATGTTTTGATATTTTTTGTAAGGTGTTTCTGCTAAAATAAATATAATATCACGATTACCTGAATCATTCGTGGTAGTGAAAGAAACATTTCACCGTTCTATTTGCTATTTATTTACAAAAAACAAAAAAAACAGAATACGAATACGGCCTGGATACTACGTTTCCACCATAACGGCGTTTAAAAACACACATGACAGTGACAAGTGACAGTAGTGACAGTGCTGCATTGACATATAATATAAAAATTCACTAAAAAGTTGTAACGTACAGATCAGTTTTAATTTAAAATATCATACGGATTTGGTAATTCAAAATGTTTGGTTATTGTACCGCAATTATTGTTTGAATTATGTCATTAATAATTAAAAAATATGTTAGGTTCATATGTTTTCATCCTAAGAATCGATTTAAATTTTATTATTTGTTAATTTTTATTATATCTGACAACCCTGCTTATTTATATTTAACTACAGTTGTGAAGCCGTCTAAAGTAATAACAAACACATTAATACTCTAACTATCCTTGTCAACGTTGAATGTGCGAAATGCCTATGCAATTCAAACTGATGTCGTAGATTATTTATTTCTAAAAATTATTTATTTCTTACACATTTTTCATTTTCGAACAACTTCTTTCCTCGTGGACCATTTAAGTTGAAATTTGGTTACCAACTTTATTTTGACATCTCCTTTATATGTGCAAATTTTCATTTGAATCACTGCAGTACTTAAAACAAACAAAAATATTGCGTTTTAAAAATTTCCTTTACATTTTTTATACAAAAAATTAAACCTACGGTGCTCATCTTCGAACTCATCGAAGCCATTAACAAAATCAAGGTAATCTCCAAATTTAGTGAAGATCGGTCAAGTATTTTTTGAGTTATCAGTTGGATACCTATATATATATATATATATATATATATATATATATATATATATATATATATATATATATATATATATATATATATATATATATATATATATATATATATATATATATATAAGCATATAAAAATCAAAACCGACCTTGGATATGGGTTCTAGAGGTCCAAATTCGCGCTCATTTGAAGAAATTTTCCAAAAGTCTCACCATCGATACCTCTCTATTAGTGAATTTTCTTAATGAAAATTCACTAAAAACCCGAACAGGTATTTAAATCAAGACAAACATAGTGATTAGTATATGTATAAACCGGTCGAGTTATTGACAATAATTTATTATTCCACCAGACAAATTAGGAGTATTTAAGCGGTCAAATGCAAAGAGAAAACAAAGGGCTAGAAATTACAGGTGCCGCACGATTTAATGAAGTTTTGTTCTTAATAGACCTTAATATAAAAATACTTTTTAATGAATCAAGAATAGTTTGATTTCTGACATTTTTGACAAGCTTCAAATTTTCTTTCTTAATGTGGTGGTTATTATCCCATATATGTTTTGCCACACATGATTTGTCCACCGTACCATATCGTAACTGTGCGAGATGTTCACGAAATCTGGTGGCTATGTTTCTCCTAGTTTGGCCCACGTATTTAAGATCACAATCTTTGCAACAATATTTTTTTATTAAAATCCCCACACGTTTAGGCTAACTAGTAGCCGTCTTCAGGGGTAAATCTAAAAAATACATTAAAAAGGGTATGCCAGAAAACGTTGTTTTCTAGTAGGCAATTGTGCCAGTTAAAGCACACTGATATCAAACCAAACAATACAGAAATTGTCAAGGTTAAAATCTAAAGTCAAACAGTAAACAGGTTAAAGGTTACAATATAAGCCAAAAAAGCTACAGTAAAAACTAAAAGGCTACAATTAAACAGATTAGAAGCTACAATATAGTCAAACATTCAGTCAAAGCAGGTTAAAAAGTATCAGAATAAACTAAAATAAAATGAGCTTATGACAAAGTGTAAAAGTCAATTGCGAAATTAAACAAAGCTCACAAAACGCTTCTACACAATCCCAGTGAAGAAAATCGTCAAGCATTTAACGACGCAAGAAACCGCTATGTCCGCATTCTTTCTGAGGCCAAAAACTCGTTTAATAACCACATCAAAAACAAAGTTCTCTCAAGCTCCAGCGGCAGCAAACCCTTCTGGACTCTTGCTAAATCTATTGGGAATTATTTCTGCAAAAGCACGTTCCCACCTCTTGTCTCGGGATGAAATTGTTTCTACCGCCCTGGGCAAGGCTGAACTTTTTGCTTCGCTGTTCGCTGGCAATTCTACTCTCAACCCACCTCCAAATGTTCAACCACCAACAGTCCCCAATGTCGCACATAAAATGACGGATATCATTTCCAAAACTAAAAAGGTACGAAAGATGCTCTCTTCTCTTAATACCAGGAAAGCCTCTGGCCTTGACGAGATCCCAGCAATTGTTCTCAAAAAATGCGCACAAGAACTTGCTCCTGTCCTGACTCGTCTGTTTCAGATATCTTACAATACAGGCATATTCCCCAGTAACTGGAAAACTGCCCGAGTACAACCCGTCCCCAAGAAAGGATCCAAAGCGCTTCCTAGCAACTACAGGTCTATTTCTCTCCTTTCAGTCGTCTCTAAAGTGATGGAAAAGTATATAAACACAGAATTACTAAAATTTCTTGAAAAACACAGTCTAATCCACGACAGGCAGTATGGATTCCGTCAGCGCAGATTGACTGCCGACCTCCTTTCCTTTGTCACCCATTCTTGGAACAAGTCTATGGAACTACACGGTGAATCTCAGATTGTTGCTCTAGACATATCCAAAGCATTCGACCAGGTCTGGCACGCAGCGCTGCTTAATAAACTTCCGGCCTATGGCCTACCACCAAAACTTTGTACCTGGACAGTAAATTTCCTCTCCAACAGGAGCATTTCTGTTGTTATGGATCGTCATTCCTCTAAACTGTATCCAATTAATGCAGGACTTCCTCAAGGTTCAGCTCTAGCCCCTACTCTGTTTCTTCTCCACATCAATGACCTCCTCTCTAGCACATCCAACCCAGTTCACAGTTACGCGGACGACAGCACCCTCCACTCAAATATACAATATTCGAAGCCTGTCTCTTTAGCACAATTAGATGAGGATCGCAGACTCATGGAGGGTTCTGTCTCCGTGGATCTCCAAAAAATATTAGACTGGGAAAGTAGAAGTCTTGTACAATTCAACCCCACCAAATCTCAGTCTTGCTTTCTTTCTCATAAGAGATACACCAACCCTAGACCCATCACAATTAACGACCAAGTTATTCAAAGTAACGAGTCCTTTTCTCTTGTTGGCATTTCTGTGGATCGAAATCTTAATTGGCACCAACATGTCACATCAATTGCAGAAGCGACTGCTAAGAAATTAGGTTTCCTCTTCCGGGCTCGCAAATACTTTTCACCAGCTAATCTCTATACATTATATACTTCACAAATAAGGCCAAACCTCGAATATTGCTCCCACATCTGGAGTGCAGCTGCCGCTTCTACACTCGCTATCATGGACTCCATTCAAAAGAAAGCTATACGTCTCATCAGTGAACCTACCCTCACCCAAAGGCTGCAATCCCTTGCCCATCGACGTGCTGTTGGTGACCTCTCTCTCTTTTATAGATATCTGCACGGACACTGCTCAGAGGAGCTTTCCTCCATAGTTCCCCCACCTGCTGTCCCCAACAGATCTACCAGGGGACCAGAGCGAATGCACCCTTTTACTGTCCAGGTCACCAGACATAGAACATCTTGTTATGCCCGCTCTTTTGTCCCGAGGACTTCCAAGTTGTGGAATTCCTTGCCGGCACATGTTTTTCCTTCTCCTCCGAACCTCCAAACCTTCAACTCCAGAATTAACAAGTTGCCCCTTTCCTCCTTGTCAGCACCCACGGTACGATAGTATTTAGGCTGTAAGCCCTCGTGGTGTGTTGTTAAAATTAAAAAAAAAAAAAAAAAAAAAAAAAAAAAACCGAAAAAGCTGTGGAGTCAACTGACAGAGCGAATCGTAACAGGAGGCTACACAGTTAGACGTACATCCCATGGGAACTCTTAAGAAGTGTAAATATTCGTAAAGTGAACTAAAAAACAAAATGGCATCTGTACTTACATTTCAGTTCCTGAAAATTGAAGTCAAAACTATTTGAAAGATTGAACAAGTTGGAATTTTCATCTATTGTTCCAGAGATCCTACAACATCGAACTTGAATGCGCCAGAAAACGATTCACAATATAACCCAATCAATATAAAACGGAGATTTAGTCACGAGACAGGAGCAAAAGTCGGCCATTTATTAAAATTCCTAAGGAAGGGTGGCGCTGTCGCGACGGCAGAACAGCGAACCAAAGTAAATGACACAAACAAGATATATGCCAAGGACATAATGGGCAAGGGAAGAGGAGCCACACAACAGCCATCCTTATATCTATCATAATTTTGGACACAGACAATTCATAGAATTCAGTAGCACTAGTTCACTAGATGATTGTACAATGAAGGGAGGTTCGTTATGTCGATGTTGGATCGGTTCAAAACTTCACCATTGGAGCATTTGACGTACTTGAAAATCTCAATTTCTTCTAAGACAAATTGCTCAACTCCAAAACTTGAGGGATGTAAAATTTTAGCATCAGTATTTTTATTAAAGCAGTGACCACTCTCTTATAAATGACAACCAAAGACTGTTGTGTCATTAACGACCTGATTTCTACTTCTGAGGTGTTCTGACACCCTGGTGCTTAATGATCTTCCGGTACTTCCGATGTAGACAGCTTTGTAATCGGGGGCACCACATGTTAAACGATAAACGCCTGACCTCTTCAGGTCTGAAATATTGCCCTTGCTATGAATGAACATATTGCTGACGGTGCTCGTGGATTTGAACGAAAATTTTACATTGTCCCTCTTGAGGGCTTTAACTATGGCGTTGGACACGACCACAAAAAGTGGCGGGGAAATAATAGATTCCTTCTGGCTGGGTGAGAGGTAGGCTGTGCTCATTTCTACTAAGAGCTGATGGCTCCTCTTATGGATACTTATTGTTAACTGCGAGCTGCTTAATGAGACTTAGTTCTTCAATAAAATCAGCCCCCTACAGTGGGACTCTGAACAGTCTGTCGATCAGGAATCTAATTGAGGCCGACTTATGAGAAATGTGATGGCAAAATATGAACAGAATCAGGTGGTCAGTTTGAGTGAGTTTTTTTATGAATGTCGAAAGTGATGGAACAGCCACTCCTCTTCAGCTTTAAATCGAGGAAACTTATGGTTGAGTCAGCTTCTAACTCCATAGTGAAATTGATGTTGACGTGTAGGTTGTTAAGCCAGCTTAGAGACAGGTGGAGCTGCTCTATGGCACCCGACTAAACCACAAGCATGTTGTCGAATTAACGTTACCAGGATGAAATGTGACTCGAATAAGGGTTGTAGTCTCTGGAAACCAGGTCCCTCTCAAAGAAACTCATAAAGATCTCTGCGTAAAGGGGCGACAAAGGATTGTTGTTCTGGACAAGACTAACTACAGGCCGACATACCGACCGACAGAACGACAGACCAAAAAAATTCCAGAAACAAGTTTTTTCATGTTTTAAGGCTTATGCCGTTTTAGCAAAAAAATTCAAATTTCTGTCACCGATATGCCACCCTCACACATCTTTCTTTATTTTTTTTCAATTTTTATTTCACATTTCAACTCTACTCGTCGAGACGAATACGGTGATACCTTACGCATTCTTTCTAAACCCAATAATCAAGTTTAAATTGCGCATGCGCCAACCCCCATATTTCTAAATTTCATTTGATGTAAAATAAAAGCGAACCACCTTTTTCTAACAGGTTAGGCCAAGTACTAATTTTACATTATACTTGTTTCTATTTTCACACCAACATCAGCCATCTTGGACGCCATCTTGGAATACGTCATCTCAGGATAGACACCCCGCTATACTCTACCTACTCGCCATCTTATGTTGTCATTGTAACGTCACACCCCTGCGTATTTGCCAGGTGTTGTAGGGTATTGGTATCAGAAAACACATTCTATACCCACTTAGCTTATCATTTATAATACAAACCTGCATACCGAACTTGCTTGCCATAGCTTTGTTATTTATGGATATGCAAAAATTTGACAAAACAATTTTTGCTACAAAACTGTTCTAATTTTTCTGGCTAACGAACTTGTTCAAGCCACTTGTAAAGGGAAAGTAGCCGCTAAATTGTATTAAATTCTGACTATTATTTTTTGAGTTATCGGTGTAATACTCATATACATATCCATACAAAAATTGAAAATGACCTTGAAAATTGATTATAGGAATCCTAGTTCGCGCTTATCTAAGGAAAGTTTTTCAAAATTCAAAGGTAGCTATCTTGTCATTTGTGATTTTTTTACGAAGATTCACTAGTATGCATGTGTATGTAGTTTCCTATTTTCCGTGCCTTAAGTAACATCATTAAGTTATTGATTAAAATTTTACAGTGTGCTTATTTAAAGTGTATAAAATTTATGTTCACAGTGGTTAATGCATTATCTCCGTTTTAATAAAAAGTTACATTTAAGAGTGGTAGTAACTTTAGATTGAAATCTCTTAATTTAATTACAATATTTGATATTTTTTAATTTTTTTATTATCAGTTAATTTAGTTACTTTCCGTTCATATAATTAAGCAAGTAAATTTTGATTTTTATGGAATTTATGGAATTTTAATGGTGGGGTCTTATTTTTTTATACGAATAAAAATGTATCCATATTAAATATATAAATATATATTAAATATTTCTATTCTGTTATTTATATAAGTTTCATTTGCACCTTCAGAGAAAACAATATGGTCAAACTAGTATCGCTTTTATTACTGCTATTATGCTGCTGTGTTTTTGCAGAGGTAAGTACCTGCCACGGGTTCTAATAAAGTACTAGCAATTATATGGTTGTTGATAAAAGTATCAATATTTAGCGATTCGAACAATGATAATTCGTCAACTATAAAGGGTTTGCACAGAACAGGTTTGTTAGAAATTTTTAAATGGTGGGGTCTTATTTTTTTATACGAATAAAAATGTATCCATATTAAATATATAAATATATATTAAATATTTCTATTCTGTTATTTATATAAGTTTCATTTGCACCTTCAGAGAAAACAATATGGTCAAACTAGTATCGCTTTTATTACTGCTATTATGCCGCTGTGTTTTTGCAGAGGTAAGTACCTGCCACGGGTTCTAATAAAGTACTAGCAATTATATGGTTGTTGATAAAAGTATCAATATTTAGCGATTCGAACAATGATAATTCGTCAACTATAAAGGGTTTGCACAGAACAGGTTTGTTAGAAATTTTTAAAATAACTTGTTATATATGGTCATATCATGGCATTTTTTTGTTGTTAAAAATATCAAGAGGTTCGTAGCACTTCTGGTTTAATCGAAAATAACCATAACTTTTTTATTTTAAAAATAGGAAGCTGTATATAGTATTGCATTTTTGAATTCTAGGGCAAATTTTATGACGACCTACAGAGATATAGAAAATTTGTGTTTGAAACTCAGTAATCATATACGCGGAACTTACAGAAGACATCTCAAAAGATCACTAAGTATTATGCAGTGTTTGGAACTTAAGCCTTTAGGTTAATTAAGTATAAAGCGCTGAACGCTTTTTTTCAAATACAACATCCCGCACATTTTTACGCATTTGCACAGCATCGGAATCTACTTTGATTAATTTCACAGTTCTCTATATCTATCCTTAGTTATTTTCCCGTAACTAGCGTTCTTATTTTTGTTGTTCTTTAAATTCTGTCTCTATCTAGAAGTAGACTTTGCGTTTTTGTGAATTTTCTTTAAATAATTCATTAATGAGGAGATCTCGACTTTTGAGTTTTGAAAAAATTTCTTCAAACTAGGCCACCTAAAATACATATCCGGAGTCAGTTTCAATTTATATATATATATATATATATATATATATATATATATATATATATATATATATATATATATATATATATATATATATATATATATATATATATCACCAAAAATAAGGCCGATTTTGATAAAATTTATTGAGTATTTTCCTTTTGCAAGTGGCTTGTACAAGTTCGTTAGCCAGGAAAATGGGACAAGTTTATCCGGGAAAATTCCTTTTATAAAAAAAATATATCTCCGGAAATAACAAATCGATGGCAACCAAATTTGGTACAAGCCAAATTACACACCAAAAGCTAAATCCCTAAGTTAAAACAAAGAAAAAGTAATAGGGACTTAATGAAGCTAAATTTTAGTGCCACAAAAGTCAGAGAAGACGCAATACCAAAATATTGTATGTGTTGGACAAAATGTATTGAAATTGTTTCATAGCTCAAAAAACTCAAGAAGTGCAAGAAAATTACTTTGAAAATTTTGTAACTCTTCTCCTGTAAATGTTAAACTGGAGATGTGAAACGTGAACATTACTATGACTATTGTGGTTTAGGAATAGAAAATATTGCATAAAATGTATGTTAGAATGTTCTAGAATTATGCAACTGTTCTCATTTGTTAAAATAGTTGCAAAAAATGCATCTAAAATAGACCTCAGATATTACGAATAAATAACTGAATTATGAGTTATCTACCTTTTATTGCACTTTCATTGTAAAGCCTTACGGTAATCCAGGGGGTAGACCGCTACCTCATGAGCGAACGGGCTTGGATTCAAAGCTCACTCTTAACTGAAATTCTCTTTCAACTTTTTTTTACATTTTTTCGTCTTTGCTTCAATTTTAATGTTGTCTGATCAGATTATGTAATTCCAATATTTTTCTAGCGACTTTTGTTGAAAATATTGCATAAAATATATGTTAGAATGTTCTAGAATTATGCGACTGTTCTCATTTGTTAAAATAGTTGCAAAAAATGCATCTAAAATAGACCTAAGATATTACGAATAAATAACTGAATTATGAGTTATCTACCTTTTATTGCACTTTCATTGTAAAGCCTTACGGTAGTCCAGGGGGTAGACCGCTACCTCATGAGCGAACGGGCTTGGATTCAAAGCTCACTCTTAACTGAAATTCTCTTTCAACTTTTTTTTTACATTTTTTCGTCTTTGCTTCAATTTTAATGTTGTCTGATCAAATTGTGTAATTCCAATATTTTTCTAGTGACTTTTGTTGAAAATGTTGCATAAAATGTATGTTAGAATGTTCTAGAATTATGCGACTGTTCTCATTTGCTAAAATAGTTGCAAAAATGCATCTAAAATAGACATCAGATATTACGAATAAATAACTGAAGACAATTATGAGTTATCTACCTTTTATTTCACTTTCATTGTAAAGCCTTACGGTAGTCCAAGGGATAGACTGCTACCTCATGAGCGAACGGGCTTGGATTTAAAGCTCACTCTTAACTGAATTTCTTTTTCTCTTTCGACTTTTTTTTACATTTTTTCGTCTTTGCTTCAATTTTAATGTTGTCTGATCAGATTGTGTAATTCCAATATTTTCCTAGCGACTTTTGTTGAAAATATTACTTATTACTTTTAAGACTTTTAATTCGAGCTTAATAGCAGCTGTTGTCACCCTTAGTTAGCAAAACCGTTTCACAGTTAACACAGACTTAGAGATTTGTGGTTTCAGAAGAGTTTATTTTCTTCTCCGCATTTTTGTATTTAGATCAGATTTTGAATATTTTTTTATTTATTTAATTTATTTTTGTTAGCGAATTTTCTTGTACAAAATGTTCTTTTAATAGCGGGTTTTCTTATAAATAAGTGTGTGTTTTGTTTCCTTAACGTCGGCCTATTTCCGCGACTATGGCCAATCACCGACGCCAGGGAGCAGTTTCACCTCACCATCCTGGAAATTTTGCCTAACCTTTGCCTTTCTGTAAGGAGGGTAGGGATATTTGACGTGTCCAACATTTGGATGGACACGGGACCAATGGCTTTATGCCCCCTCCGAAGGGCGAAACGTGCAGAAATTCAACTTACTTAAATACAATGCCAGAACCTCGGTTGATGTTAATGTTACAGTTTGTACTGAAAAAGTGAAAGGAGAACCCTGAAAGCGATCCCAGTACCCTTCAGTTCAGAGGCATACGTTCTTACCTCTGAACTACCGAGGCTCTCTGTTATAAATTAATTTAATGAATTTCCTTTAAAGAAATATTTGTAGCAAATTTTTGTGTGAAAAATTATTCGATTGATGGAAAAAAATTTAAAAGAAATTCGTAGAAAGAAAGGTTTAAATGGATTTTGGTGCAAATTATTTTATTTTCAAGTTCAATTACAGAGTAGGTATATAATTTGAATTTTATGTATTCTTTTACCAACATTTTGTGTAAAAAAACTATTTAGCCAGTTTTCGCATAAATTTGTGCTTCCGTAGAAAACATAATTTTTAAGATTTTTTTGTGAAATAAATGATAAATGTTTAATAGGTTATTTGAAAAAAAATCTTTTGGGGTTTTCTTGAAAAGATTGTCATTAATTTTCTTAAGTTTCATCGAATAAGTTTTTGTGAATATTTATTTTTTGGTAGGTTACTTGAAGAGGTTCTTTCGCTAGGAAAATCGGATCAGTTTTTCGGAAACATTTGAGGTTCTTCTTCGGAAAAATGTTGGATTTTTTCAAACAATAACGTTATTTTGATAAAATATGGTACATTGTTTCTACTATATGGGTAACCAAATTTGATTGCTGCTTTCATTATAAAAAGGCATATTTACTATTATTTTTAATGAAAATTCACTACCATAACGCATTTTATATATCAAATTAAAAAATCTCTCAGTTTTGACAGAAATAAGCACAACTTTTGACACTTGTTTGACTAGCGTACTACATATCTATTGTTTGTTCAATGATAGGGAAAATAATAAGTAATTTTAAGCTTGTTTTATATCCATGACAAATATAAGATAATTGTGAATAGAACCCTTAAAGCTTTCCAAGCAAGATTTCAGAGTATGTCACCAATTACCAAAATTAAGCTTAGATAATTTTAGTCATGCTTTTATAAACTGGTAGCGTAAAATCAGCGAGACATGATATCCAGCCAACTACTGAAGATACAAACAACCATCTTAACTTATTAGTGAATTTTCTTAAAAAAAATTCACTAATGAGGAGATCCCGACTTTTGAATTTTGAATTTTGAAAAAATTTCTTCAAATGAGCGCTAATTAGGCCCCCCAGAACACATATCCGGGGTCAGGTTCAATTTTTATATGTTTATATATATATATATATATATATATATATATATATATATATATATATATATATATATATATATATATATATATCACACCGATAACTCAAAAAATAATGGGCCGATTTTGATTAAATTTGGTGAATAAATTCCTTTTGCAAATGGCTTAGATAGGTTCGTTAGCCATCCTGCACTGTTTGCGGGAGAACAAGAGGAGGGCCTACACCAACAAGCGGATCCTCATAACCACAGGCAGCCAGGCAGCTCTTAAGGCCCTAAGTAGCCTACGGGTAAATTCCTGGCTGGTGAGTGAGTGCCGTGACGAGACGAGCGACCTGGCTGGGCAGAAAGAGGTCACCCTTATCTGGGCGCCGGGTCACTGGGGGTCAAAGGCAATGAAGAAGCTGACAGTCTCGCGAAGAGAAGATCAGCAGAACCATTTATGGGACCAGAACCGGTTCTGGGTGTGACAAAGAGCACGGCCAGTGGAGCCAGTGAGTCCTGGGTCAGAAACGAACACAAGGTGTACTGGGAAGGCTGTCCAGGGCTCAGACATGGGAAGTCAGTAATTGACGAACCCAGTTCACAGAGAGCCGTGGAGTTGCTAAATCTTAGCAGAGGACAGTTCAGAAACATAAGAGGTATCTTGATGGGACACATGGCCGTCAAGAAACACCTGCATAAAATGGGGCGGTTCGAAGGGGACCTCGCATGCAGACTCTGCGGCTGGGGGGGAATCAGCCCAGCACATCTTGTGCGAGTGTAAAGCTATGGACCGCAAAAGACAACTGATTTACGGTCAGTTTAGACCGAAGACAAAGCAATATAAAACTTCTCCCTATCAATCGCTGTGCAGACTAGTTCAAGGCACAGTGAATTTGGAATGTGTAAAGTAAAAAGACTAAGGGCATGCACAATAAGCCAAAGGCTGCAGTGCTTTCGGGGCAACGAAATCGCGGACGATTCCTGAGAGGGAAAAAAGAAGAAGAAAAAGTTAAGATTGAAACCTGCGATGTGCACTGATAAGTACACTTGGAGAAGCCAAATCAGCACAACACAATTTCTTATATACCTGACGATCGTTTCTCTAACAAGCTTAGCGTCATCAGAAGGTGAAAAATAAAAACATCACCATAAATACTAATTTTTATGTAGGGACTGATAGCGAGAGGAAGACTAAATCTCAGGAAAATTTTCTGTGTATTGTATTTTTATTGCCGGACGAGGTTTTTGAACTCCCTTTATAACATCACCTAGCGAGTTTTGGAATATTTTATCTGTATCAGAGACAGGGGTAAACAAAGGACTATAAATCGCTGGCGATGGTCGGTTTGACGAACTTTTGTTTTTTACTGCCTTAGAAATATAAATACTTTCGTGCGCATCTAGCTTTGGGGGCTGTCTAACATTTTTTATAAGTTTCTGATTTTGTTTATCAATATGGTGGTTATTATCCCAAATATGTTGTACCACGCATAAATATAACGGATATTTGGATATTCTGATAACTAAGTGGAAAAATTAATTAATATACACCGAACGAAGTGGAATGCACGACATTCAGGAAACATAACATAAAGAAAAAAAATATTTGCTTACCTTTTGAACCGCGTGTCACAAGGTGTCTCGAGAGCATTTTTAAGAAAGCCGATTTTCAGCTAATTTTATCGACAAAAAATAATTTAAGAAATTTGTTAGGTAATACGAAAGATAAAGATAAAGCCACTGAAATGACGGGTATCTATGAGATAGGTTGTAAAGATTGTAATCTTGAATACGTTGGGCAGACTAAGAAAACCATTGAGACTAGGTTCCTTGAACATCACGGAAATTTGATTTAGTAGAAGTAAAGAAAAACTCTGGATGCAGCAAGTGCGTTATGGTAGTGAATTTTCATAAAAATGTTTTTAATAGCAAATATGTCTTTTTTAATGAAAGCAGGAATTAAATTGGTTACCAGTATATCTTATATAGTAGAAACCACGTACTGTATTTCATTAGAATAACTTTATTGTTTGAAAAAGTACAAAAATTATCCGAAAATAAACTTCAAATGTTTCCGAAGAACTGCTACGATTTTCCTGTCCAACGAACCTCTACAAGCTATTTACCCACCCAGAGATTTTCGACGAAACTGACAAAAAAAATTTGCTTAAAAATTTGCAAACAATTTTTTTACGAAAATACGAAAACACTTTTATCTTACAGTAACTTATTAAATATTTATTATTAATCACCAAAATTTCACAAAAATCTTACAATGATTTTAACGGAGACATAATTTTTTTTGTAAAATCTGTGTAGTAAAAAAAATGAGTAAAAGAATATATAAAACTCACATACACCTAGTCGGTAATTAAGATGTACCAAAGTCGATTTAAATATACTAATATTTTACATAATCTGACCGACTCATGGTATGCGATTGTAAATGTTATTATTTACAAAACTCGAGTCTGTTCGCATAGGGTGGGTTTTATATAAAACTTGAAGCAGGAAGCATGCTCTTCACTCCTAAAACACAAAGTGCAGGCTCTTCTATTAGAAAAAAGTCTGGACGCAGCAAGTGCGTTATGGTAGTGAATTTTTATTAAAATGTTTTTAATAGCAAATATGTGTGTTTTTTCTTTAAGAAAGCAGACATTTTGATTACCACTATATAATAAAAACAATGTGCCATGTTTCATGAAAATCAATTTATTGTTTGAAAACCTACAAAAATTTCCGAAAGTATACTTAAAGTGTTGCCGAAAAAACCGTTTCTTGGTCAACCTTATAGGTTAATAGCAAATTGAGCTTTTCAAATAGGAAGCATTTAATCCAAATTCGCTACCATAACGCACTTGCTGCGTCCAGAGTTTCTTTTCTTACAAACGTGCATTATATTTCAATGAAAAATGCAAAAATGCAATAACATAAGGCGTGTTCGACTCAAAAAAAAAAAGAAAATTGGTTTCACCAACGACTTATGGGCCAGCCTGTGATTGTAGAAATATTTTTTAAGATGTAGGTCAAGAAACCCTATAATTAATGTATATTTGTTTTCCATATCTTGTATAATAATGAAAATTCGACAAAAATTATATACCATTAAACGATAAACTCTATAGCTAAGGCTACTGCCAAAGCATCAGAGAAAGAGTCTATTTGAAATGAATATTCTGGAAACACTTTAGTAAAATTAAGAACAATGACGGTTGAAACTAAGACTTCAGGGTATGTAAACATTCTTCTTGAGACATTTTCTTTCCATATCCCGTATTAGATCCAAGTTCTTTGCCGAAATGTTGCCAATTTTGACGTTTTAAATCGCGAGATAACAATAGCCAACTCATACAATGTATATAAGAAGTACACATCCCGATTTAACACCCAAGGTCGCTGACGAATGGGTTAATTAAAAGCAGCGCAATTAGAAGGATATACTGTTCATAGATGGGTAAACAACTAGACCTTCAAATCAGCAACCAGCCACCTGCTAGGATCACCTTCAAGAATGCAACATAGGTGGAAACCGCCTCTCGGTCCACGCCCCACCAGAGACTATATATGGAAGTGACCAGACCACGGACGGACATTCCTACATTGTTATTGCTTGAGTCTCTTTTAACTTGTCATAATTTATATCATTTTTATTATTATTCATAAGTATTTTATGTAACTATAATCAATAAATTCTTTTAAAAAGTCAAGTGTGTTAACAAGAAAGTTAACTGGCGCAGTCGCAACGGATAGTGCTGAAGAACCAAAAGTATATTGATTCTTTGCGTTTCAACGCTTAACAGCCAAAGAACCGTTCAAGAGAGACGTCATGAAGACAGCAGCAATAGCATCGATTCTGTAAGTTGTTTGCTTCCTTTATTTCCTATATATAGACTGTATCTCTTCATATATTGATAATATTATATGTCTGATAGCGATATTGATAATTTAGAACATTTGGAATATAGATTAAGGAATATTAGTATTGGCGAAATTGATATTGTAGGACAAACCGATATAAATAATTCTAGAAACAATTTAAATATGGAAAATCAATTCCAAGAGTTTTACCTTAAAGCAATTCCTGAATTTAACGGACAGCCTGAAAATGTAGGGAACTTTTTAAAAGCTTGTGATCTAGTAATGAATCAATTCTATGATGCAGATAATCCAAATTTATATCTTAACCATTTTCTATTAAATTACATTCAAACGAAACTAATTGCACAAGCCAGGTTAATTATTAACACTAAAATTATAAACACATGGATAGACAGACCCAAGACGGGCAATTGTTGAGAACTTTACAGACCAGCGTGATGAAATTAGCTTACTAGGCGAATTATTGACACTGAAACAGAAACATAACGAGGATGCCTTAGCGTTCAGTAATCGTTGCAGACACATTGAACAATTACTCATCTCTAATTTAATATCAATTGAACGTAACGAGGGAATTTTAGTATTAAAACAAAACATGTACAGACAACAGACACTTAAAGCGTTTATCGGTGGGTTAAAAAACCCCCTTGGTATGGTGGCCAGGTCCACTCGACCAGACAGCATAGAACAAGCGTTAAAATTTATATTTTCCGAGGAAAATTATGAATATAGGGACAGATTATTACAACGGTTAAATTTCAACAATAATAACAATAACAGGCACGACAAACAACAAAAACCAGTTTTCCAAAGAAATACCCCAAATTTTAACAATATTCAATTTCAAAAACCCTTCCAACAACAAAATTATTGTGCACCTTTTAACAATAATTCAAACAGACTCCAAATGTCTCACCCACAATTTCAGGGGAGCCCTTCAAATCAATACTCAATGAGAAGACCGACGTACAACCCTAATGACAATACGAGAAGATATCCACAGGCTATGGATGTCGGCAGCAACAACACGAGACATACTAATTTCAGCCGACAACAACCCTCACAAAATAGACGAAACAATTTTCCTTCCAACAATTTTCAAAAAAGACAAAATTTCATACCAGAAGAATTAAACTATAACGAAAGGAATAATTATTTTCCTTTCAATGAATTAGAACAAAGACAACATTTCTTACCAGAAGAATTAAATTATGACGTAACATATAATGAACAATCACCCTCCGAATTATACGATGCACAGCATCAAAATTTTCCGATAGCGGGGAGCTCAAATACAGAACCGTAATAGATATTAATAATTTTAACACAATATCCCAATTACCCTACGTAATAATAAAATAACTACCCGGAACAATACTGCTCGACTCCGGTAGTACTAAGAGCCATTTAAACCCGTCCATAGCATATAAAAACTTTTATAATAAGATTTACGATCACCCGTTTTTGATAAAAAGTGCGCATGGTTATTCCAGCCTTAATAATCGAGCTAAAATACAAGTGTTTTGCCTATTCGATTTTAACAAAAATTCATAGGTCTTATTGGAATTGACTTCCTAATAAAAAATCAAGCGAACATTGATTTTAAAAACCAGAGACTCAATTTAAAAAATCAAAGCATTAAGATAAACTTCCCTTATACAAGGGATCATGAAGACAAAATGGGTAGTAATAGTAGTAGCAATAACAATCGAATAAATAGGAGCATCAAGCAAATGATGAAGTGAATCACCTTAACGTAAGTAATACAATAGACAGAAGCATTACCGCCCTCGAACTCGACCTAGGAAGGCAAAACCAGCAATTAAACGCTGACGATGGAAGGTTACAGCAAATGAATGAAACGGAAGAAATATTCACCCACAATAATTATAAACGTAATCGAGTTTCATTAAACACATATGCATATCGTCGAAATAAAAATGTGAGTGTTACGAGGACGATACAAAAAGATATAACGGATCAAATTCAAAATAAAGCGAATATGATATTAAATAATTCTTACCATCACCAGAATTATAATAACAATTATACGGGGAGTGTACAAAAAATTATTGCTATTAAAATTAGGTTAGATTTCTTGCACAAGCCTCGACAAGAAGCGAGCAATGCAGACAGTATAATGAAATATGTATATTCAATGTGTGAAGAACACAATATAATCGACCAACCCGTTAAAATCGAAGAGTTTATCCCAAATACAAAAGCACCTTGTTACAGGGCGGTTATTCCGAACAAAATAAAATATACAGGCACCACGCAAAATAATAAGTTAAGTAATAATTCAATTCAGGTACAGGACGACCATCGGCAAATAGGTAAGGAAAAATTTTACAAATAATAAAATCAAAAATCAGTAACGAAAGGAAATTCTCACACAATAAGGTTTACAAGTCGGAAGTAAATCCCGTAAATATTGAAACTCAATCAAAATTAAATAATATTAATAAACAAGAGAAAATCATACATATAAACGACAATGAAATTAACGAAGCAATCGTATTATTTCACGAAATTAAAATAAATCACAGGAATGCTAAAGAAACATATTTAAGGATGAAAACTAAATTTATTTTTCCAAAAATGAAACAAAAAATAAAAGCTTTTATTAGAGCTTGCCAATATTGCAACAACGAAAAAAATAACTCGTTCCAACTAAATAGATTAAACAAACAGATTATATCACCTAGCCAAGTCGAACCGAGATATTCGGATAATCGACAAACGAGACATGACGTAAGAAACTGACTAATAAAGCCATAATACTAAACGACAAAACTGACGAACGAACAGACGATCACCAATTTAAGTAACGTTCACCTTGAAGGTTCATTCTCTTCACCAGAGTAAAGCCACAATTAGAAGACCTAACAGACAATCCAGGCATACTGCCGCGCAAACTGGGACAAGCCTTTTCAGAAAACGATAAATGGAGAATGATTCATATACATGACCTAAGACAACTATACAACGACTTTAACAGACTAAAAACTTACTTTGACAACATACTAAGCGTAATGAATGCAGAATACAAGTTAGAATACAAAAAAATTATTTTAACAATCAATTTCACCATCATCAGCAATATTGATGACACATTTTATAGAATATTTCCAACAACGATTAGGAACAAAAGAGGTATAATAAACGGACTAGGATCGACATTCAAATCAATAACTGGGAACTTAGATGCAGATGACGGCGACAGAATATATAAAGCTCTTGAAATTTTGAGGAAAGATCAAAATCAAGTACATCAACTTTTTAATTGACAGACATCCCTAATGATAGATGCTATAACAGAGTATAATAAAACAATAGACAACCTGAACCATAACCAAGAAGCCATAGTGGCGAGAATAAACGATTTGGAATATACAATAGATAGTCTAAAAAGCGACCAACTAACAAATTTTCATAGAGTAAAACATTTGGAATTACTCACTCAAATCAGTTATTTGTTAAATAATGTACTAAACATGATATTAACAACATAAAATGCAATTACTTTTTCAAAATTGAACACGTATCATACGTCAATACTTAAACCGAAATTTATATCAAAAGAATTAGAAAATATTGAAAACCATATCTCAAAATCAAGATTAATAACAAAATCCGACATTTCACTTTACGAAAAAATATTTAACATAAAAACCGTTCAAATTGATTTTAAAATTATAATCCAAATAGATATACCCTTAGTAGACAAATCAGATTATATTTATTATCAATTGTATGCATTACCAGTCCCTAAAAATCCGTATACCTTCAGAATGATTGTCCCTAGAACAAAGTACCTAATCCTTAGCAGCAAACACTACGCTTACAGAAACGAAAAGTGTAGGAATCTAAAAGACCAAACATACTTTTGTAAAAATGACAACCCGACAGCACTTAACGAAAACAATCCATGCGAAATTAAACTGATCAACTTCCAGAAACCGATAAACAATTGCAAGCAAGAACTTGTCAAAATAACAAAAACAACAGTCTCTAAATATGGCAATACACAATACATAATAGTGGCACCCGAAGAAACAAAAATCAAACTTAGCTGCGAAAAAAATGAAGAAACCAAAATAATCAGCGGAACAAAACTGGCGACTCTGAAACCCAAATGCCAACTTATCATCAATAACGAAAGTTTCAGTTCAGTACAAATGGCATCGGAAACACAACAATCGTTCAATCTCCCAAACATCGAATTGGTAACAAATAAAGCACCCATATTCCCAGACAAATTACCAGAACTAAAATTAGAAAATGTCCAACTGCACGACTTGAACAATATCAAATCCCAGTTACAATCCATCAATGGCAGAATTCCATGAACCATCGATTTGCCCATATACCACCCTAGTGTATGGACAATTATATTATACATTGTGATAATAATAACAATAATCACAATAACTTCAAGATACATCTGGCAGAAATCAAAAACGAAAACTGCTGACTCAAAACCAATTACTGGATTCCCGATGACTATTCGGAACGAACCATAGGCTTCGTTCTCTAAAGGATGGAGGAGATAACAGTAGCCAACTCATACAATGTATATAAGAAGTACAGATCCCGATTCCACACCCAAGGTCGCTGACGAATGGGTTAATTAAAAGCAGCGCAATTAGAAGAATAGACTATTCATAGATGGGTAAACAACTAGACCTTCAAATCAGCAACCAGCCACCTGCTAGGATCACCTTCAAGAATGCAACTTAGGTGGAAACCGCCTCTCGGTCCACGCCCCACCAGGGACTATATATGGAAGTTACCAGACCACGGACGGACATTCCTACATTGTTATTGCTTGAGTCTCTTTTAACTTGTCATAATTTATATCATTTTTATTATTATTCATAAGTATTTTATGTAACTATAATCAATAAATTCTTTAAAAAAGTCAAGTGTGTTAACAAGAAAGTCAACTCGCGACTTTGACGTTTCAAGGAAAACCCCAATTTATCTTTCTTTAAATATCTCTAACTTTTTTGCCTTTTGACATACAAATCTAAATTTTGGTAGGTGATTTAAACCCATGTACCAAATTTGGTTGCCCATACTTTGTTATTTCCGGAGATATAATTTTTTTGGAAAGAAAACACAACATTTTCCTGGAAAACCTTGGCCGATTTTTCTGGCTAATGAACTTATCCAAGCCACTTGCAAAAGAAAGGTATCCACAAAATTATGTCAAAATAGGCCCATTATCTTTTGAGTTATCGGTGTGATATATATATATATATATATATATATATATATATATATATATATATATATATATATATATATATATATATATATATATATATATATATATATATATATATATATATATATATATATATATATAAAATATAAAAATCGAAACTGATACCGGATATCTGATCTAAGGGGCCTAATTAGCGCTCATTTGAAGAATTTTTTTTTTAAATTAAAAAGTCGGGGTCTCGTCATTAGTGAATTTTTTTAAAGAAAATGTACTAAAATATAGCCAAAGCCGTTTGAATGTTTCCAAACTCAGTCACTATTTGAGAGCAGCCTGTATAAGGCATCTAGATTTTTCGACGAATAAAATAAAAGAAAACCTCTCCCAATGCGTCACTTTCATGGAATTTTGCTATCTATTGGTAGAAACGCCGTATCATAAGTTTTGGTGTGTGTCAAAAATGTGAAAAGTTGCAAACAATTAAAATAACTTGAAAACGATGAACGCTATCACATTTCTCTTTCCTACAAACAGTCATTATAATTCTATAGAAAATACAATACTGCAATATAAGGGATGTTCGAAAATAAAACGCAAAGGTGAATCACCAGCGACCTATGGGCCATCCTGTGATTATCAAAATAATTTTATAAGATGCAGCTCAAGACACCCAATCATTAACTTATAGAATTTTTTCTCGTATTTTGCATAATAACAAATATATTGAGCTTTACTATAAAAATGCGTCACCCTGTAGATATGTAAACAGATAAAATCTGAAACTAACCCCGGATATGGGTTTTGAGGGCCTAGTTTTCACCCGTTTGAAGAAAAAGCAGGCAGAACTCAAAAGTTGCAATTTACTGCCAGAGTATCAAAAGAAGGGGCTTTTTGAAATGAATTTTCTGGAAAGATTTTAGTGAGACCTAAGAATTTGTGAAACAGTCTTCTTGCAACATTTTCCATAGATAACCCGTATTCGCTTCAGGCTCTTTGCATAAATGTTGCCAATTTTGACATTTCAAATCGCGATCTTGACGTTTCGAGGAAAACCCCTTTTTTAATGCCTATAACGTTTTTTGTGTTTTAATTTACCATACATATTGGTACATAGTTTACTTTTAATGATGGGAACTCACGTACCGAACTTAGTTGTCATTATTTTGTTAATTCCGAAGGTATTAAAAATTTTCTGAAAGAAACACAAAATTTTCCGGGAAAAACTGGGTCAAACTGGCTAACGAACTTGTCTAAGCCACTTGCAAAAGGAATGTACTCACCAAATGTGATCAAAATCAGCCCACTTTTTTTGGGTTATCGGTGTTATACACACACACACAGAGAGATGTATATATATATATATATATATATATATATATATATATATATATATATATATATATATATATATATATATATATATATATATATATATATATATATATATAAATTGAAACTGACCACGGGTATGTGTTCTAGGTGCCCTAGTTTGCGCGCTTTTAAAGAAATGTTTTTCTTAACTCAAAAGTCGCGATTTCCTTATTAGTCAATTTTTTAAAGATAATTCCCGAAAAGACTCAAGTAGGCATAAATGCATTCAGTGACGTCGCAGTGACGAACCAAAATGGCGGATGGATAGAGGACCACTAGGGGTCTAACCTGAGACGACGTCATCAAAGATGGCGTCTAAGATGGCGGCCGTCGAGTGCGAAAATTCCAAAATTTAAATTTTGAATCGAGATTTGATCTAACCTGTCTAAATGAGAAGACCTATGATTTCGATTTTTTGAAAATGACGTATGTAAAGATGGCGATTGGCGCATGGGCCAACAAACTTTCTTACTAAGCGGTGTAGAGGTTTGACGTTTGATGTCATGGTAGTCGCCTGAAGATTTTGTGGGTCTTGTATGATTTCACCTCGGAATTCGGTTCCGCTATCCATGGTGATGTGCTCAGGAGTTCCATAGTAAGCAAAATACTGTATAAATGCATTGAGGGTCTCTATTGGGTTTTTACTACTTATAGGTATTGCTTACCCTTATTCTGAAAAAGGATCACTGATTGTTAAAAATATTTGATTTTCTATTATAAAAGTGTCGGCATGTATTATTTGAAAGGGTTTACTAGGAGTGCCAGTTAGAATCAATGGTCTATTAACTGGATTCCTGTCGTATTTAGCGCGTTTGTAAATTTCACATTCGTTAATATAAGCTGTTTTTTTTCTCGCATTTTTTGACAGTAATACTTGTTTGAAATTTGTTTTATAGTACATACATACATACATACATACATACACACACATATACACACACACACACACACACATATATATATATATATATATATATATATATATATATATATATATATATATATATATATATATATATATATATATATATATATATATATATATGTATATCCACCTCTATGATTAGTTTTGCCTTCGTGATAATTTTTATTTACTTCGTTAATATCATCATCGTAGGCTAAAGGCCGGCGATGTTTTGGTCAGCTGATAATAATTGGTGCATTATTGTTGAATATATGTCAACATACACAGCACAAAGTACTTGGTATATTTTTTCTGTTTCGAAATTAAAATCGAAAGTTTTGGACGCCATCAGGCGTGGGTGCCTTCCAATTATGAAGCTTTTTAATAACCTCGGAGAGTTCATCTGTTGTAAACCGCTCATGATGCATCTGTTCGTAACTCTGACAAGCTCGGTATTCTCTGTTAATCCAGTTGGCGCCAATATTGTAGGAGGCTGGTGTAGGTAGTTGACTTTTCCAGAACTCTTCAACTTGTTTCCCATTTGGAAAAGTATTGGTGGTTGCATTCGCAGATAAATTAAGCTAACAGTAAACAGTATTTTCAGAGCGTTCAAACATTGTATTGTGGCAATTCCTATTATAGGTTCTGCATATACAGAAAGCTTCTGTTTTAAGATGTCCAAACATTCTTGTGCAATGCAATCACTGGGTCTTGTGCTGACTGTTGTCGAACCCGGCCTATTATTTCCTCCACTCGTTTCTGAAATTCCCTTGTCTGCACTTCCCAAATAAATTCCGTCAGTTGTCCAAATTATATTTGAAGTCTTTCCGCTTTACTTGCCAACATTTTTCCCACGGGGGCACTCTTTGACGCGAATTTCTGTGATTGAACATTCTATCAGATATCTTAGTACCTTGAGTTTTATTTGCAGCAGTTGCTGCACACTAAATCAGCGTATGCACGTGCTACAGTGTGTTGATCTCTAGAAGATGCGATCGCAAAATTATTCTGTTCAAACTTCCAATACAGCTGCCAGCTTTTTAGATGATCTTAGCCTAGGTAATGATACTCTACTAAGGGGATTTGTTCCTTCATACTCCGTGACTGCACGTCTCAATTCTGTGGACAACTTGTTCATGAGTTCCTCATTTCTTCTTGCTCAGTATGTACAGGTTGCAGATTACTGCCATCAAACAGCATCTCGTTATTTTCCGTAACCGCTATGTTAGTAATCTCACATTCAACTTTCTGTTTGATGGTAGTCAGTCTCGTTTGTGGAATAAGGTTATTCCTAAGTATGGCACGATACTGATCGGATACTCTCTGTTGAGTCACCTATATGTGTGGGTACATTCTGAAAAATTCGGTGTGAAGTTGTTGCCTATATCCGGTCGTCTGTTGTACGAGTTGTGTTACTCTATAGTAAACGCGCATAATTGTTTCGTTACTGTCCATAGTCCATTTCATGCGCCGTCTTTGCAATTCCATCTGGGTGAGTGCTGGCTGATATTGCTGCGCAGAATCCTCAGTGGGTGGGGCTCTTGATCTTACTAAGCTCCTTGTTGTTGATTTTGGGCTGTAATTTCTTGCTTGACAGGGGCCCGCCTCATCAACACCCCGCCACCGCGCATACTGTCATGTCCAGCGACGGCTCCAGAGATGCCCTTGCAAACCACAGGCAGCAGCATTTTTCCGAGGCTTTCTTTTGCTCCATTTCCGTGGGTGTGCCACCGATTAACCCTGGAGGCCCAGGTAAGAATCGAGAAAGGAGTAAGGACAGCGGAGACCTGGCGTCGCTGGCTGTACCGTCTGAGTCGTTACGAGTAGCGGTGGACATACTGCTGGAGGCAGTACACCTACCGGCCAGACTGAGTTGTTACCCTAGCCAGGGGCCCTTACAGGGTGCTACTGTCCGGCCCAGAAGGACCCCGGTTTTTTAACGTGGTGGTTGCTCCACCCACTCATCCTTTCACACCCGGGCTTGGGATCGGCAATGGCGGACTTTTATTATTATTGTTATTATTATTATTATTATTATTATTATTATTATTATTATTATTATTATTATTATTATTATTATTATTATTATTATTATTATTATTATTATTATTATTATTATTATTATTATTATTATTATTATTATTATTATTATTATTATTATTATTATTATTATTATTATTTGTTGTTGTCGTCGTCGTCGTCGAATATTCTCTCGGCATGTGCCGGTGGCTATACCCTCAGATATCCTGGGAGGAAGAATTCACTTCATTCACAGGATATTTAAAAAATTTCGAGTTATATGTATGGTTTGCGGGAGTGTGGTTCTCTGCAGCAGCTTGACCAGGCTTATTGGTAACTCGAGTTTCGCGAGTGATTCTGAGAACTTCTTGCTCACTATCCCCGCCACCGGAAGTAATCTCTCCCAATACTGGGCCCACGCGTACTTCCTATAGCTGCCAGGTCTGAGTAATATCCATAGCCAGGTTTTGGTATTTTCTAAATTTTTTTGCTTCCGTCTTCTGGATATTGGTACTCAGCGGGCAAGCGATATCAATGATATAGGCAACTCTATGTCTTTTTTTTTTCACTAGGACAACATTCGGCTTGTTGAAGTCTATCGTCCGTTCAGTGATAATTGGTTTGTACCAGTATAAAAGGAAATCTCCCGATTTCAACACCGGTTGAGGAGATTATTTATAAAAAGGCAGAAGGTTCTGCAGCAGGCTATATTTGAAGGCAAGTTCTTTAGGGCTAATTTTTGCCATTTGATTGTGTCTGCTCAAGTACTCAGTCTGGCTCATAGCCGGACATCCGAATGTGACATTTTGTATCGTTTCACCTCTCTGATTGCGGGTATGTCCGAAATTGTTTTCCCATCACAAAACTGTCCTATCCTGGATCGCTATGGTGAGGCCATCTGCTGCTGGATAGAGTTTACCGTCTGTCAACCATGTCAACGAGAGTACCTTATTTATAGTGTCTTTGTCAAGAAATCTGGGGTATTGTCCATGGAGTATCTTCTGGCGCAAGTAAGTTGCTCGTGCAACGGTTGCTGGTCGTTGCCCGTATATTCCCCTGTCAGGTTCAAGCGGGTATAGTTCTTGTCATGAGCACAGATAATTCTTAGCAAAGGGCTCCTTGAGTGCAGTAGGCAGTTTCGCATTTTGTGTTCCGACTGTCTGCAGAGATTGTTTATGTTGACTAGCCCTTGCCTTCATAGTTAAATACACTGACTGTACATCGCTTTTAGGGTGGTGCATGTGAAATTTTGTTAGGTTAGCTCGCGTGAGATGTCTATTCGTTTGAGGCCTGTCTAAATACTTGAGGATACCAAAGTAGTAGGCGAGTGCTGGTATAGCGTATCCGTTTATTGCGGTAACAAGATTGCGGGAGTTCAGCTTTGTTTTCAAGACTTTATCTAATCCTGTTGTATACCTTCTCAAATTTAGCGTTGAGTTTTGTATCGTCTATTTTCCAGTTCTGTTCAATGCCCAGATATCCATTGACCTTTGCGCCACCCAGTTCGCATTCAGCTTCAGGTATTTGTGTGGTTTTACCTCTGCCTGCATGAATCTCCGCAAAATTGTCGAGACATTCGGAGGTCGTCACTAAATGTTTTCACAATAGTTCGCATTGACCTTAGTTGGTATGGGTTTTCAGCGTATAGTTTAAGGTCGTCCATGAAAAGAAGGAGACCTACTTTTACTCTTGGTTCTTTAGGTCTAATCTAAAACCTTGGCGTGACTGACGGAGCAAACAGGAGATCCGGTTCAATGCCAAACAGAAGAGGAGTGGGCTTAAGGAATTTCCCTGATAAATTCTTCGGTTAATGTCAATGTTCGCAATATTATTATCGAGCCACAATCGTGTTTTCCATTTTTGCATCATGTGTGTGAGTAAATTATTTACTATATCAGGATGAATTTTATGAATCTCTAGGGATTTGAAGACCCAGTCGTTAGGTATACTATCAAATGCTTTCCTGTAATCGACACAAGACATGCTAAGGTTCCTGAATTTCATTTGTGCATGCTTAAGCCTGATTCCGTTGATCGGCAGTTGCTCCTTGCATCAGGGGATGCATCTTCTGATCCATCCCCTTTGCTCCGTGCATATAAGGTCATTTTTCTCGCAGTACTCATAAATCCTGTGATATAATAGTGCAGAAAAAATCTTAAACAGGGTGAAGAGACGCGTAATTGGGCAGTAGTTTTTGGGTTCGGTTCTAGAGCCGCTTTTAGATAGTAAGAACGTCCGTCCTACCGTGAAGAATTCACGAAATCTCGATGGATTTTTCATGACTCCATTGAACAACTCGGTCACGACAGGATGTACTGAGGAAAACCGCTTGAGCCAAAAGTTGTGGATTTTATCGAGGCCTGGGATCTTCTAATTTGACGTCCTCTTGATACACATCTCTATTTCCTGTGGAGTAAAGGGTGCGTTTAACATTGTCGATGTGTTTTGCATACACACTCTATGTTTTGGATCCATGGAGCATCGGTGTTTGAGTTGACGTTATGTGACCAGATTTCAGTCCAGTATTGTTTGAGTAATTGTTGATCAATATCCGGGATTTCTTCAGATTGCTCAGGTGTATTGTTTACGGTAAAATTGTTTTTGGTTTATCGCGAACAGTTCGTTCTGAGTATTTAGTTTTGTGGCTAAGTTGTACTGCCGTAGTCGTGCCCCCTTCACTTTGGTCCTTTGTTTGAGCTCGTCCAAGTGTTCTCGCAGCCGCTGTGCAATGTCCTCATCCTCCCTTCGGTTTTTATTCAGACTGTCATGGATTCTCCTCTTAATATTTCTCACGGCAGTTTCCCTCAAGTACTCTGTGATGATGTTTATGCTGGTTCTAAATTTATCAATTTTCCTCTGGTGTCGAATAGCCCAGGCATTTGACTTTGTCGGTCGCTTATATAATGATTGGCCATTGTAATCAGCGACGGTTATTATTATTATTATTATTATTATTATTATTATTATTATTATTATTATTATTATTATTATTATTATTATTATTATTATTATTATTATTATTATTATTATTATTATTATTATTATTATTATTATTATTATTATTATTATTATTATTATTATTATTATTATTATTATTATTATTATTATGACGACTGGCCTGAAGGGCTTTCACACTCTCTCAAAGGGGGACATTCACTCATCCCAGGTATCTCAGATACCAAATGAACTGAGCTCAGATTGAGCCCTTTCCAAGTTATCGGGCACTGACCGACAACGCGACACATCCTCATTTCCCAGGAATCTCCGCACGGCATGGGCAGTTGCAAGTATTACGGCCTTCTGCAAAACCTTATAAAGATGGTCTTCAAATCCCAGTTTCTTAACGTTCTCTCGAAGATTCTTAGGAACCACATCAATTGACTTGACTATTGGATTCACTCGGACACTATCTGCCCTCCACTGTCTCTTTACTTGCATCTCGAGGTTTCTGTACTTAACAATCTTCTCGTTATACTTTATCTCTAGATTATTATTATTTGGATTTGCCACATCAATCAGCGTCACTTGGTTGCAGGACCCATCCACTATTATTATATCTAGCCGGTTGTGGGCAGCTCGTTGGTCTGTGAGTACGGTCTGATCCCAGTACAACTGGTACCCGAGTTTTCCAGAACAGGCTCAGGAGTGTATTTATAGTAGGGCACCTTACTCAAATTTAAAAGTCCCAGTTTCAGAGCCAGTTTTAGACGAAGTATTTAGCAACTGCGTCGTGTCTCTCTTTATACTCTGTTACATCAAACGCTTGACATCCTGCGGTGACGTGCTGGGTAGTCTGTGATAACTGACATCCAAATCTACATTTGTCATCTTGGACCAAGTTATCTCCAACTATATACTTCAGGTAGTTTCTTGTTGGGATGACCTGATAATGTATGGCCAGCAAAAACCCCTCTGTCCTGATCAGTCCGATGATGACTTTGTGTTTCATTTTCTCTTAATTGTAGCGGTGTTGAATCATCTTGCTCGCATATGGCACGGTGTAGTTCGGAAGTAAGCACCTGCTGATGGAAATATGCACGCAGGTTTACTATCTGCTGGGCCAGCTGTTTACCAATATCAAACACTCCTCTTCCACCTTGGTGTCTGGGTAGGGTTGCTCGCTCGAAAGCACTACGGGTGTGATGTTTTTGGATTTTGTTAGGAGTGTTCGCACCCTCCGTTGTAGATTTTTGATGTCCGTTTTACTCCAGTTCACAATCCTAAATGAGTAGTACAGAACATGCATATGTATTCAGAGCTTTAGTCAGGTTCTTGCTGTTAAGATGTGATCGAAAAACCTGCTTTACTCGTTTCGTAAACTCATTTGTCAGATCGTTCTTCATTACCGAATGGTTTATTTTCTTCGCTTGCTGTATTTCCAGGTATTTGTAACATTCTTTTACATCCATCGAGGCAATGCGCTGGCCGCTCTGCATTTAATATACACCTGGTTGTATTTTCCCCCTTACTACACATAAGGTACGACATTTGTCGAGACCAAACTGCATGTCAGTATCTCTGGAAAACCCTTCCACGATTTTAAGGAGTTTTTCCATCTGGTTCCTTGTGGAGGCCGTCAGTTAAAGATCATCTATATACAACAGATGATTTAGCCCCATTTGCTCCCTGCCATTGCCTTTGATACTGAATCCATATTTGGTGGAGTTCAGGCGGTTTGATAGTGGATTCAATGCGAGGCAGAACCACAATGGGCTTAGCGAGTCGCCTTGAAATATACCTATTCTAATTGGTATCGTGCTGGTTACGATGCTGTCGCCCTTTTGTACCTGTAACTGAATCTTTGTTCTCCAGGTAGACATTGCGTGTTCAAGGAACCTCAGGATATAAGTATCAATCTTCTACATCTTCAGCACACTTGTGAGCCATTCGTGTGGAACTGAGTCAAACGCCTTTTTATAATCCACGTAGACAGCAAAGAGATTTATTCGTCCCTTGTAAGCTTGATTGCACACAACCGAATCAATTATTAGCTGTTCTTTGCACCCCAGAGTTCCTTTTGCACACCCTTTTTGCTGTCTCGCGATTATGTTGTTTCGTTCGCAGTGCGCATATATGCGTTTCTCAAGGCAGGATGCGATCAACTTATATAGGGTCGGAAGACAAGTTATTGGCGGGTATCTGCCGGGGTCTGCAGTAAAATGTTGTTTCTTTGGCAGAAGATACGTGTCTCCTTGTGTGAAAAACAATGGCATATTCTTTGGGTCACGTATAACATCATTTATTAACACCACCAATAGATGATGACTACGCCCAAATGTCTTCAGCCAAAAGTTTTGGACGCCCAGGCCCGGGTACCTTCCAATTATGAAGCTCTTTAATAACCTCAGAGACTTCATCTGTGGTAAACGGCTCATGATGCATTTGTTTATAACTGTGACAAGCTCGGAGTTCTTTGTTAACCCAGCTGGCGCCAATATTGCACGAGGCTGCTGTGGCTAGTTGTCTTTGCCAGAACTCTTCAATTTGCTCCTTATTTGGAAGAGTATAGGAGGCTGCATTCCTAGCTAAACTGAGCTAACGGTAGAAAGTCCTTTCAGAGCATTCAAATATTGTATTGTCGAACTTCCTATTGTTGCTCGCTTTATATCTCCTCAACCGTTCTGAATATACAGAAGGCGTCTGTTTTAAGGTGTCCAAACATTCTTGTGCAGTGTGGTTGATTGGGTCTTGTGACGAGTTATGTCGAACTCGGCCTATAATTTCCTTTACTCGTTTCTGCAATTTTCTTGGCTGTGCTATCAGTTGTCCAATTTCTTTTCGAAGTATTTCCACTCTACTTATCAATCTTGTTTCCCACGGGGGCACCTTCGTTCATAAATCTTAATGCCTAAAGTTTTGATTGCTGCAGTTGCTTTACAGTAAACCAATGTATGCATGTGCTCTAATGTGTTGATCTATAGAAGGTGCGATGGCAAAATTATTCTGTGCAGAAGTTCCAATTTAATTGCCAACTTTTTAGATGATCTAAGCCTAGGTAATGGTGGTCTAGTAAGAGGAGTTGTTCCTTCATACTCTGCGACTGCACGACTCATTTCTGTGAACAATTTGTCGATGAGTTTCTCATTTTCTTGCGTACCATCGATGTGTTCTTCTTGCTTAATCTGTACAGGTTGCAGATTACTACCATCAAACAGGATCACGTTAGTTTCCGTAGCCGATATGTTAGTAATTTCATCTTCAACTTCCTGCCTGATGGTATTCAGTCTCGTTTGTGGAATAAGGTTATTTCTAAGTATGACACGATACTGATCCGCTACTCTCTGTTGAGTCACCTGTATATGTGGGTACATTCTGAGAAATTCGGTGTGAAGTTGTTGCTTATATCCGGTCGTCCGCCTGTTGTCCGAGCTGTGTTACTCTGTAGTGAATGCGCATAATCGTTTCATTCATATCCATAGTCCATTTCATGCGCCGTCTTGGGTGAGCGCTGGCTGATTTTCCTGCGCAACATCCTCATCGGGTGGAGCTCTTGGCCTTACTAGGCGCCCCTGCTATTGATTTTGGGCTGTAATTTCTGCAGCGCCGGCTCCAGACATGGCCTGGTGAACCCCAGACAGCGGAATTTTTCCGAGTGTTTGGTTTTGCTCAATTTTCATGGGTCTGCCACCAATTAACCCTGGTGGTCCAGGCAGGGATGAAGAAAGGAGTAAGGTAATATGGTTAAGGAAAAGGAGAGTAAATAGGACAGCGGACAGCTGGCGTCGCTGGCTGTACCATCTAGTTCGTTACGTTACCTCCTCCTCCTTGCTCACCCGAGCTTGGGACCGGCGATGGCGGATTATTATTATTATTATTATTATTATTATTGATATTATTATTATTATTATTATTATTATTTGATATAAGCGTTACCCTTTCTCAGCAGTACTACTGGAGGACTTTTGACCGACCCCCGCGCGCGACGTTGGGGCTCGGCTCGGTGCATGAGGATGAAATTCATCATATCCATCATCCCCATTTTATCATTACAGTCTGACTTCCGTTGCCCCAACACAGCAGACGTGTTTGAGGTCGCCACTTAACTAAGGAATTTTCGGACTATATAACATGTCTGCAGCAGAACCGCCTTCTGCCCCACGTTGAGGATGTTATTTGGTAATCCGAGTTCCTTTAGATGTCTCATTAAATTTTTGATGGCTTCCTTCCGCCGACATTACGAAAGGATATATATATATATATATATATATATATATATATATATATATATATATATATATATATATATATATATATATATATATATATATATATATATATATATATATATATATATATATGTTCACAGCAAACCTCCCCTGTTTGTTTATCAGGTCAATGTCTGTCCTATTGAAGTCCACAGTGCGGTCCGTTTTCATGGGTCAGTCGCAGTACAAGAGAAAGTCCACCAATTCCAGCACCGCCTCTAGAGAATACTTGTAGTAGGCTGGTGTTCTTGACGGATTCAGGAGGTTGTTCAAAGCAATTTGTTGGTGGATGATCTTGGCGAGCTGGTTATGCCTGCCTAAATAAGCTGAGTGTGAGAGGGCAGGACATGCTGCCATCAGGTGTTCAATGGTCTCTCTAACAGCTGCGCGTTTTCGACATTTATCCACCACTTCTAATTTTAGGCAATGATTCTCGTTGTTTTTGGTTTTTACAACCCTATCCTAAATGGCCATCACAAAACCCTCCGTCTCCGGGTAGAGTTTCCCCATAACCAACCACATAAGCGAAAACGTTTCATCAGCATTATCTGCCTGCAGGTGTTTAGGGTACCTTCTATGTATAGCCTGGTCACTCCATTGGACTCTGCTGTGCTGGTCAGTTCGGTTGTCCAACTCATAATTGCGCTGACCCAACCTAAGTGGAGTCTAGATCCTCGCACACCACCAACTTCATAAGTTCATTCTGCGATGCAAGAAAACGTTGTCGCAAGTTTCTTTCTTGCTCAAAACAGAGGTTCTTTAATTAATCCTCTGGCGCCTTCTACCCGAGGTGTGTAAAGTCTTATAACAGATGAGTTGGTGTGAAGGCACCGGAATTTCGTACGAAGCCTTCTCCTGAGTGTGCCCAGTTTATCCAAGTCGGTGTTAGACCATTTGACAACTCCAAAAGAGTATGTCAATACAGGTACCGCCTATGAGTTAATAGCAGCACAGAGGTTACCTTCGAAAAGCTTAGTATTTATGAGCTTCGTGACTTGCTTTCTATATTTCTCCTGGAACTCTCGTTTTAGTCGCTATGATCCAGGCGCTGGTTTTGAGGACTCCCTAATTAGCAGTATGTCTCTTTAGGCGGTAGTTGGTCAATATCGCAGAAGGGCTGTTGGTGACCTTGGACTGCGTAACTCCTGACGTTGATTATAGCACATTTGTCGAGTCCAAAAGACATTTTTATATAATTGCTAAAGATTTCAACAGTGAGTGGAGCTTAACTTGTATCTCAAAGTATAATTTAAGATCATCCATGTATAGTAAGTAAGGTATTCTTCTTCGGTTTTTCATATTGAATTTATACCCGGTATCCAGTTTTGTTTAGGACAGTCGACATGGGGTTCAGTACCAAGCAGAATTAAACCCGTGATAGGGAGTCCCTCTGAAAAATGCCCTTCTCGATATGCATTTTTTCACAATTTTTATTGGTCATCCATATGTTTGTTCTCCAAGTACTCATAGGATGTTGAAGGACGTTTCTGAACCTTGGGTAGATCTTGTAGATTTCAAGTACCTTGGTTAACCAATCGTGGAGTACAGAATAAAATTCAGTCGATGTAGCATACATGTAGATTTCGTTTTCTTGTCACGCCTTGTTAGCGAATTTTTTTTAAAAAAAATTCGCTTATGGGGAGATCTGTGTTTATATATATATATATATATATATATATATATATATATATATATATATATATATATATATATATATATATATATATATATATATATATATATATATGTATATATATATATATATATATATATATATATATATATATATATGTATATATATATATATATATATATATATATATATATATATATATATATATATATATATATATATATATATATATATATATATATCCGACCGATAACTCAAAAAATAATGGACCGATCTTGATAAAATTTGCAGAGTACCTTCCTTTTGCAAGTGGCTTGGATAAGTTCGTTAGCCAGGAAAATCGGACTAGGTTTTCCCGGAAAATTTTGTGTTTTCTTTATAAAAAAAATCATATATCCGGAAATAACAAAGTTGGTACGCGTGTTTGTATTATAAAGAGTGAACTCCGTACCAAAATTTAGGTCCATAGCTTTAAAGACAAAGAAGTTATGGGCAGTTAAAGTAATAAATGTTGTTGGAGTTTTCCTCAAAACGTCAAACTCGCAATATTAACGTCAAAATTGGCAATGTTTAGGCAAATAATGTAAGACAAATACCATTTGTGAAAAGAAAATGTTGCAGGAAGAGTGTTCTGCAAACCCTTAAGTTTCAGATTCAACCGTCATTGCCCTTCATTTTACTAAAATGTTTACAGAAAATCCATTTCAAATAGACCCTTTCTCTGGTGCTTTGGCTGTCGGTTTAGTTAAGTTTGGTGGCTTTTTGGATATTAATTTGTAGGTTTAATTAAGTTTATGGTTTAATGGTCTATATTTTTTTTAGCTAATTATCGTGGAACAAATTTGTTAATGCATTTTTGCATTTTTTATCGAAATATGATGCATTTATCTTAAAAAAATCTGGACGCAGTAAGTGCGTTTTGGTTGCGAATTTTCGGTAAATTTGCAGTTAAGCTCCCGAACGCTTTTCAAAACACTGTTTTCAGAAACCTGCCTAGCAACCCCCCCCCCCCCCCCCCGGATCCACAACAAACCCCAAGAAAAATTTCTTGTTTACACTTTCCAAGGAAGTTACGGGACCAGGAGTGAGTAGGGGTGCATAATTTTTTTAGAACAAATTCGTTAATGTAATTTAGCATTTTTTATCGAAATATGATGCGTTTATAAGAAAAAAATCTGGACGCAGTAAGTGCGTTTTGGTAGCGAATTTTCGGTAAATTTGCAGTTTAGCTTACGAACGCTTTTCAAAAGTGTTTTCAGAAACCTGCCTAGGCCCCCCCCTGAATCCACAAACCCCAAGAAAAATTTCTTGTTCACACTCCCCAAGGAAGTTACGGGACCAGAAGTGAGTAGGGGTGTATAATTTTTTTCGTAGAACAAATTCGTGAATGCATTTTTCCATTTTTTGTCGAAATATGATGCGTTTGCAAGAAAAAAATCTGGACGCAGCAAGTGCGTTTTGGTAGCGAATTTTCGATAAATTTGCAGTTTAGCTCCCGAACGCTTTTCAAAAAACTGTTTTCAGAAACCTGTCTAGGCCCCCACCCCTCTGGATCCACAAACCCCAAGAAAAATTTCTTGTTCACACTTCCCAAGGAAGTTACGGGACCAGGAGTGAGTAGGGGTGTATAATTTTTTTAAACTAATTTTCGTAGAACAAATTCGTTAATGCATTTTTGCATTTTTTATCGAAATATGATGCGTTTGTAAGAAAAAAATCTGGACGCAGTAAGTGCGTTTTGGTAGCAAATTTTCGGTAAATTTGCAGTTTAGCTCCCGAACGTTTTTCAAAAAACTGTTCAGAAACCTGCAGGTGAGGTCCTAGTAATGTCTCTGAAAACAATTTGTTGAAAAGCGTTCGGGTGCTAATCTGCAAATTTACCAAAGTTTCATTAAATCCTTCAAATTTCAATAACTCAATTTGCTATTAACGTAAGCTTTGTTGGATAGAAAACCAACATTTAAGTTTATTTTCGGAAAATTTTTGTATATTTTCAAACCATAAGTAATTTTGATAAAATATAGTACATTGTTTCTACCACATAGGCTATACCGGTAATCAGATTGATGCCTGCTCGCATTTGCTATTAAAAACATTTTTATGGAAAATCACTTCCATAACACATTTGCTGCATCTAGACTTTTGAAAAATGTTTATATATTTTCAAACAATAAATTTGTTTCAATGAAATACGATACATTGTTTCTACTATATAGGCAATAAGTTTGATGCCTGCTTTCATCAAAGAAAGACATTTGCTATTAAAAATATTTTAAAGAAAATTCGCTACCATAACGCACTTGCTGCGTCCTGAGATTTTTTTAGTACTACAGCGTCTATTGTTGGCTGGTGCTTGCAGTCCAGAGATTCTCTAAGACATCCCTTTTGTTCCTCCTCGAAGATGTTGTGTGTCAGACAGTGTTGATCTATTTTTTCATTAATGAGGGAAATGAAAAGCTTGTAAAGGATTGACAGGCAGGCTATTGACCTGTAACTTTTGGGTTCCTTTGCATGTCGTTTTCGGAAGAGAATACAAGTGTTTACTTCAGTGAGAAATTCAGGGACTTCGTCTGGGTTGCTCAGTGCTCGGGTGAAAGAACGTGAAAGAATCTCGTGCGCGCCAGTCAAATACTTAACCCAGAGCTCTGCAGCCTGCCAGGACCGTGGCTCTCCAGTTCCGAGTTCTCCTGACGGCGGCAGTCACCTCAGCTGGTGTAAACTCTATCACCGACATCTGGGTAAGTTCACATGCATTGTAGGTTCCTATCAGCCTCAATCTTTCCCAGGAACTGCTTCTGATTGTTTATGAATTCAGCATTCTGCTTCTTTCTTTTTGTAAGCTCATTGTATCTTCTAAACCTAGCTCCTTTGGCTAACGATTTTTGTGTAAGTTGATCTTTTAGATCTAATGGTTGGTCAGTGTGGGAAGTATCTATCTTGGCTTTTCTTGCAATAGTCATAATCTCTCAATGCACTTTCTTTACTTTCACTTTTCTTTATTATTATCATTATTATTGTTGTTGTTATTGTTATTATTATTATTCTAACCCATGGACCCTATTTGTAAGAACTGTTTTTCTTTTTAGTGAATTTTTGTAGAAAAAAGTAACTAATGGCGTGACTTGAATTTGAAAAAAATTCTTGAAATGGGCGCAAAATAGGCCCCTATAACACATATTTGGGGTCATTTTAAATGTTTATATATATATATATATATATATATATATATATATATATATATATATATATATATATATATATATATATATATATATATATATATATATATATATATATATATATATATATATATATATATATATATATATATATATATATATATATATATATATATATGTTTTTTATTAAATAGCTTAACAACTTGTGCCTGTAGTCTACACATATCACCATACCCAATATTCATTATCATTTCTGTTCGCAGTTTCATTTAAGTATCACATTATGGGACCAAAAATTAAACTACGTTTAATTTATTAGGAGACCGTGCATTCAACACAACACACCACAAAATAAAACAGAACTGTTAAATTTTACCTTTCACAATGCAAAAATTGGTCGTTACTAAGAAATGATTAATGATACCAAGTACGTTTCAGATAAAAGACAAGATAAGAAATTTAAGATAAATCAGTGACGAATTCCAGAGCAGATTATTTCGTTGTGTGCAAGTGAATGGAGGACATTTTGAACATTTATTATAAGAAAGGGACGTTTTTATTAAGTTTATTTTCGAAATTTTAATTTCAGGATAAACTATTCAGTTTTAATATTCCGGTATTAAATTTCCAGTCTGTATTGAAAACTGTAATATTAGACCATACATATGGGGTATGTCTGCATTCAGGTAAATGTGATCCATCGAATTGTGAGGAAAAAATATAGCGTTCCAATTAAAAAAAAGTTCGGGACACAGCAAGTGCGTTATGGTAGTGATTTTTTATTAAATCTTTCAAACTTAGATAACTCAATTTTCGATAAACCTAGAATGTTGAGTTTTGGTATTTAGTAAAAGCTATTCCAAGGGAACATATTCACCAACTTTCATTAAAATAGCTTTGTAATTTTCGGTGAAAAAAATTTTTTTTTCAAAGAAAACTCAAAATCTTCCCGGAAAACCTTGCCTGATTTTCCTGACTAACGACTGCATCCAAGCCACTAATAAAATAAAGGCAGTTGCCCAGTTTCATCAAAATAGGTTAATAATTTTTTGAGTTATCGGTTGGTTATATATATATATATATATATATATATATATATATATATATATATATATATATATAAATAAATATATATATATATATATATATATATATATATATATATATATATATATATATATATTAATTATTTAGCTAAAATAGTTTTTGTGGAAAACGCTGAGACGCTATAATCATAGTTATACAAATTAAACTCCCACCATTTTACCCCCACCACTGTGCTATCCATTTTTTTAGTGAATTTTTATTTAACAAATTCACTAATAGAGAGGTATCGATGGTAAGACTTTGCAAAATTTATTTTAAATGAGCGCGAACTAGGACCCACAGAAGCCATATCCGGGGTCAGTTTCAATTTATATATATATATATATATATATATATATATATATATATATATATATATATATATATATATATATATATATATATATATATATATATATATATATATATATATATAACCAACCGATAACTCAAAAAATTATTAACCTATTTTGATGAAACTGGGCAACTGCCTTTATTTTATTAGTGGCTTGGATGCAGTCGTTAGTCAGGAAAATCAGGCAAGGTTTTCCGGGAAGATTTTGAGTTTCTTTGAAAAAAAAATTTTTTTCACCGAAAATTACAAAGCTATTTTAATGAAAGTTGGTGAATATGTTCCCTTGGAATAGCTTTTACTAAATACCAAAACTCAACTTTCTAGGTTTATCGAAAATTGAGTTATCTAAGTTTGAAAGATTTAATAAAAAATCACTACCATAACGCACTTGCTGTGTCCCGAACTTTTTTTTAATTGGAACGCTATATTTTTTCCTCACAATTCGATGGATCACATTTACCTGAATGCAGACATACCCCATATGTATGGTCTAATATTACAGTTTTCAATACAGACTGGAAATTTAATACCGGAATATTAAAACTGAATAGTTTATCCTGAAATTAAAATTTCGAAAATAAACTTAATAAAAACGTCCCTTTCTTATAATAAATGTTCAAAATGTCCTCCATTCACTTGCACACAACGAAATAATCTGCTCTGGAATTCGTCACTGATTTATCTTAAATTTCTTATCTTGTCTTTTATCTGAAACGTACTTGGTATCATTAATCATTTCTTAGTAACGACCAATTTTTGCATTGTGAAAGGTAAAATTTAACAGTTCTGTTTTATTTTGTGGTGTGTTGTGTTGAATGCACGGTCTCCTAATAAATTAAACGTAGTTTAATTTTTGGTCCCATAATGTGATACTTAAATGAAACTGCGAACAGAAATGATAATGAATATTGGGTATGGTGATATGTGTAGACTACAGGCACAAGTTGTTAAGCTATTTAATAAAAAACATATATATATATATATATATATATATATATATATATATATATATATATATATATATATATATATATATATATATATATATATATATATATATATATATATATATATATATATATATATATATATATATATATATATATATATATATATATATATATATATATATATATATACATATATATATATATATAGATATATATATATATATATATATATATATAAACATTTAAAATGACCCCAAATATGTGTTCTAGGGGCCTATTTTGCGCCCATTTCAAGAATTTTTTTCAAATTCAAGTCACGCCATTAGTTACTTTTTTCTACAAAAATTCACTAAAAAGAAAAACAGTTCTTACAAATAGGGTCCATGGGTTAGAATAATAATAATAACAATAACAACAACAATAATAATGATAATAATAAAGAAAAGTGAAAGTAAAGAAAGTGCATTGAGAGATTATGACTATTGCAAGAAAAGCCAAGATAGATACTTCCCACACTGACCAACCATTCGATCTAAAAGATCAACTTACACAAAAATCGTTAGCCAAAGGAGCTAGGTTTAGAAGATACAATGAGCTTACAAAAAGAAAGAAGCAGAATGCTGAATTCATAAACAATCAGAAGCAGTTCCTGGGAAAGATTGAGGCTGATAGGAACCTACAATGCATGTGAACTTACCCAGATGTCGGTGATAGAGTTTACACCAGCTGAGGTGACTGCCGCCGTCAGGAGAACTCGGAACTGGAGAGCCACGGTCCTGGCAGGCTGCAGAGCTCTGGGTTAAGTATTTGACTGGCGCGCACGAGATTCTTTCACGTTCTTTCACCCGAGCACTGAGCAACCCAGACGAAGTCCCTGAATTTCTCACTGAAGTAAACACTTGTATTCTCTTCCGAAAACGACATGCAAAGGAACCCAAAAGTTACAGGTCAATAGCCTGCCTGTCAATCCTTTACAAGCTTTTCATTTCCCTCATTAATGAAAAAATAGATCAACACTGTCTGACACACAACATCTTCGAGGAGGAACAAAAGGGATGTCTTAGAGAATCTTTGGACTGCAAGCACCAGCCAACAATAGACGCTGTAGTACTAAAAAAATCTCAGGACGCAGCAAGTGCGTTATGGTAGTGAATTTTCATAAAAATCTTTTTAATAACAAATATGTGTGTTTTTTTAAGAAAGCAGGCATCAAATTTGGTTACCAGTATAACCTATATAGTAAAAACAATGTGCCATGTTTCATCAAAATAACTTTATTGTGTGAAAATGTACCAAAATTTCCAAAAGTAAACTTAAAATGTTCCCGAAAAAACACGTTTCTTGGTCAACCTTATAGGTTAATAGCAAATTGAGCTGTTCAAATATGAAACATTTGACCAAAATTCGCTACCAAAACGCACTTGCTGCGTCCAGAATTTATTTTCTTACAAACATGCATTATATTTCGATGGAAAATGCAAAAATGCAATAACATAAGGCGTGTTTGATTAAAAAAAAGGAAATTTGTATCACCAACGACTTATGGGTCAGCCTGTGATTGCAGAAATATTATTTTAAGATGTATCTCAAGACACCCTATAATTAATATATACAAATTTTCTTCATATCTTATATAATAACGGATATATTGAACTTTATTAATTTTTTACGAAAATTCGACAAAAATTATATACCATTAAATGATAAACTATGATAAACTCTATAGCTAAGGCTACTGCCAAGCATCAGAGAAAGGGTCTATTTGGAATGAATTTTCTGCAAATATTTTAGTAAAATGAAGGACAATGACGGTTGAACCTAAGACTTCAGGGTTCGTAAAACATCCTTCTTGAGACATTTTATTTCTATAGCCCGTATTAAATTTAAGTTATTTGACTAAATGTTGCGAATTTTGACATTTTAAATCGCCACTTTGACGTTTTGAGGAAAACCCCAATTTATTTATTTTTAATTGCCCATAACTTTTTTGCCTTTTGACCTACATAGCTAAATTTTGGTAGGTAACTTACCTATAAGGATGTAAATCTGCGTGCCAAATTTAGTTGCTTTTACTTTGTTAATTCCGGAGATATGAATTTTTTTCGAAAGGAAACACAAAATTTTCCGGGAAAACCTGGGCAGATTTTGCTGACTAACGAACTCATCCAAGCTATTTGCAAAATGAATTTTTTCACTAAATTTGATCAAAATCGGCCTATCATTTTTTGAGTTATCGGTGTGATACATATATATATATATATATATATATATATATATATATATATATATATATATATATATATATATATATATATATATATATATAAACATATAAAAATTGAAACTGACCCCGGATATGTTTTCTGGGGGGCCTAATTAGCGCTCATTTGAAGAAATTTTGTCAAAATTCAAAAGTCGGGATCTCCTCATTAGTGAATTTTTTTTAAGAAAATTCACTAACAAGGCGTGACAAGAAAACGAAATCTACATGTATGCTACATCGACTAAATTTTATTCTGTACTCCACGATTGGTTAACCAAGGTACTTGAAATCTACAAGATCTACCCAAGGTTCAGAAACGTCCTTCAACATCCTATGAGTACTTGGAGAACAAACATATGGATGACCAATAAAAATTGTGAAAAAATGCATATCGAGAAGGGCATTTTTCAGAGGGACTCCCTATCACGGGTTTAATTCTGCTTGGTACTGAACCCCATGTCGACTGTCCTAAACAAAACTGGATACCGGGTATAAATTCAATATGAAAAACCGAAGAAGAATACCTTACTTACTATACATGGATGATCTTAAATTATACTTTGAGATACAAGTTAAGCTCCACTCACTGTTGAAATCTTTAGCAATTATATAAAAATGTCTTTTGGACTCGACAAATGTGCTATAATCAACGTCAGGAGTTACGCAGTCCAAGGTCACCAACAGCCCTTCTGCGATATTGACCAACTACCGCCTAAAGAGACATACTGCTAATTAGGGAGTCCTCAAAACCAGCGCCTGGATCATAGCGGCTAAAACGAGAGTTCCAGGAGAAATATAGAAAGCAAGTCACGAAGCTCATAAATACTAAGCTTTTCGAAGGTAACCTCTGTGCTGCTATTAACTCATAGGCGGTACCTGTATTGACATACTCTTTTGGAGTTGTCAAATGGTCTAACACCGACTTGGATAAACTGGGCACACTCAGGAGAAGGCTTCGTACGAAATTCCGGTGCCTTCACACCAACTCATCTGTTATAAGACTTTACACACCTCGGGTAGAAGGCGCCAGAGGATTAATTAAAGAACCTCTGTTTTGAGCAAGAAAGAAACTTGCGACAACGTTTTCTTGCATCGCAGAATGAACTTATGAAGTTGGTGGTGTGCGAGGATCTAGACTCCACTTAGGTTGGGTCAGCGCAATTATGAGTTGGACAACCGAACTGACCAGACAAGGGAACATATTCACCAACTTTCATTAAAATAGCTTTGTAATTTTCGGTGAAAAATTTTTTTTTTTCAAAGAAAACTCAAAATCTTCCCGGAAAACCTTGCCTGATTTTCCTGACTAACGACTGCATCCAAGTCACTAATAAAATAAAGGCAGTTGCCCAGTTTCATCAAAATAGGTTAACAATTTTTTGAGTCATCGGTTGGTTACATATATATATATATATATATATATATATATATATATATATATATATATATATATATATATATATATATATATATATATATATATATATATATATATATATAAATTGAAACTGACCCCGGATATGGCTTCTGTGGGTCCTAGTTCGCGCTCATTTAAAATAAATTTTGCAAAGTCTTACCATCGATGCCTCTCTATTAGTGAATTTGTTAAATAAAAATTCACTAAAAAAATGGATAGCACAGTGGTGGGGGTAAAATGGTGGGAGTTTAATTTGTATAACTATGATTATAGCGTCGCAGCGTTTTCCACAAAAACTATTTTAGCTAAATAATTAATTTTATTCCATAGGTCTGTTTCACACTGTATATATATATATATATATATATATATATATATATATATATATATATATATATATATATATATATATATATATATATATATATATATATATATATATATATATATATATATATATATATATATATATATATATGTACATAAAAAATTTAAACTGACCCGGAGGCGGAATCTCCCCATTAGTGATTTTTTTCTACGAAAATTCACAAAAAAATAAATAATCATAATTTTTTTTTTAATTATTAGGTTGTTTAAAAACGTACGATCAAAACACGAATGCTTTCAATAATTATAAGTAACAAGACATTAACACAAAAAAAATAATATTATGTATACGATAATAAAAGCCAAAAATTAGATCAGCTAAATACAAATAGAATAATAGAGAACATTACATGTGTTTTACATGGCATCCCCGCTGGTAAATACATTTGAGTATTCTTAGTTTAGACTCATTTACATATGCTCTTCGTATTTCACCAAGATCTAATGTGTTGAAAGCCGTCCTTACTAGATTTTATAAATCTTGTCTAGTTTCCAGGGGTCTGGAGTAAACCTTGCTCTTTATATGTCCTTACAACTAGAAGTCTATAGGGGTGAGATTTGGTGATCGTGGAGGCCACCTGCAAGGTCCATCTGGACCGATCTAGTTGTTTCCAAACATATGTGTCAGCTCTTGAAGAACTACTCTAAGGGAGTACGCAGGCACATCATATAACTGATACCAACAATTATTACGTAAATTTCCTGGTAGGCTATTGATGCAGTTTACTACTGTATGCCCTAAAATCTCTAAATACTTCTGGGAAGTAAGGTATTCGACGATTTACGATTTACGATTCCTTCCCTGGTGAATTTAAACTCGTTCCTTCACACCATTTTTGACAGAAAATCGGGGTCATCTAAAAGTCTTGATTGGATACCTTGTTTGAAACCTTACAAGTTTATCTCCCGTACGAAGGGCATGTACCGGAATCTCCAAATAAGGATACATTTCATGTTGTTTCAGGATTCGTTGAATTGACATTCTTGAAATGCTTAAATCTTGGGTATCAGCCGATATAGAGCTATGCGGATAGGCTTTAACGTAATCCAAAACATTTACCTGATTTACCTCATCACTTGTAACAGGCTTTGTAGAGTTGACCTCACGTCGCCTGATACTGCTAGTTTTCAAGAAAAGGGATTCCAGTCTTCGAAATTTACTTATGTTTATTACTGGTAAATTTGGGTACCTTTTGTTAAATATCCTATAGGTTCTGGCCACAATTTTGCGACATTTACCATGAATACAAAATAAATGTAGAATATCACCATTGGAATATTCACTATTTTCCATTTTATAGCAATTAAATAATGCACATTATACAAATAGCAATATCACTAATAAGAATGCTTAATATGTACCACTACGATTGTGTACGCACTTTTGACAAATAATGACAAGAGCTTTTTTACATTTTTAAGATAGTTGTCAAAATTATGACCTACGTTCTGACTGCGGATTCCTATTTATTATTTGTATTATATCTTTCAACGTATGCTTCTTAAAAACTAATATTTTCAATATTTTTTTTTTCTAAAGGCATCTAAACTGACTTATTGTCATATAGTCATCTTCTAGAATCATTCTTAATATTGGCATTACAGAATTTAATTGTGAGACCTTATTTTTCTCTTTTGCTTAAATAAACCTTAATAACCGGAAAACTATCGCAGATAGGTGTAGGGTATGCTATATCTAATCAACGTAAAATTAAATTTTCTATCCAAATATATATATATATATATATATATATATATATATATATATATATATATATATATATATATATATATATATACATATATATATATATATATATATATATATATATATATATATATATATATATATATATATATATATATATATACACAGGGTCGCTGATAAGTCTGGAAACGGTCGATTATCCGGGAAAATATACAAGGTGTCGAAAAAAGTTTAATACAAAAGTTTTTGGGTTCTTCAATGTCTACTAGGCGGTGATAATTTCATTTATACAGGGTTGGTCATACAGGCGTGGCACACCAATATTAATTTTGTTTTAATGGAACACCCTATATATTATTCGATATTTCAATCCTTCTCTTAATTTTGAGCAACATTTATCAGAAGCATGATGTACATAAACTCAATCGTTTCCGGGTAAAAAAATAAATAAAAATAAACGCTATTGTTTTTAAAATCTATTGGATGAAGAACAAAAATAAATGAAAAGTAGAATATCTCTTGAAAACAATCTGTGAGTGTGAAAAGAACCGGTTGCGATGTTTTTAACATTGTTTAGAATCCTATTTTATAAGACGTTCAAAGTGTTCTCCATTGACCTCCTGACAATAATGAATTCGCTTAACAAAACATTGCACTGCATTTACAAGAGCGTTTTGAGGAATGTTATTAATTTCATGCACAATCCTTGCTTGCAACTCTTCAATATTCTGCGATCTATTTTGGTGAATTAAATTTTTTACATGACCCCACAAAAAAAAGTCAAGCGGCGTCATGTCGGGAGACCTAGCTGGCCATTCAATAGTTCCCCTGCGCCCTATCCATCTGCCAGGAAAGGTTTGATTCAGATATTCCCGTACCTCAATTCCAAAATGAGGGGGTGCCCCATCCTGCTGAAACCATATTTCTTCCGCTGGTAGATTTGGGTCGTTATTGTTCGGAAATAATCGACTTACGTCTGGAACAATTGATTCTTGCAAAAGTGTCAAATATCGAGCAGAGTTCAAATTACCGTGTATAAAATAAGGTCCTATGATATGTCCACCAATAATAGCACACCAAACATTTACTTTTTGCGGTTTTTGGGTGTGAATTTGTTCCATCCAATGTGGGTTTTCGTCTGACCAGTACCTACAGTTGTGTCGGTTGACTTGTCCATTCAAACAAAATGTAGATTCGTCGGAAAACAAAATGTGGTTGGCAAAGTTAAAATTTTGGCGTAACTTCTCCATAATAAGTTCACAGAACTCGATTCTGCGATCAAAATCGTCTTCACTCAGTTCTTGCAATAAAGGAATTTTATATGGACGGAACTTTTCCCGCTTCGTAATCTTTTGAATTGAATATCAACTCATATTGTGATTTAAAGCCAATTGCTGTGCCGAAGTTTTCGGATTTTCCACCACATCCAATATTACATTCAAAGAATTTTCTTCATTTGTAACGGTTACTGGCCTTCCAGTTCTAGGTTTATCCTTGATATCGCCAGTTTCGTGAAAACGATGCAAAGTTTTCGAAACTGTGGATTTGGAGATCGATTCCCGCTCAGGATGCAACTCATTGAACATAATCACCACTTGAGCAAAACTTCGTGTTCTATCACCGTACCCTATCATCATTAAAATTTCCATACGTTCGGTTTCACTTAAACTTGCCATTTTGCATAAAAACTGTTGACACTAAATTACTAATGTTTCAAAACTGTTGACACTGAATGAATGTTTGACATTCGTTGTCCTGGAAACATTTTAAAACAAAAGAATAATACTGCGTTTCTTATGGGCATCTTATCTTATCTTGGGATTCCAAACAATGTTAAAAACATCGCAACCGGTTCTTTTCACACTCACAGATTGTTTTCAAGAGATATTCTACTTTTCATTTATTTTTGTTCTTCATCCAATAGATTTTAAAAACAGTAGCGTTTATTTTTATTTATTTTTTTACCCGGAAACGATTGAGTTTATGTACATCATGCTTCTGATAAATGTTGCTCAAAATTAAGAGAAGGATTGAAATATCGAATAATATATAGGGTGTTCCATTAAAAAAAAATATATTGGTGTGCCAGGCCTGTATGACCAACCCTGTATAAATAAAATTATCACCGCCTAGTAGATATTGAAGAACCCAAAAACTTTTGTATAAAACTTTTTTCGACACCTTGTATATTTTCCCGGATAATCGACCGTTTCCAGACTTATCAGCGACCCTGTATATATATATATATATATATATATATATATATATATATATATATATATATATATATATATATATATATATATATATTGTGTTCTATTTGAAAAAAATTAGTTTTTGATCTTTGAAGTTTTCCTGATTCGCCATTAAATTTTGAGCATACTGTATATTAAATGAGATTAATTATAAGTTAAAAGCGAAAAAGTTATAGGCATTTAAAGAAAATATTTTTGTGGTTTTCCACTTAAAGCGTCAATGTCGCGATTTTTTTCTTTCACTTTAACGTCGGCCTATTTCCGCGACTATGACCAATCACTGACGCCAGGAATCTGTCTCAGCTCACTATCCTGGAAATTTTTCCGAACCCCTGCGTTTGATCGTTAACGTGCCCAACATCCCATGCACACGGAACCGACGGCCTTACGCCCCCTCCGAACGGCAGAACGTGCAGACATTCTACTTGCGCAAATACAAATGCAGAACCTCGGATTTATTACAATTTGTGCTGAAAAACTGAAAGGGAAATTCTGGAAATCGAACCCAGTACCCTTCGGTTCAGAGGCATACGTTCTTACCCCGGGACCATCGAGGCTCCAAGTCGCTATTTGAAACTTCAAAATTGGCAACTTTTAGGCCAACAATCTGAAGCGAATACGGGTTAGTTAGAGAAAATTTCGCAAGGAGAATGGTTAAACCGTTAAGTTTTAGCTTCGACCGGCATTTCTCTGTATTTTACTAAAATATTTCCAGAAAATCAATTTCAAATAAACCCTTTCTCTGATACTTTGGAAGTAGTTTTAGTTATAGAGTAAAACTTAATATATTCGCCATTATACAAGATTCAGGAAAAAATTGTGTGCGTCAATTATAGGGTGTTTTGAGCATCTTATAAAAAAAATTTGACAGTTAGAGTATAGCCCATAAGTCTTTGCTGATACAAATTGTGTTTTACGAACACCCCTTATCTAATTGTATTTTGCATTTGTCATTGAATTACAAGGCATGTTTGTACGAAAAACGAAACAGTATTTGTAACAACATTTGATAATGTATTGTTTTCCAGATGGCCATCGCTAAGGGTGCATCAAATGTTACAGTAGTGCTTGATCCGGCAGAGCCAGTAAATCGTTGTTTTCCTGTAATGTTTCCTTTTGTCTGGATTTGCTGGTAAACGTGAGAAAGGCCAAATGTACATTAGTATCCAACTTCTCTTTTTTCTATAATTGTTATGCATTAAAGTTTTAGGAGCATAAAAATAAAGTTCTGATAAGTATTGCCATTGTGGTTTATTATTTGCAATTATGTCCTTTGACGGAAATATCTTGCCTTTTTTTAGGTGCCGGTACCTAATTAATATAGAGTTTGAATAAAGTCAAAAAGTTTTCTTATGTCCAAACTCATACTCCAAACTGGACCAGCATATTCCAATATCGGTCGCAGATAATATATAAATCCACATTACATAAATCTACAAGTTACGAGAAGGACACATGTTGGAACGACTTCCTCAACAGGAACAAATTTGCGTTAGCCTTCTTGCGTATTGATGATATATGATGTGCAGACTAACATAGATCTTCAGCGATGAGAACTCCCAGATCTTAATGACAGGTCACCACTTCTTATTGTTGTTGGCGAATAAGGTATGGTAAATGAGGATTGTTAGAACCCACATCAAAAATCACACATTTAGCAGTCTTCGTAGGTAACCCTCAATTGTCAAACTGTTACTTTATATAAAACAGATTCTGTTGAGATAACTTTGATACAGCAACGGCTTTGTGTAGATTTTTATATCGTCAGAAAAGGCAGATTTTCAATAAATGACGTTACTCAGGTCGAACGTGCAAGATAAAGATAGCGAGGGCTAAAAGACTGACCCTTGGGGTACCCCACTCTTGACTCGAAACAAAGAGGGTGGCATTTTCCTGATTTCACACAAAATTGCCTCATCGACAAAAAAACTTTTCTACAGCAGAGCAGATTTCCGCGGATACCTACTTGTACAAGTTTGTAGAGCAGCCTCCGACTAGGCATAGTCGAGGCTTTCCAGAATTTTTAGTAAAGTATGTTAGTGTGTATCTTTTTGTCGAGTGCTTTTGTTCAGTCATCAATGTAGGAGAGAAAAGATGACTACCGATATGCAAAGTAAAACTACATGTTAATTACGCATAATTACGTCAGTTTCAAGCAAAAAGGAGCGCAGTTTCTTGCTTATTACAGCCTTCATGATTTTGTCAACGATAAGGAGCAGTTTAACAGGACGGCAATCATTGCCATTAAGCTTATTACCTTTTCTAAATATCTTTGTGATATTTGTTGCCAGTCATGATTTAGAAAGCTTTTGGCACCTAAAATATAACTATAATAAGCTAAACTTTTCGTCAGATACATGGTTAGTAAATAAAAGGGACCGGATAGCATTACCGGGTTCTGCAGAGACGGATATAAAGTCGGCGACTAATCGTTCCACAGGTATAATTTTCTGTTGACCAAAAGAAGGAAAGAATTGTAGAGATGACGTTAAGGTAGTATGATCTGAGGTTCCCACTGACGGACTGACTTTTAACAGTGTTATTAGCTCAGTGCTATTAGTGATAATAAGGTAAATAATAGATAGTTACTGGCTAGATCTAAATCTTGGAGGTTTGTTTACAAATTGAGCCCGCCCAGAGCGCTAAACCATGCTAATAAACAGCGAGAAAACATTGTGAGTATTGACAGATGCAGTGACTGGCCATGCGGTGTCAAAACAGTTAAACTTCTCCCCAATGACGAGAATGATACAGGGCTTGTAGATAAAAGCTGTTAGCGGTAAGAAATCAGCAAAATAAGTGAATCCCAATGACATAAATGACGGATCAAATCATGCCAATCAATTGTTCTTTAAACTGGGAACTAATTTTGTCACTTATATACACACAGACCTTGCCAGATGCCATATTTAGACAGTCACATCTAAACAGTCGAAATCCAGGTAAGTTTATTAGTAAATCATACATTCTCGGTTTGTCAGGTCTCGGAAAGTAATATAATGTCAGAATTTGCCTGTTGACGTTCTCAGTTTGTTAGGTGTCACAAAGTAATATAATGTCAGAATTTGCTTGTTGTATGGTTGTAACTACATCAGTAAATTTTTGCAAAAGTGAAGCCAGATCGGTATGAAAGACTATCCGTTTGTGGAAACTGATATTTCTTGTAGCAACAGACACCAGCAGAGGGGTTTTCTAATAATTTTTTTATTGCTGAGTTCCCCCGCCTCCATGTAGTCGGTGCTAAAGTAATTTACGTGAATCATAAAAAAAGTCTAAATGCAGCAAATGCGTTATCCTAGTGAATTTTCATAAAAATGATCTATGAAATTTTTTTAATAAAATTATATATGCACCAAAAAAACCATTTGTCTGCGATATGTTGTGTTACGATATATTTGTTTCACACAAATATTTTGGTTTTGTATCCTTCTGTGACCTCCACTGGCACCAAAACTTTTAATTATTAAATTCTTATACCTTTTTGTTTTAACTAAGGTAATTAAATTTTGGTGTGTAGTTTAGGTTTTATAATATAACTTAGAAAAATGAACAAATTGATTTACACTATTAGAATGTATATCTATAACTGCTGCAGTTTCGCTAGAGTGCTCAGCTTTATCAAATACAGAATAGAGAGATAGATAGATTCTGTATTTGATAAAGCTGAGCATTTCAGCGAAACTGCAGCACATATTACATAATATAGTGTAAATCAATAAATCAATTTGTTCATTTACCTAAGTTGACAATGGATTCACATCAAGTATCGGCCTACACAATATCATATTTTATAATATAAACCCACTCACCTAATTTGGTTGCAATGGTCTCGCTTTTTCAATATATATATATATATATATATATATATATATATATATATATATATATATATATATATATATATATACACTTTGTGATTAGTGACGATAATGTTTGGAACATAATTCAAAAATGCGCTTTCAAATTTTTTCAGGGAAAACGCTCAGGCTGTTCAATTTTATATTTTTTGCCAACATATGACGTAAAAATTTCATTTATGACGTCACCAATTTCTGAATGATGCGGTCACCACAGGTTTTTTAAATGACAACCATAGTTTTTGCTGTTTTTCCATAGATCTGCATACCACGTAAATCATACTAAATAAAATTGGTACCTGGCGTAACCGTTTTTTTTTTTTAATTTCATTATTTACCTAAAAAAATGGAAACGTAAATTTAATAAGAAATGAGAAATCTTTCGCACCGTTTTTATTTAATACGACTTTTCTTTAGAGTAATAAGGTTTCCCTTCACTTTTCTAAAGCAACGAACACTGGATTTTGTAATTTTTTATACGCTGTCCTCTAACTATTTGGCAAGTGAAAGAAGAGGTATACTCAAAATCAATTTTTAACAGCACACGTAGACGAAAATTCCATATCAGCATAAACCCAGAAACGCTTCGCTTCAAAGATACATAGCGTTGAAACGCATGCGCAAACACAACTTCCTTGTTTATGGGCTTGGAGGTATGGTGGTTTGTGTCATTTACTATACTCAACGAGTAGAATTTAAAAATGGTAGTTAGCGCGTGTGCAAATCTGACTTCTTTAGTTTTTGGTTTAGAGGTATGGTGTAAGGTGTCATTTTACTGGACTCGAAGTGTAGAAATAAAAAAAATGTAACGTCAGTGGAAATTAATAATACGAAAAGCCAGACATGTCAAAAAATTCCAACATGTGTAAAAGTTGCAACAAAGCAATTAGATAGCAACCTTGAATAGTTTGCAGCTGAAAATTTCGAGTCACCTCTGACAATTTTGTGTGACCTCTGACAGAAGTATGTGACCTTCTACAAATTTTTGATTTAGTAGAAGAAAAGTAGGTACTACAGAAAGGACAAATAAAATACAAGATCTCTACATAAATCTTTACTAATGTTTCACACAGCCAGTTCTATAAATAAGTCAAACAAAACAAGTAATAAACAGGAAATATAGTTAACAAAATACACTGAAAATTAAAGTCCGCATATAACACAATTTTGAGCAACTGGGTGTTATAAAATTTTATCAACCTAAAGTAATACACCTAATTTAATCAATCATTAAAATCACACATACCATATTTGAAATAGTTACATATATAATTAAGACGCTTATTCCGAACTTAGTTTAACGTAAGCTATACCAACGTCCAGGCCCAGCTGGTTTTGTCATTTATTTTATTCCGTGGCCTTTTTATTACAGTTAACAATTTTACCAAGATAAAAGAACCTCAATTATTTTATGAAAGATACTAATCTTTATGAAATAACAATTTAACGAAAATATGTCCATAAGCTCGATTTCAAAGGTAGTCATCATGTGGTTTATACAGAATTCAATAATTGCATTATAACTTTTGCAGTTGGTTATGGAAAAAAACCCAAAAAAAATTTCTAGTTACTGTTTATGTAGAATTTAACAAAATACTCTTAACATTAATACTCCACTTTCTTCATAAAGTTACAAACAAGCCTATGTTAAAGATGGGAATAAGGTGTTAGGGTAGTGTGTAGACTTTGAGATTGGGGACTGGGAGACACACTATTTGACAATACTACATGGCACAATTGTTAATCAAATAGGTAGAATATATGGGTGCTATATGCACCATAATAAAAAAAAGTAGTAAACAGTAACCTACTCTTTATTCGCAGATGATAACAGACTAATACAATCATAAACTAACCTGTTTTATATAATGGTGTGATGTGTCTACTCAGAAGTGGCCTTAACAAAGGCCTATTAATCTACATAAACTTTGTTTTGATTTTAAGATAACCATAACATTTCTTAGTTTATGATGTGGAAAAACGTGCACTTGACCTTAATAATTGGATCCGTGTTTGTAGTATTTCCTATAGTCAGCATATCGTTATTGTTTGCATGCCTTGACGCTGTTTATTTAATAACATTAAATGATTCAATAATTGTGTCCCGTTTTTAGGATGCTACTCTTATATTCTTACTTAAAACTGTTCCTAAAATATATAATTAAATAACTTCTGTTCTTTGAACATTTTGCCACTCCACATATTGTCTGGCTGCTGTGGAACGATTAACTGGAAAAACCTATGCTCGTTATTTTTCTCCTGTCTCTGTCGGGTTGTCTAAGTGGAGTTCAGCTAACTGAAAGACTTCATCCGGTTGGTTGAATCTCTCTTCTCGTGCCTTCTTTTTCTTCTTGATTGTGACAAAGATTCCAAACAGTAGTGCCATGCCAACCAGTATTAATGTTGTCGTGACCATACTTGTGTATACTGAGTGGTGAGTAATGGTGTGCCAGTGAGTGTCCAGTAGTTGGTTGCCCAGACTTGTTTTTCCTTCTACAATCTCGTCACCTGCGCCAAAAAGCTATATGACTGCTTCTTGGAATAATGTGGGTGGTGCTGAAGATCTTGACGTAGTCAAATTTACCACTATCGGCTTCAAAAGCCAGCAAGAACCGGAACACCAGTGATTTTCTTTGGAGTAAGCAATAATAGCTATGTGGTTATGATGCAATTTTGTAAAATTGCAATAATACCAGTTTTGTTCAATAGAACGTCTTTTCTTTGCCCATTACATGCCACTGCTACCGTGTGTTTTTCTGGCATAACAAACATCCACGAATCGCTGGTATATAATTGTTTCCGAATCGTAGTTTTAGTCGAGGCATCGAACACAACTCTTAATTTTGTTGTGTCGCTCGTTTCTTTGATTACTCTTTGATGGGGTATATAATATTTCGCATTTCTTCCCTCAAATTTTGAGATTTTTTTCATGTGCCCCAATTCTAAATATTCTCTCATAAATTGTTTATATTCTTTTTCAACTGAATTATTTTTTGCGAAACGGTTCTCTAGTTGTAAGAATCTTGCCATTGCTCTAGGTCTCAGTTCTTTCAACTTATCTTTGATTTCTTTAAATGTTATTTGCACTCTATAACTCCTATTTGTCTTAGGCTGAACTGTTTTTTCAAAAAACTCTTCGCAGATTTGTTGTTCCCTTGTCAATTTCCTTGAATGTGGAACTTCTTCCACTCCCAGAACTTTGCTATGTCAGTTTGATTCGATCTAGATATCATGCCTCCAATCTACGTCCTCTTTCTGTTGTTTCTTTCTCTAAACGCTCCCGAAATAATTAGAATACAGCTCTGTATTCTGTCACATTAACCCATCTTCGGTCTTTTTCAATCCTGGTAACAATATTTGCTGACATTGCTGGGTTCCAAATATCAATGGGCCTTTCTGGGAGTGCATATGTTAATTATTATTGCTTCGCTTTCAAATGAAAACTCGCTTCTGAATCTTGGTATGCATTTGATGTCGATTTGCGACCCTTTAACTTTAAGGTCTGCAATTTTCACTATCGCTTGTCCTAATGATTTTTCTATCAAACCTTGTTAAAGTGTTGACTCCCCTCACAATTCGTTCTCTATAATTCACCATATCTTTGTCAAATCACACAATACAACTTCAACTTCTTCACACATATTTTCTTAAAAAAAATTATTCTCCTTATTAAGGGATAATCAACCCCTAAGGGTAGCGATCATTAATTACTACAAATTCAGTAAAATCATAACATATTAAGACAATTTTGCGAGTTTACTTTTAATTTATTTACATCTATTATTTACAAACTAATTTAATTTTAGTTCTAAAAACATCACTTCCACCTTCGTCTATGGCGGCCACTTCTAAAGAAAAAAAATTGTTTTACTACTGCGTAATAGAAACGTTACGCACCTGACACTTACACCTACAGAGTTCCCTTCCAGAAAACCATCGTTATCGAAAACCATGTCGATATCATCGAAAAAGTCGAAATCATCGAACCCCCAATTCGCCTCTTGTTGCACCTCCTCTTCCTCCACGTCCTGGACAGCTTCCTCTTCCTCCTCCATCTTTTCATCTTCCATATCTTCCTCCTACATCTCTTCTTCCTCCATTTATTCCTCCTCCAGGTCCTGGAGTAGCGTTCAGAACGATAGCGTAAGCGTTCTCAATTTCGGAAGGAATTATGACGCGTTCACACATAACGACGGTTTAACAATGAAGAAATGTGGCGCAAATGGAAACCTTTATATGGGAAAAGTCGACGACCTTGGACATTTAGGCAAACTTGACATTGGAAATGTATACCATCTTGACAATTTGTTTGGCCTTGACCCCAACTCCAAAGTCATGACCTTAAAGCAAAAATTTTTTGCTCTTCGCGCAAAAAAGGTGGAAGTGTTCTAAGGATTCGAACAAAGCGCTTATGCAGGAATTATGACGCGTTAACACATAACGGTTTAACGACCTTGTCCTAGAAAATTTATTTGTCCTTGACCTTGAAATTTTATATGGCCTTGACACTTTATGTGTGATTGACCTTAAGAGTTCCCCCACCATTTATCTCGGAGAATGTATAAATAGGAAGCAAGAGCGCAGGGCGTCAGTCCAGTTCGTGACAAGTTTAAGTTAAGTAGTAAGTGTGTACGTGAAAATGGCACCCCGTGTTTTTGTGCAGGGCTACATAGGTGTAAATATTGCGCCCTGTCACAAAGTAATCGACCTATTTTGGAGAAAGTTTTAAATCCGAAAAAGCGTAGATTACCATTTTCATGTTTACACGAAAATTGTGCCGATTGTCACGATCAGAAGGGGATCAAGATTCCCCAGAACGTAGTGGTGGCTAATTAAGATAGAGCAAGTACCATCAGGATGCTGAATAATGGTGGGTAACTTCGTGAAGATGCCGGAGAGATTGCGAATGATGTCAGCGAAGTTGTCATGGTTGACGCTACATCACAAGAGTTTTTAGCAGAACTCATTGATGAAAACTATGGTGAATTCAGCCTAATGCAATTCAGTAGATGTTCATTCTATGTAATACGAATGTGTGAAGATACATCCCCCGCTAATATTCGTTGCGGAGGACAATAGGCCAACGTCAGTGGAGAATTGAGTGATAGTGTTGATAACGATGGTTTTTCCGCTGTGGTTGGTGTTGAAGGACAGTTAGCCAACGTCAGTGGGGAATTAAGTGACAGTAACGATGGTTTTCCCGCTGTGGTTGGTGAAGGATAGTTAGCCAGCGTTAGTGGGGAAGCTAGTGCGAACAATGATCCCCAGGTTGGCGGTGACAGTGTGGTAGGTGATAGTGGCATTTTTTCGAACGATGATTCTTTAAACGGGGTGGCATGGACACAAATCGAAGATACTTATAGACAAATCTCTTCGGATAAACATTTATATGACGCGATAGGGAAAGAGTGCGAATTTTACAAGAGCAAATATTCTCTGGGACTGTTGGACGTGTATAGGAATCTGTCGCGTTAGGATCGCGTGTACGTGTGGACATTTTCTTTCTGGATTTCCTCACTGCATGCTTCTGAACTCAATATTCTGTGCTTCTTAACAAGATACTTGTCTGAGCCGAACTTGCCAATGTATAATGGTGAGAGAAAGCACACTTTTTTTTTGCCGACAGAACCTACATATTTTTGTTTTGTTTCAGAGTTGGCAAGTTCAAGTAAATGGTGGGAACGGCTGTAACTTCCTCGTGGTCTCACTGGTTTTGACAAAGAAAGGTCTTTACCTTCAGTTATTTGCAGCCAAGGTGAGTGGAAATCGTCGAGGCAGCATATATAGAGGTGATATATCTCCTCATTATTTCAGGTTTCAAAAGAGCACATCACCGATAGCAACGATAATAAAATTGTTCTTCATTGTCCGGGATGTGACATCATCTTCACAACGAAAGATAACTTGAAAACGCATAATCGAAATAGACATTGCGTTGGAAAGGCGATTGCCAAGCGAGCCCGATTCCACAAATCACCAAGCGGTAAGAATACCTGTAAAAAATATTGAACAAAATGTTGTTTCAGACGCTATTGGCGAATGGACCATCCGCTTCACAAAAGAGTGGTGAACAGTCAACATAAGCTATTACTACATGCAGAATCAGATTCCACCAACATCAACCGCTGCTGGTATGCCTCCACTCGCAACATCAGCCGGTAGAGTCTTGCAACAGACAGGTGCACAATTGGCTTTATCATCACCGTTTACTGATCTGATGCAGAGTCAGCAGCCATCAGTATCAACTGCTGCTGATATGCCTCCGCTCGCAACATCAGATAGTAGAGTTTCGCAGCAGCCTGTGACACAACAATCGACGTCTATTGATGCAAGGCAAAATCAGTCGCCATCAACATCGACCGCTGCTGATACACCTTCATTTCAACATTGGATGGAGCAGTGTATCCGTTATATTCGGCCACGTTCCTAATATAATTTAATTCTTTGGTATATCTACTAAAAAAAATAATTATATTAGGAACGTGGCCGAATATAACGGATACACTGTTGGCTTAGTGGAAAAATTAATCAACAAACAGAAAACAAAGAAAATGGTGACGGAATCAACGACGTTCAGAAGAGAAAAATCGGAAAAAAACTTTGTTTGCTTACCATTTGAACCTAGAATCACGAGGGGTCTAGACAGCATTTTTTTTAAAGTCAACTTACAGCTAACATTTTCAACAACAAATACTTCAAAAAACTTGCTAGGTAATCCAAAAGACAAGGATAGCGCGGAAAAAATGTCGGGAATTTATGAAATGAGTTGTAAAGATTGCAATATTAAATACGTCGGACAAACAAAAAGATCGATTGGAATCAGATTCAAAGAACACATATCCCAATTACGTTACGGTACTGTAGATAAGTCTGCCGTCGCCCGACATATTTGGGATAGTAATCATCACGTTGATAAAGAAAATCTGAAATTAATAAAGAATGTTAGAAAACCAGGTCAGCTGAATGGGTTTGAGAGCGTATATATTGCGAAATATAGTTGCAACAAAGAATGTATGAACAGTGCACCAGCGCCAATTACGAGTCACTTGATAGATTACTTTGCTAAATAAAATTCCGACGTTTTCGGCACGTTTTTACCGATAACAAGTATACAGTTATTGCCGCCAAAGGAACCGTTGTTAATTTAGCGGTCGTTGAACTTTCTCAAGACTATTACAGATGGACACTTTTAGATAAAGCAATAAGGATAGCGCAAAGACCTGGTCAGGCGATAAAAATACAATACACTGTGGAATTTGCCTACGACTAGTGTCTCATCTCGGTTCGATCTCTTTACCTGAGATCCGGTATATAAGTTGATGTTAGTTTTTTAAGTATTTAGAATGTTTTCATCCTCTGATGACGCTAACTTGGTTAGTGAAACGATCGTCAGGTCTTTTTTAAAATGTGTTGTGGTGATTTGGGCTCTCCAAGTGTACTTATCAGTGCTCATCACAGGTTCCAATCTTCACTTAGTGAATATATGTGAAACTGAAAATTTTTATGAAGATATGAAAAAGCATATTAGCGAGTTTGGCACTTCAAATTATCCTTATATCAATATGCATGATATGCCAGTAACGGATTCGATTATTGGCAAGATTAAATATGAATATAAAGGAAAATCATTGATGGAATATTATGGTACTGGCTCAAAAGCTTATTGTATAAAATCCATTGATGATGTTTGTAAAAAATCCAAAAGAGTTATTAAATATAGCATTGCAAAACAATTAGATTTCGTGCATTATAAAGAAATAATATAGGAGGAGCGCAGCCAGGTCTACTGCAACATGTACCGTTTCAAATCTGCATGTCACAGGATATTTACAAACTATTTATGTAAAATTACCTTGTCTAATACCGATGATAAGATATATTTCCCCCTTCTTCGTTTCACAATTTAACGTGAGGTCACAAAGTCATACCTACGAATCCAAATCCCTCTGATGAGAAGGGTCTAGATTTGCTCATACGTTTATTAAATGAATGTCAAAATGAGGGTTTCTAAGGGAGGAGGGAGAGAATTTACCTTCTTCGAAAAAGACTGACTTTCAAAAATATCTAAGTTTAATTCGTATTATTTTAAAACATAACCACATTTTAATATTATATCGTGATTGTTCATTTCACGGCATGTTTGTAAAACTATTGTCACATTTTAAAAATGTAAACTTAATTATATATCATTCACCATAACTTTGTTAATAAACATGTCAAAAATTTACAGTTTTTTTATTTATTAACTTAGCTCTCATTTATCGAGTGTTCATAAAAATTTCTCTGCCACACAATTTTAGGAATTATATATATATATATATATATATATATATATATATATATATATATATATATATATATATATATATATATATATATATATATATATATATATATATTGATATGGTATTTTATTTTAGCAATTTTAATGGTAGAGCACGAAAATATAATTATTATGTATTTGCGTCTTTATTTAAAAATTTAAAAACGCTAACATTGATAAAAATAAAATTATGCCAATATTTGTTTACTTACCGCTGTATCTTAATTTTTCTCTCATCTCATGGGTATAGTTCTAAAATTGTCCTTTATCTACATATCCCCCCATATTGTGTTAGAGATACATAAAAAACATCAATGGGACAGAACATTCTAAAAAAAACTAATCACAATAAAAAAAGTATGCACATTCATATTGATAATGTTCACAAAACGACTTGCTGATTGGTGTCTGATTGGTTCTTCTCTTGGATGTGTACTAATTGTTTTGCATTGGATTTTCAGCTTGCCTCTAATTGCTAATTATTCTCCATTTTATATTGAGACGGTCTTAACAACCGCGTGCCAGTTACTCACATCTTTTCCCGTTTTAACACTAAAATTCTTTTATGATGCCGCACTTGTTTTCAGATTATAGTAGAGCCTTGACTGCTCAAATCTCAATTCACATTTTTGCACTGTCGCCCTCTGTCATCGACTCTATATTCTCTTGCCGTAGTTTATTCTTGAATGCCTCTCTGTTCTAAAGTACCTTAACGTACATCGCGGGAGTATATTTTTGAGTGTATTCTCGTACTGCCGCCGTTTTCTTAAATATCTACACCGTTTTCACAAAAAAAATATCCTTTTCTCTGCAGTTGCGTAACCCCAAAGCTGGGGTGTAAAGTTAGTTCGCCTCCCCGTGGTGCACCCTGGATAGCGTCTACTATTAGACGTGAACTAAATGAACTAACCAGACCGTAACCTTACCTAGTTATGTCGTTGGAGGGCCGGGAATGCTTGCCTTAATTGGCTGGCATTGCGAGGAGAGTCCTCTATAAAAAACCCACATCGCAAGGTCGTTGGAGGGTTGGTGCCGAAGCGATGATGCTTCTGGCCAATATGGCCGGGCATTGGCAGGATGGTAATTCTGTAGCTAACTTTAACCCTCCCCAGGGAAACCCGGCGACCTCCCTGTGTAAATGCCTCCTCATGGGATGCGGGGCTCTTCCATGGAGGTTTATTTTCCCTTGCTGCTCGTGGGACCAAACATGGACACGACTTACACAGACCCCATAGAGGAGGTGGCAGGATTCAACCTTCCACTGGAACCTCCAGAGGGAAACAACAGGGGAAAGGAAAGTCCACTCCTAGGACGACTACCAAAGGTAGACCCTCCTATAGGAAGCTTGGTAATCGAGCTTCTAAAAAGGAGGAGGAACCTGGACCATAATTCCCTTTCCTTTCGAGCTCCTTAACCTACTCCTTTATCCTCTATACACACCTATATTTCTACCCCCATGCCCACCAACATATGGTGCATTCAAGCTAATTTGCATCATGCTAAGGCTGCGACATACCTCCTTAGCATGAAATTAAAGGAAGAGCAAATAGATATTGCTCTTCTCCAAGAGCCCTGGACCGCCACTTCGGAACGAACTAAAGAGCTGGGTAACACTTCTGGTAAAATAGTAGAGGTGGGCACTGGTACCAACCCCAGAGCCTGTATCTGGATCAAAAACAACTTGCAGTATTTTACACTTTCAGAATACTGCACCAAGGACATGGCATCCATCCATCTCGTGATCACATCCGGGGGACCAGGTTGGAAGTAGTGGCCTGTTCGGCCTATTTCCCTGGAGACAGAGATGCAGAACAACCACCTCCAGAAGAGGTGCGGAAATTGATCGCCTACTGCAAGAGGAACAACTATCACCTCGTAATGGGGTGTGATGCGAACTCCCATCACTTGGCTTGGGGGAGCACGGACACTAACAGACGAGGTGAATCACTATTTGAATACATTTTAGGGGAGGAGCTGGTTGTCAAAAACATAGGCTCGGAACCCACCTTTCTTACAGCTAATCGGAGAGAGGTTTTAGATCTCACGATCAGCTCAAGGCTTTTGAGCTCAAAAATTCTCAAATGGAGAGTGTCGTCTGAACCCTCATGTTCTGACCATGCCCATATCCTATTTGAGATTGTAACAGGCCATAGACCTGTGGTGGAATATCGCGACCCGTGAAGGACGGATTGGGAGGGGTACAAACAGTCCCTTGCCGCCGGACTTGGGTCCGCTATCCCCACAGTGAGGGATCGTGATGAGATTGAGATTGCGGCTGAACAGGTTAGGGAAGCTGTTGTCTCTGCATATTACGAAAACTGTCCACTAAGGTCAAAGATAGTCGGGGGTCTACTTGGTGGAATAATAACCTCGATAAACTACGAAGGGAAGTTAGACGTCTCTTCAATCGTGATAAGACTACAGGCAACTGGGAGCAATATAAAACCGCTCTAACACACTATAACAAAGAGATTAGGAACGCTAAGAGGGAGTCCTGGAGGAGGTTCTGCGGGGACATTAATATGCCCAGCAGCGCCAGAATCCACAGGATTCTCTCACGCGACCGTGTTCAGGAGCTGGGATAGATAAAACGACCAGATGCTTCCTTTACTGAATCTCGGAAAGAAACGTTAGAGCTTTTAGCACACACACTTCCTAGATTGTCTGATCCTGAGCAACGGAGAGGTCCTACCGACTGAAAGACGATTTAAACGCCCTGATGGGGAGGACTGGCGGGTTGCTCGGCGAATAGTTACAGCCTCGGCAGTGGAGTGTGCTGTGAATCATTTCCAGCCATTCAAGTCGCCAGAGGAGGATGGGGTGGTACCGGTCCTACTACAAAAGGGACTGGAGATCCTCATACCCCACCTTATCAGGCTGTACAGAGCCATTCTGGCCTGGAACTACATTCCATCCAGCTGGACGGTGGTTAGGGGGGTTTACATTCCCAAATTGGGACGTAAGGACCTCCTACCTACATCACTGAAACCTCCCAGTATTACATCATTCCTCCTGAAGGGATTGGAAAAAATACTGGACGGTCACCTTAGGGGGAACATCTTACCCAATAACCCCCTAAATACGCACCAGTATGCCTATCAAACTGGCAAATCAACTGAGTTAGCGCTCAATAACCTCGTCGAGAAGATCACACACTCTCTGGAAAATGGAGAGGTTGCGGTGGCGGCATTTCTCGACATCGGAGGAGCATTTAATAATGCATTACCGATCTCCCTCTACGAGGCCACTATCGCTAGGGGGGTGGAGCCTACCACCTGTGGCTGGATCGGAAACATGCTGCACAATCGGACCATTATTACCTCGTTGCGGGGAGAGGTGGTCGGCGTCAGGGCTGCGAGGGAGTGTCCTCAGGGGGGCTTTCTATCCCCCCTGCTGTGGTCCCTCTTTGTGGACGATTTGCTGGCTATCCTCGGACTCTGGGAGGTTGAGGTCCAGTGGTATGCTGATGATCTTGTCATAATGGTTAGAGGCAAATCTGAGGAGGAACTGGCAAGTACTCTTCAAGAGGCACTAAATGTAATCAATGATTGGTGGCGGAGGGAACAGATGTCTGTGAACCCCCGCAAAACGATCATTGTTACTTTTACCAGAAGAAGAAGGTTGGACAAACTAAAACCACCTATTATTATGGGGGAAACCATTCCATTTTCGGACCAAGCAAAATATCTGGGAGTTACCCTAGATAAGAAGCTCAACTGGAACATACAGTTAGAAAATGTTAACCGCAGGGCTAAAATGTCCCTGTGGACCTGCCGGAGAATCTGTGGTAACAACTGGGGAAGAAACCCCCCAACAGATGTACTGGCTCTATGTAGTGGTTATCAGGCCAATGATAACATATGGAGCCATAGTTTGGTGGCCTAAGGTACGTCGTGGTTTCGCGAGGGCCAAACTGTCTCATCTACAGAGACAAGCTTGTCTGATGATAACAGGAGCGATAAGCACCGCACCATCAGCCGCTCTGGAGGTCCTCCTTAATATTCCCCCACTTCACATATGGTTGGAGAGGGTGGCGAGGTGGACAACGTACAGACTAAAACAAACGGCAGATATCATGCCGAGGGAAGTCAGTCTGAGAGGGTCCGGTCTCCTTGATGACAGTGATTGTCACAGGATTCTGGGAATGGTCTCAGACTTGATGCCTACAAAAACCAGCAGAGATCTGTCTTTCAAGATCGTGCTCCCGGAAAGGGAGGACTTGAACCGAAACCAAACGACCCTGTTGAGAGCGGACCTCTGCTGGTACTCTGACGGCTCCAAAACCAATTTGGGAGTAGGAGCCGGCGCATATGGGGGCAGCACCGATGCTAGACTATCAGCTAGCCTCGGCAAGTACGCAACCATACACCAGGCAGAAGTGTATGCCATCGAGATGTGTGCAAGGGAAAGTTTAAAAGACCTGTGCACAAACAAATCGATAAAGATATATGCAGATAGCCAAGCTGCAATAAAGGCTCTTGGTTCCTACCGGTGTAATTCAAAGACGGTATGGAGTTGTAAATTTGCCCTTAACGAATTGGGCAGCTGTAATGAGGTGTCGTTGGTCTGGATACCGGGTCACTCGGACCATAATGGCAACGTTGCGGCTGACGCGCTTGCCAGGGGTGGTGCCCAGAGTGACTTTGTCGGACCAGAACCGGTGCTGGGTATAACATTGCACAGCAAAACGCACCTTAAAGACCTGGACAGAAAGAATGACAATCCAATATTGGCAAAATCTTCCAGGATTAGCTCACTCTAAGGCCTTCATAAATGGCCTGTCTGAGTCAAGGGCTAAAAAACTTCTAGAGATGAACAGACAACAACTGAGTACTCTAGTCGGCCTGTATACAGGACACTGCCGCTTGCGGCATCACATGCACCGTATTGGGGTCGGTCAGGAGACAGAGTGCCGGGTGTGTATGGAGAATGACGAGACAGCAGAGCACGTGCTGTGTTCCAGGAATAGATACCTGCTCTTTGGCAAGGTAAAGCTTGCGCCAGAGGATCTGGATCAACTTTCGCCCACAAAGGTTATCGACCCCTGTAGGAGGCTGGATTTGTTGGGCGAAATATAGACATTAGGCGTGAGCCACAATAGACCTTACGGTCGCGGTGGAGGGACCGATATGGACCACTCACATTCAAACCTAACCAAAACCTAACCCCAAAGCTCATAGGCCCTGCATTTTCCCATTGTCCAACTTTGTTAGTTGCACTTATTGGAACAAAAAACTATCCCTGCGTTTCACTATTAACAATCACTGTGTGTGTTCTTTTTATAATTGGTAACTTACTGACAAAAAAATATTTTCAACTTAACTACGATACATTTATTCTCTAAGAACAAAATAAAAACCATTATCTTCTAACAAAGCTCTATAAATAAAAACAAGGATATTGTTCTTTGTTCTTTGTATTCCAACGAATTTTGCTTAGTGAACTCAAACGTATTATAAGTAAAAAAGAAAGCATTGTTCTGTATTCTGTTAGCTCTTATGCTATTCCTTATTTAACCAAAAATATTAAACACTCTTAATTAAACATGGCATTTAAATATTATGAAGTATAAATCTAATGTACATTGCTCGTTTCTCTCCACAATAAATTGTTAATATTTTCCTGACATACTTGCTATTTATAGCAATTCCCCCTTTCTAAAAGCGTGTGTGGATAATGACCATTAGAGAGACCATCTTTACTTGATTTCTATACAGCCTATTTATTTATTTAATTATATGTATACAGGTGTTCTATATTGAAAATCCCCGTTATTCTATCTTTTCCCATCTTCTTTAATTCATTTCTGTTTTGTGGCAATTCATTATTTACAATATACCGGCTTTTATTTCTAAATAAATGTTTCGGACATATATATTTTCCCCCTTCTACCTTTTTAAATAATCTTAGGATCACTAGATTTCCCTTTTCAAATCTCACTCTCTTTTTAATCCTTTTTTGTTCCCTTTTAGTGAATTTTTATTTAACAAAAATTCACTAAGAGAGAGGTATCGATGGTGAGACTTTGCAAAAATTCTTTCAAATGAGTGCGAACTGGGACCCCTAGAACCCATATCCGGGGTCAGTTTCAATTTATATATATATATATATATATATATATATATATCCTCCCTTTCCGGGAGGACGATCTTGAAAGACAGATCTCTGTTGGTTTTTGTAGGCATCAAGTCTGAGACCATTCCCAGAATCCTGTGACAATCACTGTCATCAAGGAGACCGGACCCTCTCAGACTGACTTCCCTCGGCATGTTATCTGCCGTTTGTTTTAGTCTGTACGTTGTACGCCTCGCCACCCTCTCCAACCATATATATATATATATATATATATATATATATATATATATATATATATATATATATATATATATATATATATATATATATCTGTGTGTGTATCCAACCGCTAACTCAAAAAATAATTAACCGATTTCGATGAAACTTGGCAAGTGCCTTTCTTTTATTAATGGCTTGGATGAGTTCGTTAGACAGAAAAATCGGACTAGGTTTTCCGGGAAAATTTTGAGTTTTGTTTCGAAAAAAAATTTTTCTCCGAAAGTAACAAGCTGTTTTGATGAAATTTAGTATATATGTTGCATCAGCAGAGATTGTACTGCGTACGTAAATTCAACTGTCTAAGTTTAGAGAAAATTGATTTATTCAAATTTTAAATTTTCTTTTGAAACAATTTTTTTCTCCAAAAATTACAAAGTTATTTTAATGAAATTTGGTGCATATCTTGTCCTAGGAAATACCTTACTATCTAACAAAATTAAACTTTCTAATATTATAGAAAACTGAGTTAATCAAATTTTTATAGCTTACTGCAGTGTTAAAATCAATGGTATTGCCTCACTATGTTAAACACGTGCGTGGGGGACTGACCGAATTCATTCCCAGTTGCTTTGATCTACTCTTATTCTCTGAACATGTTAAAAGACGTGGTATCTACTTCATTCCAAGTCACAATTAACCGACTATTTATGAAATCAAATAAGTAAATTAAATCGATTGTCATAAAATATGTAGTGTATTAAGACTATGGAAAAAATAAATAAAACATATATAACTGTGCGCATTTTGATTATATTTTAGGGTGTGCGGCGCACACCTAGCTCACTAGGAGAAATCGCCACTGCTTGAGAGAGGTATTATCACAGCATAATATCTTATTAAAGTTCATTTGTAAATAGATTTAATTTATATATATATATATATATATATATATATATATATATATATATATATATATATATATATATATATATATATATATAATTTAATTAAAATAACTATGTAATTTTCGTAGAAAAAAATTTTTTTCGAAAGAAAATTTGAAATTTGAATAACTCTATTTTCTCTAAACTTAGAAAATTGAATTTTGGTACGTAGTAAGATCTCTCCTGAGGCAACATATATAGTGAATTTCATTAAAAGAGCTTTGTTACTTTCGGAGAAAAAAAATTTGGCTTGGATGAGTTCGTTATCCAGAAAAATCAGACGGGGTTTTCCGGAAAAGTTTTGCGTTTTCTTTCAAAAAAAATTTTTTTCTCCGAAAATAACAAAGCTCTTTTAATGAAATTTACTATATATGTTGCCTCAGGAGAGATCTTACTACGTACCAAAATTCGATTTTCTAAGTTTAGAGAAAATTGATTCAAATTTCAAATTATCTTTCGAAAAAATTTTTTTCTACGAAAATTACAAAGTTATTTTAATGAAATTTTGTGGATATCTTGCCTTAGGAAAGACCTTATTACGCATTAAAATTAAACTATCTAAGTTTATAGAAAATTGAGTTATTTAAATTTGAAGCATTTAATAAAAATTAACCACCATAACGCACTTGCTGCGTCCCGAGTTTTTTTATATTTTTCTGCTTTTCTTGATTTTTCTTATAATATCTTCTTTAATTTGATCAAAAGTGTCCTTTTCTTCTGTTATCCATTTTGTAGGTGGTCTTGCACCTTTCATAATAAATATTGGGCATTGTTCGGTATTTATATTTGGATTATTGTTTAAATATTCTTCTATTTTAAGGAATTTTCTTACAAAAAATTCACTAGTGAGGAGATCTCGACTTCTTAATTTTGAAAAAATTCCTTCAAATGCGCACTAATTAGGCCCCCGAGAACACATATCCGTAGTCGGTTTTAATTTATATATATATATATATATATATATATATATATATATATATATATATATATATATATATATATATATATATATATATATATATATATATATATATATATATATATATATATATATATATATATATGTGTGTGTGTGTGTGTGTATCCCACCGATAACTCAAAAAAAATGGGCTGATTTTGATCAAATTTGGTGAGTACCTTCCTTTTGTCAGTGGCTTGAATAAGTTTGTTAGCCAGGAAAATCTGCTCAGTTGAAATAGATTAAACAATGATTTATTTTAATTTGACATACGGATTCCCCGGTCAGTATCAGTTCTGAGCTGACTTTAAATGTAGGGAATTTCTACCACCAAATTATAATGCATGTTTGTAAGAAAATAAATTCGGGACTCAGCAAGTGCGTTATGGTAGCGAATTTTCATTAAATGCCTCAACTTTAAATAGCTTAATTTGCTATTAAACTATAAGGTTCCTTGGCCTGAACACTAGTTTTTTCGGGAACATTTTAAGTTTATTTTCGAAAAATGTTTGTGCATTATCAAACAGTATAGTTATTTTCATGAAATATGGTAAATTTTTTCTACTATATATGTTATACTGGTAACCAAATTTCATGTGTGCTTTCAAAAAAAAAATTGCTATTAAAAACACTTTTATGAGAATTCACTATCATAACGCACTTGCTGCGCCCAGACTTTAATTTGATAATTGATCTACCCAATTTCGGTGATTTGTGACGCTAAATTTTTACGCTCTTTTGAATGGCGTATTTCATAAAATTTTCGCTCCGGAAATACGTTGCGTTATCCAAAATACATTACTTATTTAGTGACTTCATTGTTTCTTTGGCATTAGTTTTCTTGCATGGATCTGATCCTGATGTGGGTTCTAGGGAATCCTAGTTGGCGTTAGTTTACAAAAAAATAATTCAAAAAGGTAACTAGCATAAACAAAAAATATATGAAATAGTATAAAACTTACTGCCTAAAACAAAAATAATAAAAACAGGTAAAAATTCACTAAAACTCTGAACGCAGTAAGGTGTTATGACGACGAATATAGTTTACTTTTGTGACATAAACTCGAGCGCGAAATTTGATTACCATAGCTTTGTTATTTACAGAGATACAAATTTTGATCCTGTAGGGGTTTTAAAATAGGGTTAAAAACCCGAGCGTATTTATTTGGTGGTTGTCCGAGATTGATATCTTATGACAAATTTCAACTGGATCTGAATCCGTCAATAGTGTGGTCATAATCACCTACCAAACCCTAACCTTCATGAATTTATCCTTCAGATTTATATATTATGAGACAAAGAACACACGGTTTAGTTTGAAGATGAAAACTTGGTTTTAATCCTGTTCTACCCAAAGTCCTAGATTTATGAGACCTTCCGGTCAAAACGCCGGCACTACTAACTTAAGTTAAAGAGATCTAGATATTAGATATTAAGAATTTTCAGTTACAGCACCACCATGATTGAGAAAGGTATTACAGAAGTTAAATTTCTGGTAACTCAAAAATAGGTTATACCTATATATATATATATATATATATATATATATATATATATATATATATATATATATATATATATATATATATATATATATATATATATATATATATATATATGGAAACAAATCAAAATAAACATCAAATACGAAATTAAATGCTTGTTCTAATAAACTACTAATGGTCTCAATCTTAATATGTTAGGTGTATTTTAATCAAATGTTCTGGCCAGAGAAAGGTAATTTTCTTAAGAGTTTGAGAAAAGCTCAGATATTAAAAAAAATGTGATTCTTTACTACAGATTGAACGCAAGGTTATAGGTTACTTTTTGTGTTCTAAAACATATAAAAGCTAGAAATTTTCGTTAGCAAAATATTGATTAATTAAATGACAATAATATTCTTAATTTACATAGTTGGCATGTCACTAAAGGAATATACAAAGATACATGACATTGTCATTGGACAATCTCACTGATTGGAGTATTAATTTTGACTGAATTAAAGTTTATTCCGCAATCTAATAAAAGAAATAAATGAATAAATGACATAGGAATGTTATATCTGTTTAGTTTCAAAGTTCTTAAACACAGAAAGTGAAGATGGCTTTCATGCAGTGCAGCCGAACCTCCGGGGATTTATTCGCTGTTGGGAAGCTGCGTAAAGTTACGTCAGCATTCAGAGCTTAGCATAGGTTTTTAAATTCCTTGCCACAAGAAAGTTAGGAAATGGTGAGAAAGCTTTCTTAGGTGGCGATCAGACAAACTGTACTTGCCAGGTATTATTCAAGGGATCAAGCAGACCTGGGGCTGAAGCTTGATAGGCTTGGAGTGAATAACATGAGGCACCTTACGGACAGTCTTGACGTGAAATTAGATTTAGTTTGGAGACAGGTTGAAAATTTGCTTCTTGCAACTGAAGTTATTTACTCGGAATCACGCTAGAGAACTTTGACGGCACTCGAACACAAAGGGGTCTACTGTTCGAATTACTTTTTCTTCAAAATGAATATTAATTATCGCTTAAAACGAAATGAAATTACTTTTTACACTTGTAGGTAAGAATATTAAACGATATTACCGGTGAAAGTTAATATTTTAATCCATCCTTGCCGATAATTAAGTTCCACGCTTGACCGAGATGTTAATTCATCGGTAGTTCGTCGCCGACTCTCTCGAAGCAGGCATTCCTTTGCTGAATCTCAGCTAGTTCTGGCGCGTTCTCCAGCGACATTCGTTTTTCAACTACCCATTAGCCCCATATGAGAGAAGAGGACAGAGAGCGTTGAACTCCCCTCAATATAACATGGACCATTCCATACACCGATTCATGTTCAGCATCGAATGCGAGATCGCTAAATTGATTGCACAAATAACTCACAGCAATTTTTAAGTCGCTAGGTTCACTATAATTCGTTTAACATATCTACATGATACTACACTCTTCTAAAGCTTCAAAATAAAGGAGAAATACACGATTTTTAGTGTTAAAACTCTCGTAATATATTCTAACATAATATTTTACATTACATCTATTTATTAACCACATTATGCTTATGTATCATTATCAAATAAAACCACTGCCACTGTGACGTCACTATGACTTCACTGCGTAGGAGTCACAGTGACAGGTGACAGATGACGGTTGACCGGTGGCGGTCAGAGTTGTAAGCAACTAACCTGGAAACCTGAGATGATGGTGAGATGGTTGGCCTGAGAAACGATTTTTTTGTTTACAAAGGTGGCCTCATCAGAGGATGAAGGAATTAACGGAGACTTAGGAGGATGAATGTATAATCTAGAGAGATGGTTCCTTCAGAAACGATTATGACATACATTTTAAACGATTGTTTGGTCAGAAAAATGTGGCGTCATCAGAGGATGAAGCAATGGAAAGGGACTTAGATACATACAACCACACAGGCATGCAGCACCTCTCAATAACCTTTCGCCATACATGGACCCATCTAAACATGTGTTTCTTACATGTTGTCTCACAGAATCACAGAATCTAATCACCATAACCCTTGAAGTTGTGTATAAAACAGTGCTAGCTGCTCTTAAACGTCGTCGGTGGCTGACCTGGAGGGATGATCAACTAACCTGGCAGCATATAAGTTGGTTGTCTAGAACAACTAACTAGTTGGTTGGTTGGTTGGTCAGAGGTGGCCTCACCAGAGAGTGAATGTATGATATATATATATATATATATATATATATATATATATATATATATATATATATATATATATATATATGTTTACTTCGGAATAGACCATCTATCAGTGTTGAACTCAGGTTTATATTGAATATCGTTCTCTAACACCCGTATCTGAGACGTGATACTTATTATTTGTCTGTTATATTTAATGAAAGCCTTTGTTATTTACGACCTATTATTGTTGAACGCAAGTTTATATTGTGGTGATAGAATATTTTTTCAGTTTTACCAACTCAATACATTATTAGTGCCGAACATAGGTTTTAAAAACTGTGTTGGCTATTTACAAAAAAATAGAACTGAATAAGATAAAACCTTCTTAACAAGTGATCCTTACATGTTGTTGATTAGAGACGACTTATGAGCCCTACCAGCCATCTACCATTGACGCTTTTATAAACCCATCACGACTTAAATATGTGTTTAAAAATTAGAACACATGAGTATTTATCACCCTCAAATATATTTTTTATGTGAAAACTATATGTAGCTAATATTTTAAAACATCTAGCATGCAACACCTCTCAATAAACTCACATCATACTTGAAACCGTTTAAATAGATGTTCCATGTATGTTGTTTTTACAGGCAGCTTATGAGCTGTGTCGGCTACTTATCATTGGTGTTTTTACAAAAATTATTGCGACTTAAATAATACAAAAAAAGGATACATGAGTAGGCATTGATCACCTAAAAAATACATATTATATATAAAAGTCATATCGATGTGAATAATATTTAAAGAAACCTAGTATGCAACACCCCTCAATAAACTTTTACCATACATGAAACTCATTATATATACATGTATGATCTTTGTCTGTTGTATCGGTATATGTTCAAATCTGGATGTATGTAGGGTGTGTTGTTTGTCTTGTGGTTACGGGATCAAATATTGATATGTGTATGTGTGTTGTTTATTGTATATGTATGAATATTGGTTTAAATATTAATGGTTATAGGTTTAAATCTTGATGTATGTATACGTGTTGTGTGTTTGTTGTGTGTATGGTTATAGGTTCGAATCTTAATGGTTATAAGTTCAAATCTTGATGAATCTATCTGAGTTGTTTTAATGTATGTGTGGCTACAGGTTCAAATCATTATACATATCTGTATGCGGTTTGTTTGTCTGTTGTATCGGTATAGGTTCAAATCTTGATATATGTAGGGTGTGTTGTTTGTCTTGTGATTACAGGACCAAACCTCAATGCATGTATGCGCATTAATGTGTTGTTTATTGTATGTATAAGTATAGGTTCAAATCTTAATGTAAGTATGCGTATTGTGTTTATTGTATGTGTATATGAATATATGTATGTATATATGTTTATGTGTGTATGGTTATAGGTTCAAATTTTTATACATATAGGTGTCTTGCTTGTTGTATGGCTGTTGTATGGCTATAGGTCCAAATCATTATACATGTATGTATGCTGCTGGTTTGTCGGGTGTATCGGCACAGGTTCAAATCTGTATACTTACATTTTAATTAAATATATTAAAGTTACAAATATTCTTCATAATCATCATCCAAGACGTCTTTGAAAGTTGTTAGTTTCTGAAAAAAGTTTTCGTAGTTGTAAGACAAAATTTTACTCGGGCATTGTATACCAAATATATCGGGATTCAAAGGTGCTACTTTGTTTAAGATGATGGTGAATTCGTTGAATTCAAACTATCGTGTCTTATGGAAACCGTACAGCATGCCACTTGTGTAGCAAAAAACGTTTTCAATTTTTGATTGAGTGTCTGGATAGAGGTTTGATGTGAATGCAGCTTGTAAAATTGAAAACCTAACTCCATTATCGCTTACTATATGATTCATGTTGTCATCATAAAATAGAATAGTTTGGTCTGCATAGGTGTTGACTGCAGTATTCAGTTTTTTTAATACTTTTAGGCCCTATATTCTCAAATATATTATGACAACGAAGGTAAAAACTTGGATATCCTCTCAAAAATGCACTGCGATTAATAAATATAGCACGATTTAGTTTTTGATTAATAGCATCCACTTTTACCAAGTTGTAACCTAAAGCAGATATACAAACAGTATTTCTTACCTAATAACCTCATGTTTGAGAGTTTATTGGTGAAAACATATCATTTCTAATTATATAAGTGTTATCAATGCCTTGGAGTTAACAGTTAAATCCTTGTATCATGTGATGCTAACTACATTAAATATCCTTTTTAGCGAAAGGTAACTCTTGTTAGAGAGCTTTCACTTCCATGTATCATACGATGTTAAGTTCATTAAATATCCATTATAATGAAAATAAGTTGTTACGTAATAAACACTATTTGAGAGGTTATTGGCGAAAAACATATAATTTGTAATTATATAAGTATTTTCAATGCCTTGGGCTTAACAATTAAATCCTTGTATCATACAATGCTAAGTACATTAAATATTCTTTTTAACGAAAAATAACTAACTTAGAGAGTTTTCACTTTCACTATCCTTTATAATGGAAATAAGTTCGTGCGTAATAAACACCGGGTGTTCCTGTAATCCATACTTCTACAAGTGTTTTAACTTTAACTGTTTGTGTCCTTTTATTAACAATAGCCTGTTTTTGTTTATGTAAATTTAAAATCAGAATAACCAGCTCCGCCACCGAGTTGAACATCATTAATGAAATTAAGAAGATCAATGAAATTCCCCTGGAGGACATCAATCTCAAGATTTAGATATCCTAAATCTTATCTGGCAAGGGAGGAGTTACAACACGTTGTCTAATGCGGTATTGAGATCAGGCAGTGAGTTAGTGATAGGATGTGAGGAGACGTTCACCGCGGATATGTGTAAACCGCTGATTAATATAATTATTAGTTTAAGTTGTTTTATTTCATAATGATATATAAGCATAATGTGGTTAATAAATAGATCTAATGTAAAATATTATGTATTGTGGGTCCATTAGGAGAGTTTCAACATTAAACATCGTGTATTTCTCCTTTATTTTGAAGCTTTAAAAGAGTAGAAGTATCATGTGGATGTGTTACACGAATTATGGTGAACCTAGCGACTTAAAAAATTCTGTGAGCTGTTTGTGCAATCAATTTAGCGATATCGGATTCGATGCTGAACATGAATCGGTGACGATACATATCGGAATCGAGATGTATGAAACGAGATCTGGATTGTGATGGGAAAATGTCGATAAACTTTTTCTGTACCAGTCTAAAAATATGCGGTTTGTCTGGGTATTTGAGTATACTCAAACCTTTCCTCTCGGATCAGGATACTGAAAACGAAGACGACGACGATGACGGCGATCAAGGTGGTGAAGAAAGGGCTAGTGAACAGAAACATGTAAATATAGAAAATGTATCTACAGACATTGTTATGCAGTAAAACTATTTGTTAATATTTCGTACTTTTGCCAATAAAATATTTCCAGTAGTTACATAATAGTGCTATTATAAATAATTATGGCATATTTTATAGTTTTATTTCGTGCCGGAAGCACAGCCTCACTACCACATCGAATGTTGTGTAGTTAAGTTACTGAGTCCATCTAACTTCCTGTGTAATAAATTTGGGTTGTATCAATGTCCTAGGAATAAAAAACGCTACTTGAGAATTCTGGGTATGACCATACCATCCCCTTTAGAAGTTATAACACAAAGTGATCTACTCTTCTCGCTCCTTATAATCCAAAGAGGTTGCAATATTTATGTATAAAGGCATTAATTTAATTTACCTAATTTTAATATATTAATGTATTTTTGAAATTTTATTAATTTCCTATTATATAATAAATATTGTTAAGCCTAATACAAAATAAACTATATTCGTCGTCAGAACACCCTTACTGCGTTCAAAGTTTTGCTAAATTTTTATTTGTCTTTATTATTTTTGTTTTTGGTCAGTAAGTTTTATACTATTTCATATATTTTTTGTAAATAAACGCCAACTAGGATCCTCTAGAACCCACATCAGGATCAGTTTCACTTTTAGTGAATTTTCTTAGAAAAAATTCACTAATGAGGAGATCTCGACTTTTGAATTTTGAAAAAATTTCTTCAAATGAGTGCGATCTAGGACCCCTAGAACCCATATCCGGGGTCAGTTTCAATTTTTATATGTTTATATATATATATATATATATATATATATATATATATATATATATATATATATATATATATATATATATATATATATATATATATATATATATATATATATATATATATATATATATATATATATATATATATATATATATGTATCACACCGATAACTCAAAAAATAATGGGCCGATTTTGATAAAATTTGGCATGTACCTTTATTTTGTAAATGACTTGGATAAGTTCGTTAGTCAGGAAAATCGGACGAGATTTTCCGGGAAAATTTTGAGTTTTCATTCGAAAAAAATTCTTATCTCAAAGACTAATAGGCCGATTTTGATAAAATTTGGCATGTACCTTCCTTTTGTAAATGACTTTGATAAATTCGTTAATCAAAAAAATCGAACGAGGATTTCCGGGAAAATTTTGAGTTTTCATTAGAAAAAAATTCTTTTCTCAAAAAATAATGTGCCGATTTTAATAAAATTTGGCACGTACCTTCCTTTTGTAAATGGCTTTGACAAGTTTGTTAGTCAGGAAAATCAGACGAGGTTTTCCGGGAAAATTTTAAGTTTTTATTCGAAAAAAATTTTTTTCTCAAAGAATAATAAGCCGATTTTGATAAAATTTGGCATGTACCTTCCTTTTGTAAATGGCTTTAATAAATTCGTTAATCAGAACAATCGGACGAGGTTTTCCGGGAAGATTTTGAATTTTCATTGAAAAAAAAATTTTATCTTAAAAAATAAAAAATCTACTGGAACCAAATTTGGTAGATAGGTTTACGATATAAAAAGCAAACTATACACAAAAATTTAGATTTCTATGTTACAAGAAAAAAAAGTTATAATAAAATATTTTGTGCCAGATCATTTCTATGAAAATTCACTACCATAACGCACTTGCTGCGTCCCGAGTTTTTTATATTTTATATGTATGTGTCATCAGACCAGTGATAACTTAAAACGGTTATTATAAAATTGGGTTAGGGCCTTCCATTGTAAATGGTTTAGATACATTTGTATCTTTGAAAATAATAGTTATAATAATCAAATTTGGCACCTAAGTTTATAAGTATTCACTATATATCAAAATTTAAATTTTTTATGTTAAACAAAAAAAATAGTTATAAGCATTTAATGAAAAGAATATTTGCTATTGAAAACATTTCTATGGAAATTCGATGTTATAACGCACTTGCTGCTTCCAGACTAGTGAATTTTCACTTGTTTTTTATTATTCTGTTTTTATGTGTTGGTGATTTTTGCGTAATATTATTTTAGTCTTTTCTTTGTTGATGTATAGGTAATTTTATTGTTCATTAAATTGTTAAGTAAACTTTATTGTTTTATTTCTTTATCTAAAAGTCTCACCCACTCACACATGCAAACACTTATACATAGAAGTTAATATATTCTAGGTATGTGCATGAGCTAATCCAATAACCAGACTTTCGGAATGTATAAATACCTTAAACATACTTAAATTTAGTCACATATTATACAATAGGTATCAGACCCGATTCCATAATGCTAAATATCCCCCTTTTTTAATGACAAATTAACGTTGTTGAAGAACTTTGAAATGTTCCCGTGTGGTATTTATAGCGAGTACATTAAATGTCCTATCGTTTCAGCGTGTTATGCTTACACATAGAGCTCTATGTTATAGGTATCTCTCAAACAACCTCTATTCAGACCATTGTATGTTTACCCGCGTATTGTAAACATGTTTCGAAATATTCTTATTGATGTTAAATATATTAAGTATCCTTCATACTGTTGGAGTGAACTTTGAAGTGTTTATACGGCATTCATCTCTTTCAGATTTTATTTTTAATTTGGAAAAAACTCCAAGTTTTGTGAACCAACTTACTTGAAATTCACAACAGAGGTTTCCCTACACCATTTGTAGCTCTAATATGTACAATATAACGTTTTGTTTGTCGCATATGTTGACTTGCAGTTATATCAAGTATAAACAGGAAGCTGATTATGTTGATTCAGCTTCATAGACATCAGGTGATATTTTATTTTAATACAACATATGCGTATTGAAAACCTCTTTAATTGTGTTATATTTATAACATAAAAATATAACACCATAGTTATGTTTCCTACACATACCACTTTAAAAGTTACAATAATATAAAAATCATATTATAAATGCAACAATGAATATGTTTCCTACATATACTACTTCAAAAATTATAATATAAAAATCACCTCATAAATGCTACCATACAACCTTTTCCTATAAATGATGCATTAAAATTTGCGAAAAAGTATCCTATTTGTAATTACATGTTAATATTTTGAAATAAGTTCGCACACTGTATATAGATCGTCTAGATATTTTTGTTTTGCAATGAAAAACATACAGAAGAGAATCAAAATACCATTATATCTACATAATTTTGCTCTAATATCGGCTACAAACATATCTAATTTAAAAAAAAAACACTTAAAATTTAGTTATATTAATGAGTATCTAATACACTACTTATGTCTTCTATTATTTTAAGAGCTGCTGGTGGCATATTAAAATTGTTCATTATTATATAGTTTAAAGCTGAATAAAGCTGTTTTGCTTTGTATTTCCGCCAGATATTTAGTTAAGTTATATGAGCCGTTGGTTTTCTCTCCCACGTTGTTTTTCAGATTGTAAATCATTGTGGGTAACACATTTAAAAATTCTTCGAATGTGCACAAATCGAAAAACACAGGTATGTTGCAATTTTTCTGTGATAACTTTACTATGGGCGGGAATTTTAGTAGATGGTCTACACCAACTTATAATTGATTTCCTCCGTTTGGTGTAAGAAAATATGTTTGAATATGTTTGTTTGAGACATGAGTTCACAGTCTTTCGGCTTTAGTTTTTTCTCACTGAATGTCCTATTGGTTTCCAATAACTTTTGATTAAATACATCTTCTTGTGTGCGTTGATAATTATCTGTTCCGTTTGGTAGAAGCACTTCATATATTATTTGTTGTAGAGTTTTCTCGTTTTTTACGTCTTTAACTACTTGATCACCACCTTGTTTGAGAGTCTATTGTTTTGCGAAAAACATATAATTTGTAAATATATGAGTATTATCAATGCCTTGGACTCAACAGTTGAATCCTTGTATCATGCAATGTTAAGTTCATTAGATATCCTTTATAATGAAAAATAAGTTCTTAAAACTGTCGACCAACTGCTATGTATATGTTATTTCAACCAACAACAAAGTATATATGTTATTACCCACTGACGTGTCATGTATGTAGTATGTATATAACTGACATGTTTATTTGGGGTCTACTGTCGTCTATATGTCATATATATATATATATATATATATATATATATATATATATATATATATATATATATATATATATATATATATATATATATATATATATATATATATATATATATAATTTCATCAAACAACTAAAAATTTAAAGTTTTATCTAATATTCATGTAGGCTGTCACAGTCTTAAAAACCCATTACAATAACTTTTCTTTACTGCCTATTATTATTATTATTATTATTATTATTATTATTATTATTATTATTATGACAAATATCTCTTCTCTCTCTTATCAATGTCTCTTTCCCTTTTATTAAAATAAAATCATTCCAAAACAATTTAAAATGTGTAAAATTTCCCATTGCTTATCATCTCACTATCACTTCCTTGTCTGGAAAAGGAATTTAAATATTACTGGTTATTCTATTAATTGGTAAAATGTGTTGTTAGCAGAAGCAAGTGAAGTATTTTGTTAGCTGTTAATGCTTTTCGTACTGTACGGATTAAATACTCACTTGCACAGAAAGTCCTGTTATTAGGTAACTTTCTTCCGAAAGGGATAAAACTGCTACAACATTGTTTACAGTGTAGAACCCCTCAAAAATCAAGGGTAAGCAAAACACTTTATATTAGAGGTAAAGGAAATATTTTGTCCGATTGCAGGGTTCTTGGAACCTTCTTATACATCCCGTAGCTCTAGGCAGGTATCCACTGTCTGTCACTTTTACCTGTCTTAAAGGGAATTCTATGACAGGCCCCCATACCAGCAGTCTACATAACATCGGTAGCTAGACAGGGGAAACATAGGATTTGTAGTTTCCACAGTTGTCTCTAACATATGCAACTGACTGCAGCCTGGCACTAGTTTAGTCAATCTTCAACCAGGAAGGCTTGTAGACACCCCTCAGCCCCGTAGAACATCCTGGCGATGTCACAGTAACCAGATAAGTGGCACATATAACTGTATCTTTATTAAACTGTCTTTTACTATTTGTGTGAAGTGAAATTTGGTAAATACAGCTTAACATCAGTAATTTCTTTGCAACCATATAGATATTTACTACAAACCAACCTGTAATAGTTTTAAACTGATATAGTTTTATATAGAGAATGTACACTTGCTAACGATTGTTATTAGGTACCCCGTTTTATGCTGTTAGCTCAACATTATGCAATTAGTGCATTAAAATTACTTACCTTAATTTTCATTATAGTATAATATAGACTCAGTTATATACATCCAGTGATTGCTTATCATATATCTTGGTGGTTATCGTTATCTTCTTTATAATTGATTTTCATAATATATTAAATTTAGGTATACAGCATAACCTCTTTTATTTTCATTTTTTATCTAATGTGTTGACGTTTGACATCAGGCATAACGGTAACGACGTAAGCAATATAAATAATAGTAGGATTGGCTAGACCGCGGTCGGTTAGTTGTCTAGCAACCATAGAATTGTTTGCATTGTCTATTGCGAAACTGTTTGGTATTTGTTAAATAAGTTCATATATATATATATATATATATATATATATATATATATATATATATATATATATATATATATATATATATATATATATATATATATATATATATATATTTGAGCCCAAGTGTTATTCATTACTTGTCACGAACGACCTGACAAGGCCTTGTTACGAAACGATATGAAGGCGGTTCATTTGTACCATTTTCTATTCAAATGATATAAAGATTTAAAATTTAGACCTGAAGTCTTCATTTTATTGTATATTTCGCTTTAGTTTGGGTTCCTTAATGCCAAGGAAGCATTTATTCTACCGCACTGCTAGCGGATTTGCGCAAAAATAATTTTAAGTTTCAAACATATCTAGTGCTCGATGCTGACAGTCATATGTTAAAGCTTATTCATTTTTAGTTTAAACCGTTTCAATAGGTAAATCACTTATACCTTACACACTCATACATTAGGAATCGAACCTCTATCGTGGTCCATATGTCAACGTATGTTCATATTTCAACTAACAACATGAGTCTTAAAAAAGGCAACCTACTATTAGATTGTTTCCAATTTATCAGTGGGTTGAGTGGTTTGAACATCACCTCTACACCGCTTAATAAGAAATTTAGTTTGCTTACGCGTGTATGTCATATTTGAATTCTACTCATCGAGACGACTACCATAGCATCAAACACCATACCTCTAAGTCACTTAGTAAGAAAGTTGGTTTGCGCATGCGCTAACCGCCATCTTTACATGCGTCATTTTTATAAAAGTCAAAATGACACGTGTTATTATTTTAGATGGGTTACATCAAATCTCGTTTCAGATTTTAAATACCTGATTCTGACCGGTGACCGGGGGGCGGAGCGAAAATTCGCTAGTCTTGATTTTTTTACAGACCTGCGTCATATTTAGATGAAAAATGCAAAAATGCAATAAGGAATGTTCCAAAAAAATTGTAAGTAACACCAACTACTTATGGGCTCCCCTGTGATTGTCAAAATAATTTTATAGGATGCAGCTCAAGACACCCTATAAGTAACGTATGCAATTTTTTCTCGTATCTTGCGTAACAACAATTATATTGAGCTTTACCGTAGAAATTCGTCACTTTGTATATATGTAAGCAGAGGTTCACCTTTATAATACAAACACGCGCACCAAATCTGTTTGGCCTTACTTTGTTATTTTCGGAGATATAACACAAAATTTTCCGAGAAAACTTGGGCCAGGTTTCCTAGCTAACGAACTTATCCAACCCACTTACAACAACCACGACTTAGACGCAGATCCAGCAGCTTGTTAGTCATTTTGTGTCGTATTTTTCACTCACGTTCGTACTCCTACCATAATTATCAATTTTGAGGTTTTAACTTTGTTGTGTCAGATTTAATTAATTAAAAAAACTTCTGGACGCAGCAAGTGCGTGATGGTAGTGAATTTTCATTAAAATGTTTTTAATAGCAAATATGTGTGTTTTTTAAGAAAGCAGGCATTGAATTTGATTACCAGTATAACATATATAGTAAAAACAATATGCCATGTTTCTTCAAAATAACTTTGTTGTTTGAAAACGTACAAAAATTTCCAAAAGTAAACTTAAAATGTAACCGTAAAAATCCGTTTCTTGTTAAACCTTATAGGTTAATAGCAAAATGAGCTCTTCAAATATGAAGCCTTTAATCAAAAAATTCGCTACCATAACGCACTTGCTGCGTTCAGAATTTATTTACTTATAAACATGCATTATATTTCGATGGAAAATGCAAAAACATAAGGCGTTTTCGACTAAAAAAATATTTGTATCACCAACGACTTATGGGCCAGCCTGCGATTGTACAAATACTTTTAAGATGTAGCTCAAGACACCCTATAATTAATGTATACAATTTTTTTTCATATCTTGTAGAATAACCGATATATTGAACGTTATTGATTTTTTTCGAAAATTCGACAAAAGTTATATACCATTAAACGATAAACTCTATAGCTAAGACTACTGCCAAGCATCAGAGAAAGGGTCTATTTGAAATGAATTTTCTGGAAACATTTTAGTCAAATTAAGGACAATGATGGTTGAAACTAAGACTTCAGGGTTTGTAAAACGTTCTTCTTTGCCTAAATGTTGCGAATTTGACGTTTTAAATTGTCACTTTGACGATTTGAGGAAAATCCGAATTTATTTTTCTTTAAATGCCCATAACTTTTTTGTCTGTTGACCTACAGCGCTAAATTTTGATAAGTAATTTACCTATAGCGATCTAAAACGATGTAACAAATTTAGTTGCCCTTACTTTGTTATTTCCGGAGATATTAATTTTTGCTAAAGAAAACACAAAGTTTTCCGGGAAAACCTCGGCCGATTTTCCTGGCTAGCGAGCTTGTAAAGGCACTTGCAGAGGGAAGGTATTCACCAAATTTTGTTAAAATCGACCGATTATTTTTTGAGTTATCGGTGTGATACATACTTACATACACACATACATATATATATATATATATATATATATATATATATATATATATATATATATATATATATATATATATATATATATGTACTTTTGTGTCTTTTAACATAGAGATCCGAATTGGATGCTCTTTTATGGCAGAAACCGGCGAACCAAATTCGGTTGCCCTTACTTTGCTATTTTAGGATATGTATATATATATATATATATATATATATATATATATATATATATATATATATATATATATATATATATATATATATATATATGAAACTGACACTGGATATGGGTTCTAGGAGGCGTAGTTTGCTCTCATTTGAGGATTTTTTTCAAAATTCACAAGTCAAGATCTACTCATTAGTGACTTTTTTTAGGCAAATTCATTAAAAGCAGAATCATTATATCTCCCAAGATTGGCGGTTTTGTACCAATGTAATAACATTGGTAATAACCTGGTTTAGAAGCATTATGTGCCTTAGCCGGAGGCGGGGCAAGCATTGCCAGAACAGTAATAGATGCGAAGAATGTAGTTAAAGCTTTACGAGAAACGAATAGACATAATAAGACTATGGAAAACCTTAACAAAGAGTCCAGTTTATTTTTAAAACCGTGTGAAAGAAACTACCGATAACAATTCCGAATCGAGCTTTGACCACCGTCGATATTCTTAAATTTGCAAATCATTTGAAAAGAAAAAATATTAGGGGTGTTTACATACGAGATTCTTTACCAAAAAAATAATAAAATAAAATTCGGAGTGTGGAATTGCTAATCTAGATACTAAAGCAAATCAACATACGCACTGGACAGTTTATATAAAACGACATAAAAATGCCTACTACTTTGATAGTTATGGCAATTTGCGACCGCCGCGAGAACTAATTAATTATTTTTTAAGTGATGGAGTTGATAATATAATTATTTATAATTACTGGAAATAGCAAAATGTTAAATCCTCCTACTGTGGCCACCTCTGCTTGCGATTTCTATATAATAAGCGAACGTTCCTTTAATTTATGACTCGCAACGATTGAATCATGTCTTACGCATTTCCGTTTTAGAAATCATAATCAGTGTTAAGTTTTTTTTGATGATAGCTCAGAATATGTAATCGGTTTAACAAATTTTGAAACATTTAACGCCATCCCCAATATAGATAGAACAAATAATACCTTTTGTTATGATACACAGGCTATAATTGTTGCAACGGGTTCTTACGAAATAACAAATATACAACAATATTTGCAGAGTATAATGAAAAAAAAACATTGTAGCTCAATGCGAATAACAACACTCTTAAAACAATTTTAAAATGTGGTCAAAGTGTTGATTTCTCAAAACCCAATTCCATCGGCAAACTTTTAGGGTTCAGTAATAAAGTTTTGAAAGCAAATGTTGTTAATGAATCAAAAAGCCCGTGGAAATTATAAAAGTAGATACTATATACATTGATTGCAACATCTATTCTGGCTCATATAATAACGGTAAACCGGTCCACAGAATACACCAGTTTTTCCACACGGTACCACCGGAGTATAAAATAGTAGAAAAACCTCAGAATGTCATTTACTTTCCAGTCACCGTAAAGACAATTAATAATATAACCATCAAGATTATTGATCAAGACGGAAACCTAGCCCACTTTAGAGGTGAAACTGTGAACTCAAAGTGTATTTGAAAAAAGTTAGCTGAACGGTTGTCCGCTATAATGATTCTTGCACCAAATGCTATTTGCCAGCGCTAGAGTATAAAAATAAGGATGCAAAAGAAAAAGTCCAGAGTGTCAAAACGTCTAATCGGCTGTCGTCGTTTTAGTGAATTTTCTTAAAAAAAATTCACTAATGAGGAGATCCCGACTTTTGAATTTTGAAAAAATTTCTTCAAATAAGCGCTAATTAGGCCCCCCAGAACACATATTCGGGGTCAGTTTCAATTTTTATATGTTTATATATATATATATATATATATATATATATATATATATATATATATATATATATATATATATATATATATATATATATTTATATATATATATATATATTTATATATATATATATATTTATATATATATATATATATATATATATATATATATATATATATATATATATATATATATATATATATATATATATATATATATATATATATATATATATATATATATATAAATATATATATATATATGTATCACACCGATAACTCAAAAAATAATGGACCGATTGCATTGATTAAATTTGGTGAATACCTTCCTTTTGCAAATGGCTTGGATAAGTTCGTTAGTCAGGAATATCGGCCCAGGTTTTCCCGGAAAATTTTGGGTTTTCCTTCAAAAAAAAATTATATCTCCGGAATTAACAAAGTAAGGGCAACAAAATTTGGTACGCTGGTTTATGTCATTATAGGTGAGGTGCCTACCAAAATTTAGCTCTTTAGGTCAAAAGATTTAAAAAGTTATGGGCATTTAAAGAAAAATAAATTGGGGTTTTCCTCAAAACGTCAAAGTGACAATTTAAATCGTTAAAATTCGCAACATTTAGGCAAAGAACTTGAATCTAAAACGGGCCCTGGAAAGAAAATGTCTTAAGAAGAATGTTTTACAAACCCTGAAGTCTTAGCTTCAACCGTCATTGTCCTTCATTTTGCTAAAATATTTCCAGAAAATTCATTTCAAATTGACCCTTTCTTTGATGCTTGGCTTAGCCTTAGCTATAGAGTTTATCGTTTAATGGTATAAAATTTTTGTCGAATTTACGTAAAAAATCAATAAAGCTCAATATATCCGTTATTATAATAAAATTATATATTGTATACATTAATTATACGGTGTCTTGAGCTACACCTTAAAAAAATATTGCTACCATCACAGGGTGGCCCATAAGTCGTTGGTGATACAAATAATATTTTTTTAGTGGAAAACGCCTTATGTTTTTGCATTTTCTATCCAAATATAATGCATACTTTCAGAAATTTCTGTACGTTTTCAAACAATAAAGTTATTTTGATAAAACATGGCACATTGTTTTTACTATATAGATTATACTGGTAACCAAATTTGATGCCTGCTTTCTGGAAAAAAAAACATATTTGCTATTAAAAACATTTTTATGAAAATTCACTACCATAACGCACTTGCTGCGTCCAGAATTTTTTTCTAAAATTGTTAGGTTTTCAGCCACAATGAATATTCTAGACGTCGCGCAAAAGGTGGTTCTCGATGATTCCGTGGTAGATTATCAACTACACACCTATCAATTGTTTTACTCCTCAAAATTTGAGCAGCACGAAGAAATGCGAATATCGATTTAGTTGCATATACCCTACTTTCCGAGAGTTATCTATACATATAAGGTAAATTAAGCAAAGATTATGGAACTGTAGGAAACACATTATTTTGTGTCAACAATGCCATACCACACACGTTCAGAGAAATTTGCTATGAGTTAAACCGTATTGTGGTAGATTCAGTGTGAAATGTAGGGCTTACTTCAACTATGTAAGGGTCCGTATCAGTAAAAACTAATGATGGTGCCAAGCTGCAAAATACCGGTTGGTTCCCTAAAACCGAAGGAAAAGAAGCTGAACGTCTAAAAATTAATAACAATGGACATTTCAACGTTTGTATTACCCTTTTAGATTTAATGGGATTTTTTTCACTTTATCGCAAGATTATTATAAATATAAAACAATAAGTGAGTGGTGAGCGTGTCGCCACCTAGTTGCGGAACCAAGTAGTATGTTGTCACGCCAGCTCGAAATAACACAAAGTGTTAAAAAATAGAGACTGTATAGAACTAATTAACAATTTAACAAGTTGTCAGCCCTGGCCCATTTCTACCCTAATAGGGACAAAGTATGTAAGGCTAGATGCATTCTCACAACAATTAGAACCGTTGACCGGTTTCGCTCTCATTAGAGCTCGTCAGTACGGCAGCGAAAATATACCTATAAAGTAATACGGCTAAAGTAGCCAGCCTTTCAACACTAAGTGAGTGGTGTACTTTGTCTACTAAATGTTTGGTTTGTAATTGCAATCCTCCTTTTTAGTAAATTTTCATAAAGAAATTCACTAATTAGGTAACAGCGACTTTAAAATTTTGAAAAAATTCTTCAAATGAGCGCTAACTGGCCCCCTAGAATCAATATCCGGTGTCAGTTTCAATGTTTATATGTATATAGTAATTTTAGTAATAGTAATATTTATTTGGCAAATGAATCATACAATGTATTAAACATAGAAGCTCTGCTTGTGCATATGATTAATACAATTTCAATATAAATGTCTAATAGGTAATAACGCCAAAAGTATTTGAAACTGTCACCTTAAAACTGTCTTAAAGAAATTAATTAGAAAGACAAAGTTATCCTTTCCACCAATACTTCTGCCATATCCACATTATTCACTCTCTATTTTACATATATAAAAAGTACAAATAAAATATTTGACAACAAATTTTGATATTTATATATATATATATATATATATATATATATATATATATATATATATATATATATATATATATATATATATATATCACACCCATAACTCAAAAGTAACTAGCCGAATTTGATTAAATTAGGTGAGTACCTTCCATTTGTGAGTCACTTAAATAAGTTCGTTATCCAGAACAATAGGCCCGGTTTTCCAGGAAAATTTTGTGTCTTCTTTTCAAAAATTGTCATATCTCCGGAATTAAGAAACCAATATGTTTATGCTTTTCAGCCAATATATATATATATATATATATATATATATATATATATATATATATATATATATATATATATATATATATATATATATATATTACATGAGAAATATTAGATTCTCTGGTTTAACTCTGTCCAGAATATTTTAAAGCCTGACGTTTCGGCTCCCGTTTTGGAGCCATTTTCTAGAGGTTAAGGGAATATGAACGGAAGGAATTATAAGTCCTTATCCTACCTACTTTTTAGAGTTGTGAAAAACGGTTGGTTGACTTTTAGGGAAATATGAAGCAGCTGTGGAAATAAGTTAGTTTACCACTCTGTGTCTTGTAAATGAAATATTGAGAATGACCATATTACTACCATTTACTTTAGTTCCAAGACTATTATACTATTCTGGAGGTAGCCTACGACTATTTAAAACTAAAGAACCCGCATCTCAAATGATGTCATATGAAAAGTTATGTAAAGTTATTTAACAACGTACATCGTTAAGTGAAAAACTGGAACCTGTGATGAGCACTAATAAGTACACTTGGAGAACACCCAAATCACCACAAAACTTATTTCAGAGACCTTACAATCGTTTCGTTGACAAAGTCAACATCTTGAGAGGAAGAAAAGTTCTAGAATTTGGGTTTCTCCAAGTATACTAAAACGTACATCGTGCAAAATGTCTACTACTCATATTAGTTTATTGTAAATTACTTTTACTCATCTTAAGTTATACCAATATAAAACACACATTTTTCTTATGGCATCGCGTGACGTCATATTTAACTATTTTTTACACATAGTTGTTGTGACATCCCAAGTTCACACACTTATTTATGACATCGTATACACAGTTTTTGCCTGTGACATCACGCGATGTCAGAGCAATTTCTCTGTTCCTACGGAGGGTATCAGAATTCTGACAAGAGCTGCCAACATTAGGTTCAAATTCACATTCGTAAACGTAATATCTCCAATATGGCCACAATAGTGCCTTATGTATGTAATGTCACAATTAAAGTAATACGTGTATGGGTGTGTGTGTGTGTGTATGTGTGTGTATGTATAAAATTACTTTTAACTTAACACTACATACATGCAATACTTTCATTATTACCATGCATTGTTGTGATTTACTTCTGCTTTTAATTTAACATCAATTCCTCGAATTTGTTCCTCAAAGTCCAATTTCTGTATATTAAAAAAAAAGAATTTTTAGACTTATCTAGATTCCTTTATTAGCAAACATTTTGTGAGAACCAGCATCTTCTACTGGAAGTCTTCAAAATACGAGATTTTTGGTTAAGACTAACATCACCGTAAGTACCTATGTAGTATGACATCTATAACCAATACAGTGCTTCATTAATTTATCTTTGCATAATTGTTAAGATTAATCTTGTCTTTGCTGAGTTCTTTACGTAAAAATTTGTCTCATCTCTGGTGTGTTAAATCCTTGATAAATTTTGAGCTTAACTTAATTAGGTGCTGGCTTATCTTAAATCTTGCTACCACCACTACTACTGCACGTTACGGTCACCTAAAAATGTAATTTTTTCGGAACGGTCCAAACCTAAATTCTTTTTAAATGCCTATAATTAGTGAATTTTTATTTAAAAAATTCACTAATAGAGAGGTATCAATGGTGAGACTTTGCAAAAATTCTTTCAAATGAGCGCGAATTAGGACCCCTAGAACCCATATCCGGGGTCAGTTTGAATTTTTATATGTTATATATATATATATATATATATATATATATATATATATATATATATATATATATATATATATATATATATATATATATATATATATATGTATCCGTCTGATAACTCAAAAAATAATTAACCGATTTAGATGAAACTCGGCAGGTGCCTTTCTTTTATTAATGGCTTGGATGAGTTCGTTGGCCAGGAAAATCGGACAGGGTTTTCCGGGAAAATTTTGAGTTTTCTTTCAAAAAAAAATTTTTATTTCGAAAATTTCGCTAAAATTTGGTCTACATATTGCTTTGGAAAATACCTAACTATGTGTCAAAATTTAGCTTTCTAGGGTTACAGAAAATTGAGCTATTCAAATTTGAAACATTTATGTTTAAATCATAAGCAGGTTGCTGTTGGTTAGTCAATGCTTCTCTTATTGTCATTGACTCATGAAATTCATTTTTAAGTTTCAGAGAAATGTCAATAATACTGAATTCACTGATTGTTAATCATTGGAAGCATTTACGATTATATATAACCCTATTGTAATTTATTATCATTTATCACCTCTGTAGTATAATTATTTTTTCCTTACAACTCGCAGCGTTTTTAGTCAATTGTTGTTAATAGTCAATAGTTTCTTTCCGAATACACACAGCTTCCATTGACTTCTGCTTCTGCCGCTGTTACAGTCCTTTTATTTAGAGGTAGAGTTGTAACCACTCATACAGCCAGTGTTTTTTAACCAAGTGGCTGGGGGACTGACCGAATTCATTCCCAGTTGCTGTTGATTTTCTCATATTCTCTTAATATGTTTGAAGATGTGGTGTCTACTTCATTCCAAGTCACTATTAACCGACTATTTATGAAATCAAATAAGTAAATTAAATCGATTGTCATAAAATATGTAGTGTATTAAGACAAGGGAAAAAGAAATAAAACATATATAACTGTGCACATTTTGATTATATTTTAAGTTCATTTGTAAATAGGTTTAATTTTTATATGTTTATATATATATATATATATATATATATATATATATATATATATATATATATATATATATATATATATATATATATATATATATATATATATGATAACTCAAAAAATAATTAACCGATTTCGATGAAACTTGGCAAGTGCCTGTCTTTTATTAATGGCTTGGATGAGTTCGTTTTCCAGAAAAATCAGACGGGGTTTTCCGGAAAATTTTTGAGTTTTCTCTCGAAAAAATTTTTTTTTCTCCGAAAGTAACAAAGCTGTTTTAATGAAATTTATTATATATGTTGCCTCAACCTTACTACGTACCAAAATTCAACTTTCTAAGTTTAGAGAAAATTGAGTTATTCAAATTTTAAATTTTCTTTCGAAAAAAAACTTTTTCGCCGAAAATTACAAAGTTATTTTAATGAAATTTTGTGGATATCTTGCCTTAGGAAAAACCTTACTACGTATTGAAATTAAACTCTCTAAGTTTATAGAAAATTGAGTTATTTAAATTTGAAGCATTTAATAAAAATTCACTACCATAACGCACTTGCTGCGTCCCGAGTTTTTTTGTTTTGTCTTTTAACGTACAGATCTAACTTTTATGGATAAAGTATCTAAAAATTGTGTGTTATAGATGGTCTAGTTCGTGGTCATTTGAAGAAACTTTTTCAAAATTAGAAAGTCACTAATATGCATGAATATGTATCGTCATAAATTCCTTGCCTTGAGTACTATCATTAATTTAATCCTTAACATTTTACAGTGTGTTTAGTTAAGGTGTATAAAATTTATGTGCATAGTGCTTAATGCATTATCTCCGTGTTAATAAAAATTTAATTACCAGAGTAGTAGTAAGTTTAAATTGAATTTTCTTAATTAAATTAGATTTGATTTTTTTTAAATTATCTATTATCAGTTAATATGGTGACTTTTCACTCATATAATTAAACAAGTAAACTTTATTTTTTATGGAAATATATATGGTGGGGTCTTATTTTTCTATATATATATATATATATATATATGTATATAGAAAAATGCATCCATATACATACCAAATAATTTTATTCTGTTATTCATATAATTTTCATTTTCAGCTTCAAAAAAAAACAATATGGTGAAACTAGTATCGCTCTTGTTCCTGCTAGTATGCTGCTGCGTTTTTGCAGAGGTAAGTACCTGCCACAGGTTCTAAAATTACTAGTAGTTCTATAGTTGTTGATAAATGTATTAATATTTAGAGATTTGAATAACCATAACTGAAGATCAGCATAACTATGGGTGTACTACTTGGTAACCTATAGAGGGTTAACACGGAACATGTTCGTTAGAAACTTTTAAAATAACTGCCCGTTTTCTAAACTCAAAGTTGGTGTTGTGGTTATATCATGGCATTCATTTCGTTAAAAATATTAAGAGGCTCCTAGCACTTCTAGTGTAGTCGAAAGTGACTACAACTTACTCATTCTAAAAAGAAAAACCTGTATAATATTTTTTGTGTGCATATGTTTTGGCCTCGAGGTAAACTCATTCAGCCACGATCATTTTTATTTTCATTGGCTTCTTTGTTGACTATTTTGTACTCTTGGGATATTATACACCTATATTGCACATATGTACTTATATCTCGCTACCATTGGCACTTCAGGTATTTATATTATTGATTTCCTTAACCTAAAGCCCAAAACCGGGACACTCGGCTCATGTATTGTGGTTGTTCAAGACAACTGTTTTAAAACACAGAACAGGTGATCACAGGTGAGATTTAGGTAGACATTAGAAATCCTAAAATCCATACATTATTTATTATATAATACTTATTATTTATTACCAAGAAATTGCAAATATACAACTTTAAATTATATGTAACATAATTATGCATAATATACACCTAAAAAAACATATTTGTTTACGCCCCTGGGTACAGGGCTCTCAAATTTATTACAACATATGATGAGTTTTACCGTTTTTCAATCAACATTATGATTTTAGTTAGTATAGCTGTTTCTTCGTTAAAAGCAATATATTAATAATAATAATAATAATAATAATAATACAACTTTATTCATAAAATCCCAAACGGGCAAGGAACACGTCAAAACATAATATGTAGCAACTCGTTACACAGAGCATTATATATAAACATTGTAAATCCATAATAGGGAGTCAATAAAAAAGGCCCCAAACCCACAGTTAAGGAGTCATTATCTAACATACAAAAAAAAACATATAAAAACAAACCCATGAAAGGGCATAAAATTCAGAGCAATGCGCAAACAAAACAACAATTAACCCACACAACATACGCTTTTACGCATGCACACTTCAACAAATACACCATCATATGTTTATATTAAAAAGTCTATACAATGTATTAAAATGGGACAAGACATACAAATAGCATCACCCAATATTAAAATATTCATTTATTGAATAAAATGGGTGGTCTAAAAAATATTTTTTAGCTCTCCCTTAAATTGTACAAGCCCAGTGATGTTTCTTATGCACACAGGTAAATGGTTATATGCTCTTATTGCCATATATTTGGTTCCTTTCTGGAAAAGTGAGGTAGAGTGTTGAGGTACAGCAACAACACCTGTATTTCTAGTTGGATAATTGTTTCCTAACATATTAAAATACCTTGGATTTTCTCTCACAAAGAGTGACAAACTAAAAAGATAGAGTGAGTAAAACGACATTATCCGAAGGCGAACAAATAGAGGAGCACAGTGTTCATCATATTTTACGCCACCTAATAATCTTACAATACGTTTTTGAATAATGAATAGTCTGTGTGAATGTGCTGATGCTCCCCAGACTATAAGTCCATACCTGAGTCTGCTACCTACGTGTGCGTGATAAAATAAACGAAGTGTACCATCTCCCACTGTATATTTTAAACTAGACAAAGCAAAGTAGGCACTATTCAGTCTGGCCGCCACATAATCGGTATGAGGTCCCCAGGTTAGAAATTTATCTACTATAACCCATAAAAATTTGGTATTATTATTATCTACTGCATTCTTATTGTTACACAAACTGGAATCACTGCTTTGTCTGGCGTGGATATTCTCAAATTTTATGTTGACAGTTTTTTCAATATTTAAAATTAGTCTGCTTTCCCTACACCAATCAGACATTCCTCTCACAACCTTAGTACACAAGATCTCTAGTTCTGGAGAATTACTAGCCGCAACAGTGAACGAAGTGTCATCGGCAAATTGGCATATAGTAGTACTCTGATTCTCAACAAAGTACTGCTGCAGATTATTTGTATATAAGAGAAAAAGAATTCGGGACAGGACACCTCCCTGTGGGACTCCTCTCAAATTATTACTAAATGTCGACTTTATCTGCACATTCGCAGTATCGTCACACTCCCCAGTCAGCTGTACATATTGTTTTCTATTTGAGAGGTAGCTGGCAAACCAGTCCAACCCAATACCGCGTATACCGTATTGTTCCAGTGTCCGCAAAAGCTGCTCATGATCTACTAGGTCAAAAGCCTTTGATAAATCAAAGTATAACCCGGCAACATTCAGCCCCTTGTCGATGTTTTCCACGATTTTGTTGACAGTCTCATACAAGGCTGTTATTGTTGATTTTTTCTTACAAAACCCATGATGGGATGGTGAAAGTAACTGGAACCTATTGACGTAATTATCCAGCCTATTAAACATTGCACGTTCTATAATTTTGGCAAACACTGAATGAACACATACAGGTCTGTAATTGTCCAAAGATCTCCTCTCCCCTCTCTTGTGTATAGGTACCCATTTTCCAATCTTTAATCGGTCAGGAAATATTCCCTGTAAAAAGAATTGTTTATTATGCAGGTGAGAGGCGCCACGATTAAGTCAGAAATCAGGCCAACCACTGTACATGGCAAGCCATCTGGACCCTGAGACCTCTTGTTTGTACACAATTTAACAAACCTACTTACTTCAGTCTCGTCCACTGGTGCCAGGAAGAAGCTATGTTGTGTGCAATAGTGGGACCTCACATCTATATTATAATGCGAGATTCCTGGTTGATTACCAATTTTTTCAAAATGGTCTTTAAAACAATTACTAATCCGAAGTAAATTTGTCTCTTTATTTCCGTTTATCTCAATCTTCCAGACATTTGCACCATTCTGCTTCGTGCCAGCCCTAATAATGTTCCAGGCTTCTTTAACTATATTTTTAGAATTGGCTAGTCTTTTGTCATTTCTGATTTTTTTTGCCAGTGATATACTCTTGCGGTGTCTCCTTCTCAAACCACCACACGCCTCCTTCAACACACAGTCGCCCGTTAAGGAATACAGCAAATGCATTTCCCTAAGCAAACTGGCAGTTTCTCTAATTTCAGGTATTAACCAACTTTTTTTATTATCTTTTCTAATTTTTATTTTCTTCAAAGGAAAAGCTATTTCATAATTGTAAATTATTGTGTCAAAAAAACTATTATACTGTGCGTTGACATTATTTTCCATATAAACATTTTCCCATTTTTCCTTGCTTAATAAATTGTAAAACATATTCTTATTTTCCGAACTAAATGAACGTTTAAACACATACTTTGCATAAGTTTCCCTCTCTATCGGCATTGTAAAACAAACAGCATGATGGTCAGATAGATGAGAGGCATGCAGTGATGTTGTATATTCAGATTCAAAATTTACAAATATATTATCCAGCAAAGTAGCAGAGTCGGGTGTTATTCTTGTAGGACATGCTATAACTCCCCTAAAGTTAAACGAATCCAATACGTCTCTAAATGCCTTCTGATCATGACCACCCATCAGTAAATTCACATTGAAGTCACCTCCTAACCAAATACCATCGTACAAACTTTTCAGTGCATCACAAAGCTCGAACAACCTATCAACAAAGTAACCTACATTAGAACCAGGAGACCTATATAAAGATACTATTACTATTTTTTCCCCTGAATATTAGCTTCCACACATGAATACTCAAATGATTTTTCTGTTCCTGCAACCTTCAAATTCAAGCCAACTGGTTCAATATCAATATTAATATTTTTCTTTGCAAATATTGCAACCCCTCCGCCGACTGATTCAGTCCTGCAAAAATAATTAACCAACATATAGTTTTTTAGTACAAAGTTCTTCTTCTTCGCCTTAATAATAAAATTTCCATACCTTGTTCAGATGTTGCCTGTGAATCTGCACCGTTAGCGGGCCATACGTCTCGATGGTCCCTCCGAACACTCTCGCCATGGTTAGTTTGTGAGTCATGAAAAACATCATCACCACCGTCACTAACAAACAGTTTATCAATATAACTCTTTACACTGACACTTGTCACACTGTTAGGAAGCCTTCTATACACTAATATATCCACCAAATTGGTTTTTGTTAACTTATTTAACTCCTTTATGAGAGACTGTTTCTCACTCTCCACTTCACCATCGGCCATCTTTGGTAGAGTAGGCTGTTGGTATTCAATTGTCATTGTATACTGTGCCTTAAAATAGATGAATATAACTCCCTAATTTGAGGTGTACATTTTTGACAGCTAAAAAACAAATTATTATTATCGCACACACTTGTTCCATCACATTCACAGTATGGGTTGTCTGTTAACTTCATTCTCCAAAGAGATATTTCCAAGCGCTGTAGCCTACACCAGAGCTTTGTAGACACGTCAGGGTAGTTCTACTATATTCTTTATAGGTCTTTTAATAAAAGAGGTTAGGATTTGCTGTGACACATTTCCTTCTATCAACTCGTTCCAGTGATGACCTGCTTTTTGGTTCGTACAGTTATGAAGGCTGCAATTAGACCCTCGTAATTATACTTCTCAATACTGCTACATCTTTAACGAGTACGTGGGTTTGGCCCGCTATATAAACCATAAAAGACAATAAATTAACTTCGTTAATAACAGTGGATCTTTATCACGAGAGTTTGAGTCCCACTAATGGGGCGGAGACACGACCATCCCTCTGTACCGCATACACGATAGTTCCCTTCACATGTTGCGTTGTCAGTGTCATCACAACCCGCGCACACTCCTTGATACCCACACTGGCAATTCCCCTTAGCATATTTAGATTTCTCGAAATATCATATGTGTATCATTCCGAATCTAGGAACACTGGTAGATCTACCACGTCGAAGCTATCGAAAACGTCGCCTTTCTTGCTTACGTTGTCTTTTCGATCTGTTTGAAATGTTATAATCACATATCTAGGTCTTTCTAAGTTGGTTGCAGTTTAAACAGACCACGCATTAATATCTCTGAGCGATGGTAAAAATGCAAAAATGGAATAACATAAGGAGCGTTCTATAAAATAAAATAAAAAGATTTTGTGTATCATCAACGACTTATGGGCCACCGTGCAATTGTCAAAATAAGTTTATAAGATGCAGCTCGAGACAGCTTATAATTAACGTTTGTATTAATTGTCGCATCTTGTATAATAACGGATATATTGAGCTTTAACGAAAAATGTGTCGCCCTGTATATATGTGAACAGACAAAGACTGAAATTGACCCCGTATATGAATTTTACGGATTCTAGTTCGCACTCATTTAAAGAAATCTTTTCAACATTCGCGGTCTTCTCAATAGAGATTTTTTTTACGAAAGTTTGCTAAAATATAGACTAAACTCTATAACCGTAGCTACTGTCAAGACATCAGAAAAAGGTTATATTTGAAATGGATTTTCCGAAAACATTTTAGTAAAATGAAGGACAATGATGGTTGAAACGGAAACTTAGGGCTTTGTAAAACACACTTATTACGCCAGTCTTGCCACATAAGTCGTATCTGTTTAAGATTATTTGTCTACAAATTTCAAATTTTGACGTTTCAAATCTCGACTTTGACGTTTTTAGAAGAAAAACCATCAAATTTTCAACAAATTTCTTCTGCTGATTCTTGACCTTTTTGCGTAAAGGAAACCTAATTTTAGTATGTAATATTCAAGTGGTTTTGTTAACCACACAAAATATTTTGTTCTTGTGTCTTATTTTCATAATCCATGGCGCCCAAAGTTGTTTTTTTAATTGCCTATAACTTATCTGTCTTTTAACCTAGAGATCTGAATTTCGGTCTTTAGAATAAGTTTGATAGTAGAAACGTATGCGCCAAATTTGGTTGTCACACTTTGTTATTGTCGGGGATACAAAAATTTTCCGAAAGAAAACCCAAAAGTTTCCTGGAAAAACTGGTCCAATTTTCCTGGTTAACGAACATATCCAAGCCACTTATAAAAGGTACCTACCAAATTTTATCAAAATCGGCCAATTATTTTTTGAGTTATCGGTACGATATATATATATATATATATATATATATATATATATATATATATATATATATATATATATATATATATATATATATATATATATATATATATATATATATATATAGGGTTTTTTAAAATAGGCGTGCATTATAAGTTTATGCAGTTACCAGATTTGCTTCATTTTGAAATTTTGTAATTAGTGGTAATTCGTAATCGTCTTTTGTTATAAAATATTTTCAAGGTCACATCACTTCCGGTTAGACCGGAAGTAGTCATCACCGTTGCTAATTTAAATAGAATGCCCTATTTTTATTGCATATTCGAATTATTCATAAGAATGTAATTTTGATTTCATTTGGATCCAAATCTCTAAAAGCTTTAAATACACGATATCAAAGATCCTCTCTACTTTGCACTGTTGTGTTATACACTTGACTTTTTATACGCTTTCAGAGATTAAAATCGGAAGGTGTTAAATCAGGAGAGTGGGGAGGCCATCTCCAAGGACAGTTGGGCCAATCCATCTGTCTTCAAACAATAGCGTTAAGTTCCAGTAAACTTTACCAGTGGAGTGGGCAGGCGCGCCGTCCAGCTGATACCAGCAGCTTTGCCTTATATCTAGTGGTAGCCTTGCCAGAAAATTACGAACAAATCCCCTTGATAGTTCCAAATACTTTTCACCGTTTAAATTTTCTTCGCAAATTCCATAAGAGACCATATTGTCCATAAAAATGCAAAGAACATTAAAACTAAAATTTGTTTGAAAACGTCCTTCTCTAAATATATTAGGGTCTTCACTTGCCCAAAAATAACTATTTCTCCTATTCACAATTCCTTACCTTCTAAATTTTGATTCGTCAGTCCAGACAATTTTAGAGAGAAAATTCTCATCTTGTTGAATATTGGGAAACATGTGTTCGCAGAATTCCACTCTTTTTAGATGGTCACCATGTCGAAGTCCTTGTAGTACTATTTCAGAATATGGGTGCATGTTATAAGATTTCAATATTCTATGCACAGATGAACTTGCTATTTCCAATGCTCATGTAGCTGCAGGAATAGAGCTAAGTAGGTAAACTTGAAAATAAGCCAAAACGTTTATCTCATTATCTTCATTTACAGTTACTGGCTTTGAATTATGTCGTATAGTTTTGACACTTAAAGTCAATTTAAACCGTTCCTCCATCCTTGCAAATTTTGCTCTATTCATTGGCGATAGAGTGGGATACCTCTCGTTAAACACCCTGAATGTTCTTCTTACAATCCGATTGCATTCCCCATGAATATAAAATAAATTTAAAATATCCATATTAGACGACAACTCTTCGCTATTCTGCATTTTTATTGGCTTACTATTTATATAACCTGAGTAACACAAACACACTTAAATTAACTTTAAAATATAAGTGACGCTTTAGAATTAATGTGTTGTCAAAATTCTGTTTTCTGATAGCCACAGCTGCCATTAATGTGCAGAGTAATGTATATTCTCTAAAAAATGAGTTTGTTACCTAAAAACTCTAGTAGGAAGTTATTCGTAAGAGCTAGGTATAGAAAAACTTATATGAAACTGGTATAGAATTAAATTTATATATATAAATATAAATATATATATATATATATATATATATATATATATATATATATATATATATATATATATATATATATATATATATATATATATATGTGTGTGTGTGTGTGTGTGTGTGTGTGTGTGTGTGTTTGTGATGCAATGATTATGACAACGTGTGTGAGAATAGTACTCTATTGTGGCTACCGCTCACATTGTGGCAACTTTTTGGGGTTGCCACAGATGAAAATCACCGAATGATATGCATTCCTCGAAAAAAGTATATGCGTTATGATTCTTCATCGCACCACGGACGTGTAGAAACATTCAGAAGGTGATTTCATCAATTCGTTGAGAAATACTTAGCAGTTTCATATTTTTTGTGTGAGTTGCCATTTATGGGTCTTGTGCATACATGTAATAAGCCAACTTGTGGCTACTCAGGAAAGACTGATTCCAGCGCACCCTTCAGTATACACTTTAAAGCTTATTTAAAACGAATTTGATGCCGTGGGCTAATCCTAGCTTGTATCGCAATAAACAGTGACTCTGAGTTTCTTATTTTAAGGCGAGGCTGAGAATGTTTTAAATGGACACCATATGTTTTCACATCCATTGTACTAACTAACTAAGGGAACACCGAGGATTTCTTAGTGTTAACTCAGGCATTTACATTATGGTTTTTCCTTAGTTATAATATATGTATATACTGTAAATAATTCGTTGTAACATAACCAAATTATGAAAATTATCACAAAAAAATTTAGATGTCTAATTTTATATTTGCAATTGCTGTACACATATACAATTTATATTTAGCTTCCAAACTTTGACAGGGTCAATGTAATTTTGACATGTCTAAAATAACCACTCATAATTTTACGAAGACTTGCCTCATCTAAAATTTACAACCATATCCATTTCGGTTTCAACCACCTACATTATTTATTGTATTATACCGCCTATACCTAAAGACTATAGTTTTGGAAATATACGTATTTATAATCGCATACCATAATTCATTTAGCGATCAGTTGAACACATTTTTTCAGTTTTTTATTTGATTATATTAACCGATCAGATTATGGGATTATTTTACGAATTTTTGAGGAAAAATATTGAAATATTTAAACAAACTTTGGTGCAAAAAGGTAGGAAATAATTAATCTGATTATCGATACATATTTACATTTTCGTAATTTTTTTTTACAAATGTCCAATTGAACTTTAAAATGACAGCCTTAAATACCGTTGTTATTTTTGACAGCTTGTGATATGAAACTATGAGTATTTAATAATAATAATAATAAAAAGTCTGGACGCAGCAACGGCGTTATGGTAGTGAATTTTTGTAAAAATGTTTTTAATAGGAAATATATCTTTTTTTAAAATAAAATCTGGCATCAAATTTGGTTAACAGTATAACCTATATAGAAGAAACAATGTACCATATTTCATCAAAACAACTTTATTGTTTGAAAATGTACAAAAATCTTCGGAAAATAAACTTAAAATGTTCCCAAAAAACTGGTTTCCTGGCCAACGAACCTTAGGTTAATAGTAAATTAAGCTATCGAAAGCAACATTTTATGAAAAATCGCCACCATAACGCACTTGCTGAGTCCAGAATTTATTTTCTTACAAACATGGATTATCTTTGAATGGAAAATGCAAAATGAGCAATAATATAAGGCGTGTTTGATTAAGAAAAAAATTGTATCATCAGCGACTTATGGGCCAGCTTGTGATTGTAAAAATAATTTTTTAAGATGCAGTTCCAGACACCGTATAATTAACGTATACAATTTTTTCTCATATTTTGTATAATAATGGATATATTGAGCTTTACCCTAGAAATGCGTCACCCTGTATATATGAAAACAGATAAAAACTGAAACTAACCCAGATATGGGTTCTATAGGGCCTAGTTTGCGCTCATTTGAAAAAATCTTTCAAAATTCAAAAGTCACTAAATTTTTTTGCATTAAATGCCTATGACTTTTTAGTGAATTTTTATTTTTAAAAAATCACTAATAAAGAGGATCGATGGTGAGACTGCAAAAATGTTTTCAAATGAGCGCCAATTTGGGCCCCTAGAACCCATATCCGGGATCAGTTTCGATTTTTATATGTTTTTGTTTCGATGAAATTTGGTGGACATGTTGCTTTTGGAAAGACCTAACTAGTACCAAAATTCAGCTTTCTAGGTTTACAGAAAATTGAGTTATTCAAATTTGAAACATTTATTTTTAATATCACCGCTTTTTGTTGACAATGGTAAAAACTGGTTTATGGGTATATGAGATCTAGTATGTCTGAGTCGTTACCTAGCAGTGGAACATTTGATATCATTGCAGAGGTCAATTACACGCTCTAACTGACGTTTATCGTATATTATTAGAGCGTTTATCTGTTTTCAATTTCAGTTGACAAATTGTTTGCGTTATTTGGGAATTTTAATATACAAGTGCAAATTATTCCTTTACCATTTTATTAATGTGAGTGGGTGGACTAAACAGTGTTGGTTATGTTTTATCAACAGATATAAAGGATCGAAGTTTTATAAAAAGGGCTGATATGCAGCAGGCTACTTATTTTCTCTCTGATGCTTTGGCGGTAGTTTGTGGTTTAACGGTCCATAATTTTTAGCTAATTTTCGTACAAAAAAATCGTTACTGAGGAGACCGCGACTTTAGAATTTTAAAAAGATTTCTTTAACTGAGCGCAAACTAGGCCCCCTAAAATCCATATCCGGGTTTACGTTCAGTTTTTATCTGTATATGTATATATATATATATATATATATATATATATATATATATATATATATATAAATATATAAATATATATATATATATATATATATATATATATATTTATATAAATATATATATATATATATATATATATATATATATATATATATACAGGGTGATGCATTTCTACGGTAAAGCTCAATATAATTATTATTATACAAGAGACGAGAAAAAATTTTATAAGTTAATTATAGGGTGTCTTGAGCTGCATCTTATAAAATTATTTTGACAATCACCGGCTGGCCCATAAGTCGTTGGTTATCCCTACAATTTTTTTCGAACACCCTTATTTTATTGCATTTCTTATCGAAATATGTTTGCAAGAAAAAAAATCGAGACTCAGTGAGTGCGTTTTGGTAGCAAATTTTCATTAAATGCTTCAAATTTCAATAACTCAATTTGCTATTAACCTAAGGTTTGTTGGCTAAGAAACCAACATTTAAAGTCTATTGTCGGAAAATTTTTGTACATTTTCAAACAATAAGTTATTTTGATAACATATGGCACATTGTTTCTACTATATAAGTTATACCGGTAACCAAATTGATGACTGCTTGCATTAAAAAGACATATTTGCTATTCAAAGCATTTTTATAAAAATTCACTTCGATAACGCACTTGCTGCGTCCAGACTTTTTTCCTTTTAACTAAGAAATCTAAATTTCGGTACATAGTTCAGCTTTAACGACGTAAGCCCGGCTACCAAATTTTGAAGCTATAGGTTTGTTATTTCCGGAGATATATAAATTTTTCGAAAGAAAACACAAAAATTTTCTGGAGAAACTGTTCCAATTTTCTTGGCTAACGAACCTATCCATCCTCATCATCCCCTACCCCCTAAAGCGATTTTACCCAAAAGCAATCCGAACCGTTCGTTTGTCTAGTTCTAACTGTATACCAAATTTGAGGACGATATCTCAATTAGTTCTAAAGTTACCGTGGCCACAAACAGACAGACCGACAACCCGACAGATCGACAGACTGACAGCCAAAAAAAAATCGTTCCCAAATGATGTTTTCCAGATGTTTTGATACCTTTTATGACGTTTAAGCGACAAGAAAATGTTGAAATTTTTGTCGCCGATGCGAGGTTTGCACACGTTGTGACTATATTGAAGTAATAATCAGCAATATTAATAAAAATGTTTTTCTTCACGTCGTAATAGCTTAGCCTATTTATTTTCAAGCATTTTTTCGTTCCTTTTATGGCTATTTGAGAAGAGGTGTCATCCTTTTGATGACGCTAACTTTGTTTGTGAAACGATTGTCAGATCTGAAAAATATATTGCACTTATAAGAATGTTCTCTGTAAATTATGTGAGAGACAGCAGCACCCCTTATTACCGTTTAACTCATAGGTACCTCCTAATAAAGTTTCTAATATATTGTTCCATTTCATTTTTTCTAGGATGATGCTAAAAGCAAATCTATGACACATATTCTATAGAACCTCAGAGGTATCAGAAACTTTCTGTCTAAATTATATCAAAGATTTACGACACCACATGCCTTTTATCTACTTAATTTGTGCTGATGAGATTTTGAATGTACATATTTGTTAAACATTTTAATAAAAATTGGCTGCCATATAACATCTTTGCCACCAGAATTTTATATTTACCTAAGTATAACAGTATTCTTAGGATTCTATTGTTACTGTAGTTGACAAGATGCTCAAGGGTACCCATATTTATTACCTAAATACTACCTGCTCTCTTTGTTTGCTGCATAACAGTAGTTTTACAGCTGTGATCTGTTGTTTTAATAAAGTTGCTTTTTTTCTACAAGCGACGTTCGTTTTAAAAATCGTAAGATTTCAAACAATGCCTCAATTTGGAGATTTGGAGGCATATGCTAATGGTGGCTCGTATATGAGATGAAGTCCGCCAAATAGGTTGTGATTATAATCAATTATCGATTTAAGATTTAGAGAAACAAACTTTGCTGTTAAGGCAAACCTCATTTTTTCAGAATTTTTATGTTTATTTGGTTCCAGGTAGGTACAATATGATAAACACATTGAAACAAACATTTACACATTTCTAGTGAAGTAATGATTGTAATCTTTTATGGGCTATAACTACCATATATATTTTATGTTAATTGGGGCCTATATAATGCATTTCGATCGTCACTTATTCCAGTTTTTGTATGTTTTGGTTTTGTAAACTGATAATATCATGCCAAAATATATTGCGCAAATCTTGAGGCTTATTTATATAGATATAAAGTACCGGTATAATTATTTATCAATAAATAAAAATAATGATAACATATATGCATCGGTCCAGTGAGTAATGAATAAATAACTAATCGAGTTTGCTGAAATCTGGATACACCTTTCTCTAAGTGAAGATTGGAACATGTGCTGAGCACTGATAAACGCATTTGGAGAACGCGAATCACCAAAAAAAATTTAAAAACCCGACGATCGTTTCACTAACCAAGTTAGCGTCATCAGAGGATGAATACTTCTAACTAAGAATTATTCATCCTCTAATGACGCTAACTTGGTTAGTTAAACGATTTTCGGGTTTTTAAAACTGTTTTGTGATATATATATATATATATATATATATATATATATATATATATATATATATATATATATATATATATATATATATATATATATATATATATATATATATATATATATCACAAAACAGTTTTAAAAACCCGATATATATATATATATATATATATATATATATATATATATATATATATATATATATATATATATATCATCTTATACACATTTCTGTCGAAAAGGTTAAGCAGTTCAATCGAACCAGTTTTTTCGCGAAAAATGCAATTTTTTGAGGAAATTTTTGTATCTTCGAAAATAGTTAAGGTACTTTAAAGGACTTTGGTAGATACGTTTATGCTTTATAGAGACTATACTGTGCACCAAATCTCAAGTTGCTAACGTTATGGAAAATTCGGTTATTGTCATGATTTTTTTGTTTGCTTCGTCAGGAGGCCAATAAGGCTACAGTGTTGAGAGATTTTGCTTGATTAACGAAATTAATTTAATTATATAGACCAAAGTAACGTAATTTTAAGCTGGACGACATCTATTAAATTTTATGAACCAAAAAACCTTATTTTGAGCTAAGAGGCCAAAGAGTAGATGCCAAAGCATTTAAAAAACGTTCTTTAACACACACACACAAAAACATCAAAAATATTTATTTAATAATATATTCATATATAGCATGATGAATAGGCTATATCTATATATATATATATATATATATATATATATATATATATATATATATATATATATATATATATATATATATATATATATATACATATATGGTTATGTTGCTTCTCGTATGTGAAGTTTATACTATCTTTACAATGTCGGAACTAATGTCAAGTCGAAGGATTTAACCGTTGAACAGCAACGTGGAGTCGTCGGCGACCAAAGAAAATTTAAATGCATTAATTGCTGTTCTCCTTACTTGGTGAAACCATCCCATACTAAATTCAGATGTAGAAACTTCTTTTCTGGCTTGACAAATGTTGGTTTTCTTATTTCTTACCGGTTTCGCTGCTTGACAGCATAATCACATAGGAGAAAATTGAATTTACTCATACGTATTTCTGACAACTATAAATAAAAACTCGTTGCTATGTTAAGGTGTTTTAATCAAAAAGCAAATATAATAAAAATGACAGATGACGTCTTTAAAATGCCTTGTGATGTATGTCAATATTTAACATGAAAGTATAATCAACTTATAACAGTCCATAATAACAGACAAAAAAGATAATAAATATGTTTCACTCAGTTTGGAAATATTTCAGAAAACATTTTAAAACTTTTAAATGCCAGTACAAATAAAAAGAACGCTTTAAATCTTACACGACGCGTAACCTCCTATCTAACGTAAAAGAAAAATTATGTTTCCTAACATATTAACGTACATCACATAAATACAGTTGACAAAATCTGAAATTCATAAATTAGCTTCTACACATTGTAATGCAATCTACATCGGCGAAACTTCAATACGAGATACAGAGAAGATATGTCTGCATTTTGAAATAACGAGGCTGACAAATCTGCATTTCAAAAATCTATTATTCAGACTTAACATAGTACCACTGTAAATAACCGCATAGAGCCACTACATGTTTGTAATGAAAAGCACAAATTTGACTTTTCTAATCTTTGGAAGTAAAAAGGCACATACGCGACAATAACTACCTTGTTTAAATCAGCAAACTGAGTATCTATAGACGAAATTGACAATAGTGACGATGACGATATTGTAGAAAGAGAGGGCAGCGAGAATGGAGGCTTTGAAGAAAACGAAAGCTTGGAAAAAGATGAATTTGATGCAGTTTCTCCAGAATCAACAAATTCTATTTGGCAGAACTGTGCCATCCATTAACCTCCCAGTAGTTATAAAACAGTATATTCGAAAAAATGGACATAAATGATATCTGCATAACTTTTACCGCAGAAGCACAAGAACTGTAAAAAGATATTTATATTTGACGTAAATAAATATGAAATATTTTTTACACAAAACATTTTGGATATAGTAATTGTAATATAATTATATACCAATGCTGAAATTGAAAGTATGAAGACTCGTTACAAAGCTAAGCAACATTATACTGGTGCCACAAATAATGTTGAAATGTGTGCCTTATCCGGATTACTATATCTAAGTAATAAAAAAGGTTCATATTACGGTGACTGATATATGGTCAACTCAATTTGGACCACCCATTTCTAGAGAGATTATGTCCAAAAATCTATTTGAGTTTTTGATCAACTGTTTGGGATCTAACGATACAGCCACCAGAGAAGAGATAAATAAAATAATACAATCGGCTATCAGACAAATTTGAAATATTTTTAAGGAATGCTGCAGACAAAGTTTTACACTTTTAGAATACGTAATCATTCATACAACCCTGTTGCGTTTCTGAGGCAGATGGCTGTTTAAAATATTATCTCTATGAGAATAAAGTTTACAAAGTCGATGGAGCACATTACATTTATGGTCACAGGCAGGTTGCGGAGTGTGTTGGTAACAGCGAATTAGCGTAGTAATCTAGTAGAATGGTAATGTCGCCTGGCAGTAAATTGATAGTGCAGAAAATCAGAGTGAAAGAAAATAACATTAACGTCTGCAACGAAAATGTTATTCCAGTGAAGGAAGCTAAGAGAGGAAAACACGTCCCATATATTCAGCCAGTTACTAAAAAAAAAACTAAAAAAGAAATTAGAGAAATACAAGAAAGCTTGTATGAACCATTTAGGTGTGAAGCAAACCCATAAAAAGGCCAATGAACACATTTGTTATAAAGAGCTGATGCCGACGAGAAAAATAGGGCCTGCAGAGATTTTTGTTGAAGTAGAAACACCAGGTTAAGAGCAATTGGGCGGAAGAACCAGTGCAGTGTAAGAGCTTCGCTTAAAGAGAGCTCCTATATAATGAAGAGAAGACATATAGGCTACTCATTCACTCTGAGAATGAATATACGAGTAGAAGGCGACCGCATGAAGACCCGTAATGACGTGCGAGCTAATTCGACTGATTTGAAAGAAGGAGATCGGGTACGATTTTACAATCCTGTACGATGCAGGGACGGTCACCGAAAGTATATAAATCATAGAAAGGTCCGTAAAAATTAGTCAAACGGATCAAGGACGTTGTCTATCGCATTCAGAGTAGCCCAAAGAGCCAGATGAATGTAGTCCATATGCACAGGCTTACGCCATTCAGAGAACTGTCAGAATCCGAACGAAGGGGTCGAATGTAAGAAGAGGGCAGTTTCACATCCGTCTCTATGAGAGTTTAGTTTATGAACTCTATGGAGCATATGACTTCTATGGCTACAGACAGCTTGCAGAGTGTGTTGGTAACAGTGAATACTCTAGAATGATATTTCGAGAAGGCACTAGAAGTCACAGATATGGAATCATGTAGAATGATATAGAACTACTATAGACGGTATTAATAAATGAGCCGCAGATAGAGTAGTCAGTAATTAAATAAGCGATTGTGCAGAATAATAGAAGGCAACAAATAAACTATAGACATTTGGTAATAGAGAAATATCTTAGTTGGGGTGTTTATTATTAGAAAATAGTCAGTTATAATAATTTAGTGGTTTGGAAAGCTGTGTATTGTTAATCAGCAAATAAAGAACCCCGAAGAGTGTAACAATATGCATACCCAATAAGCAAGACCAGTATGGTCTGAAATTTTATTTGTGCTCAGCTAAACTTTATATCAATAGAGAAGATAGAGAAAAACAACATTCAATTCCTACACAATAGGTGCTCTATCTTACAAGAGCCCTTCAAGGTTCAAACAAAAATTGTACCACAGATAATTAGGCTAGTTCTCACGATGTCGCGGAAAAATGTTATAAAAGAAGCTAACCTTGATAGGAACAATGAGGAAGAACAAACGTGCCAAAGCATTTATTGGAAACCGTCAATTCATCTATTTTTGTATTTGATGAAAAGAGTAGGTTAGTCTCCCATGTGTGAAAAAAAATCATTTTATTATCGGCTATGCATATATAGGGTGATATACTAAGTGAAGATTGGAACCTGTGATGAGCACTGATAAGAGAGAGAACCCAAATCACCACAACACATTTTAAGGGACCTGACGATCATTTCACTAACCAAGTTAGCGCCATCAGAGGATGAAAAATTCTAACTACTTCAAAAACTAACATCACTTTATATACCGGATCTTAGGTAAAGAGACCGAACTGCGAGGGGAACTAGTCGCAGGCACATTCTGCAGTGTATTGTATTTTTTATCGCCGAACGACGTCTTTGAACTGTCTTTATTAACTTATCTAAAAGGTGTCCATCTCTAATAATTTTGGGAAGGTTCAACGACAACTAAGTTAGCAGTTTCCTTTGGCGGAAATATCTGTATTCTTATGTTATCTCTAGGAGGTGTTGAAACGTGGGAATTTATTTTACAAAGCAATCGATCAGGTGACTCGTAATCGGCGGTGGTGAAACGTTCATACATTTTTATTGTAACTATATTTCGCAAAATATATACTCTCGAATGCGTTTAGCTGTCTTTGTTGTCTAACATTTTTTTATTAATTTTAAACTATCTTCATTAACGTGATGATTATTATCCTAATTAGGTCAGGCGACGGAAGATCTATCTATAGTACCGTAACGTAATTGGGCTAAGTGTTCTTTGAAACTAATTCCAATCGATCTTTTTGTTTGTCCGACGTTCTTAAGATTACAATATTTGCAACTTATTTCATAAATTCCCGACATTTTGGCCGTTCTATCCTTGTCTTTTGGATTACTTAGCAAGCTTTTTAAGGTATTTTTTGTCGAAAATGTTAGCTGCAAGTTGACTTTTTTAAAAATGGATCGTGATTCGAGGTTCAAATGGTAATCAAACAAAGTTTTTTCGGATTTCTCTCTTCTAAACATCGTTGATTCCGTCAACATTTTCTTTGTTGTCTGTTTATTGAATAATTTTTCCACTAGGCAAGCACTGTATCCCTTATATTCGGCCACGTCCTTAATATAATTTAATTATTTGGTATATGTACTTTTGTTTAAAGTCAAATTAATTAACCGGTTTACTAAAAAATTCAGACTGGCCATTTTTTGTTCGTTCGTATGATGTGGGTCGTTCGGAATGTAGCTTAGAATGGTGGTTGCCTTTTCATAGACATAGAATTCTAAAGTGTCTTTATTCTTGATAACTAGTACATCTGGAAAGGCTAATTTATTATTAATTTTTAATTCGTGGGTAAAATTTATCGAATCAAATTTATTGTTTAATTTGGCAATAAAATCTTCTATTCTGAAAATGTTTGTGTTAAACACTGCGAAAATATTATCCACGTAACGAAACGATAGTATAAGGAAAATAACCACTCTCACTTTTAAGATCTGTTTCAAATCTGCTTATGAAAAGGTCCTGCAATAAATGGCGATAGCGGATTGCCTAGGAAAAAATAATTAACAAACCGACTAGTTAGGTATATATATATATATATATATATATATATATATATATATATATATATGTATGTATATATATATATATATATATATATATATATATATATATATATATATATATATAAATATAAAAATTTTAACTGACCCCAGATATGTGTTCTAGGGGGCCTAGTTAGCGCTCATGTGAAAAAAATAATTTCAAAATTCAAAAGTAGCCATCTCCTCATTAGTGATTTTTTAAAGAAAATTCACTTTGCTTGCTGGCAAACCATGTTATAACTTGCACACGATCTCAATCAAAATTCCTAATTTCCATGCTCAAACTCCTGTAAATATAGATGCCGCATGTTGCTACACAGTCCAGCTTATGACGTTTACCTTCTTAAACACGAAGCCACAACAACGCATAGTCGTTCATAGTTATATACAGTTGATACAAGAAGTTGTCATTTTCTTGATATATATATATATATATATATATATATATATATATATATATATATATATATATATATATATATATATATATATATATATATATATATATATTCACATTCATACACAGTACTTATGGCAACCGATGCCTCAATATTGTCATATAGTTTACACATAAAGTTTCCATTTTCTTAATATATATTTACATTACATACACATAATTTATGTCAACCGATGTCACAATGTTGTTAATAGTTCACACATAAAGTTGCCATTTTCTTGATATATATTCACATTCATACACAGAACTTTTGGCAACCGATGTCACAATGTTGTTAATAGTTCACACACAAAGTTGCCATTTTCTTGGTATATATTCACATTCATACACAGGACTTATGGCGACCGTTGCCACAATGTTCTTAATAGTTCACACATAAAGTTGCCATTTTCTTGATATATATTCACACTCATACACACAACTTACGGCAACCGATGCCACAATGTTGTTAATAGTTCACACATAAAGTGGCCATTTTCTTGATATATATTCACATTCATACACAGGACTTATGGCGACCGTTGCCACAATGTTGTTAATAGTTCACACATAAAGTTGCCATTTTCTTGATATATATTCACACTCATACACACAACTTATGGCAACCGATGCCACAATGTTGTTGTATGCACGCTTGCTCATCTCGAAATACCTCACCAATCAGCGAGTGTATAGATGATCTGTCGATATTTCTAGCATTATAACGTGAAACTGAGTATACTACAACTCAGATCGTTTGAGTCGCCATTTGTTGGTACATTGCACGGTTGCCATAATCATTGCAATACGTGTATGTGTGTGTGTGTGTGTGTGTGTGTGTGTGTGTGTGTCCGAGCGAAATACTAAACTTATTTCAATCAAACTTGGCAAAAATCTTGTTTGGACGAAGACCGAGGTCGAGACCCTTAATCAGCCTTTGTGCTCAAGTTTTTCCGGTGAAAAATTGGGGAAAGCTTTGTGAAAACGCTATATTTTTGTAAGTATCAGACTGACTGGAATGAGATTCTACATGTGGCTAGAAATAGTGCAAATAAACCTATGTTGTAAGTTTTAAGTAATTTAATACACAATATTTAGAGTCTTTGTCAAATTGAAAATAAAATCTCAATGACATGCGTTGAGACGACTTAGTGTAAGACTAGATGCATTCTCGCAACAATTAGAACCGTAGACCGGTTTCGCGCTCATTAGAGCTCTTCAGTACGGCATACTAATTGTAGCAAAAATGCACCAAAAATAACACGGCCATAGTATAGCCAGTCTTAAAACACTAAGTGAGTGGTGAACGTGTCGCCACCTAGTTCGGAACCAAGTACTATGTTGTCACGCCCGCTCCAAATAACACAGAGTGTTAAAAAATAGAGACAGTATACAACTAACTAACAATTTAAAAAATTGTTAGCCCTGGCCCATTTCTACCCCAATATAAGGACAAAGTATGTAATACATACAAATTGTTAGTTAGTTGTATACTGTCTCTATTTTTTAACACTCTGTGTTATTTGGAGCGGGCGTGACAACATAGTACTTGGTTCCGAACTAGGTGGCGACACGTTCACTACTCACTTAGTGTTTTACGACTTAGTGGCTAAAGTCCAATGCCTGACAGACAGAGTAGTTAACTTCCACGCGTAGATTGATTCATACAACACGTATCAATCATACATCAACGGTAACCAAACTAAATATATACCAGGCGTGAAACATACTACTCGAACCAACAATCGTGAAATTTCGGCCGCAATTGTGGAAAATGACAGCGGACATGAAATTGAAATTTTACCAAGTGAATGTTATTTAACTGGGGATTCAATCATCAAAAGACACCATTTGAAAAAATGACTTTTGCAACATTGAATTTGTGTAAGTTTGTCTTTAAATTTAAAACACCCTGTATGACACAGGTAACCTTTAGGCAGAGAAAAAGGAGGCCTCGTCCTAGATGTTTTAGTATTCTAAATTCCAGCCTTTTATCTTTAAAAACATGTGAAATACAAAGTGTTATAAATGTGGATAGAAGTTCCGCAAAATTTAAAATAGTTGAAGATAGGTATAGGAAAGCCTAATATAAATCTTCCAAAATTTTATGGAGAATCCGAATAGGCAATGCAAAATAGGGCATTATATTTAAATTAGCAAAGTTGATGACTACGGTCGGTCGAACCGGAAATGATGCGACCTTGAAAATATTTTAGAATGACAGACAATTACGAAATGTGACTGCTGCAAAAATTTAAAAATTTATGATATAAAGGACTTCATAAACTTCTAATGCACGGCTACCTCGAAAAACCCTATATATATATATATATATATATATATATATATATATATATATATATATATATATATATATATATATATATATATTAATATGGTTTCTATAAGGGGGTCACATATCCATATATACACATACATACAAGCCAACAACACACTCTTTAAAACACCCCATACAAAGCCTAAAACAAATCATACTAAACACAAAAAAGAACTTACTTTTGATGTATGCAAAGTTTATGCACTGTATGGCAGGGAGAAACTAAATTTTACAGATATATATGTGTCAGAGAGAATGAGGCGAAGGCATGGCAATGGTAAAATTAGTTTACAAGGAGTGAAAGTTATATCAAAGACAGAATCGACTGCAGGAAGTGATATAACATATATAAAGTATCTATGTGTATGAACTCTAAAACTCTTGAGAATGTAAATATGTTGTATTTATTATTGTTGTTTACTAGCTGTTATGTAATTTAAAATGATGTTTGTTAACGTGGTTTTAGGAAATGTAAGTTGTTATTGTTTACTAGCTTTAAGAATATTGTTTGTGAAATTGTAAGAAATGTCATAACCTAGATGTAAGTCAGCTGTTTTTATTTAGGACAAATGTCAAACCGACAACAAAATTATAGTTAGGTTAACAGATAAGAACCACATGACAAACTGACAGAAAATGTAAAATGTAGGTTAGCTAATCTGTCAAGGGTCAACAATGCTAAATCACATATCCGGGGAGATGATGAAAAAGGATTATTGTGTTAAAATTTGTGATGATTTTTTGATTTTGAAGGAAGCATAAAGCAGTTTTTTAATTAGTAACGCTGGTGCCGAAAAAAAAAAAAAAAACAGATGGAGATTATTATTTAAAATTTTTAGACGGGGAAATTTTAATTAAAGGATTAGATTGATTGCATTTTTGGTATTAGAAAGACATGAAAAAAAAATTGGAAAAGAGTTAGAAAACAGTAAGATTCTCTCTAGGTTGAAGAAAACTAAGTGAGTAATAAAACTTACTTTATTTATGTGATATATCTGCAACTTTAGGAGAGTGTGGCAAAGGTCAATTAAGACGCCATAAAGCAGACCTAAAAACGTGAGGCCGATACATTCAAGCAATCATATTTGTTTCACTTTCTACTATCAATAATATTGAGGTATCTGTAGAGACATCTCTCAGCCGTAGCGTCCATTATCACATCATCGCCTAACCGAAAATCATCTACTGACTACGCGTATAAACTATACATTGAATCCCTAGGCCAAGCAGATGCCAGTAGATGTCGTTCTCTTTTAGTTCATAATTCGAAAAGATATGTATAGGTAATCTTAAAAAATTTTAACAAGAAATACAGGCCTATAACTTTGGAGGGGGGGGGGTATCATAAGAAAGAGCTCTAAATTAAGCAAAAAGTACATTAAAAATAGTAAGTAGCATTAGAATTTTGTCATTTGTTCTTTAATTGTAAAAAATATTCAAGTTTGGTGATCATTTGAAACCTTTGCCTTATTTTGTTTTCCTTTATACATATGTGAGTATTTGGGAGGAAAGAACTGAAATCAGATAGGGCAAAATATTTCAAAATTTAAAAAAATAAATAAAGATATTTCGGACTTGAACCCACCAGCTTAAGAAGCTCCCTGATTTGAGAGTAAGTTCATCAATGCTATAGATTTATTTAGGTCCCAGGCAGAAGTAAAAAGGCAGTGGATACACCAGGATGTAAGTCACATATTTTATTTTACAAGCATAATTTACAACACTTCACATAAAACATTAAATATAAATAAACATATACTTAAACTGGTCACCATATCAGATATCTCAATAATAATAATCATAACATAAAACTTAAAATTAACCTCCTATATCAATATATATATATATATGTTTAGTAGTTAGAGAAAACATTATTTATTTATTTTTCCTACCAAAAAAAACTTAACCGGTCCTTTTTTTGTCATGTTAAGTTAACAAACATCTTATCTTGTTTTATAGAGGGCAGTGGCGTACTATTTGTTCGTCAAAATTATTAATTTTTTTACTGCTAGGCACGAGATAAATGCAGTTGTCAAAACCTGTTCAATCAAAACATTGTCATCATAGCGCACAGCAAAACTCAATGTTTTCAGTGTATTTAAAAAGAGAATTTTTAATTCTTTCTTCAAAACTCTGTATCTCTAGAAACACGTATTTTTGGACTCTAGGTGTAACAGCTTTTTCCTTTTTTTCTTATTTTGACCTCTAGAATTCATCCTTAGCATAGTTTCCTTTCCTCGCAGAATAACTGTATTTGTGATGACATTTCATAATGTATTTTTTTTTCAGCTGGTTGCCTTTACGCGTGCAGCAGTTGTTAAAGAAATTGTTGATCCAGCTGATCTACCGACACCAGTACAGCGGTTTTGGATTTTTGGCCCTGTCCTTGTTATCGACCTATGAAATCTATGAAAGCCAAATGTACATTAGTACATAACTCCTTTTTTTCTTCATAATTGTTAAGCATTAAAGATTTAGGAGCATGAAAATAAAATTCAAATAACTATTGCCATTGTGTTTTATTACTTGCAATTAAATCCCTTGACTATAATATATTGTCTTTCTCTTCTGACCGATACCTAATTAATGTGCAGTTTTAATAAAGCCATAAAGTATTATTATGCCAAAAATGTCTTTTATTAGAATCATCATTACAGTTCAAAGGCGATGTTACCTTGTCGTGGCAACATGTCAGTAGTATCTTATTTATTTTATGATAGCTTCCGCATTGCATTTTTTTTCCTATTATCATTATTGAAATAATAAGAGCTATAAAGCTCCTTACAACATGTATATTTAGAGTGTACAACATACTGAAATAATCACCAAAATTTAAATTAGCTTGATATTCAAATAAGTAAAACATTAATAAGAATACATAGACTTGAATGATGGTCGTCATCGTAGCGATTGGTCTATTGACGACCTTCCAACGTCGTTGTGTGCCTTCGCGGTCTCGGCAAGGGGTTAAAGTGAGGATATTTCTCGACTGCTGTAGATCGAACCGAAGTTATTGGACTTAGAACGATCGAAACGGTCAGGCTGCACCTGGTCTTCTGGTTGAGTTGGGATCCTTGTTTGAGATATCCACGCGCCTCGTACCTCCTTGCTGAGAGACCCCTCACGAGGTGTAGGGTAACGTCTCCCAATTGTCTAAATGCTATGTGTAAGTTCTGGGCCATAGCTAACCTGTAATAATAAGTAATAATAATAACCCTAATGTTTAGCCCGCTTGTCTTGATATTGCATTCGTTTTATAATATATGCTGCATGCCTGCTAATATCGCCCGCTTGCTAAATATTAGTTTCCTGCATCGCAGTACCGCTTCCTAAAATATTGACTGCGAATCGCAGTCCCACTTTAATAAAGCACCGCGCATAACCCTCGAATGCTTTTCCGACTTTATTCATTCTAATTGCCTTTGCCTCTGGTTTTGTATAGCTTTTCATGTGAATAATATAGTTTCGTTTTGAAACAAGTATTGTTAATCCCTTACTGGTTTTCATTTACACAGTAACATGCTGTCCCTTCTTGTAAATACTGTGAAAATTATTTTTTGAAGTTACTTTTATAAATAGACTGTTAATACTACTCGACATTTTATACGGCGCTTCCACAGCATCCACCCAAAGCACAAGTTATAACAATTTTATCTCAAATAAAGGCCATAACTATAAATCAGTTGTGGCCTTGCCTTACGACTTAAGGGAACCCTGTTTTCACTGTAGCTTACCCTGGGGCTAAATAGCTCTTGACAGCGACTTAGGGAGGAGACTAGGTCAAAGGACAAGCATCCTGTGAAAGCCCATCGACCCCCCGAAACACAATAGATACTAGCGCCTCAGCATAATTTGTTAGGAAAACCGAAATGGTGTAGTTTTCTTAGAAATTTCCAATACTAGGGAAAGTTAGATTGGTACGAATTACACCCCTAGCGAGGGACACAGTCACAAATAGCAGCAAGAGCAGGAACCTAAGTTATTCAATTGTAAAAATGTGGAATTAGGGAAGTAGCCGTGAATATTTCAAAATTATAAATGTTTGGTGCTAAATGTGATAAGATATCAGTATCTAAAGAATCCAAAATATTTTATTTTAAAAAAGAAGCAATATATTGAAGCGTTGTTATCGACGATAACCATCGCCATACTGAGTGAATTAATTGTTAGACTGCGGTCGTTAACTTTCTTTTTGTCCACGAAGTGACTTCTTTGTAAGCAGCTTTTGATCATGGACTTTTTTCCGCTTGCACTGAATGCTTGCTGTTTTTTTCAAAATCGTTACTAGCCCTAGGTCAGTCGCGCGGGTGGCATATGTCACCCGCTGTAATAAATTCAGAAGAAACATTAATATCCGCGCTAGCCCGACAACGCTGCCTTGAATACCTCTCACCTGCTAACCAGGAAACGCGAGTTATATGATCCTCATATCGACACCGTTGTATTCTAGTAATTATTAAAGTTTATGTAATGCTAGTTCATTAAGAGAATGCAGTTAGTTCCAGCTTCCCGAGAATATCAAGTTTCTGTCAACACAGACCAGGCCAGTTAAAAGTATAGAAGAACATCCTGATTAGCGGTTCTCACGAGAAGGATTCTTTAAAAGTAAAAGAGGTAGAGTAACATGGATTGCTATCAATTTTGTTATAAGAAGTTAGTTCTAGTCCTAGTTTTAGTAGAGTCAACATCTTAGTAGAATAATTATAATTTCACATACCAGGGTCATACAATATAATAAGTTACATAAAAATATTAAGTAAAAAGTTTATAAGTGTCAAGTTTTTTGTAGTTACTAATTAAAGTTTTTTTAATTTCAACGAAGGGCTAAGTTACTTAATTGGCGCAGGCGGTAGGATATACGATCAGCTTTTTGCATAAAAAATTGCTGGAAAACTTGTCAGTGTTTACTGTTATTGAATATTCGAATTTTTTCAAATACGGGGAAGTCAAACATTGCTGAAAGGTATATTGTGGCTACTGGCCCTAGTCAACGTTAAAGTTAAGGTAGAGATAAGCATCGCTCTTCCAAATTTCCACAAGAGACAGACATCGCTCATCCCAAGCTTTCAAAAAAAAGACAAGCATCGCTCACCATAGGCTTTCCAAGGAGGGACACACTTCGCTCACCACAGGTTTTCCAAGGAGAGACACACATCGCTCACCATAGGTTTTCCAAGGAGGGACACACATAGATGATCCAGTTGAACTAAAACCATGAAAGCCATCCTCGTAGTTTTAATGTAAGTGCTCATTTGTCCTATATATAAATATACTTGAGAGATTAATTTAAGAAAGAACACAAAAAACAAATAATTTTATTTATATATTGTGAATGAAATTTCGTAATTAACTAAGTAAGAAGATTAAATATATATATATATATAATATATATATATATATATATATATATATATATATATATATATATATATATATATATATATATATATATATATATATATATATATATATATATATATATATATATATATATATATATATTAAAAAATGACTGAACACAGAATTGATATGTCATTACTTAGATATCAAGCAGATAATATTCCGCAATTCGATGGAAATACAAAACAATTAAATAGGTTTATAGTTTTATGTGAACACTTTTAAAGGATTTTCAAATTAAAGAAAATGTTAATGATTCTATAAATACATGTTTGACAGATACTATATTAAATAAATTAACAGACAGAGCTGCAGATTTAATTTGTTCTAGGCTCGAATTATCCTCTTGCGATTTAATTAAGCATATGCTTCTTTTAAGCTTTTCTGATCAGAGAAGAATTGATTGTCTAATTCAGGAACTAATAAACATGAAACCATTCCATAATGAGTCACCTTTAGAATTGGGTATCAGAATTCAAAATGCTCGTAGTTTACTCTTTTCTAAATTAAATGCTTCCCCACGAACGACTGAGGAAAAAACAATTCAAATTCTTCATTATGACGATTTTGCTATAAAGACATATATAAATATATATATATATATATATATATATATATATATATATATATATATATATATATATATATATATATATATATATATATATATATATATATATATGTGGTTTATCTTATGAATTACACATAGTTATAAGATTAAAGTCTCCTGGATCTTTAGAAGAAGCCATGTCAATGGTTAAGGAGGAATTAAATTTCAAACAGTTCAACAGTAATTTAAATGATAGCTATAACAATTATAAACAACCACAAAAGGTTCCACAATCTAAACCATTCATACCACAAAAACAATCTACACTGAATACAGGACCGCCCTATTATAACTCAAATTATTTTTATAAATATAACCCGAACTATTGTAATCAATTTAGGACGCCTTCACAACAATTGCAAAGGCAGCCTGTAGCAAATTCTAAGAAACAATTAAATTATGGCAATGCAATTCCGTGATAAACCACTTTTAAAACTTTCCCCAACAACAATTCAAATTTTAATAGATTTCCAACTCAACAGCCCTTCTTTGCTAATCAAAGAACGAGTCCAATTTTAAGAAATCAACAACTAAATAGGCAATAGTAACCTGAATCGATGGATACATTATCAGGGAATACAAGGCCTAATAAAGAATATTTCGCACAAGAATTATTTAACCAGCAAGTAAACGACGTTTCGACGAAAACGTTTACTATAAAAATACAGAATTTTCAAACGATTATGATACACTCGAGTTTAACCAATTAAGTGACAATACTAATGAGAAAAAGGTTGATTTAACAGAAACCTCGTATTACCAGCCTTTCGAACAAAATAATCCCGACAATGAAAATTTTCTCATGACCGAGGAAGGAAACGACCAAACGTAATATATATATATATATATATATATATATATATATATATATATATATATATATATATATATATATATATATATATATATATATATATATATATATATATATATATATATATATATATATATATAATAACGTTAATATAAACCTGCCTTATATTTTTATAGAGGAATTAAATGCTAAATTTCTAATTGACACGGGGAGTTCTCCAAGTCTTGTAAATCTTAGGTTAGCAGCAAAATTTTATAAAAATTATATTAAATGTGAAATTTGTAATATCCAGACAGCTCATGGTACCACTTTTGATAACAAGACAGCATATATTCCTATGTTTAGATTTTTTAACACAAATGGTTTACACAAATTTTATTTATTTAATTTTTGCGACAAATACGATGGACTAATACGTGCTGACTTATTGAACCATTTAAACGCTAACATTAATTTAAAAATGAAATGAATAACTACACCTTTTGCTACCATTTCTATACAGTATAACCCAAAAGAACCAGTATACACGAATCTGTTTAAAAATAATATAGAACATAAAATAAGAATTCCAGCAGGTACACATCAGGTAGTTAAAATCTCTGTGGCACAGAAATAAGGTATAGGTATCCTCAAATATAAAAATTTCGAAAGCAAAAAAGAAATGCCAGAAGCTTTAGTAAATATTCAAAATTACTTTGCAAACACTGTAATAACCAATTCGCGTGAAAAATCTATAGAAATTACAATAACCAAACCCTTTGACATTGAACTTTTGGACACAAATGAGGTAGCTAATAACTTTATTAGAGAAAACAATACCCCTGTAATCGGTAATGAATATCATGAGAATTTATTAAAACAGAACTTACCAAATTTACGTTTAGGCCACTGCAATCTATGCAGACAATACAGAGACATTTTATTGCAAGGGCATTCCTCTAACTTTTACAAAAAAAATTAGACACAAAATTAGACTAACGGATGACAAACCAATATTTACGAACTTTTATGGATATCCACAAATTCATAAAGAAGAAGTAAAATATCAAATTGCCAATTCACTCGAACAAGGTATTATAGAACCCTCAACATCCCCATGGTCGTCCACAATTTGGATAGTTATGAAGAAGCAATATGCTTCCGGACTATCTAAATGACAGATGGTCGTCAACTTTAGGAAACTAAACGAAAAAACAATTGACGACAAATACCCCTTACCAAATATTACCGACATACTTGACAAACTTGTCAAAAGCCAGTATTTCACTACCTTAGGTTTAGCTAACGGATGCCATCAAATTGAAATGGACAAGAATAACATCGCAAAAACTGCCTTCACCACATAGAATGAACATTTTTAATTTACCAGAATGTCATTTCGGTTGAAATCAGCTCCGAGCACCTTTCAACGAGTAATCAATAATATACTGCGGGGATTTCAAAATGAAATCTGCGTAGTATGACATAATAATATTTAGCGTGTCGCTTGAAGAACACACTTTACGACTTAAACAAATTTTTGAACGTTTAAGAGAAGCTAACTTTAAAATACAACTAGACAAATCCGAATTTTTACGAAGAGAGGTAGCCTAGACAGACCATATTATCACGCCCACTGGCGTCCTACCTAACCCGGACAAAATTGAATCGATAAAACAATTTCCCATGTCAAAAACTGAAAAGGAAATTGTAACATTTTTAGGCTCACTAGGGTACTATAGACGTTTAATAAAATACTTCTCGAAAATTACAAAACCAATGACAGTATGTTTAAAGAATAACATAAAAGTTGAACATACACCAGATTTTAAAATATCATTCGACATTTGCAAAAATTTATTAATTAATTCACCTATCTTACAATATCCAGATTTTTCTAAAGCATTTGTATTAAAAACAGATGCTAGTGACTTCGCTTTAGGAGCAGTATTATCACAGGGTGATGTTCCTAATGATAAACCGGTAGCGTACGTATCCAGGACTTTAAACGAAAGCGAATGTAAATATTCAACCATCGAAAAGAAACCTATAGGCATAGTTTGGGCTTGTAAATATTTGAGACCGTATTTGTTTGGCTGTAAATTTAAATTATGCACAGATCATCGAGCATTAACTTGGTTATTTAATTTAAAAGAACCAAACTCTAAACTAACAAGATGGCGATGACGACTCTCTGAATACGATAACGAGATTATGTACAAACAAGTCTGGACGCAGCAAGTGCGTTATGATAGTGAATTTTCATAGAAATGATCTGACACAAAATATTTTATTATAACTTTTTTTCTTGTAACATAGAAATCTAAATTTTGGTGTATAGTTTACTTTTTATATCGTAAACCTACCTAACAAATTTAGTTATCATAGATTTTTAATTTTTTAAGATAAAAATATTTTTCCAATGAAAACTCTAAATTTTTTCGGAAAACCTAGTCCGATTTTTCTGATTAACGCACTTATCAAAGCCATTTACAAAAGGAAGGTACGTGTCAAATGCTATCAAAATCGGCCCATTATTCTTTGAGATAAAAATTTTTTTCGAATAAAAACTGAAAATTTTTCCGGATAACCTCGTCCGATTTTCTTGACTAACAAACTTGTCAAAGCCATTTACAAAAGGAAGGTACATGCCAAATTTTATTAAAACCGGCTTATTACTTCTTGATATAAGAATTTTCCCGGAAAACCTCGTCAGATTTTCCTGACTAACGAACTTATCCAAGCCATTAACAAAAGAAAGGTACATGCCAAATTTTATTAAAATTGGCCCATTATTTTTTGAGTTATCGGTGTGATACATATATATATATATATATATATATATATATATATATATATATATATATATATATATATATATATATATATAGAAACTGGCCCCGGATATGGGTTCTAGGGGTCCTAGTTCGCGCTCATTTGCAAAAATTTTTTCAAAATTCATAAGTCGGGATATCCCCATTAGTGAATTTTTTCTACGAAAATTCACTAAAAGGCAAACAAAATACCAATGCTGATGCTTTATCACGTATGAAAATTAAGGCTATCGAGGGTGAAACCATGATAGGAAGTCCCGGACAAATAGATCAGGGAATTCTAGATTATTTAAGAGATCTAGCGGACAATCCAATCCAACAAATAAACAATGAAGACGCAACCGTCAATAGTCCCGGAACTTCAAATGCTGCAAATCATGCAAACCCAGATAATACACTCAAATTTTATATTTTACAAGACATACAAATAAAACCCCCTACGACACAATCGAATGACACAAATGACGACAAAAACCGCAACGATTTTGAGGAAACTGCCCACTTGATAAACGGAGAGGATTACATCAATCCTGGTATTCCTATATTAGATACAATAATTAACAATAAACCCAACCAAATCATTACAGCCAATAATCCACGATAGGATTAATATTATCACTGCATAAACTTATTTTAATTCTACATCGCGAACTAGAAATTTTGGTAAAAATACACTTGAGCCCGGTGGCGTAAAGGCAAAACCCTGTATAGTACAGAGCGCGAGGTCCGCGCGACGCTCTGGATCACTCGGGGCTTTGTTTATGATTACGCTGCGTTGCGTCAGACAAATCGCAGTGTGATACAGAGCAACCTTGAAAATTCCGTGTCCCGCTGAATTGTAATCGTAATAATAATTAGTTACAAGTTGCATAGTGCACTTCCACATTGTTATAGGTTATAATTTCTATTTTGTCTTGATTTTATCACATGCACCATGGATGAAGCAACCTTAAAAAGTTTGTTCGGACGTTTGTGCGAAAATGTAAATATTCTTGATATAACAGCTGTGGACAATAACGAACAGTTCAGTATTATAGTGCAGTGTAAGCTTTCAGGAGAGGGCACAGTGGATGAAAAATGTGACAACTGGGTAAAAGATTTTTCATACTCGACCAATACAAACTGGATAACGTCAAGACGCTATTCGAATGCAACTCGCTATGAATTTGAAAAATTATACGTGTGTCAACACTCGTCATTGAATAAAGTAGCTGAACTAAAACGGTAGTCGTGTAAAGTTAGAAACAAAAATTGCAAAGCACAAATAGGCATTAAATTTTTAAAAATAATAGAAACAATAAAATATGATGTGCTATTAAAAAACGGAATTAACGTAGTAATAAAAATAAAGTTTGAACATTCCCATAGAGTAAATGTAGCAGAAGCTTTTGGATACTTACGTGTAAACAAGACAGTACAAGACATTTTTGAGTCATACTTTGTTTCAGGAATGACTCCGTCAGCTGCCAGATTTTATCATGAAATGATAATTGAGTCTGGTTCTGAAGAAACGCAGGAAGTACAAAATGTAAGTACAGCATATCTTCTTGCTAATGCTAGATAAATTTCTACTGAGAGGCAGATAAAGTATTTATATGATAAGTGGCGTTTCTGTCAATACGGTAGTCGAGAAGAAAAAAGCATGATAGAAGTTCTCAAGAACAGACAATCCTTGTTGCAGAAATCCGGCGGTGAACTAGTCATTAAAGAAAATCCTTTTATCGCAGTTGCTGTTACTCCAATAATGCGACGCGCATTTCTTCAAGATCTTTCCACTGAAATGGCTTTCGTGGACTCCAGCCGATCTTGCGATCAGACAAATACTTCTACACATTTCTATTTACTTCAAACAAAACAGGGGCCATTCCTATCGCGTGCGTCCTTCACACAGCCTAAACTGAAGCGAATTATACTTTAGCTTTTGCGTCTGCCACTGAAGCTATCGAAGTAGAAAATAAAAAGTTCGATGCAAAAGTGTTGTTGACTGATGACAGTACATCCGAGCGCAATGCATTATCAACCGTATTTCTAAACTCCATGTTACTTCTGTGTACATTCCATCTTTGCCAAGCTTTATGGAGATGGCTCTGGCAAACTGACCATAACGTAAAAAAGGAGGACAGAAGAACAGTGATGGAAATGTTTAGGAACATTCTTTACGCTCCAACATTAGAAGATTCAGAAGAGTATTATGATTTCTTGATGAGTAATAATATAGTACAAAGTAACAAAGTATTATATGATCATCTAGAGAAATTGTGGGTTCGTAGAAAAGAATTGTGTATTTCGTACAGAAATAATATAATAACAAGAGGTAACAATACAAATAATTACACTGAAGCTTCAATTAGGATTTTTAAAGATATAGTTTTGCAAAGGTGCAAGGTTTTTAACTCTTGTGCACTGGTTGATTTTATTATCAATGTATTCGAAAACTATTATAAGCGAAAATTGTTGGAATTTGAAAATTCAAGAAGATCTAAACCCCAAATTGATTATAGGAACATGTGTTTTAGAGCAAGAGAAATTAATATTATTTATCAAAGGGACAATACAATTTTCCATGTTGCATCTGAAAAAGACTCCAATTTATTTTATACAGTGAATGCTAAAATTGCTTTTTGTGATTGTCCATCAGGCACAGGTGGTAAATTCTGTAAACACCTATGCACAGTAGAACAAAAATTTGGTATATTATTTAAAACATCTCTAGTTCTAAGCGTTCCTGAGAGAATACAGTTAGCCAAATTAGCTGTTGGGCATTCAGCACCAGAGGAATTTTATAAAAATGTGGATCCAAACACAACTGATTTTGAAAACTCATTTCAGTCAACCAATTATGTTCCTGCTAAAGTAGAGTTAGCAAGTGCAATAGACTTACAAGTGAACGCCGAGGAAAGTGAAAGCCGATTTAAAAATGAAATTATAAGAATGCGCTGTGAATTTAATCGCATAACAAGTACGCTTGAAGTCAATCAAAGCCCAGAAGCTACTTTATCCATCATTAAGTTTAATGCACTAATGAATAACCTGAAAACCCCTTCCCAAATTTTAAACTTTTTGGAAGCTAAAAGTCGAATATGCGGCAGAAAAATTCGAGTCCAGCCAACGTCAATTTCACGTCGTAAAAACAAAGCATTGCCTCAATCTGGGAGAATTCAAGCTGGCAGGCCTTCCAAAAATGAAAAACTAAAACGGACAGCCTTGGAAGCAACATTTCGCATAACCTACCAAATGCAAAGTTACATTGAACCTAATTCTGTATTTCGTTGTTTAATAAAAATAATATATAATGCATGCATGTATGACTTTTATTGTAAGAATATCTCCCATTTATCAGGAAAGTGTGGGTAGGAATTATTAAATATTAAAATTTACTAAACAAATTTATCCTGTTTAATTAGGTATTTCGCTACACTGTTTTCAATTAAATAAAAAATAATTTAAATTCAGAATTATCTCATATACGAAATTATTGAAAATAATATGAAAATAGAATTTTACATGTATTGAAAGTTACTTATAAACTTAAGTTTTTAAAGATTTTTTCGTTGTTTTATGTAATTTAAGTTTAATATTTCCTTAAATGCAAATTTGCTTGAGTCAAATAGAATTTTTAATTTACCTAAGAAGTTTAGATCTATTCACCTCTCGGCTTGAGTTAGTTCTGTAATGGGTTAGTTATTGTAATTAAATGCCGACGTTTCAAAATTAAAAGAACGGCTGCTTTGGTCAAATGTCTTGTCAGTTCATAAAATAACTCATCTAAAAAGATTTAGCATCTTGGTTAATTAAAAAGTCTATTTACCTTAAGTAAAATTTTATGAATTATTTCAATTAAGTTACATAAAACAACGAAAAACATCGTTAAAAATTCGAGTTTATAACTAGTTCAAATACGTGTGAATTTCTGCTTTCTTCTTCTTTTCAATAATTACGTAGATAGATAGATAATTCTGATTTTTTAGGTAGATTTCATATATGAATATATTGCGGAGATCACGACTTGAAAATTCACAAAATTCACCATATCTACCTTACGACTGGCTTTTGTTTAATTGCAAATAGTGTGGCGAAATACCTAATTAAACACGTATAAATATGAACACGCCACAGACATATATTTTATTTAAAGAAATCTGTGTGCTCTGTATCACACTGAGATTTGTTTTTCGCCACGCAGCGTAATCATAAACAAAGCCCCGAGTGATCCAGAGCGTCGCGCGGACCTCGCGCTCTGTACTATACAGGGTTTTGCCTTTACGCAGCCCGGGTCAAACAAGAAAGTCCTCGCGCACTAGAATTTCGTCCATGGAATTTACGCGCAGTTGCCACATAATGTAATTAAAAAATTTCGAGACGCAGCAAGTACGTTACGGTAGTGAATTTTCATTAGATTACGATTTTTGATTTAGTAAAAGAAAAGTAGGTACTACATAATGGACAAATAAAATACAAGATCTCCACATAAATCTTTACTAACGATTTACAGAGTCAGTTGTATAAATAAGTCAAACAAAACAAGTGATAAGCAGGATATGTAGTTAACAAAAATATACTGAAAATTAAAATCCGCATATAACACAATTCTAAACAACTGAGTTGTTATAAAATTTTATCAATTTAAAGTACTACATCAAATTTAATCTATCATTAATCACACATACCATGCTTGAAACAGTTACATATATAATTAAGACGCTTATTCCGAACTTAGTTTAACTTAAACTATGTAAGGCTAGATGTATTCTCACCACAATTAGAACCGCAGACCGGTTTCGCTCTAGTTAGAGCTCCTCAGTACGGTATACTAATTACAGCGAGAAGACACATAAAAAGTAATACGGCTATGGATAACCATCCTCCTAGAACAATGTGAGATGTACGACAGGGTCCCCATATCGGTGCGGAACCAGGGTAGTATGTAGTCGTGACGCTCCAAATAACACAAAATGTTATAAAATAGAGATTGTGTACAACCAGCTAACAATTTTATAAATTGTCAGCCCTGGCCCATTTCTTCCCTAATATAGCCACAATGTATGTAAAGCCAGATGTATTCTCAACCATAATTAGAACCGCAGACCGGTTTCGCTCTAATTATAGCTCCTCAGTACGGTATACTAATTACAGCGAGAAGACACATAAAAAGTAATACGGCTATGGCAGCCATCCTCCTAGAACAATGTGAGATGTACGACAGGGTCCCCATATCGGTGCGGAACCAGGGTAGTATGTAGTCGTGACGCTCCAAATAACACAAAATGTTATAAAATAGAGATTGTGTACAACCAGTTAACAATTTTATAAATTGTCAGCCCTGGCCCATTTCTTCCCTAATATAGCGACAATGTATGTAAAGCCAGATGTATTCTCAACCATAATTAGAACCGCAGACCGGTTTCGCTTTAATTAGAGCTGATCAGTACGGTATACCAATTACAGCGTGAACACACCTATAAAGTAATAAGGCTAAACTATACCCACGACCATGCCCAACTGGTTTTGTCATGTGTTTAATTGCGTGGCCTTTCTATTGCAGTAAGCAACTTTACGAATATAAAAAACCTCAGTTATTTCATGAAAGATACTAATCTTTATTAAATAAAAATTTATTGAAAATATAGCCATCAGTTCTGTTTCAGATATATTCATCATGTGGTTTATACATATTTCAATAATTTTAGTATAACTGCTGTGTAGTCGGTTACAGAAAGAACACAAAACATTTTTCTAATAAGTTTTTATGTAGAACTTAACAGAATTCTCCTAATAGTAATACCACACTTTCTCCATTAGGTTACAAAAAAGCCTAACTTAAAAATCATTTTGTCAGTATTTTAGTGTATCATTTGTTCTTTGTTGTTTACTGTTTGCAAAAACTGCATGGTTTGACTAAAACAAAACCATCCAAGCAATTAATATGGTAAAATACCTGCCATATTTATAATTTGACAGGTACATTCCCTTTGTAAATAATTAATTTTTTTCTCAAAAAACTGTTTTAACTTTAATGAAATTTGTAACACATTTTTTAAAGGCACTTGCAGTACTTATAGATTATATTCAAGACCAAATTTTAATTTATTAGCTCCATATAAAATATATATTTTTTAAACTAATAGCTAACTGGGACCCCAAAACCGATCTCCAAAGTCCATATAAATTTAAAGAAATAGTTTTAATGATATATCTTACCAATAGTGTACAATCCTTGTGAAAATTCACTACTATAACTCACTTTCTGCGTCCTGAAATTTTAATACCAGAAAACAAATGACAAAAAAAGTGTTCAAAAAGCAGTAGGCCATGGACTCTAACAATATACTTCCAGTTTTAACATAATTTTCCGTAATGATTCGCGATAAAAAATATTGTGATTTAATTTACAATACTTAATTAGGTACTAAGTGAGTGGTGGACGTGCCGCCACCTAGTTCGGAACCAGGTACTATGTTGTCACGCCAGTTCCAAATAACACAGAGTGTTAAAAAAAAAGAGACTGTATACAACTAACTAACAATTTAGAAAATTGTTAGCCCTGGCCCATTTCCACCCCAATATAGGGACAAAGTATGTATCGCAACAATTAGAACCGTAGACCGGTTTCGCTCTCATTAGAGCTCTTCAGTACGGCATACTAATTGTAGCAAAAATGCAGCAAAAATAACACGGCTATAGTATAGCTAACCGCAAAATACTAAGTGAGTGGTGGACGTGCCGCCACCTAGTTCGGAACCAGGTACTATGTTGTGAAGAGCTCTAATGAGAGCGAAACCGGTCTCCGGTTCTAATTGTTGCGAGAATGCATCTAGTCTTACATACTTAATTAGGTAATAATGCTAGGTAATATTACGTGAAACAGTTTAATAACGAAACCCGGCAAAAAGAAATAGAAACTTAAACTCCAGAAAACAACACAATTAGAAACGGAATTCAACAGATAATAAAATATAAACTTAAAAATACACTAAATAGAAAATTATTCAATATGGCCACAACTTTGTTCAATGCACTTTACACACCTTTTTGAAACATACCTGCAAACTCTGGTGAGGGTGTTTTGGTTAAAATTATATATAGCTTCCGTGATCCTGTTTCGTAATTCATTGATATTTTGTGGTGGATCGAAATTATACACATCATTCTTCAGAGTACCCCAAAAACAAATCCATGGTTGTTATTACAGGAATTCGAGCACAAATGACACGATTATTAAAATTTTGGTACAAAAATTCTTTGTCGATCCTAGCATTGTGAGCTGGACAACCGTCTTATTGGTACCAAATATCGCCTAAATTATCATAAACTCTTCTAATTGTTGGTAGGATATCATTTCTCAATAGATTAAGATACTTTTTCCCAGTTTAATTATTTTCAAAAAAGAACGGACCAACAATGAAGTTACCTCAATTTTTTCAAAATTAACTGTCTAAACTACAAATAAAAATAACAGTTTTTTACCTAATAAGCCGCACCAAACATTAATAGCAAATCTGTCTTGCAATCGTCTTTCTTCCTTTAGATGGCGATTTTCATCTGCCTAATAATGCCTATTATGGCGATTATATACACCACAATTTGTAAATCTGGATTCATCAGTCCACATTATTTTCAAATGAAATTTTTTATCTTTCTGACATTGTCCTTGATACCATCTGCAGAATTGAAGTCGCTTAGGGTAATCGTCAACATTTAAACCTTGTGTGATTGTAGGTTTGTATGGATGGTAATGACTTTGTTTTAAAACACGGTGTACCGTACTTTTTGGAACGTCAATTTGTTTATCATAAAACCTAAGAGATTGCGGAGGTTTTCGTTTGAAACCTGTAAGAGAACATTATTTCTTTCTTAATTTCTAGGGATTGGTAGTTTCTTTGCGGGGAAGCTACCGTCGTTCAATAGATTGATCACTATCCTGCAAAATATTTTGGTGCTTGTTTGTCGTCTTTCTGGGAGTTGTTTTGATAAGAATTTGCAGCTGCCTCAGTATTTCCGTTAGAACGAATATAACATTCCAACATGTCAAAATATTCTTCATTATTGAAGATATTGTTGAATAATATTTAAAATAAACAGGAAACAAACTATTTAGTACAAAATTTTAAGCAACGTGTTAAATGCACCTTAAATTGATCAGATAATTAAGAATGACAGTATTCTTAATTGTCGCGATAGTGTTATATCCATAGCAACTTTTCTTCTGTTGTTTTTCAGTTGACTTACATTTAAAAATCAAACAATTTTCAAAGGCGTCTTCGTAAATCTTTTATCTGCTTTTTATCTAGTTATGCTAGTAAATTTAGTTATTTACTAGGTTTACCTATTTAATTAAATAAATAACATTTTTTATGATTATGTTGTAATTTAAAATATCCTTTGTAATAATGGGCCGATTTATTGGTGTGCTCAAAGTTCCTATCTTTTTATCCTGAATCATTACGGGAAATTATGTTAAAAGGAGAAGTCTATTGTTAGACTCCATGGCCTACTGCTTTTTGAAAACTTTTTTTGCCATTTGTTTTCTGGTATTGTATTTCATAGCCTACTATCCTCAAAACGGATTTTCTCAAAATTATCAATGCAATTACGATATTTCTCAAGCAGGTTGTACATCATTGGAAAGCTCTTTTCACAGGATATTACACGAGCAAAAAATCCGATATGGCTGCCATAATAAAAACAAACCTTGATACCTGTAGCTCAAAAACAAATGACAATCCAAAGTTGAGGATAGCACAAAAATATTACTTTGTAAAAAGTGTCTTGATAATGTGCAAGTCTTAGACATGCAAGATCATCGCCTGCTTAGATATTGAAAAAAAAAAGAAATCGACAAATTTTGGTTTTTTCAAAATAACTCGAAAACGAAAAAAGGCAGAGCAAAACACGAGTCACATTTGGAACAGGCATGAACTTATACAAAACATTGCTAATTTAACCGTCTGCCTATCTCTAATAATAACGGAAATAGAAATACATTCCCATCCAGTTTGGGACACACTGTATACATATTTTAATTTTCCGTTTTACTTGCTAAACTATATCATACTCTCTACCATAACGCACATGTATTAATTGTATTCTTATTCGTTACCGTAACGCACTTTCTGCATCAATATATGTAACGTCAATGGCGTACTATTTTTGTAATGAATTCTCCGATCTTTTAAATTGTTTTTACTGCGAGAAGGATGTGGCAATATTTATCTTTTGAAATCATCTACGAAGGCTTCACTTTTAATACAAACTGATTGTTTGTGTTAGAAGCACAAGAGTTGCCTTATTTCTGTGATACACTGCATACTTATGCCACTAAAAATATTCTTATTGTTATCATTGAATGAAATTACAATCAGAGCTATTGTCAAAATTCTGGATAATCTTGTAAATGTGTGGCCCATTTACTTTTACAAAATAAAATCGAAATAATCGAAAACTTTGAAGTTTTCGTTAATTATCTGAAATATATTACAAAGACTAGATGAGTACTTATTTGTGCAATATTGCTGGAATTTGCGTAAGCATATTTGCAGCAGTTTGGAACAGTAAGATTTCCAATGTTGCCTAAGCTTCCCTTTAATACTTTGGGAACAAAACACAAGCAACTTTCCGAATTTTTTCCTTAAAAAAATTAGACAGAATTTTTTGAATGAGATAGTTTTCTATGGGTTACTAGCTTTTATTCAACCAACGTGGTTAAATGGTTTTCTTTCAGAACCTATATCAGAATTATTTATCCATATCTAAACTACAGCATAAAGCCATAGTGTAACTATGCCAAAATGCAGTGCTATCTTGTTCCGTTTAGCTTTGGAAGCTTGTGACAGACAGACACCGGAGTGTGGCTATAAGTGTTCCATTTCGAAGGGGGTGCGTACTTCATCCTAAAGGAAAGGCATTGTACAGTAAATTCGCATAATTTACAAAATCATGCCGTGACGTCATACACTAGAAACAACTTACCTACAAACTCCTATGACAGCAATAACACCGCAAAAACAAAATTATATTAAAGTATTTCCTAATACACCAATATAGCAGCATACAATGGTTACTAGTATAGCAAAATGGTAGCCTCATTTAATGGCATTATCCCTAACTAGCACGTACTGGTGTTTGATAATATCCGTAATCGCCTAGTACAGTTTGTTTTTTGTACAGACCGAATCTGTTACAAATAAAAATAGACCACTGAAGATATATATGAAATACTTTAAAAGAACCATAAATAAGCCGTAAGATCGTTTTACTTAAGATGAAGATATTGTACCAAAGTCTGGTGGTAAAAGATAAAAGTAGGAACCTTTTCTTCGTTTAAAATATTTACCTAGGACAATATTTAGTAGTATCTAGCACATACCATTATGCGAGAAAGGTATTATTACACTGCATTCTAATATTGGAATGTCCCTATATAGACAAAGACCTTATCCCGTGAAGTACCTTTTTAAAAAAAGGCTTTCCTTTATTCCCGGGAGTAAAGGGGTTGGAACTATCCCTTCAATAATACACTATGTGCGTTAATTGACGATGTTTATTACACGATAGCTACACAACGAGTGTTACATCTCAAAAGAACTCATATATATAGTCTCTTACTTCCTACTACATTTGCATAATAGATTACAGAGGTTAAAATCATAAATTTATTAGGAATTGCTAGATAAGGTTATTTATAACTAATTATCAGCAATTCGTCATTGATGACTCCTCCCCTATCAGATGGAAATTTATGGGGTAGCATAAATTTTCATTTACAAAAGGTAAAACTTATAAAGGTAACATATTTAAAAGAAACATATAAAGAATGGATAATACATCATTATTACAAATTTAGAATTACATTAAGATTTAGTTTCAGGCAAGGGAAAAGCTTGCATTTCAGCCATGTCTATGGGAGTATGATTTTTCTTATTATTTCTACTAATACAGATTTTATTAAGTCTTTTGAAGTTACATAAAATTAAAGTTATTATTACTACTAGAATTACACAAATTAAGAAGGTATGACCATGGGTCCAATAGTTCGGGGTTTTTACATATGACAAAGGGTTGCTATCTAGTGTTAATTTAGATAATTGATCGAGATTTATTGATTTCAAATTTAATTGAAGTGGTTTAATATCAGCTTTATTTATATCTAAAGGGGGTAAATGAACAGGCTCTTCTTTGAGTGTGTCTACCAAGTTTTCATAGAGAAAATCTTTCGTTATAAAAGAACATGAATATGGTACCGTGAATAGGTAAACTCCTTTTAAACGGTGTACCTCTTCACTACTACATTTTTCGTGAACTAGAGTCTCTTGTGGCATTACCAGAAGATACTTTTCGTCATTAATCATTTCTACTAAAGAGTCAGTTACATTTACGGGTACATGTCTACATTCTGGATTTTTCTTTACTTGCAGTAAATTTTTAATGCAGGTGTCCTGTTGATAGTTCCTTTCTATGTCAGTAAGTGAACAGAAATATTGTTGTTGCAAATATTTGCATTTTCTTTTTAGGTAATAAATATTGTCTTCATACATTGCAACGTACGAAGTAGGTGCAATGATCACTGTATTTTGTACTGTGGGTATGGAATATAAATGATATAAATTAAAATTTATTTTATCCAAAATAGGGACATGTAAGAGAAAAACTATATGTTCAGTTGTAACGTAATATTCTACCTGAATTGTCTGAGTAAATAGGATATTATCCATACTATAAAATGAAGCATCATCATGATATTTCAACAGCATTTGTTTCATTTCAGTAATCTGATCTTCCGAAATTATATTTAAATGAAGCAAGTTCATTGTAGCAAAACCTATGGCTGTTTGCAAATTGCTTACTAGATACTCTAGGTCTAAAATGGCTAATCTGACTAGATTGACAGCATTATTAGCTATTTGTTCATTTTGTATGTTAACTAGTAGCTTTGCTACTTCTTTAAAATTTTCCGTAATGTTTTGTATTGTATGTTCGTAACTAATAATTAATTCTTTATTAATGGATAATTGTTTATTGAAATGATTTATTATATTTTCCTGATTACCTTGTAATTCTCTTATAGCATTGTCATATCTTACGCCGTCGTCTGCGTCCAGGGTACCTAAAAACTGATCCTAGGGCATTAACTAAACCTCTTTTTTGTCTTTTATCTGTTTCTAAAATATCGGGGTGTATTGTTAAAAGTTGCTGTTTTAGACGTTCTGCTTGTTGTGTAATAAAACCTAATTCTATTGCTCTACTGAATTTCTTAAAATTAGGTAGATTGCTAATTGTTTCGATATTTTGTTCTAATTTTACATAATGTTTCCCTAAGGGTTCTAAATTAAAATTATGTAGGAATGTATGGTGTGTCTTTTGTATACGCACTGTTCCAAGTTTAAATGGTAATATTCCCGGGTTGTTATGTAAGTCCTTTATTTCTACTCTCTGCGGGTTGACTTCACTGTTATTTACTAGTACTAGGTAAAGAATCAATGTTAGGAAGGTGTATGGCATCATCTGTAACAAAGGTTTTATTTACTTGTGATTTCCTTAATGGTTTTAGTTCTTGTTTATGGTAAATTGCTCGTTTTGGGGTAGCGATTTTGTTTTTTAAATCTTGTGCTACAGTTTCTTGTTTGTACCGAGGTGCTCTTTTGTCTCGGGGTCTCTGATCTCGATAGACAGGAGTGTCAGGTGGTAGAAAGGGAAATTCTGTTCTTTTAGCGTTTTGGTATGCCGTATGTTTTTCTTTATTTTCCAATTGTCGTGTTTTTACTAACTCGTATAATGCTTTATTTCGGTCATATAATTCACTAGTATATTCATGGTAATGATTTACGTCAAAGGTATCTAACATGTCGTTACTTTCTAGGTGTCCAAATAATAATTCGATGGGTTTAAAGCCAGTTTGCGAGTGTATGCTTCTATTATAAATTATAATAGCATTTTCAAAAAGGTTCATTAATAAAATTTTGTTTTTTGATACGGTTATTGTTTTAACTATTTCCAAGAGAGTACCATGTACACGTTCAATAGGACCGTTACTATTGGGATGAGTAGGGGTAGTTAGATGATGTTCTACTTGATGCATTTTTAGCATTTCTTTGAATAGTGGGTGATCAAATTGGTTATCGGTAATTAGTAACTTCGGCATTTTATATTTGGAAAAAAGGTTTATATACGCTTCTACTATGTCAGGGATATTCATCGATACTAGAGGTTGATACATAACATATTTTGAAAATGAATCTATTGCGGTTAAATATTTTTGTTTCGCAAGTGAGAATATGTCCATGAAAACTGTGTTGAATGGTTCTTTAGCCGTAGGAGTTAAATTTAATTTATATTTTACAGGGTGTCGTTCGTATTTTGCCTGTTGGCAAATTGAACATTCGTCGACAAATTTTTGGCAATCTGAGCTACTGCTAGGCCAATAGTATCTTCGATTTATTTGCGCGGTTAATTCTTGCGCTCCTCGATGGTCAGGGAAATGGAAATGTCGCAATAAATGTTGTTGCGTCGTTGCGTCTGTCACATCTTCTAGGATTTTGTCTGTATATACAAATTTAATTGAATTGTCGAAGGTGTTATTGATCAATGTTGCCATCGTTTCATAAAACTCCGGTCTTTTAATGAAAATGGCGTTACTTAAATTCGGGTTTGCGTATTCTCGGAGAATATTTAATATTTCATTTTCATAATTACCTTCTGTTATGTTAACCAGGTATTTATGTCTACCAAAAGGGTTAAGCGTATTGACTGTAGGTTTGCTATAAAATGTGAAAACAAATTGATTTTTAAACATGTTAAGTGGTTTATCCGTTATGGGCAGGGATGCACTGGTGTTTTCAGCTTGTGAATGCTGAGTAACTGAAGGTGGTGTTTTCACTTGGTCTACTCGTATGTCGGATAAAATTTTAATTTTAGGTGATTCAGTTCTCGTAACCTGAGTTTCCGTCTGAGGGATATTAAGAATTTCGTCAATGTCAGTGATTTCTAGGGGATCTCTTTGACAGATATCTCCGGGGTTATTAAACATAGATAACAGATCGTCTGCGGTTTCTAAAGGGTAGGCTTCCAAACGTGAAAGAAAATCTGCGTTCAGATTATTCTTACCTTTCTTGTAAATTATTTTATAATCGAATTCTTCGAGCTTGAGTCGCCAACGAATAAGTTTGGCATTAGGCTCCTTTAAGTTAAACAACCATTGTAAGGGTTTGTGGTCACTGATTATGTTAAACTGTCTCCCATAAATATAAGGTCTAAACATTTTTGTTGCCCATATGATAGCAAGACATTCCTTTCCTATAGTAGAATAATTTAATTCGTTCTTATTTAGTGTTCTGCTGACAAACATTATAGGGTTGTCTTTGCCAATGGGACCTTGTGACAATATTGCTCCTATACCTACATTCGATGCGTCCGTGGTTACATTAAATGTTTTATTGAAATCTGGGTATGCTAATACAGGTGGGTTAGAAATTATTCTTTTTACTGAATTAAACGCATTGATGAATTCTGGTGTGTGTACGACTTTACTATTCTTTTTTAGACAGATAGTTAGTGATTTCGTGATTGTCGCATTGTTTTTGATGAATTTACGGTAGTAACCGGATAATCCAAGGAATGCTTTGATTTGTTTAGGTGTTGAGGGTAGTGGAATACCTTTGATTTTAGCTACTAATTTAGGATTGGGCTTTACGCCGTCAATCGTGATCAGATGCCCAAGGTATTCGATCTCAGTGAGGCAGAAATCTGATTTATCAGTTTGGATTTTAAATCGATGGTCCCGAAGTCTTTGTAATACTGTTTTTAAATTATTCAAATGATCCTCGAAGGTTTTCCCTAAGATGATTATGTCATCTAGGTACACAAGACATATTTTGTTCAATAGGCCCTTTAAGACGTTATTCATAGTTCTGACAAAGCACGCAGGAGCACTTCGCAACCCAAAGGGCATTCTGAGGAACTGGTAGTGCCCTTGCTGCGTTGAGAAGGCAGTCTTATGTCTGTCTTCTGGTTTAATTTCTATTTGGTGATAACCACTTTTTAAATCTAATTTGGAGAAATATTGGGAATCGCCCAATAAGTCTAAAATATTAGCTATATTAGGTATCGGATATTTGTCTTCGATAGTTTTTTCATTCAATTTTCGAAAATCGACTACCATGCGCCATGTCTTATTGCCAAATTTATCAGGCTTTTTGGGCACAAGAAATACAGGGGCGTTATATGGACTCTCACTTTCCTCGATTATATTTTGCCTTTTGAGTTCCTCGACTTGTCGGTCGATTTCCTCTCGTTGTATTTGAGGGAAGCGATATGGTTTTGAAAATACCGGTATATCTGAATTTAGAGGAATGTGATGTTTACTAGTATTCGTGAAGGTGAGAATGTCTCCTTCCTTATAGAATACGTCGCTAAATTCATTAAATATGTTTATTAATGCGTTACGTTTTAATTGATCAAGATGACTAAGGTCAATGTTAGGTTGATTGTAATTTTGTCTAATGAATAAATTACATAAATCTATTTCCGCATTATTAATGTGTTTCGCCTTGATGATTGGTTTATTTATTAGGATATTATCCTTGTGTGTCACTATGGGAACTTCACAGTGGTAATTATTGGCCACGGTTATAGTTTCCGGAATGTGGACGCCTTGAATTGATTGCTTTGGAATTAATATAGGTCCTTTCTTAATTTTAATAGGAAATGTCGCCTTAGTTTTTACCTCGACGTTGTTTACTGCTAGACTATCATATTTAATTAATTCATAAGGCAGGTCATTTAAAAACAAAATGCCATTGCTAAAATTGATCAGAGCGTTCATAGTTTCTAAGCTATCAGCTCCCAGCAATGCGTCAAAATGTTGATGAAAATCTACCACAAAAAATTTCAAAAATTGATTTTCTGCAAATAGATCGACTTGTATGCTCTCCTTATGCTGTGTTTGAGTCGTTATTGTTTTTAATATGAAATCCTCTTCTTGTAAGTAATCAGAAAAATATTTATGAGCTATATTAGAATTAATTAGCGAATTAGTGGCTCCGGTGTCTATTAATATCTTCATTGGGGGGTCCGAAATAATTAGACAGGGTAGTGTACTTTCTCTGTCGTTTCGTCCGAGGCAAGTAGACGAAAATTTTCTATTGCGTGATACGGATCGAGTTCTGTTTGGTCATATGTATGACCGTCATTCTCATCTTTGTCTAAGTGATAATTACTTAGGTCTAGAGATAGATCATCGATATTGAGAGCGACTTCTTCTTCCAGAGGGTTATTTTCGTACAAATCCTCGCGATAGTCAAATTCAGGTTTAGCTTCAGAAATATCCATAGGTGGATTTAATTCGGACAAATTAATATTTGGTTGTCGCCAATTGCGAAAAGCAGTTCTCTGGTAATTAGTCTGTCCAGACTTATTAGCAGGATTATTGTTGTTATTCGCTCTAAAATTCTGTGATGGTCTAGAAGCATTATAATTATTATTATAATTCTGATTTGGGTTCGTCTGTTGGGGTACAGACGTTGTGGGTCGAGTACCCGGATTAAATCTAGGCAAATTTCTATAATTTGGGAAAAATTGTGCCGGACGATTGGCTATATTTGGTTGAAAAAATTGTGCCGGACGATTGGCTGTGTATTGCCTGTTATAGTTTGAAGTATTGGGTTTTGGAGTAAAAACTGGGGTCGAAACCGGTCTTGGATTTGTAAATTTAGATTTCTCGGATGGGTGTTTAGAGATATAGTTAAGTACAGTACTAGTAGTGGCAGGTAAAGTTTGGTGGTCTTTTACGTCTAAAATAGTTTGTAACATAGGAGGGCAATTATTATAAACTACCTCAATTGCTGTTTGTTCGTTAATTTCTTCATGTACGGCCTTTTGTGAAACACTTAGGTGATCGTCACTAATAATTTTAATATTTAACTGCGTTAGTATTGTCTTGAGTCGTTCTATAAAATCACTTAGATTTTTGTTTTGTCTTAATTTTAAATTTTTAAATTGATGAGCCAGAATTTTTCTATCTGTTAAATCTCCGAATTTATTACGTAATGCTTCCTTCAAGGAAGGCCAATCTGTTAGATCAGGTCGGCAAATGACAAAGTTTTCAGCTTCGCCAATAAGCTTACTACAAATTAAGCAATATACATAATTATTTAAAGTAAAATCTGTTGAATTACCATATTTCTGATGAAAATTGTCTACCTTTACTATAAATGATTCTAGGGCGATGGGTCTACCATCGAATTTTGGGATTATTTCACCGTAAGTTTTCGCTGTCGAAATCCATTGTTCAGTGGTTAGCGACTGCGAGGTGGTCTGTGTTTGAACAGGAGTGCTCATTGTGATATTACTGACACCTTTCGTAATACCTTGCGTATCGAAAAATTCAGAAATTGACAGGGAATTAAAAGAGTTACTTAGATCTTCTAGATCAACTATCTGTACTCTACTTTCGTCAAAAAAGTTAGGTGAATTCATAAATTACTTATAATACATAAATTTATTGAAAAATGCGTTCACTATATATAGATATTCTCATGAAAGTTCAAAAAATCAACATAACATACATAAAATCACACAAAAATTATAAAAATTGACACAAAAATTGCAAAATTCCAGAAAATGTCAATAATAAAATATATTCGTAATGGAATACGTCGAAATTTCAAATATATATATATATATAAAAAATACATGTAACAAATTGCTTTCTTACTTTACTGGTATTGAAGACCTCAGTGGACGTTCCTCGTCGGGTAGACTATCTCTGTTGTCCTGGGGTTGCTTCTCGGGTTGTACGGAAGACCTCAGTGGATGGCTCTCGACTGCTTGGACGTTACTGTTGTTCCTGTGGTTGCTTCGTAGTTGTTTGAAGACCTCAGCGGGCGTGTAGACGCTACTGTTGTTCTGGGGTTGCTTCTAGTTCTTTCTGGAGACCTCAGTGGGCGCTGTATACGCTACTGTTTTCCTGGGGTTGCTCCTTGTATGCTCATATGGTTTAAGAGCTTGATTCGTACGGACCTTCCACGCGGCACTAGACTCACGAGCGTTACTTTTCTCGACTTTTGAGCTTTAAGGGTGCCAAAAGGGCGGGAAATTATCCGTCACCAACTGCGCCAGACAAAGACCTTATCCCGTGAAGTACCTTTTTAAAAAAAAGGCTTTCCTTTATTCCCGGGAGTAAAGGGGTTGGAACTATCCCTTCAATAATACACTATGTGCGTTAATTGACGATGTTTATTACACGATAGCTACACAACGAGTGTTACATCTCAAAAGAACTCATATATATAGTCTCTTACTTCCTACTACATTTGCATAATAGATTACAGAGGTTAAAATCATAAATTTATTAGGAATTGCTAGATAAGGTTATTTATAACTAATTATCAGCAATTCGTCATTGATGACTATATACCATTGTTAAAAGGGATCTTGTCATAAATCTTTTGAAATAGAAGGATCAGTGTTAATACTGTGATGTTTAAAGAGCGGCGATGCCAGATTGGGTAGAGAAGTACCCAAGCATTCAGTCGCGCTCATGTTTCAATAAATATCTATGACTTTAATTATATTTAATCTGAACTGGTCGTAGGCAAGCAAGTTTTTAAGTATTTGGAGCGTGTATATTAAAAAAAGTCTGGACGCAGCAAGTGCGTTATGGTAATGAATTTTCAAAAAGTATTTTTAATAGCAGATATGTGTGTTTTTTTCAAAGCAGGCATCAACTTTGGTTACCAATATAACCTAATAGTAAAAAAAAGTGCCACGTTTCATCAAAACAACTTTATTGTTTAAAAATGTATAAAAATTTCCGAAAGTAAACTTAAAGTGTTACCGAAACAACTCCATTCTTGGTCAACCTTGTAGGTTAACGGCAAATTGAGCTATTCAAATCTGAAGCATTTAATCAAAATTTGCTACCATAACGCACTTGCTGCGTCCCGAATTTCTTTTCTTACAAACATGCATTATATTTCGATAGAAAATGCAAAAATGCGATAACATAAGGCGTGTTCGACAACAAAATTTTTGTATCATCAACAAATTATGGGCCATTCTGTGATTGTATGAATAATTTTTTCAAGATACCCTATAATTACTGTATACATTTTTTTTTCATATATATTTCTTTTAATTTCAACAACACACCACGAGGGCTTACAGCCTAAATACTATCGTACCGTGGGTGTTGACAAGGAGGAAAGAGGTAGCTTGTTAATTGTGGACTTGAAGGTTTGGAGGTTCGGAGGAGAAGGAAAACATGTGCCGGCAAGGAATTCCACAACTTGGAAGTCCTCGGGACACAAGAGCGGGGATAACAGGATGTTCTATATCTGGTAACCTGGACAGTAAAAGGGTGCATTCGCTCTGTTCCCCTGGTAGATCTGTTGGGGGCAGCAGGTGGAGGAACTATGGAGGAAAGCTCCTCTGAACAGTGCCCGTGCAGATATCTATAAAAGAGAGAGAGAGAGAGAGAGGTCACCAACGGCATGTCGGCGAGCAAGGAATGGCAGCCTTTGGGTGAGGGTAGGGTCACCGATGAGACGTATAGCTCTTTTTTGAATGGAGTCCAGGATAGCGAGTGTAGAAGCGGCAGCTGCACCCCAGATGTGGGAGCAGTATTCGAGGTTTGGCCTTAGTTGTGGAGTATATAAGGTATAGAGATTAGCTGGTGAAAAGTATTCGCGAGCCTGGAAGAGAAAACCTAATTTCTTAGCAGCCGCTTCTGCAATTGATGTGACATGTTGGTGCCAATTAAGATTTCGATGGACAGAAATGCCAACAAGAGAAAAGGACTCATTACTTTGAGTAACTTGGTTGTTCATTGTGATGGGTCTAGGGCTGGTGTACCTCTTGTGAGAAAGAAAGCAAGCCTTAGTTTTGGTGGGGTTGAACTGTACAAGATTTCTACTTCCCCAGTCTAATATTTTTTGGAGATCCACGGAAACAGAGCCCTCCATGAGTCTGCGATCCTCATCTAATTGGGCTAAAGAGACAGGCTTAGAATATTGTATATTTGAGCGGAGGGTGCTGTCGTCCGCGTAACTGTAAACTGAGTTGGATGTGCTAGAGAGGAGGTCATTGATGTGGAGAAGAAACAAAGTAGGGGCTAAAACTGAAACTTGAGGAACTCCTATATTAATTGAATACAGTTAAGAGGGATGGCCATACACAACAACAGAAATGCTCCTGTTGGAGAGGAAATTTGCTGTCCAGATACCAAGTTTTGGTGGTAGGTCATAGGCCGGAAGTTTATTAAGCAGCGCTGCATGCCAGATCTGGTCGAATGCTTTGGATATGTCTAGAGCAACAATCTGGGATTCACCGTGTTGTTTCATAAACTTGTTCCGAGAATGGGTGACAAAGGAAAGGAGGTCGGCAGTCGATCTGCGCTGACGGAATCCATACTGCCTGTCGTGGATAAGACTGTGTTTTTCAAAAAATTTTAGTAACTCGGTGCTAAGAGAAGAGAGCATCTTTCGTACCTTTTTAGTTTTAAAAATGATATCCGTCATTTTATGCGCGTCATTGGGGACTGTTGGTGGTTGAACATTTGGAGGAGGGTTGAGAGTAGAATTGCCGGCGAACAACGAAGCAAAAAGTTCAGCCTTTCCCAGGGCGGTAGAAACAATTTCATGCCCTGAGACCAGAGGTGGGACCGTGCTTTTGCAGAAATTATTCCCAATAGATTTAGCAAGAGTCCAGAAGGGTTTGCCGCCGTTGGAGCTTAAGAGGACTTTGTATTTGATGTGTTTATTAAACGAGTTTTTTGCCTCAGAAAGAAGGCGGACATAGCGGTTTCTTGCATCGTTAAATGCTTGACGATTTTCTTGACTGGGATTGTGTAGAAGAGTTTTGTGAGCTTTGACCTTTTCAAGTCTAGCCTTGTCACATGATTTAGAGAACCAGGGCTTTTGAGTGGCTGAAGAGGTTTTCTGTGTACGTGGAATAAATAATTCCATGCCAGCTTGGATAATTTCGGTGACGTTTTGTGAGATATCAGAGGAGTCAGGATGAGATAAGCAGACAGACGCCCATGAAAATGAGGAAAAGTAATCCCGCACTTTGTCCCAGTTTGCGGAGTTGTAGTGCGAAACGATACGTGGGTGTGATGACTGTGTGACCTCGGGTTGCATTGCGCAGGAAGCAGTGACCACGCCGTGGTCTGAGCGACCAAGGGAGGCGTTGACTGATATAGCATTCAGGTTTTGTTGTAAGAAGGAGATCCAAGGGATTTGGCTTTGTGTTGGGATACGAGGAAAGTAAGTAAGTTGCTGAACCATATTGGCTAAAGAATTGCTGACTGCAAAGGCCTCCGCTGCTCTCCCTTGTGGATCGGTTTTTGAAGATCCTAGCCATTCCTTATTATGGACATTGAAGTCACCAAGAATACTGACTTCGGAGGACGTATATTCAGAAATCAGATTGTCGGTTTTTTCAGAAATGTAGTCAAAGAGCTGGACAAAGTTGTCGTCAGAAGGTAACCGGTAAATGCAACAGATGAATTTAGTTGCAGCACTAAGAGAGAGTTTTATCCATAGTATGTCTTTTATTCCAGCTTCTAAATTGAAGAGTCTGGTGCAGGGTAGATTGCTACGGACGTATGCGCATACCCCTCCATGCAATCTAAAGGAAGTAAGGAGCTCATACCCCGGGAAATTAAGGTGATTAGTGGCTGTTTTGGCACTGATTTGGGTTTCAGTGAGGAAGAGGAGTTGAAGGAAATGGTGGACAGAGTTCAGGTTAGAATTTAGGCCACATATATTCGAAAAGGATACGTTAAATCTTGATGTTTGCGCCCCCTGTACACCCCGCTCCCGGAGGTCCGAATGGAGAGGTATTTTACTTCCGGAATATTTTGTACAAGGAGGAGCTGAAAAAAAATTCTTTACTATTAGCTAAAGGAAAATTCCACTACAACCTGCTGTGGATTGGATTGGATCAATGTCTACCCCTTTAAAAATAAGATTAATAAAGGGACTATCAATTGTCCAATAGTTATGCTTTTCGACATAGTAGGAGGATACAAAACATTATCATTTTTCATCCATGACTATTGTCGGTATCTTATATAATAACGGATATATATATATATATATATATATATATATATATATATATATATATATATATATATATATATATATAGCTTTATTGTTTTTTTGCGAATATTCGACAAAAATTATATACCATTAAACGATAACCTCTATAGCTAAGACTACTGCCGAAGCATCAGAGAAAGGGTCTATTTGAAATGAATTTTCTAGAAATATTTTAGCAAAATAAAGGACAATAACGGTTGATCAAATACTCAATGAAAGGCTTTTGATCCAGACAGTAAATTTTATTAAACCCTACGCGTTTCGGCTAACTAGTAGCCATCATCAGTGGCAAATTTTCAATTCCTAAAAATTGAAGTCAAAACTATACAAAGGTTCACCAAGTTGGGACTTTCATCTATTGTACCAGAGGTGCAACAACATCGCACCAGACTGTGCTATAAAATCCATTCACAATCTAATCCAATTAATATAAAACGGCAATTTAATCACAAGACAGGGGCAAAAGTCGACCAGTTGTGAAACTCGGCAGAGCGGTTGGCCGAAACGCGTAGGTTTTAATAAAATTTACTGTCTGGATCAGAAGACTTTCATTGCGTATTTAATTATGTCTATCTCAGACTGTGTGAAGTTTAGGAATGAAATAAAGGTTGAAGCTAAGAATTCAGGGTTTGTAAAACATTCTTCTTGTAGCATTTTCTTTCCATAGCCCGTATTAGTTTCAGTTTCTTTGCCTAAATGTCGCCAATTTTGACGTTTTAATCCGCGACTTTGAAGTTTTGAGGAAAACTCGAATTTATTTTTCTTTAAATGCCTATAACGTTTTATCTTTCAACCCACAGAGCTAAATTTTAGTAGGTAACTTACCTATAACGATATAAACCCGCGTACCAAATTTGGTTGCCCTTACTTTTTTATTTCCGGAGATATACATATTTTCGAAAGAAAATACTAAATTTTCTGGGAAAACCTGGCCCGATTTTCCTGGCTAACGAACTTATTCATTATGTGTTGAGTTATCTGCAGGTTCTATATTAAACTAAAAATAGGATTGTCAAATGTAGTGTTGCCGAGTTAATAATTTTTATTTAAAAATTTTGTCAAAAACATACTTTTTTAGACTGTTATATCTCTGCCACTGTTCCTTAGATACCCTGAAAACTTTACGTGGAATCTAATATTCGTCTAGTTCATCCTGAACTGTCTCTACATTTGGATTCGTTTATGAGGGTGTTCAAAATTTCTCTTCAAACATTCCTACATTCACCTTCATTTTAATTGAATTTCTTAAATACAACACCTGTATATTATTTTGGAGATAGAAAGCTTTAAGTGCGCTCATTCAGAGAATACCGTTTGCCGTATCTATCTTAATGTACTTTTGAGATATTAAGGTTTTTCCAAAACTTTACACAGAAAATGAGAAAAATCACAGGCAGCACGGCACAAGGAATCGAAGCAATTGCTACTCGTTGGCATCAGAATGTAACTAGTTATTTGTACAATCCTGTGATATTTGGTGATATCTTAAGAATATTATCTTTTTTAATATGGAGTATTTTGTAATAAAAACGATGTACACGTTTGAAGAATTAAATGCAATAATTTATGTCCTTGAAGAATGCTTAAAAAATTGTCTTCTGGCATCCAGAGTGTCGGGTGAGAGATTTCCTGAAAGAAGGCATCCAGATGAAAGATCATTTCAAAGACTAATGAATATAATCTGACAGGACGGGGGCAGTTAAGTACCAGAAGCCTGAACGAATGAAGCCAGTGCTAAACGAAGAAAATGAATTTAATGTTGTCGCATTTGTTGTTAAAGACCCACATAGAAGTACAGCAGACATAAGTGATATGTTGATCTTAGGTCAAACTTCTGTGAAAAGAATGTTAAGCGTGCAACTAACTAAAATAATTAATAGGCAACACTTCGAAAATAGGATATATTTCTGTAATTGGGGTCTTGCTCGAATTGGAGAGAGGAACGATTTTGGAATAATGTTCACCTATGAGGCGACATTCCAAAGCAATGGTCATGTAAACAGACATAATGTACACTTCTACGCTGATGCCAATTAACATTTTGTGAGAACTGTTGACCAGCAACATAGGTGGAGTGTAAATGTATGGCGAGGAATAATTGGAGACCACATAATAGTGCCGCATTTTTTTGATGGACACCTCAATGGACATATTTCTCAAAATTCTTTAAACGAAGAACTTACCACTACAACTATGTGCTTCCAGTTAGATAGTGCGCCTGCTTATTTCAGCATTGGAGTCTGAAATACCCTGGATGCAAAATTTCTAGGCCGTTGGATCAGAAGAGGAGGACCTATTCCGTGGCCTCTAAGGTGGCCAGATGTAACTAAACTGGATTTTTTCTTATGGGGGAACATTAGAGATATCATTTTACAAAACACCCCAAACAACAACAAAAAACATGCCGGAAAGAATAAGAGAAGCATTTTATTCAGTTACTTCCATGATGTTACGAAATCTAAATGAATCTTTAAGGTTCAATATGTGTCTGCAACAAAATGCTATAGTGTTTGAACATCTGATGAAGTAGTTATTGTGTTTATGTTAATTACCTAAATTATGTTACGTTTAATAATCTTTTATTCTGAATGATTTTATCAGTATTTAAATAAATATCATATAAATTTGCGATAGAAAAATAAATAACATGATTATGCTTCGATTCCTTGTGCCGTCCCGCCTGTGATTTTTCTCATTTTCTGTGTACATTTTTCTAAAAACCTTAATATCTCAAACGTAGGTTGAGATAGATACGGCAAACGATATTTTTTTCAATTAGCACATTTTAAGCTTTCTAACGGCAAAATAATATACGGGGTGTTGTATTTAAGAAATTCAATTAAAATGAAGGTGAAAGTAGGGATGTTTGAAGATAAATTTTGAACACCCTGTATGAACGAATCCAAATGTAAAAACAACTCAGGATAAACTAGGACAATATTAGATTGCACGTAGATTTTTCAGGGTAACTAACGAACCGTGGCATAGATATAACTGTCTGAAGAAAGTATATCTTTGACTAGATTTTTAAAGAAAAATTAATAACTCAGAAACGCTGCGTTTGAAAATCTTACACATTTCTAGTTGAATATAGAACCTACAGAGGCTTCATCTATCGCATAAAAAACTATAGTAATTAAGAAAAATATAATTTTCGGTATTACTCTTTTTTTGTACACCCTGTATACATATATATATATATATATATATATATATATATATATATATATATATATATAAAATATCTTCATTAGTGAATTTTTTGAAGAAAATTCACTAAAAAGCCATAATCTACTTAACATTAGTTAGTATATTTAAGGAAATTTTCATTTTTAAAAAGTACTTAAGAAACAGATATTGGAATACTAAGTCGCATGACCAGTCTTACCACAATTATTGAAAAATGTTTGAAAAAACAGATATTCGATTCTAACATGCAACATTTATTTTTTAACTGTTATTTTTATGGGGTCAGTTATGTGGTACATGTATTTGGTATAAAATTAAAGCTCTAAGCATATAACCGATTCATGGGTTTGATAATCTATTTAGTCATCTGTATCATAAAAAGGTTATGTTGTTTTTAGTAAAGTAATTTCCATTTACCGTGCTTATTTACATACAAATTTAAAAAAATGACTAATGAGGAGATCCCGACTTTTGAATTTTGAAAAAAATTCTTCAAATGAACCCAAATTAGGGCCCATAGAACACATACCCGAGGTCAGTTCTAATTTTTATATGTTTATATATATATATATATATATATATATATATATATATATATATATATATATATATATACAGGGTTGTCCAAGAAGCGCGCGTCGGTCCATAGTTACTAAACCGTTGTACTTGGAAAAACATTTCTTAATGAAACTTATAACGCGTGATCTTTGCTACAACCTAAAATTATTTTTAAGTATACAGGGTGTACAAAAAAAAGAGTAATACCGAAAATTATATTTTTCTTAATTACTATAGTTTTTTATGCGATAGATGAAGCCTCTGTAGGTTCTATATTCAACTAGAAATGTGTAAGATTTTCAAACGCAGCGTTTCTGAGTTATTAATTTTTCTTTAAAAATTTAGTCAAAGATATACTTTCTTCAGACAGTTATATCTATGCCACGGTTCGTTAGTTACCCTGAAAAATCTACGTGCAATCTAATATTGTCCTAGTTTATCCTGAGTTGTTTTTACATTTGGATTCGTTCATACAGGGTGTTCAAAATTTATCTTCAAACATCCCTACTTTCACCTTCATTTTAATTGAATTTCTTAAATACAACACCCCGTATATTATTTTGCCGTTAGAAAGCTTAAAATGTGCTAATTGAAAAAAATATCGTTTGCCGTATCTATCTCAACCTACGTTTGAGATATTAAGGTTTTTAGAAAAATGTACACAGAAAATGAGAAAAATCACAGGCGGGACGGCACAAGGAATCGAAGCATAATCATGTTATTTATTTTTCTATCGCAAATTTATATCATATTTATTTAAATACTGATAAAATCATTCAGAATAAAAGATTATTAAACGTAACATAATTTAGGTAATTAACATAAACACAATAACTACTTCATCAGATGTTCAAACACTATAGCATTTTGTTGCAGACACATATTGAACCTTAAAGATTCATTTAGATTTCGTAACATCATGGAAGTAACTGAATAAAATGCTTGTCTTATTCTTTCCGGCATCTTTTTTGTTGTTGTTTGGGGTGTTTTGTAAAATGATATTTCTAATGTTCCCCCATAAGAAAAAATCCAGTTTCGTTACATCTGGCCACCTTAGAGACCACGGAATAGGTCCTCCTCTTCTGATCCAACGGCCTAGAAATTTTGCATCCAGGGTATTTCAGACTCCAATGCTGAAATAAGCAGGCGCACTATCTAACTCGAAGCACATCCTTCTCAGTAGTTGTAGTGGTAAGTTCTTCGTTTAAAGAATTTTGAGAAATATGTCCATTGAGGTGTCCATCAAAAAAATGCGGCAATATTATGTGGTCTCCAATTATTCCTCGCCATACATTTACACTCCACCTATGTTGCTGGTCAACAGTTCTCACAAAATGTTAATTGGCATCAGCGTAGAAGTGTACATTATGTCTGTTTACATGACCATTGCTTTGGAATGTCGCCTCATAGGTGAACATTATTCCAAAATCGTTCCTCTCTCCAATTCGAGCAAGACCCCAATTACAGAAATATATCCTATTTTCGAAGTGTTGCCTATTAATTATTTTAGTTAGTTGCACGCTTAACATTCTTTTCACAGAAGTTTGACCTAAGATCAACATATCACTTATGTCTGCTGTACTTCTATGTGGGTCTTTAACAACAAATGCGACAACATTAAATTCATTCTCTTCGTTTAGCACTGGCTTCATTCGTTCAGGCTTCTGGTACTTAACTGTCCCCGTCCTGTCAGATTATATTCATTAGTTTTTGAAATGATCTTTCATCTGGATGCCTTCTTTCAGGAAATCTCTCACCCGACACTCTGGATGCAAGAAGACAATTCTTTAAGCATTCTCCAAGGACATAAATTATTGCATTTAATTCTTCAAACGTGTACATCGTTTTTATTACAAAATAATCCATATTAAAAAAGATAATATGCCTAAGATTTTACCAAATATCACAGGATTGTACAAATAACTAGTTACATTCGGATGCCAACGAGGAGCAATTGCTTCGATTCCTTGTGCCGTGCCGCCTGTGAGTTTTCTCATTTTCTGTGTAAATTTTTGGAAAAACCTTAATATCTGAAAAGTACATTGAGATAGATACGGCGAACGGTATTTTGTGAGTAGATAGTGCCCCACCTGGGCTCACCCCCTCCACTTTTTACTGCGCATGCGCGAGTCATCATGCGCATGCGCTGACCTGCGCAGACCTGTGACAGTTGACAGCTGACCTGTCAGATTTGACAGGTGTCAAATGTCACTGACCTGACAGCTGTCAACGTCAGCTGTCACCTGACCTGACATGTGTCAACGTCAAATGTCACCTGACCTGTCAGATGACGTCACAAGCATTCCAAGATGGCTGACCTGTCATAGACAGTCGCAAGCCGGGTTCTCTCTATGGAACTAACCTGAGATGACGTCACAAGCATTCCAAGATGGCTGACCTGTCATAGACAGCTGCAACTCCGGGGTTCTCTCTCTATGGAACTAACCTGAGATGACGTCACAAGCATTCCAAGATGTCTGACCTGTGTGTCCATAGATATCTACAAGTCAGGTTAGCTCTCCATGTGTGTTTGTCCGATTGTTTATTAAGGTTATGTATTTGTTTATTAAGGTTATGTTCGCTCACGTGTCATCTGTTTGTTTATTAAGGTTATGTTTGTATTTGTTTATTAAGGTTATGTCATGTGTGTGTGTGTTGATTACCATGCATCTGTTTGTTTATTAAGGTTATGTATTTTGTTTATTAAGGTTAGGTGTTCGTAAACACAGCTGTTTGGTTTGTTTATTGTGTTGTTGTTGTTAAGGTGTATTGAAGTTTGTTAGGGTATTTCGTTTTTGGCGGGAAATTTGAATTTGTTTGAAAATTTGTCTGTTGTGTCCAGAGATCTTACTCCTCAAGCTAGAGAACATTCTATTTGTAAAGTTGTAGAGTGTAGAGAATATTCTCTAGCTCGAGGGGAGACATCTGTTGGACACAGTCATTCGGTTTAGTCACACACATACATATATGAGGAAGATATATTGAGCGGGTAATTTGAAATTTTGAATTTAATTTGAAATATGATTTTTGAAAGAAAAGCATTCGCCAGAAATTAGATTTGAACCCCCAACCACACAACTTACTCAGAGAGATACCTGTCGCTAAACCAACTATTCCACAGACACACACGTTAAAAGTTTGTTCGCAGTTGTATATATAAAACAAAAACCTGTTGCATATGCTAATTTAAAACGAGTTTATGAGGCTGATGTGTGTGGGCAGTATCTCTATTACATTCCAATTGAATAATAGGAACTGTAATGTTAAAAACAATTGTTTATTTATAGTAAAAAAGAAATTTAAAACACGTACCAATTTACCTATCTAATATCATTTAATAACAAAAAACGTTTGAAGTAAACTATATCAATAAGAAAAACGTATTTACATCTAGATATGTTAATGAGTTTATTTTAATAGCCTAATAAAACTCGGGGACTTGGTTTTATTGCCGGCGTGTTTGTTTATGTTAGTGTGTTTGTATTTTGAATGAATGAATCTAAATTTATATAAGGAGTGATCAAAAACACACAAGTAACAAAACTCAATTTAAAACAACTAAATTAAACTTTGATATACGAGGATTGTTTGATAAGTATTGTTTGTATGTAAACATAAATAATATAATAGTATACTTACATACAGCAAGAGACGTCATACTTGTTTCACGACTTAGCACACACTAACGTATGTTGAGGTCTTGAATGGGGCCCCGTTATAGAAATAACACAGTTGTTTAATGACATCCACTTGAACCAAACAAAACATATAGACGCTGTTGTTGATTGTTAACACACACACACACACACGTCATGACAGCTCGAAGTCTTTACTTAGACTGACAGAGCTGTGTAATAAAAGACAGACAATTGATTGCCCAACAAGTATCTTAGATAATCTTGTTTGAGCTTGTACAGCTGTTTAACACACACGTCATGACAGCTCGAAGTCTTTGCTTAGACTGACAGACAGAAAGGGGTTAATAAAAATGCAACAAAATAAAAATAAAACAACTGATTTACATACAATAAAAATTTATTAGGATTAATTAAGTTGTACATATTGATACATAAATGACATACAATTATTACATAATGGCTCTAACGATACCCGTTAGAGGTTTATATTCCATTACACTGTCATGAATAACCAGACAATAAACACGAGTATTTTTTGGGAAGTTGGCGTGACTCATAAACTCCACCTTAATGTCCACCGTTGAAGACTTGATTGACTCGTTCTGGTGCTGACAGTCAATCACAAATAGAGCTCTGTCTTTAAACTCGTCATAATTCAAGATAGGCTCCGACATGTTTTTATAACAGAAGCTTTTTTGAAAATCTGTATACATGTTATAGGCTTCTGCATATTTCGATTTCTCAAAATCCATATTCATAGATTCATAAGGGTAGCATTCTGAATTTAGAAACACTCGAAGGTCCATCATACCAATGTTATCGAAATAGTCTGACCTCTTCTTCACGTTATCCTTACGATCTGTTTGAAATGCTATAATCACATATCGAGGTCTTTCCAAGTTGGTTGCAGTTTTAACAGCCCACACATCTCTGTTGATATCTCTGAGTGCTGGTAACTCGTATATGTCCCATTTGCGGTAGGCGAGAAATATAGAGGTGTCTTTGGCTATTTTATCCATCAGTTCCAATTTCATTTTATCATTGGGAAAGACATGTTTTACCTTTAAAAACATATTGGTTACGGTAATTTTTGCTCGTGCCGTACCTGTGCTGTAATAGCCATTGGAATCGTTTCGACTTCTTGTAAAGCGGAAAGTATGTTTGCCACAGAGAACTCCTTTGAAATGATGAAAGAAACTGAAGAGGAACCAGACAGGTATGAGCATGTGAAACTTGTTATCATTTAAGGTGATGTGCTCCGACGACACATTCAGACCAGCGTTGCTAAGAGATTGGGCTTCATTCTTACTGAACGATAGCAGACTTTTGATGATGGTTGTGGTGTATGGGTCTCGCACTCGTTCCACTTCCTTGTTATTTAACTCATAGGTCATTGATTCAAACAGAGCTGCTCCTCCATTATTTGACAGATAACAAGCACCAGTGGCATTTTGGACTGCTACAGGTTCCAGAGCACCTTCGATTATTAGAGCTGACTCGGCCAGACATACGAACGCATCTTGTTGGTTGATGGCTATTTCAATTTCATCGCTGTTACCAAACGATTTAGTTGGTGAATAGTAAGAGCGCAGCTCTTCTCGATCGATGCCATCATCAAACACGGGTTCTTTGAATATTTCTAGTTTTGACGACATGATAACCCAGGCTTTGCAGGAACTCAATATTATCGGGACGAAGCGTACCCTTTGACGTGTCTGACTCAACTGAATTTGATGTGGTAGATGCACTTGCTTTTATATCCTTGAAGACCAACATACTAAGCAACTTTTATAAGTTTCAAGCGAACAGACACCTCTTCACCTTGAAAGTTGACAGGAACTGAATCTTGGTCGACGATGTCGATGCTTATATTGGAAATCTCTTGCTTGTTCACCGGCAAGTAAATTAAATTTTTAGGTTCTATGTCGATTGCGTAGCCAGGATCAACCATCGGAGCAAACTCATACAGCGTATGTGAGGGTTGTCCGTTATAATAGGAACCAGACACAATATTGGTTTCGATGCGAATCTGTCTAACATCCACTATATCAACAGGTAAATCAGATTCATAAAAGGTGTCCGGCTGAAGAACTTGTTTTGAAAAGCCCAACATTCGCCCAATCGAACCATCAAATTCAAAACTGACATTTGTATAACACTTTAGTCTGCATTTGATGGTGTTCGGATTAGGTCTCAGAATCAGAGCCTGTTGCTTTTGTTCGTGTGTTGCTGTAGCACCAACAAGTTCATTTTGAAGTAACTCTTCCAAGTGTGTTATTTCATAAGCACCGGTGGGTATCGTGATGGTTCGCCAACCGGTTCCTTCTTTTACATGAAATTTGTTTTTACCTTCATAGATGTTGGGTATGTTGTTGTAGGTGTGAAAGCCTATCAAGGCAACAGCATAATTACCATCCAAAACAATTGGTGGATGGTAGTCTGACGACAGATGGGAGCTGCGGTCTTTCAACACAAAGGTGTGCGCCATGACTGATACACACAGGCTACTGTTTCAGTCTTTTATTGCATTGGTTTTTGCAGATACAACCCATAACCGTAGCGCTGTTTCTTGAGATACATGCCTTTGCCCAGTCTCTTGCATTTTGGCTTAAATTTCAAGCCACTCCCTCTCCTACCCATCGCGATGGCTTCCATTGTTTTGTTGTGTCGTTCTTCCTCCTCTAGTTTCTGTTTCGCAGACTTGGCATCGTTCACGGCTTTGGCAATACCTGCAGCACCGCCACCCAGAGCTCCTAGTGCTGACAGCCCACCAAATATAAGAGGCAACAACGGAAGGAAGCCTCCACTTTTAGGTATTGGAATAACTCGAGGTTTCTGCACATTCTTACGTCCACCAATGTTTCTAACGATTGTATGAGCTATATCAAACACGGCGTTCGCTGTTGGAATAAGGTTTCTATCTTTTATAACTTCCTCAATCAGACTTAGTATGTTTTTAAAGGGGACCTTCTTCTTTGGCTTCGAGTTGATTACATAAAACCCCTCATCAAGTTTTCTGTTAACTTTCATGGTGTTTGTAACGCTAGCAACGTTTCAGCAAAACCTGTATCTGTCTTTGTTAATAACAACCCTCACTCTGTGACACCAACATGCATACTGACTGGGTGTCTCACTTGCATTCATATATATATATATACACACCCAAAAAATATAGTTTAGTTTAAGTTAAGATGCGTACCAGCAAACACGCTTCTGCCTTACCCATTACAAATATAGACGATGTTGTTACGGACACAGCTCAACAACAACTGAGGCATGGTCCTCTCTTTCCAAACACCGTTCGCTGTATCATATGTGGTCCGAGTGGTTGTGGTAAAACTAATGTCATGCTGAGTTTATTGTTTGAAGCAAACGGTTTAAAATTTGATAACGTGTATGTGTATTCAAAGTCTCTGTATCAACCGAAATACAAGATGTTAAAGGAGGTGATGAATGCAACAAAAGGTGTTGGTTACTATCCTTATAGAGAAAACGAAAAAAATATTAGATCCGGCAGATGCCAAGGACAACTCTGTGTTTATATTTGATGATGTAGCTTGTGACAAACAAGATAAAATAAGAGCATACTTCAGTATGGGCAGACATAAGAATATTGATTCATTCTATCTCTGTCAAACATATACACGAATACCCAAGCATCTGGTACGTGACAACACCAATGTTATTGTGTTATTCAAGCAAGATGAAACCAATTTAAAACATGTGTACGACGATCATGTAACCACCGATATGGACTTTAAACAATTTAAAACTATCTGCCACCAATGCTGGAAAGATAATAAGTATGGTGTGTTGGTGATTGTGAAGGAAAACGATGTACACAAAGGTCGATATAGAAAAGGATTCGATAGATATATATTATTCTAACAATGGTAGACAGGACAGACAGCTGTCTAACACAGCTGTCATACAGGTGTCTAACACAGGTGTCTAACACAGCTGTCTAACACACAGCTGTCATACAGCTGTCTAACACACAGCTGTCTAACACACAGCTGTCTAACAGACAGCTGTCTAACACACAGCTGTCTAACAGACAGCTGTCTAACAGACAGCTGTCTAACACACAGCTGTCTAACAGACAGCTGTCTAACACACAGCTGTCTAACACACAGCTGTCTAACAGACAGCTGTCTAACAGACAGCTGTCTAACAGACAGCTGTCTAACAGACAGCTGTCTAACACACAGCTGTCTAACAGACAGCTGTCTAACAGACAGCTGTCTAACAGACAGCTGTCTAACACACAGCTGTCTAACACACAGCTGTCTAACAGACAGCTGTCTAACACACAGCTGTCTAACACACAGCTGTCTAACACACAGCTGTCTAACAGACAGCTGTCTAACAGACAGCTGTCTAACAGACAGCTGTCTAACAGACAGCTGTCTAACACACAGCTGTCTAGCAGACAGCTGTCTAACACACAGCTGTCTAACACACAGCTGTCTAACAGACAGCTGTCTAACAGACAGCTGTCTAACACACAGCTGTCTAACAGACAGCTGTCTAACAGACAGCTGTCTAACACAGCTGTCTAACAAGACAGCCGGACATCGTGATAAATAAGAAGGCATGTACCGTGACAGAGTCAGTATATGTTAAACCACCACACAACCTGTATCGCTCAAACAAATGATTAGACCGACTGGTAACACCAAAAACAGTTGTAGCACAATGGAAGTGTTGGGTAAGGAAGAGCAAAAAGTTAAGAAAAGGATTTTACAACTTGCTGACAATATTCGAAAAAAACATTTAATGCTTAAACTTAACAGAGCTGAGAATGATGATGCTCTGCAACGTTTATATAAACCACTTGTTGAGCCCCTAAGTGAAATATCTAAAAACACAGCAGCACTGCAGCAGCAACAGCCATCGCAACCACCAAAGGTTGAACAAATCAAAGACGAAGTCGATATACCAGAAACGAAACCCCAAGTACAGTTCCTTAAAGACCATGAAGTTTTTGAAGCTGAACCAAGGGAAGAGGCTGAGGCGACAAGTTCCGATGAGGACATCCCAACATTTGAAGAGCTTGAGGCAGACCTACAAACTGTCACAACCAACCCTGCATATCAAGAATTTTTGGAGCAATATCCTGACCGAGTTCGATATTATGTAGACAAGTATTTTACTGAACCACCGAGGCTTGCTACTATTGATCAAACGTATGGTGCTCGCTACGCTAAAGATACTGGTAGCTGGAGTCTTGGCAACAAACACTTGGACTTTACTGATGCTGAGATTCAACTGGGCCAAAGGAGATACCCGCAAACACAAGGTTTGCTAGAATTGATATTTATGAAAACACCTAGAGGGTATACCTATGATGATCTTCAACACTATAGAGATATTCTAGAAGCAACTAGTGTTCATAAAATGAACTATGATCCTAACGCACGAACCAAGGGTTGTTCCTCTGAAAAGTATCTGACTCTAATAAAACCAGTGATAAATCCACGAGGTCGTAGATCCTCAACACCTCAAGGTTTTGGTTACACCTACGAGGAAGACGATGACGACAGCAACGACAGACATCTTAACAAAAAAACAAAAGACTGAACTTAAAACTCAGAGTGATAAGAGCAGCGATAGCAACGGCATGAGCCCAAACAGCATCAGCACCAACAACTATATGATACAAAATAACAAACAAATAGCCTATGTGTATTGGAATGACATAAACGAGTTGGTTGACAGACTTAGACTTTTAGTGGCTTCCCAAGTTGCAGGTAATACTGCTCATAACAACGAAATTCAGTCAATCTTGGAAGAACTAAAAGAAGCTAGTGTTATCACCTAGTAAACCCACAGCCATGAAGAGACACCGACGACAACAACAACAACAGCACCAACGCAACACTGAACCATCTAATGTTAATAATTCTATAAATGTATTCCAACAAAGAGTTTACATACTTGTACTTAGAATCAAATAAAAGTCTTTGTTAAAATTACTGTGTTTTTATTTTGTAATACAATTAAAAAGTATGTCTTAAAGCAATAATATCCTGAACAAACTTATCTTGTGGTACATCTGCTATGTCTGTATTCTAGACAAGCTCAAACACGAATAATGGGGGTGATTCAACAGATATAACACAAGGTCATCAACTGACAAGTTGTTTACCTTTAAGAGGGCCTCTCTCTTGTGTATATTAAACAGATACACAGACAAGCTCAAACAGGATCAAGGTTAACAACTGTAAAACGTTGTTTATCCTTTGTAAGGCCTCTCTCTCTCTCTCTCTTACATCAGTTTGTTTCCTCAATACAAGAGACAGAGACACTTGTTCAGTATGTGTTAAGTCGTGAAACAAGGATGACGTCTCTTGCTGTATGTAAGTACACTCTTCTTATTATGTCTGTTTGCATTCAAATAACAAATACAAACATAACCTTACTAAACAATCAGATGATTGGTAATCAACATGTATACAAACACCTAACCTCATATGTCAACAACAACTGGCTTTGTTTTATATATACAACAGCGAACAAACTTTTAACGTGTGTGTCTGTGGAGCTATTGGTTTAGGGACAGTGTATATATGTAAAGCAAACAACGGCTGATTCGAGGTTCGTGGGTTCAAATCTAAGTTCAGGCGAATGCTTTTCTTTCAAATACACATGCATCTGTCAGTTTAGGCAAAGACATCGAACTGTCATGACGTGTGTTATATCCTTTCAAACAACATATACAAGCTTTAACAATGGCAATCAGTTGTCTGTCTGTATCCTCAACACAGAAGACACCTGTTCAGTAGTGTGTGTATTAAGCTGTGAAAGAAGGCTGACGTCTCTTGTTGTATGTAAGTACACTCTTGTATTATCTCTGTTTGCATTCAAATAACAAATACAAACATAACCTTAACAAACAATCATATGACTGGTAATCAACACGTGTGTGAACATAACCTTAATAAACAAATACAGACAGCTGTGTGTGTGTACGAACATAACCTTAATCAACAAATACAAACATAACCTTAATAAACAATCAAAATGGCTTGGTAATCAGTCTGTATACGAACACCTAACCTTAATAAACAAATACATACATAACCTTAATAAACAAATACAAACATAACCTCAATAAACAATCAGATGGCGGGTACTAAGCATGTCATACAACACTTAACCTAAATAAACAATCAGACAGATGGTATTCTTCAAATACACACATGGAGACCTGACTTGTAGATATCTATGGACACAGGTCAGACGGAACATCTTACGTCATTACAAGACAGTTAATACCTAACCTGGCTTGTGGCTATCTATGGACACAGGTCAGACGGAACATCTTACGTCATCACAAGACAGTTAATACCTAACCTGGCTTGTGGCTATCTATGGACACAGGTCAGCCATCTTGGAATGCTTGTGACGTCATCTCAGGTTAGTTCCATAGAGAGAGAACCCCGGAGTTGCAGCTGTCTCTTACAGGTCAGCCATCTTGGAATGCTTGTGACGTCATCTCAGGTTAGTTCCATAGAGAGAACCCGGCTTGCAACTGTCTATGACAGGTCAGCCATCTTGGAATGCTTGTGACGTCATCTGACAGGTCAGGTGACATTTGACGTTGACACATGTCAGGTCAGGTGACAGCTGACGTTGACAGCTGTCAGGTCAGTGACATTTGACACCTGTCAAATCTGACAGGTCAGCTGTCAACTGTCACAGGTCTGCGCAGGTCAGCGCATGCGCATGATGACTCGCGCATGCGCAGTAAAAAGTGGAGGGGGTGAGCCCAGGTGGGGCACTATCTACTTTTGTGAATGAGCGCACTTAAAGCTTTCTATCTCCAAAATAATATACAGGTGTTGTATTTAAGAAATTCAATTAAAATGAAGGTGAATGTAGGAATGTTTGAAGAGAAATTTTGAACACCCTCTATAAACGAATCCAAATGTAAAGACAGTTCAGGATGAACTAGACGAATATTAGATTGCACGTAAAGTTTTCAGGGTATCTAAGGAACAGTGGCAGAGATATAACAGTCTAAAAAAGTATGTTTTTGACAAAATTTTTAAATAAAAATTATTAACTCGGCAACACTACATTTGACAATCCTATTAGTTTAATATAGAATCTGCAGATAACTCAACACATAATGAATAAGTTCGTTAGCCAGGAAAATCGGGCCAGGTTTTCCCAGAAAATTTAGTATTTTCTTTCGAAAATATGTATATCTCTGGAAATAAGAAAATCTCGGGACGCAGCAAGTGCGTTATGGTAGTGAATTTTCATAAAACTATTTTTTAATAGCAATAATGTGTGTTTTTTTAAGAAAGCAGGCATCAAATTTGGTTACCAGTATAATCTATATAGTAAAAACAATGTGCCATGTTTCATCAAAATAGCTTTATTGTTTGAAAATGTAAAAAAATTTCCGAAAGTAAACTTAAAGTGTTCCCGAAAAAACTCGTTTTTTGGTCAACCTTATAGGTTAATAGCAAATTGAGCTATTCAAATATTAAGCATTTGATCAAAATTCGCTACCATAACGCACTTACTGCGTCCAGAATTTGTGTTCTTACAAACATGCATTATATTTCGATGGAAAATGCAAAAATGCAATAACATGAGGCATGTTTGATTAAAAAAAAAAGAAAATTTGTATCACCAACGACTTATGGGCCACCCTGTGATTGTAGAATTAATTTTTTAATTAATATATACAATTTTTTTTCATATCTGGTATAATAACAGATATATTGAGCTTTATTGATTTTTTTTACGAAAATTCTACAAAAATTATATACTATTAACGATAAACTCTATAGCTAAGACTACTGCCAAGCGTCAGAGAATAGGTCTATTTGAAATGAATTTTCTGGAAACATTTTATTAAAATGAAGGACAATGACGGTTGAAACTAAGACTTCAGGGTTTGTAAAACATTCTTCTTGAGACATTTTATTTCCATAACCCGTATTAGATTCAAGTTCTTTTCCTAAATGTTGACAATTTTGACGTTTAAATCGCAACTTTGACGTTTTGTGAAAACCCCAATTTATTTTTGTTTAAATGCCTATAACTTTTTTGTCTTTTGACCTACAGAGCTAAATTTTGGTAGGTAACTTGCCTATAATGATATAAATTTGCGTATAAAATTTGGTTGCCCTTACTTTGTTAATTTTGAAGATATAAATTTTTTTCGAAAGAAAACACAAAAATTTCCGGGAAAACCTCGTCGGATTTTCCTGGATAACGAACATATCCAAGCCACTTGCAAAAGGAAGGTACTCACCAATTTTGACGTTTAAAATCGCGATTTTGACGTTTTGAGGAGAACTCAAATTTATTTTTCTTTGAATGCCTGTAACTTTTTTTTCATTTAACCTACGGAGCTAAATTTTGGTAGGTAACTAGCCTCTGATGATATAAACCAGCGTATGAAATTTGGTTGCCCTTACTTTGTTAATTTTGGAGATATACATTTTTTTCGATTTTTTTCGAAAGAAAACACAAAATTTTCCGGGAAAACCTCGGCGGATTTTCCTGGCTAACGAACTTATCCAAGCGACTTGCAAAATCGGTCCATTATTTTTTAAGTTATAGGTGTGACACAAATATATATATATATATATATATATATATATATATATATATATATATATATATATATATATATATATATATATATATATATATATATATATATATATATATATATATATATATATATATATATATATATATATATATATATATATATATAAACATATAAAGTCTGAAACTGACCTCGGATTTGGGTTCCGGGGGTCCTAAATAGCGCTCATTTGAAGAAATTTTTTCAAAATTCGAAAGTCGAGATCTCCTCATTAGTGAATTTTTTTTTTTTAAATTCACTAAAAGTAAGGGCAACCAAATTTGGTACGCGGGTTTATATCGTTATAGGTAAGTTACCTACCAAAATTTAGCTCTGTGGGTTGAAAGATAAAACGTTATAGGCATTTAAAGAAAAATAAATTCGAGTTTTCCTCAAAACGTCAAAGTCGCGGATTAAAACGTCAAAATTGGCGACATTTAGGCAAAGAAACTGAAACTAATACGGGCTATGGAGAGAAAATGCTACAAGAAGAATGTTTTACAAACCCTGAATACTTAGCTTCAACCTTTGTTACATTTAGTGAAGATTGGAACCTGTGATGAGCACTGATAAGTACATTATTACATTCCTAAACTTCACACAGTCTGAGATAGACATAATTAAATACGCAATGAAAGTCTTCTGATCCAGACAGTAAATTTTATTAAAACCTACGCGTTTTGGCCAACCGCTCTCCCGAGTTTCACAACTGGCCGACTTTTGCCCCTGTCTTGTGATTAAATTGCCGCTTTATATTAATTGGATTACATTGTGAATGGATTTTATAGCACAGTCGGGTGCGATGTTGTTGCATCTCTGGTACAATAGATGAAAGTCCCAACTTGGTGAACCTTTGTATAGTTTTGACTTCAATTTTCAGGAATTGAAAATTTGCCACTGATGATGGCTACTAGTTAGCCGAAACGCGTAGGGTTTAATAAAATTTACTGTCTGGATCAAAAGCCTTTCATTGAGTATTTGATCAACCGTTATTGTCCTTTATTTTGCTAAAATATTTCTAGAATATTCATTTGAAATAGACCCTTTCTCTGATGCTTCGGCAGTAGTCTTAGCTATAGAGGTTATCGTTTAATGGTATATAATTTTTGTCGAATATTCGCAAAAAAACAATAAAGCTATATATATATATATATATATATATATATATATATATATATATATATATATATATATATATATATATATATATATATATATATATATATATATATATATATACAGTGTGGAACAGCCAAACGGAATAAATTCGATAACGGATAAATGAGGGCGTGTTGGGAAAAACGCTTGGACACGTCGATTTGTATTTTTAACTGCGCATCTTTTTCAAGAAAAAAAAATTATATAGGGTGCGTCATGTGACAGTGGCCAATACCAACTTTCTTATTTTAAATACAAGCCCCTGTATATTATTAATTTTTTGAATTCTTCAGAAAATTCTAGACATAATTCATGTACAATGTCCTATACCTATCTTCAACTGTTTCGGAAATATTCAGTATTTTCAGATTTATTACAAAAATTAACATTAAAAATAGAAAATTATTTTATTTCACAAATTCGCTACATTGCATTCAATACTTATTTCCCATTCAGCTCTTGATAATGAGAAAGTAAACAAAAACCATTCCTGCGTTTCTTTTTACTGATATGAAATGAAACAAAAACAAAAACAGTTTTCTTTCTGTTCGTATAAAACTCGTAGCCTTAGCAACTTGTTGTCTGCCTGCATGACAGTAGTGATTAGTGTCAGTGCTATTGTCGTTTGAATTTCGTTAACTGTACGTAATAATATCAGAAAAATGGTTCATTTAACAGAAATGCACAAAATAACCATTCTACAAATGATTGGTTATGGAGATAACACACGGACACAGATGGAAGTGTCTCGCTTATTTCACGAAAAATTTCCAAATTTGCCGCCTGTATCCCAAGGAACAATTAGCAAAATAGAAAAGCAGTTTCGCGAGCTTGGTCATGTGAGACAGATAAAAAAGTAGCTGCCAATGCAGTAAGTGATGATACGAAATTGGATATTACGCTTGAGTTTCAAGAAAACCCACATACTTCTGGTCGACAAGCAGCCCAACTATTCAACGTTAGCCACACAGCAATTTTTCGAACATTAAAGGAAAGTAAAATGCATCCCTATAAAATGATACCAACTCAGGAGCTCATGGAGGACGATTTCGATAGGAGAACGTATTTTTGTGAACAAATGATGGCAATGTTAGATAACAATGTGATCCAATTAGAAGATGTTTTGTTTTCTGATGAGAGCACATTTACACTTCACGGTCATGTTAATCGTCAAAATTGCCGCTATTGGTCTAATGAGAATCCTCATTGGATGAGAGAGGAACATACGCAATATCCTGAAAAAGTTAATGTTTGGGCAGGAATTGTTGGAAATCATATCGTAGCTCCCTTTTTCATTGATGGCAACTTGAATGGGGATAAATATTTAGAACTGCTCCAAAATAATGTCGTGCCAACTTTGACAAACTTATATCCAGATCCAGCAAACCCACAAGTTCCTGCCAATAAAATATGGTTTCAGCAAGATGGAGCACCGCCCCATTACCAAATCAATGTCCGGCAGTACCTGAACCAAATTTTTCCAAATCGGTGGATAGGGAGGCGCGGATCGATAGAATGGCCAGCACGATCTCCTGATCTGTCGCTATTAGACTACTTTTTGTGGGGATATGTCAAAAGTATTGTATACAAAACTAAGCCCCTCATCTTAGATGACTTAAAAAGACGAATCAGGCTTGCGATTAGATCAGTCACGCCTGAGATGTTGAGTAATGTTAGAAGACATTTCTATACCAGATTAGCATGTTGCCAAGATGTTCGTGGCGAGCATTTTGAACATTTACTACATTGACATTAATTTTTTTTGGTTTTTTAAATTATTAAGAAATAATCAGTATTTCTTATTAGAATTTGTGAAATAAAATAATTTTCTATTTTTAATGTTAATTTTTGTAATAAATCTTAAAATACTTAATATTTCCGAAACAGTTGAAGATAGGTATAGGACATTGTACATGAATTATGTCTAGAATTTTCTGAAGAATCCAAAAAATTAATAATATACAGGGGCTTGTATTTAAAATAAGAAAGTTGGTATTGGCCACTGTCACATGACGCACCCTATATAATTTTTTTTTCTTGAAAAAGATGCGCAGTTAAAAATACAAATCGACGTGTCCAAGCGTTTTTCCCAACACGTCCTCATTTATCCGTTATCGAATTTATTCCATTTGGCTGTTCCACACTGTATATATATATACATATATATATATATATATATATATATATATATATATATATATATATATATATATATATATATATATATATATATATATATATATATATATATATATATATATATCCGTTATTATATAAGATACCGACAATAGTCATGGATGAAAAATGATAATGTTTTGTATCCTCCTACTATGTCGAAAAGCATAACTATTGGACAATTGATAGCCCCTTTATTAATCTTATTTTTAAAGGGGTAGACATTGATCCAATTCAATTCATAGCAGGTTCTAGTAGAATTTTCCTTTAGCTAATAGTAAATAAATTTTTTCAGCTCCTCCTTGTACAAAATATTCCGGAAGTAAAATACCTCTCCATTCGGACCTCCGGGAGCGGGGTGTACAGGGGGCGCCAACATCAAGATTTAACGTATCCTTTTCGAATATATGTGGCCTAAATTCTAACCTGAACTCTGTCCACCATTTCCTTCAACTCCTCTTCCTCACCGAAACCCAAATCAGTGCCAAACCAGACACTAATCACCTTAATTTCCCGGGGTATGGGCTCCTTACTTCCTTTAGATTGCATGGAGGCATATGCGCATACGTCCGTAGCAATCTACCCTGCACCAGACTCTCCAATTTAGAAGCTGGAAGAAAAGACATACTATGGATAAAACTCTCTCTCAGGGCTGCAACTAAATTCATCTGTTGCATTTACAGGTCACCTTCTGACGACAACTTTGTCCAGCTCTTTGACTACCTTTCTGAAAAAACCGACAATCTGATTTCTGAATATACTTCCTCCGAGGTCACGATTCTTGGCGACCGCAATGTCCATAATAAGGAATGGCTAGGATCTTCAAAAACCGATCCACAAGGGAGAGCAGCGGAGGCCTTTGCAGTCAGCAATTCTTTAGCCAATATGGTTCAGCAACCTACTTACTTTCCTCGTATCCCAGCACAAAGCCAAATCCCTTGGATCTCCTTCTTACTACAAAACCTGAATGCTATATCAGTCAACGCCCCCCTTGGTCGCTCAGACCACGGCGTGGTCACTGCTTCCTGCGCAATGCAAGCCGAGGTCACACAGTCATCACACCCACGTATCGTTTCGCACTACAACTCCGCAAACTGGGACAAAGTGCGGGATTACTTATCCTCATTTTCATGGGCGTCTGTCTGCTTATCTCATCCTGACTCCTCTGATATCTCACAAAACGTCACCGAAATTATCCAAGCTGGCATGTAATTATTTATTTCACGTACACAGAAAACCTCTTCAGCCACTCAAAAGCCCTGGTTCTCTAAATCATGTGACAAGCCTAGACTTGAAAAGGTCAAAGCTCACAAAACTCTTCTACACAATCCCAGTCAAGAAAATCGTCAAGCATTTAACGACGCAAGAAACCGCTATGTCCGCATTCTTTCTGAGGCAAAAAACTCGTTTAATAACCACATCAAATACAAAGTCCTCTTAAGCTCCAACGGCGGCAAACCCTTCTGGACTCTTGCTAAATCTATTGGGAATAATTTCTGCAAAAGCACGTTCCCACCTCTTGTTTCAGGGGATGAAATTGTTTCTACCGCCCTCGGCAAGGCTGAACTTTTTGCTTCGTTGTTCGCCGGCAATTCTACTCTCAACCCTCCTCCAAATGTTCAACCACCAACAGTCCCCAATGACGCGCATAAAATGACGGATATCATTTTTAAAACTAAAAAGGTACGAAAGATGCTCTCTTCTCTTAACACCAAGAAAGCCTCTGGCCTTGACGAGATACCAGCAATTGTTCTGAAAAAATGCACACCAGAACTGCTCGAGCATAACCCATCCCCAAGAAAGGATCCAAAGCGCTTCCTAGCAACTACAGGCCTATTTCTCTCCTTTCAGTCGTCGCTAAACTGATGGAAAAGTATATAAGCACCGAGTTACTAAAATTTCTTGAAAAACACAGTCTTATCCACGACAGGCAGGATGGATTCCGTCAGCGCAGATCGACTGCCGACCTCCTTTCCTTTGTCACCCATTCTTGGAACAAGTCTATGAAACAACACGGTGAATCCCAGATTGTTGCTCTTGACATTTCCAAAGCATTCGACCAGATCTGGCATGCAGCGCTGCTTAATAAACTTCCGGCCTATGACCTACCACCAAAACTTTGTATCTGGACAGCAAATTTCCTCTCCAACAGGAGCATTTCTGTTGTTGTGGATGGCCATTCCTCTTAACTGTATTCAATTAATATAGGAGTTCCTCAAGTTTCAGCTTTAGCCCATACTTTGTTTCTTCTCCACATCAATGACCTCCTCTCTAGCACATCCAACTCAGTTTACAGTTACGCGGACGACAGCACCCTCCGCTCAAATATACGATATTCTAAGCCTGTCTCTTTAGCCCAATTAGATGAGGATGGCAGACTCATGGAGGGCTCTGTTTCCGTGGATCTCCAAAAAATATTAGACTGGGGAAGTAGAAATCTTGTACAATTCGACCCCACCAAAACTAAGTCTTGCTTTCTTTCTCACAAGAGGTACACCAGCCCTAGACCCATCACAATGAACAACCAAGTTACTCAAAGTAATGAGTCCTTTTCTCTTGTTGGCATTTCTGTGCATCGAAATCTTAATTGGCACCAACATGTCACATCAATTGCAGAAGCGGCTGCTAAGAAATTAGGTTTCCTCTTCCAGGCTCGCGAATACTTTTCACCAGCTAATCTCTATACCTTATATACTCCACAGCTAAGGCCAAACCTCGAATACTGCTCCCACATCTGGGGTGCAGCTGCCGCTTCTACACTCGCTATCCTGGGCTCTATTCAAAAAAGAGCTATACGTCTCATCGGTGACCCTACCCTCACCCAAAGGCTGCCATCCCTTGCTCGCCGACATGCCGTTGGTGACCTCTCTCAAACATGCATTATATTTCTATCGAAATATAATGCATGTTTGTAAGAAAAGAAATTCGGGCCGCAGCAAGTGCGTTATGGTAGCAAATTTTGATTAAATGCTTCAGATTTGAATAGCTCAATTTGCCGTTAACCTATAAGGTTGACCAAGAATTGAGTTGTTTCGGTAACACTTTAAGTTTACTTTTGGAAATTTTTGTACATTTTTAAACAATAAAGTTGTTTTGATGAAACGTGGCGCTTTTTTTTACTATTAGGTTTTATTGGTAACCAAAGTTGATGTCTGCTTTGAAAAAAACACACATATTTGCTATTAAAAATACTTTTTGAAAATTCATTACCATAACGCACTTGCTGCGTCCAGACTTTTTTTAATATGCACGCTCCAAATACTTAAAAACTTGCTTGCCTACGACCAGTTCAGATTAAATATAATTAAAGTCATAGATATTTATTGAAACATGAGCGCGACTGAATGGTTGGGTACTTCTCTACCCAATCTGGCATCGCCGCTCTTTAAGCATCACAGTATTAACACTGATCCTTCTATTTCAAAAGATTTAGGACAAGATCCCTTTTAACAATGGTATATAGGGACATTCCAATATTAGAATGTAGTGTAATACCTTTCTCTCATAATGGTATGTGCTAGATACTACTAAATATTGTCCTAGGTAAATAAACGAAGAAAAGGTTCCACTAGACTTGGTACAATATCTTCATCTTCATCTTAAGTAAAACGATCTTACGGCTTATTTATGGTTCTTTTAAAGTATTTCATATATATCTCCAGTGGTCTATTTTTATTTGTAACAGATTCGGTCTGTACAAAAAACAAACTGTACTAGGCGATTACGGATATTATCAAACACCAGTACGTGCTAGTTAGGGATAATGCCATTAAATGATGCTACCATTTTGCTATACTAGTAACCATTGTATGCTGCTATATTGGTGTATTAGGAAATACTTTAATATAATTTTGTTTTTGCGGTGTTATTGCTGTCATAGGAGTTTGTCGGTAAGTTGTTTCTAGTGTATGACGTCACGGCATGATTTTGTAAATTATGTGAATTTACTGTACAATGCCTTTCCTTTATAATGAAGTACGTACCCCCTTCGAAATGGAACACTTATAGCCACACTCCGGTGTCTGTCTGTCACAAGCTTCCAAAGCTAAACGGAACAAGATAGCACTGCATTTTGGTATAGTTACACTATGGCTTTATGCTGTAGTTTAGATATGAATAAATAATTCTGATATAGGTTCTGAAAGAAAACCATTTAACCACGGTGGTTGAATAAAAGCTAGTAACCCATAGAAAACTATCTCATTCAAAAAATTTTGTCTAATTTTTTTAAGGAAAAAATTCGGAAAATTGCTTGTGTTTTGTATTAGAAAGCTCTAATGAGAGCGAAACCGGTCTACGGTTCTAATTGTTGCGAGAATGCATCTAGTCTTACATACTTTGTCCCTATATTGGGATAGAAATGGGCCAGGGCTAACAATTTTCTAAATTGTTAGTTAGTTGTATACAGTCTCTATTTTTTTAACACTCTGTGTTATTTGGAGCTGGCGTGACAACATAGTACCTGGTTTCGAACTAGGTGGCGGCACGTCCACCACTCACTTAGTATTTTGAGACTGGCTATACTATAGCCGTGTTATTTTTGGTGCATTTTTGCTACAATTAGTATGCCGTACTGAAGAGCTCTAATGAGAGCGAAACCGGTCTACGGTTCTAATTGTTGCGAGAATGCATCTAGTCTTACATACGTTGTCCCTATATTGGGGTAGAAATGGGCCAGTGCTAACAATTTTCTAAATTGTTAGTTAGTTGTATACAGTCTCTATTTTTTTAACACTCTGTGTTATTTGGACCTGGCGTGACAACATAGTACCTGGTTCCGAAGTAGGTGGCGGCACGTCCACCACTCACTTAGTAGCTAATTAAGTATTGTAAATTAAATCACAATATTTTTTATCGCGAATCATTACGGAAAATTATGTTAAAACTAGAAGTATATTGTTAGAGTCCATGGCCTACTGCTTTTTGAACACTTTTTTTGTCATTTGTTTTCTGGTATTAAAATTTAAGGACGCAGAAAGTGCGTAGTAGTGAATTTTCACAAGAATTGTACACTATTGGTAAGGTATATCATTAAAACTATTTCTTTAAATTTAAATGGACTTTGGAGATCGGTTTTAGGGTCCCAGTTAGCTATTAGTTTAAAAAAAATATATTTTATATGGAGCTAGTAAATTAAAATTTGGTCTTGGATATAATCTATAAGTACTGCAAGTGTCTTTAAAAAATGTGTTACAAATTTCATTAAAGTTAAAACAGTTTTTTGAGAAAAAAATTAATTATTTACAAAGGGAATGCACCTGTCAAATTATAAATATGGCAGGTATTTTTCCATATTAATTGCTTGGATGGTTTTGTTTTAGTCAAACCATGCAGTTTTTGCAAACAGTAAACAACAAAGAAGGGTTTTTAGAACAAATGATACACTAAAATACTGACAAAATGATTTTTAAGTTAGGCTTTTTTGTAACCTAATGGAGAAAGTGTGGTATTACTATTAGGAGAATTCTGTTAAGTTCTACATAAAAACTTATTAGAAAAATGTTTTGTGTTCTTTCTGTAACCGACTACACAGCAGTTATACTAAAATTATTGAAATATGTATAAACCACATGATGAATATATCTGAAACAGAACTGATGGCTATATTTTCAATAAATTTTTATTTGATAAAGATTAGTATTTTTCATGAAATAACTGAGGTTTTTTATATTCGTAAAGTTGCTTACTGCAATAGAAAGGCCACGCAATTAAACACATGACAAAACCAGTTGGGCATGGTCGTGGGTATAGTTTAGCCTTATTACTTTATAGGTGTGTTCACGCTGTAATTGGTATACCGTACTGATCAGCTCTAATTAAAGCGAAACCGGTCTGCGGTTCTAATTATGGTGAGAATACATCTGGCTTTACATACATTGTCGCTATATTAAGGAAGAAATGGGCCAGGGCTGACAATTTATAAAATTGTTAGCTGGTTGTACACAATCTCTATTTTATAACATTTTGTGTTATTTGGAGCGTCACGACTACATACTACCCTGGTTCCGCACCGATATGGGGACCCTGTCGTACATCTCACATTGTTCTAGGAGGATGGTTATCCATAGCCGTATTACTTTTTATGTGTCTTCTCGCTGTAATTAGTATACCGTACTGAGGAGCTCTAACTAGAGCGAAACCGGTCTGCGGTTCTAATTGTGGTGAGAATACATCTAGCCTTACATAGTTTAAGTTAAACTAAGTTCGGAATAAGCGTCTTAATTATATATGTAACTGTTTCAAGCATGGTATGTGTGATTAATGATAGATTAAATTTGATGTAGTACTTTAAATTGATAAAATTTTATAACAACTCAGTTGTTTAGAATTGTGTTATATGCGGATTTTAATTTTCAGTATATTTTTGTTAACTACATATCCTGCTTATCACTTGTTTTGTTTGACTTATTTATACAACTGACTCTGTAAATCGTTAGTAAAGATTTATGTGGAGATCTTGTATTTTATTTGTCCATTATGTAGTACCTACTTTTCTTTTACTAAATCAAAAATCGTAATCTAATGAAAATTCACTACCGTAACGTACTTGCTGCGTCTCGAAATTTTTTAATTACATTATGTGGCAACTGCGCGTAAATTCCATGGACGAAATTCTAGTGCGCGAGGACTTTCTTGTTTGACCAGGCTGCGTAAAGGCAAAACCCTGTATAGTACAGAGCGCGAGGTCCGCGCGACGCTGTGGATCACTCGGGGCTTTGTTTATGATTACGCTGCGTGGCGAAAAACAAATCTCAGTGTGATACAGAGCACACAGATTTCTTTTAATAAAATATATGTCTGTGGCGTGTTCATATTTATACGTGTTTAATTAGGTATTTCGCCACACTATTTGCAATTAAACAAAAGCCAGTCGTAAGGTAGATATGGTGAATTTTGTGAATTTTCAAGTCGTGATCTCCGAAATATATTCATATATGAAATCTACCTAAAAAATCAGAATTATCTATCTATCTACGTAATTATTGAAAAGAAGAAGAAAGCAGAAATTCACACGTATTTGAACTAGTTATAAACTCGAATTTTTAACGATGTTTTTCGTTGTTTTATGTAACTTAATTGAAATAATTCATAAAATTTTACTTAAGGTAAATAGACTTTTTAATTAACCAAGATGCTAAATCTTTTTAGATGAGTTATTTTATGAACTGACAAGACATTTGACCAAAGCAGCCGTTCTTTTAATTTTGAAACGTCGGCATTTAATTACAATAACTAACCCATTACAGAACTAACTCAAGCCGAGAGGTGAATAGATCTAAACTTCTTAGGTAAATTAAAAATTCTATTTGACTCAAGCAAATTTGCATTTAAGGAAATATTAAACTTAAATTACATAAAACAACGAAAAAATCCTTAAAAACTTAAGTTTATAAGTAACTTTCAAATACATGTAAAATTCTATTTTCATATTATTTTCAATAATTTCGTATATGAGATAATTCTGAATTTAAATTATTTTTTATTTAATTGAAAACAGTGTAGCGAAATACCCAATTAAACAGGATAAATTTGTTTAGTAAATTTTAATATTTAATAATTCCTACCCACACTTTCCTGATAAATGGGAGATATTCTTACAATAAAAGTCATACATGCATGCATTATATATTATTTTTATTAAACAACGAAATACAGAATTAGGTTCAATGTAACTTTGCATTTGGTAGGTTATGCGAAATGTTGCTTCCAAGGCTGTGCTTCCGTTTTAGTTTTTCATTTTTGAAAGGCCTGCCAGCTTGAATTCTCCCAGATTGAGGCAATGCTTTGTTTTTACGACGTGAAATTGACGTTGGCTGGACTCGAATTTTTCTGCCGCATATTCCACTTTTAGCTTCCAAAAAGTTTAAAATTTGGGAAGGGGTTTTCAGGTTATTCATTAGTGCATTAAACTTAATGATGGATAAAGTAGCTTCTGGGCTTTGATTGACTTCAAGCGTACTTGTTATGCGATTAAATTCACAGCGCATTCTTATAATTTCATTTTTAAATCGGCTTTCACTTTCCTCGGCGTTCACTTGTAAGTCTATTGCACTTGCTAACTCTACTTTAGCAGGAACATAATTGGTTGACTGAAATGAGTTTTGAAAATCAGTTGTGTTTGGATCCACATTTTTATAAAATTCCTCTGGCGCTGAATGCCCAACAGCTAATTTGGCTAACTGTATTCTCTCATGAACGCTTAGAACTAGAGATGTTTTAAATAATATACCAAATTTTTGTTCTACTGCGCATAGGTGTTTACAGAGTTTACCACCTGTGCCTGATGGACAATCACAAAAAGCAATTTTAGCATTCACTGTATAAAATAAATTGGAGTCTTTTTCAGATGCAACATGGAAAATTGTATTGTCCCTTTGATAATAATATTAATTTTTCCTGCTCTAAAACACATGTTCCTATAATCAATTTGGGGTTTAGATCTTCTTGAATTTTCAAATTCCAACAATTTTCGCTTATAATAGTTTTCGAATACATTGATAATAAAATCAACCAGTGCACAAGACTTAAAAACCTTGCACCTTTGCAAAACTATATCTTTAAAAATCCTAATTGAAGCTTCAGTGTAATTATTTGTATTGTTACCTCTTGTTATTATATTATTTCTGTACGAAATACACAATTCTTTTCTACGAACCCACAATTTCTCTAGATGATCATATAATACTTTCTTACTTTGTACTATATTATTACTCATCAAGAAATCATAATACTCTTCTGAATCTTCTAATGTTGGAGCGTAAAGAATGTTCCTAAACATTTCCATCACTGTTCTTCTGTCCTCCTTTTTTACGTTATGGTCAGTTTGCCAGAGCCATCTCCATAAAGCTTGGCAAAGATGGAATGTACACAGAAGTAACATGGAGTTTAGAAATACGGTTGATAATGCATTGCGCTCGGATGTACTGTCATCAGTCAACAACACTTTTGCATCGAACTTTTTATTTTCTACTTCGATAGCTTCAGTGGCAGACGCAAAAGCTAAAGTATAATTCGCTTCAGTTTGGGCTGTGTGAAGAACGCACGCGAGGAATGGCCCCTGTTTTGTTTGAAGTAAATAGAAATGTGACACAAGTATTTGTCTGATCGCAAGATCCGCTGGAGTCCACGAAAATCATTTCAGTGGAAAGATCTTGAAGAAATGCGCGTCGCATTATTGGAGTAACAGCAACTGCGATAAAAGGATTTTCTTTAATGACTAGTTCACCGCCGGATTTCTGCAACAAGGATTGTCTGTTCTTGAGAACTTCTATCATGCTTTTTTCTTCTCGACTACCGTATTGACAGAAACGCCACTTATCATATAAATACTTTATCTGCCTCTCAGTAGAAATTTATCTAGCATTAGCAAGAAGATATGCTGTACTTACATTTTGTACTTCCTGCGTTTCTTCAGAACCAGATTCAATTATCATTTCATGATAAAATCTGGCAGCTGACGGAGTCATTCCTGAAACAAAGTATGACTCAAAAATGTCTTGTACTGTCTTGTTTACACGTAAGTATCCAAAAGCTTCTGCTACATTTACTCTATGGGAATGTTCAAACTTTATTTTTATTACTTCGTTAATTCCGTTTTTTAATAGCACATCATATTTTATTGTTTCTATTATTTTTAAAAATTTAATGCCTATTTGTGCTTTGCAATTTTTGTTTCTAACTTTACACGACTACCGTTTTAGTTCAGCTACTTTATTCAATGACGAGTGTTGACACACGTATAATTTTTCAAATTCATAGCGAGTTGCATTCGAATAGCGTCTTGACGTTATCCAGTTTGTATTGGTCGAGTATGAAAAATCTTTTACCCAGTTGTCACATTTTTCATCCACTGTGCCCTCTCCTGAAAGCTTACACTGCACTATAATACTGAACTGTTCGTTATTGTCCACAGCTGTTATATCAAGAATATTTACATTTTCGCACAAACGTCCGAACAAACTTTTTAAGGTTGCTTCATCCATGGTGCATGTGATAAAATCAAGACAAAATAGAAATTATAACCTATAACAATGTGGAAGTGCACTATGCAACTTGTAACTAATTATTATTACGATTACAATTCAGCGGGACACGGAATTTTCAAGGTTGCTCTGTATCACACTGCGATTTGTCTGACGCAACGCAGCGTAATCATAAACAAAGCCCCGAGTGATCCAGAGCGTCGCGCGGACCTCGCGCTCTGTACTATACAGGGTTTTGCCTTTACGCCACCGGGCTCAAGTGTATTTTTACCAAATTTTCTAGTTCGCGATGTAGAATTAAAATAAGTTTATGCAGTGATAATATTAATCCTGTCGTGGATTATTGGCTGTAATGATTTGATTGGGTTTATTGTTAATTATTGTATCTAATATAGGAGTACCAGGATTGATGTAATCCTCTCCGTTTATCAAGTGGGCAGTTTCCTCAAAATCGTTGCGGTTTTCGTCGTCATTTGTGTCATTCGATTGTGTCGTAGGGGGTTTTATTTGTATGTCTTGTAAAATATAAAATTTGAGTGTATTATCTGGGTTTGCATGATTTGCAGCATTTGAAGGTCCGGGACTATTGACGGTTGCGTCTTCATTGTTTATTTGTTGGATTGGATTGTCCGCTAGATCTCTTAAATAATCTAGAATTCCCTGATCTATTTGTCCGGGACTTCCTATCATGGTTTCACCCTCGATAGCCTTAATTTTCATATGTTTATATATATATATATATATATATATATATATATATATATATATATATATATATATATATATATATATATATATATATATATATATATATATATATGTATCACACCGATAACTCAAAAAATAATGGGCCAATTTTAATAAAATTTGGCATGTACCTTTCTTTTGTTAATGGCTTGGATAAGTTCGTTAGTCAGGAAAATCTGACGAGGTTTTCCGGGAAAATTCTTATCTCAAAAAGTAATAAGCCGATTTTAATAAAATTTAGCATGTACCTTCCTTTTGTAAATGTCTTTGACAAGTTTGTTAGTCAGAAAAATCGGACGAGGTTATCCGGAAAAATTTTGAGTTTTTATTCGAAAAAAATTTTTATCTCAAAGAATAATGAGCCGATTTTGATAGCATTTGACACGTACCTTCCTTTTGTAAATGGATTTGATAAGTGCGTTAATCAGAAAAATCGGACGAGGTTTTCCGAAAAAATTTTGAGTTTTCATTTGAAAAAAAATTTTATCTTAAAAAATAAAAAATCTATCATAACCAAATTTGGTAGGTAGGTTTACGATATAAAAAGTAAACTATACACCAAAATTTAGATTTCTATGTTACAAGAAAAAAAGTTATAATAAAATATTTTGTGTCAAATCATTTATATGAAAATTCACTATCATAACGCACTTGCTGCGCCCAGACTTTTTTGTACATAATCTCGTTATCGTATTCAGAGAGTCGTCATCGCCATCTTGTTAGTTTAGCGTTTGGTTCTTTTAAATTAAATAACCAAGTTAATGCTCGATGATCTGTGCATAATTTAAATTTACAGCCAAACAAATACGGTCTCAAATATTTACAAACCCAAACTATGCCTATAGGTTTCTTTTCGATGGTTGAATATTTACATTCGCTTTCGTTTAAATCCCTGGATACGTACGCTACCGGTTTATCATTAGGAACATCACCCTGTGATAATACTGCTCCTAAAGCGAAGTCACTAGCATCTGTTTTTAATACAAATGCTTTAGAAAAATCTGGATGTTGTAAGATAGGTGAATTAATTAATAAATTTTTGCAAATGTCGAATGATATTTTAAAATCTGGTGTATGTTCAACTTTGATGTTATTCTTTAAACATACTGTCATTGGTTTTGTAATTTTCGGGAAGTATTTTATTAAACGTCTATAGTACCCTAGTGAGCCTAAAAATGTTATAATTTCCTTTTCAGTTTTTGACATGGGAAATTGTTTTATCGATTCAATTTTGTCCGGGTTAGGTAGGACGCCAGTGGGCGTGATAATATGGTCTGTCTAGGCTACCTCTCTTCGTAAAAATTCGGATTTGTCTAGTTGTATTTTAAAGTTAGCTTCTCTTAAACGTTCAAAAATTTGTTTAAGTCGTAAAGTGTGTTCTTCAAGCGACACGCTAAATATTATTATGTCATACTACGCAGATTTCATTTTGAAATCCCCGCAGTATATTATCGATTACTCGTTGAAAGGTGCTCGGAGCTGATTTCAACCGAAATGACATTCTGGTAAATTAAAAATGTTCATTCTCTGTGGTGAAGGCAGTTTTTGCGATGTTATTCTTGTCCATTTCAATTTGATGGCATCCGTTAGCTAAACCTAAGGTAGTGAAATACTGGCTTTTGACAAGTTTGTCAAGTATGTCGGTAATATTTGGTAAGGGGTATTTGTCGTCAATTGTTTTTTCGTTTAGTTTCCTAAAGTTGACGACCATCTGTCATTTAGATAGTCCGGAAGCATATTGCTTCTTCATAACTATCCAAATTGTGGACGACCATGGGGATGTTGAGGGTTCTATAATACCTTGTTCGAGTGAATTGGCAATTTGATATTTTACTTCTTCTTTATGAATTTGTGGATATCCATAAAATTTCGTTAATATTGGTTTGTCATCCGTTAGTCTAATTTTGTGTCTAATTTTTTTTGTAAAAGTTAGAGGAATGCCCTTGCAATAAAATGTCTCTGTATTGTCTGCATAGATTGCAGTGGCCTGAACGTATATTTGGTAAGTTCTGTTTTAATAAATTCTCATGAGAATCATTACCGATTACAGGGGTATTGCTTTCTCTAATAAAGTTATTAGCTACCTCATTTGTGTCCAAAAGTTCAATGTCAAAGGGTTTGGTTATTGTAATTTCTATAGATTTTTCACGCGAATTGGTTATTACAGTGTTTGCAAAGTAATTTTGAATATTTACTAAAGCTTCTGGCATTTCTGTTTTGCTTTCGAAATTTTTATATTTGAGGATACCTATACCTTCTTTCTGTGCCACAGAGATTTTAACTACCTGATGTTTACCTGCTGGAATTCTTATTTTATGTTGTATATTATTTTTAAACAGATTCGTGTATACTGGTTCTTTTGGGTTATACTGTATAGAAATGGTAGCAAAAGGTGTAGTTATTCATTTCATTTTTAAATTAATGTTAGCGTTTAAATGGTTCAATAAGTCAGCACGTATTAGTCCATCGTATTTGTCGCAAAAATTAAATAAATAAAATTTGTGTAAACCATTTGTGTTAAAAAATCTAAACATAGGAATATATGCTGTCTTGTTATGAAAAGTGGTACCATGAGCTGTCTGGATATTAAAAATTTCACATTTAATATAATTTTTATAAAATTTTGCTGCTAACCTAGGATTTATAAGACTTGGAGAACTCCCCGTGTCAATTAGAAATTTAGCATTTAATTCCTCTATAAAAATATAAGGCAGGTTTATATTAACGTTATTAATATATATATATATATATATATATATATATATATATATATATATATATATATATATATATATATATATATATATATATATACGTTTGGTCGTTTCCTTCCTCGGTCATGAGAAAATTTTCATTGTCGGGATTATTTTGTTCGTAAGGCTGGTAATACGAGGTTTCTGTTAAATCAACCCTTTTCTCATTAGTATTGTCACTTAATTGGTTAAACTCGAGTGTATCATAATCGTTTGAAAATTCTGTATTTTGATAGTAAACCTTTTCGTCGAAACGTCGTTTACTTGCTGGTTAAATAATTCTTGTGCGAAATATTCTTTATTAGGCCTTGTATTCCCTGATGATGTATCCATCGATTCAGGTTACTATTACCTATTTGGTTGTTGATTTCTTAAAATTGGACTCGTTCTTTGATTAGCAAAGAAGGGCTGTTGAGTTGGAAATCTATTAAAATTTGAATTGTTATTGGGGAAAGTTTTAAAAGTGGTTTATCACGGAATTGCATTGCCATAATTTAATTGTTTCTTAGAATTTGCTACAGGCTGCCTTTGCAATTGTTCTAAAGGCGTCCTAAATTGATTACAATAGTTCGGGTTATATTTATAAAAATAATTGGAGTTATAATAGGGCGGTCCTGTATTCAGTGTAAATTGTTTTTGTGGTATGAATGGTTTAGATTGTTGAACCTTTTGTGATTGTTTATAATTGTTATAGCTATTATTTAAATTACTGTTGAACTGTTTGAAATTTAATTCCTCCTTAACCATTGACATGGCTTCTTCTAAATATCCAGGAGACTTTAATCTTATAACTAATTGTAATTCATAAGATAAACCACACACACACACACACATATATATATATATATATATATATATATATATATATATATATATATATATATGTCTTTATAGCAAAATCGTCATAATGAAGAATTTGAATTGTTTTTTCCTCAGTCGTTCCTGGGGAAGCATTTAATTTAGAAAAGAGTAAACTACGAGCATTTTGAATTCTGATACCGAATTCTAAAGGTGACTCATTATGGAATGGTTTCATGTTTATTAGTTCCTGAATCAGACAATCAATTCTTCTCTGATCAGAAAAGCTTAAAAGAAGCATATGCTTAATTAAATCACAAGAGGATAATTCGAGCCTAGAACAAATTAAATCTGCAGCTCTGTCTATTAATTTATTTAATATAGTATCTGTCAAACATGTATTTATTGAATCATTAACATTTTCTTTAATTTGAAAATTCTTTAAAAGTGTTCACATGAAACTATAAACCTATTTAATTGTTTTGTATTTCCATCGAATTGCGGAATATTATCTGCTTGATATCTAAGTAATGACATATCAATTCTGTGTTAAGTCATTTTTTATTATATATATATATATATATATATATATATATATATATATATATATATATATATATATATATATATATATATATATATATATATATAATCTTCTTACTTAGTTAATTACGAAATTTCATTCACAATATATAAATAAAATTATTTGTTTTTTGCGTTATTTCTTAAATTAATCTCTCAAGTATATTTATATATAGGACAAATGAGCACTTACATTAAAACTACGAGGATGGCTTTCATGGTTTTAGTTCAATTGGATCATCTATGTGTGTCCCTCCTTGGAAAACCTGTGGTGAGCTATGTGTGTCCCTCCTTGGAAAACCTATGGTGAGCGATGTGTATCTCTCCTTGGAAAACCTGTGGTGAGCGAAGTGTGTCCCTCCTTGGAAAGCCTATGGTGAGCGATGCTTGTCTTTTTTTGAAAGCTTGGGATGAGCGATGTCTGTCTCTTGTGGAAATTTGGAAGAGCGATGCTTATCTCTACCTTAACTTTAACGTTAACTAGGGCCAGTAGCCATAATATACCTTTCAGCAATGTTTGTCTTCCACGTATTTGAAAAAATTCGAATATTCAATAACAGTAAACACTGACAAGTTTTCCAGCAATTTTTTATGCAAAAAGCTGATTGTATATCCTACCGCCTGCGCCAATTAAGTAACGTAGCCCTTCGTTGAAATTTAAAAAAACTTTAATTAGTAATTACAAAAAACTTTACACTTATAAACTTTTTACTTAATATTTTTATGTAACTTATTATATTGTATGACCCTGGTATGTGAAATTATAATTATTCTACTAAGATGTTGACTTTACTAAAACTAGGACTAGACCTAACTTCTTATAACAAAATTGGTAACAATCCATGTTACTCTACCTCTTTTACTTTTAAAGAATCCTTCTCGTGAGAACCGCTAATCACGATTTTCTTCTATACTTTTAACTTGCCTGGCCTGTGTTGGCACAAACTTGATATTCTCGGGAAGCTGGAACTAACTGCATTCTCTTAATGAATTAGCATTACATAAACTTTAATAATTACTAGAATACAACGGTGTCGATATGAGGATCATATAACTCGCGTTTCCTGGTTAGCAGGTGAGAGGTATTCAAGGCAGCGTTGTCGGGCTAGCGCGGATATTAATGTTTCTTCTGAATTTATTACAGCGGGTGACATATGCCACCCGCGCGACTGACCTAGGGCTAGTAACGATTTTGAAAAAAACAGCAAGCATTCAGTGCAAGCGGAAAAAGGTCCATGATCAAAAGCTGCTTACAAAGAAGTCACTTCGTGGACAAAAAGAAAGTTAACGACCGCAGTCTAACAATTAATTCACTCAGTATGGCGATGGTTATCGTCGATAACAACGCTTCAATATATTGCTTCTTTTTTAAAATAAAATATTTTGGATTCTTTAGATACTGATATCTTATCACATTTAGCACCAAACATTTATAATTTTGAAATATTCACGGCTACTTCCCTAATTCCACCTTTTTACAATTGAATAACTTAGGTTCCTGCTCTTGCTGCTATTTGTGACTGTGTCCCTCGCTAGGGGTTTAATTCGTACCAATCTAACTTTCCCTAGTATTGGAAATTTCTAAGAAAACTACACCATTTCGGTTTTCCTAACAAATTATGCTGAGGCGCTAGTACCTATTGTGTTTCGGGGGTCGATGGGCTTTCACAGGATGCTTGTCCCTTGACCTAGTCTCCTCCCTAAGTCGCTGTCAAGAGCTATTTAGCCCCAGGGTAAGCTACAGTGAAAACAGGGTTCCCTTAAGTCGTAAGGCAAGGCCACAACTGATTTATAGTTATGGCCTTTATTAGAGATAAAATTTTTATAAATTGTGCTTTGGGTGGATGCTGTGGAAGCGCCGTATAAAATGTCGAGTAGTATTAACAGTATATTTATAAAAGTAACTTCAAAAAATAATTTTCACAGTATTTACAAGAAGGGACAGCATGTTACTGTGTAAATGAAAACCAGTAAGGGATTAACAATACTTGTTTCAAAACGAAACTATATTATTCACATGAAAAGCTATACAAAACCAGAGGCAAAGGCAATTAGAATGAATAAAGTCGGAAAAGCATTCGAGGGTTATGCGCGGTGCTTTATTAAAGTGGGATTGCGATTCGCAGTCAATATTTTAGGAAGCGGTACTGCGATGCAGGAAACTAATATTTAGCAAGCGGGCGATATTAGCAGGCATGCAGCATATATTATAAAACGAATGCAATATCAAGACAAGCGGGCTAAACATTAGGGTTATTATTATTACTTATTATTACAGGTTAGCTATGGCCCAGAACTTACACATAGCATTTAGACAATTGGGAGACGTTACCCTACACCTCGTGAGGGGTCTCTCAGCAAGGAGGTACGAGGCGCGTGGATATCTCAAACAAGGATCCCAACTCAACCAGAAGACCAGGTGCAGCCTGACCGTTTCGATCGTTCTAAGTCCAATAACTTCGGTTCGATCTACAGCAGTCGAGAAATATCCTCACTTTAACCCCTTGCCGAGACCGCGAAGGCACACAACGACGTTGGAAGGTCGTCAATAGACCAATCGCTACGATGACGACCATCATTCAAGTCTATGTATTCTTATTAATGTTTTATTTATTTGAATATCAAGCTAATTTAAATTTTGGTGATTATTTCAGTATGTTGTACACTCTAAATATACATGTTGTAAGGAGCTTTATAGCTCTTATTATTTCAATAATGATAATAAGAAAAAAATGCAATGCGGAAGCTATCATAAAATAAATAAGATACTACTGACATGTTGCCACGACAAGGTAACATCGCCTTTGAACTGTAATGATGATTTTAATAAAAGACATTTTTGGCATAATAATACTTTATGGCTTTATTAAAACTGCACATTAATTAGGTATCGGTCAGAAGAGAAAGACAATATATTATAGTCAAAGGATTTAATTGCAAGTAATAAAACACAATGGCAATAGTTATTTGAATTTTATTTTCATGCTCCTAAATCTTTAATGCTTAACAATTATGAAGAAAAAAAGGAGTTATGTACTAATGTACATTTGGCTTTCATAGATTTCATACGCTGATAACAAGGGCAGGGCCAAAAATCCAAAACCGCTGTAATGGTGTAGGTAGATCAGCTGGATCAACAATTTCTTTAACAACTGCTGCACGCGTAAAGGCAACCAGCTGAAAAAAAATACATTATGAAATGTCATCACAAATACAGTTGTTCTGCGAGGAAAGGAAACTATGCTAAGGATGAATTCTAGAGGTCAAAATAAGAAAAAAAGGAAAAAGCTGTTACACCTAGAGTCCAAAAATACGTGTTTCTAGAGATACAGAGTTTTGAAGAAAGAATTAAAAATTTTCTTTTTAAATACACTGAAAACATTGAGTTTTGCTGTGCGCTATGATGACAATGTTTTGATTTAACAGGTTTTGACAACTGCATTTATCTCGTGCCTAGCAGTAAAAAAATTAATAATTTTGACGAACAAATAGTACGCCACTGCCCTCTATAAAACAAGATAAGATGTTTGTTAACTTAACATGACAAAAAAAGGACCGGTTAAGTTTTTTTTGGCAGGAAAAATAAAAATAAATAATGTTTTCTCTAACTACTAATATATATATATATATATATATATATATATATATATATATATATATATATATATATATATATATACATATATATATATATATATATATATATATATACATATATATATATATATATATATATATATATATATATATATATATATATATATATGAAGTGTTGTAAATTATGCTTGTAAAATAAAATATGTGACTTACATCCTGGTGTATCCACTGCCTTTTTACTTCTGCCTGGGACCTAAATAAATCTATAGCATTGATGAAATTACTCTCAAATCAGGGAGCTTCTTAAACTGGTGGGTTCAAGTCCGAAATATCTTTATTTATTTTTTTAAATTTTGAAATATTTTGCCCTATCTGATTTCAGTTCTTTCCTCCCAAATACTCACATATGTATAAAAGAAAACAAAATAAGGCAAAGGTTTCAAATGATCACCAAACTTGAATATTTATTACAATTAAAGAACAAATGACAAAATTCTAATGCTACTTACTATTTTTAATGTACTTTTTGTTTAATTTAGAGCTCTTTCTTATGATACCCCCCCTCCAAAGTTATAGGCCTCTATTTCTTGTTAAAAAATTTTAAGATTACCTATACATATCTTTTCGAATTATGAACTAAAAGAGAACGACATCTACTGGCATCTGCTTGGCCTAGGGATTCAATGTATAGTTTATACGCGTAGTCAGTAGATGATTTTCGGTTAGGCGATGATGTGATAATGGACGCTACGGCTGAGAGATGTCTCTACAGATACCTCAAAATTATTGATAGTAGAAAGTGAAACAAATATGATTGCTTGAATGTATCGGCCTCACGTTTTTAGGTCTGCTTTATGGCGTCTTAATTGACCTTTGCCACACTCTCCTAAAGTTGCAGATATATCACATAAATAAAGTAAGTTTTATTACTCACTTAGTTTTCTTCAACCTAGAGAGAATCTTACTGTTTTCTAACTCTTTTCCAATTTTTTTTTCATGTCTTTCTAATACCAAAAATGCAATCAATCTAATCTTTTAATTAAAATTTCCCCGTCTAAATTTTTTTAATAATAATCTCCATCTGTTTATTCTTTTTTTTTTCGGCACCAGCGATACTAATTGAAAAACTGCTTTATGCCTCCTTCAAAATCAAAAAATCATCACAAATTTTAACGCAATAATCCTTTTTCATCATCTCCCCGGATATGTGATTTAGCATTGTTGATCCTTGACAGATTAGCTAACCTACATTTTACATTTTCTGTCAGTTTGTCATGTGGTTCTTATCTGTTAACCTAACTATAATTTTGTTGTCGGTTTGACATTTGTCCTAAATAAAAACAGCTGACTTACATCTAGGTTATGACATTTCTTACAATTTCACAAACAATATTCTTAAAGCTAGTAAACAATAACAACTTACATTTCCTAAAACCACGTTAACAAACATCATTTTAAATTACATAACAGCTAGTAAACAACAATAATAAATACAACATATTTACATTCTCAAGAGTTTTAGAGTTCATACACATAGATACTTTATATATGTTATATCACTTCCTGCAGTCGATTCTGTCTTTGATATAACTTTCACTCCTTATAAACTAATTGTAGCATTGCCATGCCTTTGCCTCATTCTCTCTGACACATATATATATCTGTAAAATTTAGTTTCTCCCTGCCATACAGTGCATAAACTTTGCATACATCAAAAGTAAGTTCTTGTTTGTGTTTAGTATGATTTGTTTTAGGCTTTGTATGGGGTGTTTTAAAGAGTGTGTTGTTGGCTTGTATGTATGTGTATATATGTATCTGTGACCCCCTTATAGAAACCATATTAATATATATATATATATATATATATATATATATATATATATATATATATATATATATATATATATATATATATATATATATATATATATATATATATATATATAGGGTTTTTCGCGGTAGCCGTGCATTAGAAGTTTATGAAGTCCCTTATATCCTTCATTTTTAAATTTTTGCAGCAGTCACATTTCGTAATTGTCTGTCATTCTAAAATATTTTCAAGGTCGCATCATTTCCGGTTCGACCGACCGTAGTCATCAACTTTGCTAATTTAAATAGAATGCCCTATTTTGTATTGCCTATTCGGATTCTCCATAAAATTTTGTGAAGATTTATATAAGGCTTTCCTATACCTATCTTCAACTATTTTAAATTTTGCGGAACTTCTATCCACATTTATAACACTTACTTACACAAATTCAATGTTGCAAAAGTCATTTTTTCAAATGGTGTCTTTTGATGATTGAATCCCCAGTTAAATAACATTCACTTGGTAAAATTTCAATTTCATGTCCGCTGTCATTTTCCATAATTGCGGCCGAAATTTCACGATTGTTGGTTCGGGTAGTATGTTTTCTGCCTGGTATATATTTAGTTTGGTTACCGTTGATGTATGATTGATACCTGTTGTATGAATCAATATATGCGTGGCAGTTAACTACTCTATCTGTCAGGCATTGGACTTTAGCCACTAAGTCGTCTCAACGCATGTCATTGAGATTTTATTTTCAATTTGGCAAAGACTCTAAATATTGTGTATTAAATTACTTAAAACTTACAACATAGGTTTATTTGCACTATTTCTAACCACATGTAGAATCTCATTCCAGTCAGTCTGATACTTACAAAAATATAGCGTTTTCAAAAAGCTTTCTCCAATTTTTCACCGGAAAAACTTGAGCATAAAGGCTGATTAAGGATCTCGACCTCGGTCTTCGTCCAAACAAGATTTTTGTCAAGTTTTATTGAAATAAGTGTAGTATTTCGCTCGGATACACACACACACACACACACACACACACACACACACATATATATATATATATATATATATATATATATATATATATATATATATATATATATATATATATATATATATATATATATATATATATATATAAATTTAATTCTATACCGGTTTCATATAAATGCAGAATAGCGAAGAGTTGTCGTCTAATATGGATATTTAAAATTTATTTTATATTCATGGGGAATGCAATCGGATTGTAAGAAGAACATTCAGGGTGTTTAACGAGAGGTATCCCACTCTATCGCCAATGAATAGAGCAAAATTCGCAAGGATGGAGGAACGATTTAAATTGACTGGAAGTGTCAAAACTATACGACATAATTCAAAGCCAGTAACTGAAAATGAAGATAATGCGATAAACGTTTTGGCTTATTTTCAAGTTTACCTACTTAGCTCTATTCCTGCAGCTACATGAGCATTGGAAATAGCAAGTTCATCTGTGCATAGAATATTGAAATCTTATAAAATGCACCCATATTCTGAAATAGTACTACAAGGACTTCGACATGGTGACCATCTAAAAAGAGTGGAATTCTGCGAACACATGTTTCCCAATATTCAACAAGATGAGAATTTTCTCTCTAAAATTGTCTGGACTGACGAATCAAAATTTAGAAGGGCAGGAATTGTGAATAGGAGAAATAGTTATTTTTGGACAAGTGAAGACCCTAATATATTTAGAGAATGACGTTTTCAAACAAAATTTAATTTTAATGTTCTTTGCATTTTTATGGACAATATGGTCTCTTATGGAATTTACGAAGAAAATTTAAACGGTGAAAAGTATTTGGAACTATCAAGGGGATTTGTCCGTAATTTTCTGGCAAGGCTACCACTAGATATAAGGCAAAGCTGCTGGTATCAGCTGGACGGCGCGCCTGCCCACTCCACTGGTAAAGTTTACTGGAACTTAACGCTATTGTTTGAAGACAGATGGATTGGCCCAACTGTCCTTGGAGATGGTCTCCCCATTCTCCTGATTTAACGCCTGCCGATTTTTATCTCTGGGAGCGTATAAAAAATCAAGTGTATAACACAACAGTGCAAAGTAGAGAGGATTTTTGAAATCGTGTATTTAAAGCTTTTAGAGATTTGTATCCAAATGAAATCAAAATTACATTTAATATTTTTATGAAATCATATCACTTTTGTTTTGTGACTGACAATCACAGCTGCATTTGTTATGTAGTCTAACGTGTACTTTTTAGAAGAGGAGGTTGTTACCAAGAATTGCTAATAATAAGCAACATATTAAAGACAGATATAAAAATACTTATATCAAACCAGTGTAGAATTAAATTTAGAACTCGAATGTTTAATAATATACAGGCTGTTCTATTTGAAATAAATACTTTTTCCACGTTGAATATGTTTAAGTTTGTAACTAACTTTAGGACACTCTGTATGATACAGTAAACTTAAGGCACATAATATGACAGCTTCCTCCCACAAGTAACAAAATTCTAAATTCGAGCCTTTTATCTTTAAAAACATGTGAAAAACAAACTATTATAAATAAGGTTGCAAAATCACCGAAATACAGAAAAATCACAATATCTTTGGACAGTTGATGATAGGGAAACCTAATATGAATTGTTACAAGATCTTATGAATAATTCGAATATGCAATAAAAATAGGGCATTCTATTTAAATTAGCAACGGTGATGACTACTTCCGTCCAAAAGACGATTACGAATTACCACTAATTACAAAATTTCAAAATGAAGCAAATCTGGTAACTGCATAAACTTTTAATGCACGCCTATCTTAAAAAACCCTATATATATATTGGAATATTGCACTACACTGTAATCACTTTTAAATATACACTTTATTTGTTTGCTGTACGCTTGTGATTTATTATTGATTTGCGTGGACTGCAGTTTCGAACCGTCCCGGTTCATCATCATTGGGTAGCGTGCTGATGAAGAAATCACAAACGTACAGCAAACAAATAAAGTGTATATATATATATATATATATATATATATATATATATATATATATATATATATATATATATATTGTACCGATAACTCAAAAAATAATTGGCCGATTTTGATAGAATTTGGTAGGTACCTTTTATAAGTGGCTTGGATATGTTCGTTAACCAGGAAAATTGGACCAGTTTTTCCAGGAAACTTTTGGGTTTTCTTTCGGAAAATTTTTGTATCCCCGACAATAACAAAGTGTGACAACCAAATTTGGCGCATACGTTTCTACTATCAAACTTATTCTAAAGACCGAAATTCAGATCTCTAGGTTAAAAGACAGATAAGTTATAGGCAATTAAAAAAAAGAACTTTGGGCGCCATGGATTATGAAAATAAGACACAAGAACAAAATATTTTGTGTGGTTAACAAAACCACTTGAATATTACATACTAAAATTAGGTTTCCTTTACGCAAAATGGTTAAGAATTAGCAGAAGAAATTTGTTGAAAATTTGATGGTTTTTCTTCTAAAAACGTCAAAGTCGAGATTTGAAACGTCAAAATTTGAAATTTTTAGACAAATAATCTTAAACAGATACGACTTATGTGGCAAGACTGTCGTAATAAGTGTGTTTTACAAAGCCCTAAGTTTCCGTTTCAACCATCATTGTCCTTCATTTTACTAAAATGTTTTCGAAAAATCCATTTCAAATATAACCTCTTTCTGATGTCTTGACAGTAGCTACGGTTATAGAGTTTAGTCTATATTTTAGCAAACTTTCGTAAAAAAAATCTCTATTGAGAAGACCGCGACTTACGAATGTTGAAAAGATTTCTTTAAATGAGTGCGAACTAGAATCCGTAAAATTCATATACGGGGTCAATTTCAGTCTTTGTCTGTTCACATATATACAGGGCGACACATTTTTACGTTAAAGCTCAATATATCCGTTATTATACAAGATGCGACAATTAATACAAACGTTAATTATAAGCTGTCTCGAGCTGCATCTTATAAACTTATTTTGACAATCGCACGGTGGCCCATAAGTCGTTGATGATACACAAAATCTTTTTATTTTATTTTATAGAACGCTCCTTATGTTATTCCATTTTTGCATTTTTACCATCGCTCAGAGATATTAATGTGTGGTCTGTTTAAACTGCAACCAACTTAGAAAGACCTAGATATGTGATTATAACATTTCAAACAGATCGAAAAGACAACGTAAGCAAGAAAAGCGACGTTTTCGATAGCTTCGACGTGGTAGATCTACCAGTGTTCCTAGATTCGGAATGATACACATATGATATTTCGAGAAATCTAAATATGCTAAGGGGAATTGCCAGAGTGGGTATCAAGGAGTGTGCGCGGGTTGTGATGACACTGACAACGCAACATGTGAAGGGAACTATCGTGTATGCGGTACAGAGGGATGGTCGTGTCTCCGCCCCATTAGTGGGACTCAAACTCTCGTGATAAAGATCCACTGTTATTAACGAAGTTAATTTATTGTCTTCTATGGTTTATATAGCGGGCCAAACCCACGTACTCGTTAAAGATGTAGCAGTATTGAGAAGTATAATTACGAGGGTCTAATTGCAGCCTTCATAACTGTACGAACCAAAAAGCAGGTCATCACTGGAACGAGTTGATAGAAGGAAATGTGTCACAGCAAATCTTAACCTCTTTTATTAAAAGACCTATAAAGAATATAGTAGAACTACCCTGACGTGTCTATAAAGCTCTGGTGTAGGCTACAGCGCTTGGAAATATCTCTTTGGAGAATGAAGTTAACAGACAACCCATACTGTGAATGTGATGGAACAAGTGTGTGCGATAACAATAATTTATTTTTTAGCTGTCAAAAATGTACACCTTAAATTAGGGAGTTATATTCATCTATTTTAAGGCACAGTATACAATGACCAATTGAATACCAACAGCCTACTCTACCAAAGATGGCCGATGGTGAAGTGGAGAGTGAGAAACAGTCTCTCATAAAGGAGTTAAATAAGTTAACAAAAACCAATTTGGTGGATATATTAGTGTATAGAAGGCTTCCTAACAGTGTGACAAGTGTCAGTGTAAAGAGTTATATTGATAAACTAATTGTTAGTGACGGTGGTGATGATGTTTTTCATGACTCACAAACTAACCATGGCGAGAGTGTTCGGAGTGACCATCCAGACGTATGGCCCGCTAACGGTGCAGATTCACAGGCAACATCTGAACAAGGTATGGAAATTTCATTATTCAGGCGATTAAATGAACACATGGAACTCAGAATTAACGATCAACAATTCATTATTGCTTTGTTGAAAAGTAAACAAGATGAAATAAATAAAGCCAAAAAGCAAGAAGCACCATCTGCTAGTAGCCAGAAGACTCGTGGCGGTAAGAAAACTGCGGGCTACAGTAATGCCGTGAAACTGAGTGAGAGTAGCGACTGTAAAATGGAAAAACCTGTGTCTGACTGTACGTCTCCGTTACCGGGCCTAGCAGATTCCTGTAACCGGAACGTTCACAAAATCACAAGAAGTGAGGTAGCATCAGCAATAAAACACGCCCATCACAAAAAAATTTATGACGATGTTGTTAATTTAAATTTAAATCAAAAAGACGATAGTTTATGGAAAGTGGTGCATAGACGAAAAACTAGAAATAAACCAATAGTGGGGACTAAAAGCATAGACAATGAGACTGCTTTTAAAGCATTACCTAAATATGTTTTTCTACATGTTTACAAACTACACCCTGATACAAGTGCGGATGATGTATTAAACTATTTGAAGCCTAATTTTCAAGAAGTGAAGTGTGAAATGCTCAAGTCGTTATATCCCCAGTATTACTCATCATTTAAGGTCACTGTAATGGAGGAACAGATTGAAAAAATTATGGACCCCTCAATTTGGCCAGCAGGAACATGTGTAAATAGATTTTTTTACAAAAGGAGCCTTACGCAGCGAACCAGGTGAGCCATTGTATAGAAAATAAAAACAGCAACGCTAAACAAGGAGACAAACCAAACATTCAACCACGGGGGAAAAAGAAAATATCAGATGCCATTAAATTTTTGCAGTTTAATGTGCGAAGTGTCAATCACAAGATTGGTGAACTGGAGGCCCTTATTGATGAACTAGATGTAGACGTAGTTAGTTTATGTGAACATCGTCTAAATTCTGTAGAAATTAAGAACTTTGTACTAAAAAACTATATGTTGGTTATTTATTTTTGCAGGACTGAATCAGTCGGCGGAGGGGTTGCAATATTTGCAAAGAAAAATATTAATATTGATATTGAACCAGTTGACTTTAATTTGAAGGTTGCAGGAACAGAAAAATCATTTGAGTATTCATGTGTGGAAGCTAATATTCAGGGAAAAAAATAGTAATAGTATCTTTATATAGGTCTCCTGGGTCTAATGTAGGTTACTTTGTTGATAGGTTGTTCGAGCTTTGTGATGCACTGAAAAGTTTGTACGATGGTATTTGGTTAGGAGGTGACTTCAATGTGAATTTACTGATGGGTGGTCATGATCAGAAGGCATTTAGAGACGTATTGGATTCGTTTAACTTTAGGGGAGTTATAGCATGTCCTACAAGAATAACACCCGACTCTGCTACTTTGCTGGATAATATATTTGTAGATTTTGAATCTGAATATACAACATCACTGCATGCCTCTCATCTATCTGACCATCATGCTGTTTGTTTTACAATGCCGATAGAGAGGAAAACTTATGCAAAGTATGTGTTTAAACGTTCATTTAGTTCGGAAAATAATAATATGTTTTACAATTTATTAAGCAACGAAAAATGGGAAAATGTTTATATGGAAAATAATGTCAACGCACAGTATAATAGTTTTGTTGACACAATAATTTACAATTATGAAATAGCTTTTCCTTTGAAGAGAATAAAAATTAGAAAAGATAATAAGAAAAGTTGGTTATCACCTGAAATTAGAGAAACTGCCAGTTTGCTTAGGGAAATGCATTTGCTGTATTCCTTAACGGGCGACTGTGTGTTGAAGGAGGCGTGTTATGGTTTGAGAAGGAGACACCGCAAGAGTATAACACTGGCAAAAAAAATCAGAAATGACAAAAGACTAGCCAATTCTAAAAATATAGTTAAAGAAGCCTGGAACATTATTAGGGCTGGCACGAAGCAGAATGGTGCAAATGTCTGGAAGATTGAGATAAACGGAAATAAAGAGACAAATTTACTTCGGATTAGTAATTGTTTTAAAGACCATTTTGAAAAAATTGGTAATCAACCAGGAATCTCGCATCATAATATAGGTGTGAGGTCCCACTATTGCACACAACATAGCTTCTTCCTGGCACCAGTGGACGAGACTGAAGTAAGTAGGTTTGTTAAATTGTGTACAAACAAGAGGTCTCAGGGTCCAGATGGCTTGCCATGTACAGTGGTTGGCCTGATTTCTGACTTAATCGCGGCGCCTCTCACCTGCATAATAAACAATTCTTTTTTGCAGGGAATATTTCCTGACCGATTAAAGATTGGAAAATGGGTACCTATACACAAGAGAGGGGAGAGGACATCTTTGGACAATTACAGACCTGTATGTGTTCATTCAGTGTTTGCCAAAATTATAGAACGTGCAATGTTTAATAGGCTGGATAATTACGTAAATAGGTTCCAGTTACTTTCACCATCCCATCATGGGTTTTGTAAAAAAAAATCAACAATAACAGCCTTGTATGAGACTGTCAACAAAATCGCGGAAAACATCGACAAGGGGCTGAATGTTTCCGGGTTATACTTTGATTTACCAAAGGCTTTTGACCTAGTAGATCACGAGCAGCTTTTGCGGACACTGGAACAATACGGTATACGCGGTATTGGGTTGGACTGGTTTGCCAGCTACCTGTCAAATAGAAAACAATATGTACAGCTGACTGGGGAGTGTGACGATACTGCGAATGTGCAGATAAAGTCGACATTTAGTAATAATTTGAGAGGAGTCCCACAGGGAGGTGTCCTGTCCCCAATTCTTTTTCTCTTATATACAAATAATCTGCAGCAATGCTTTGTTGAGAATCAGAGTACTACTATATGCCAATTTGCCGATGACACTTCGTTCACTGTTGCGGCTAGTAATTCTCCAGAACTAGAGATCTTGTGTACTAAGATTGTGAGAGGAATGTCTGATTGGTGTAGGGAAAGTAGACTAATTTTAAATATTGAAAAAGCTGTGAAACTGAAATTTGAGAATATCCACGCCAGACAAAGCAGTGATTCCAGTTTGTGTAACAATAAGAATGCAGTAGATAATAATAATACCAAATTTTTAGGAGTTATAGTAGATAAATTTCTAACCTGGGGACCTCATACCGATTATGTGGCGGCCAGACTGAATAGTGCCTACTTTGCTTTGTCTAATTTAAAATATACAGTGGGAGATGGTACACTTCGTTTATTTTATCACGCACACGTGGGTAGCAGACTCAGGTATGGACTTATAGTCTGGGGAGCATCAGCACATTCACACAGACTATTCATTATTCAAAAACGTATTGTAAGATTATTAGGTGGCGCAAAATATGATGAACACTGAGCTCCTCTATTTGTTCGCCTTCGGATAATGACGTTTTACTCACTCTATCTTTTTAGTTTGTCACTCTTTGTGAGAGAAAATCCAAGGTATTTTAATATGTTAGGAAACAATTATCCAACTAGAAATACAGGTGTTGTTGCTGTACCTCAACACTCTACCTTACTTTTCCAGAAAGTAACCAAATATATGGCAATAAGAGCATATAACCATTTACCTGTGTGCATAAGAAACATCACTGGGCTTGTACAATTTAAGGGAGAGCTAAAAAAATATTTTTCAGACCACCCATTTTATTCAATAAACGAATATTTTAATATTGGGTGATGCTATTTGTATGTCTTGTCCCATTTTAATACATTGTATAGACTTTCATAATATAAACATATGATGGTGTATTTGTTGAAGTGTGCATGCGTAAAAGCGTATGTTGTGTGGGTTAATTGTTGTTTTGTTTGCGCAGTGCTCTGAATTTTATGCCCTTTCATGGGCATAAAATTCATTTTTATTATTATTATTATTATATATAATGCTCTGTGTAACGAGTTGCTACATATTATGTTTTGACGTGTTCCTTGCCCGTTTGGGATTTTATGAATATAGTTGTATTATTATTATTATTATTATTATTATTATTATTATTATTAATATATTGCTTTTAACGAAGAAACAGCTATACTAACTAAAATCATAATGTTGATTGAAAAACGGTAAAACTCATCATATGTTGTAATAAATTTGAGAGCCCTGTACCCAGGGGCGTAAACAAATATGTTTTTTAGGTGTATATTATGCATAATTATGTTACATATAATTTAAAGTTGTATATTTGCAATTTCTTGGTAATAAATAATAAGTATTATATAATAAATAATGTATGGATTTTAGGATTTCTAATGTCTACCTAAATCTCACCTGTGATCACCTGTTCTGTGTTTTAAAACAGTTGTCTTGAACAACCACAATACATGAGCCGAGTGTCCCGGTTTTGGGCTTTAGGTTAAGGAAATCAATAATATAAATACCTGAAGTGCCAATGGTAGCGAGATATAAGTACATATGTGCAATATAGGTGTATAATATCCCAAGAGTACAAAATAGTCAACAAAGAAGCCAATGAAAATAAAAATGATCGTGGCTGAATGAGTTTACCTCGAGGCCAAAACATATGCACACAAAAAATATTATACAGGTTTTTCTTTTTAGAATGAGTAAGTTGTAGTCACTTTCGACTACACTAGAAGTGCTAGGAGCCTCTTAATATTTTTAACGAAATGAATGCCATGATATAACCACAACACCAACTTTGAGTTTAGAAAACGGGCAGTTATTTGAAAAGTTTCTAACGAACATGTTCCGTGTTAACCCTCTATAGGTTACCAAGTAGTACACCCATAGTTATGCTGATCTTCAGTTATGGTTATTCAAATCTCTAAATATTAATACATTTATCAACAACTATAGAACTACTAGTAATTTTAGAACCTGTGGCAGGTGCCTACCTCTGAAAAAACGCAGCAGCATACTAGCAGGAACAAGAGCGATACTAGTTTCACCATATTGTTTTCTTTGAAGCTGAAAATGAAAATTATATGAATAACAGAATAAAATTATTTGGTATGTATATGGATGCATTTTTCTATATACATATATATATAGAAAAATAAGACCCCACCATATATATTTCCATAAAAAATAAGGTTTACTTGTTTAATTATATGAGTGAAAAGTCACCATATTAACTGATAATAGATAATTTAAAAAAAATCAAATCTAATTTAATTAAGAAAATTCAATTTAAACTTACTATTACTCTGGTAATTAAATTTTTATTAACACGGAGATAATGCATTAAGCACTATGCACATAAATGTTATACATCTTAACTAAACACACTGTAAAATTTTAAGGATTAAATTAATGATAGTACTCAAGGCAAGGAATTTATGACGGTACATATTCATGCATATTAGTGACGTTCTTATTTTGAAAAAGTTTCTTCAAATGACCACGTACTAGACCATCTATAACACACAATTTTTAGATACTTTATCTATAAAAGTTAGATCTGTACGTTAAAAGACAAAACAAAAAAACTCGGGACGCAGCAAGTGCGTTATGGTAATGAATTTTTATTAAATGCTTCAAATTTAAATAACTCAATTTTCTATAAACTTAGAGAGTTTAATTTCAATACGTAGTAAGGTTTTTCCTAAGGCAAGATATCCACAAAATTTCATTAAAATAACTTTGTAATTTTCGGCGAAAAAATTTTTTTCGAAAGAAAATTTAAAATTTGAATAACTCAATTTTCTCTAAACTTAGAAAGTTGAATTTTGGTACGTAGTAAGGTTGAGGCAACATATATAATAAATTTCATTAAAACAGCTTTGTTACTTTCGGAGAAAAAAAAATTTTCGAAAGAAAACTCAAATTTTTTCCGGAAAACCCCGTCTGATTTTTCTGGATAACGAACTCATCCAAGCCATTAATAAAAGACAGGCACTTGCCAAGTTTCATCGAAATCGGTTAATTATTTTTTGAGTTATCATATATATATATATATATATATATATATATATATATATATATATATATATATATATATATATATATATATATATATATATATATATATATATATATATAACATATAAAAATTAAACCTATTTACAAATGAACTTTAATAAGATATTATGCTGTGACAATACCTCTCTCAAGCACCCTAAAATATAAACAAAATGTGCACAGTTATATATGTTTTATTTCTTTTTCCCTTGTCTTAATACACTGCATATTTTATGACAATCGATTTAATTTACTTATTTGATTTCATAAATAGTCGGTTAATAGTGACTTGGAATGAAGTAGACACCACATCTTCAAACATATTAAGAGAATATGAGTAAATCAACAGCAACTGGGAATGAATTCGGTCAGTCCCCCAGCCACGTGGTTAAAAAACACTGGCTGTATGGGTGGTTACAACTCTACCTCTAAATAAAAGGACTGTAACAGCGGCAGAAGCAGAAGTCAATGGAAGCTGTGTGTATTCGGAAAGAAACTATTGACTATTAATAACAACAATTGACTAAAAACGCTGCGAGTTGTAAGGAAAAAATAATTATACTACAGAGGTGATAAATGATAATAAATTACAATAGGGTTATATATAATCGTAAATGCTTCCAATGATTAACAATCAGTGAATTCAGTATTATTGACATTTCTCTGAAACTTAAAAATGAATTTCATGAGTCAATGACAATAAGAGAAGCATTGACTAACCAACAGCAACCACATGCTTATGATTTAAACATAAATGTTTCAAATTTAAATAGCTCAATTTTCTGTAACCCTAGAAAGCTGAATTTTGGCACATAGTTAGGTATTTCCCAAAGCAATATGTAGACCAAATTTTATCGAAATTTTCGAAAAAAAAATTTTTTTGAAAGAAAACTCAAAATTTTCCCGGAAAACCCCGTCAGATTTTTCTGGCTAACGAACTCATCCAAGCCATTAATAAAAGAAAGGCACTTGCCGAGTTTCATCTAAATCGGTTAATTATTTTTTGAGTTATCAGACGGATACATATATATATATATATATATATATATATATATATATATATATATATATATATATATATATATATATATATATATATATATATATATATATATATATATATATATATATATATAACATAAAAATTCAAACTGACCCCGGATATGGGTTCTAGGGGTCCTAATTCGCGCTCATTTGAAAGAATTTTTGCAAAGTCTCACCATTGACACCTCTCTATTAGTGAATTTTTTTAATAAAAATTCACTAATTATAGGCATTTAAAAAGAATTTAGGTTTGGACCGTTCCGAAAAAATTACATTTTTAGGTGACCGTAACGTGCAGTAGTAGTAGTGGTAGCAAGATTTAAGATAAGCCAGCACCTAATTAAGTTAAGCTCAAAATTTATCAAGGATTTAACACACCAGAGATGAGACAAATTTTTACGTAAAGAACTCAGCAAAGACAAGGTTAATCTTAACAATTATGCAAAGATAAATTAATAAAGCACTGTATTGGTTACAGATGTCATACTACATAGGTACCTACGGTGATGTTAGTCTTAACCAAAAATCTCGTATTTTGAAGACTTCCAGTAGAAGATGCTGGTTCTCACAAAATGTTTGCTAATAAAGGAATCTAGATAAGTCTAAAAATTCTTTTTTTTTTTAATATACAGAAATTGGACTTTGAGGAACTAATTCGAGGAATTGATGTTAAATTAAAAGCAGAAGTAAATCACAACAATGCATGGTAATAATGAAAGTATTGCATGTATGTAGTGTTAAGTTAAAAATAGGTTTATACATACACACACATACACACACACACATACACACCCATACACGTATTACTATCATTGTGACATCACATATATAAGGCACTATTGTGGCCATATTGGAGATATTACGTTTACGAATGTGAATTTGAACCTAATGTTGGCAGCTCTTGTCAGAATTCTGATACCCTCCGTAGGAACAGAGAAATTGCTCTGACATCGCGTGATGTCACAGGCAAGAACTGTGTATACGATGTCATAAATAAGTGTGTGAACTTGGGATGTCACAACAACTATGTGTAAAAAATAGTTAAATATGACGTCACGCGATGCCACAAGAAAAATGTGTGTTTTATATTGGTATAACTTAAGATGAGTAAAACTAATTTACAATAAACAAATATTAGTAGTAGACATTTTGCACGATGTACGTTTTAGTATACTTGGAGAAACCCAAATTCTAGAATTTTTCTTCCTCTCAAGATGTTGACTTTGTCAACGAAACGATTGTAAGGTCTCTGAAATAAGTTTTGTGGTGATTTGGGTGTTCTCCAAGTGTACTTATTAGTGCTCATCACAGGTTCCAGTTTTTCACTTAACGATGTACGTTGTTAAATAACTTTACAAAAGCTTATATCACAACATTTGAGATGCGGGTTCTTTAGTTTTAAATAGTCGTAGGCTACCTCCAGAATAGTATAATAGTCTTGGAACTAAAGTAAATGGTAGTAATATGGTCATTCTCAATATTTCATTTACAAGACACAGAGTGGTAAACTAACTTATTTTCACAGCTGCTTCATATTTCCCTAAAAGTCAACCAACCGTTTTTCACAACTCTAAAAAGTAGGTAGAATAAGGACTTCCTTCCGTTCATATTCCCTTAACCTCTAGAAAATGGCTCCAAAACGGGAGCCGAAACGTCAGGCTTTAAAATATTCTGGACAGAGTTAAACCAGAGAATCTAGTATTTCTCATGTAATATATATATATATATATATATATATATATATATATATATATATATATATATATATATATATATATATATATATATATATATATATATATATATATATATATATATATATATATATATATATATATATATATATATATATATATATATATATATATATCAAAATTTGTTGTCAAATATTATATTTGTACTTTTTGGCTAACAAATTATAAATGGAGAAGTTTTATATATGTAAAATAGAGAGTGAATAATGTGGATATGGCAGAAGTATTGGTGGAAAGGATAACTTTGTCTTTCTAATTAATTTCCTTAAGACAGTTTTAAGGTGACAGTTTCAAATACTTTTGGCGTTATTACCTATTAGACATTTATATTGAAATTGTATTAATCATATGCACAAGCAGAGCTTCTATGTTTAATACATTGTATGATTCATTTTCCAAATAAAAATTACTATTACTAAAATTACTATATACATATAAACAGTGAAACTGACACCAGATATTGATTCTAGGGGGCCAGTTAGCGCTCATTTGAAGAATTTTTTCAAAATTTTAAAGTCGCTGTTACCTAATTAGTGAATTTCTTTATGAAAATTTACTAAAAAGGAGGATTGCAATTACAAACCAAACATTTAGTAGACAAAGTACACCACTCACTTAGTGTTGAAAGGCTGGCTACTTTAGCCGTATTACTTTATAGGTATATTTTCGCTGCCGTACTGACGAGCTCTAATGAGAGCGAAACCGGTCAACGGTTCTAATTGTTGTGAGAATGCATCTAGCCTTACATACTTTGTCCCTATTAGGGTAGAAATGGGCCAGGGCTGACAACTTGTTAAATTGTTAATTAGTTCTATACAGTCTCTATTTTTTAACACTTTGTGTTATTTCGAGCTGGCGTGACAACATACTACTTGGTTCCGCAACTAGGTGGCGACACGCTCACCACTCACTTATTGTTTTATATTTATAATAATCTTGCGATAAAGTGAAAAAAATCCCATTAAATCTAAAAGGGTAATACAAACGTTGAAATGTCCATTGTTATTAATTTTTAGACGTTCAGCTTCTTTTCTTTCGGTTTTAGGGAACCAACCGGGATTTTGCAGCTTGGCACCATCATTAGTATTTACTGATACGGACCCTTACATAGTTGAAGTAAGCCCTACATTTCACACTGAATCTACCACAATACGGTTTAACTCATAGCAAATTTCTCTGAACGTGTGTGGTATGGCATTGTTGACACAAAATAATGTGTTTCCTACAGTTCCATCATCTTTGCTTAATTTACCTTCTATGTATAGACAACTCTCGGAAAGTAGGGTATATTCAACTAAATCGATATTCGCATTTCTTCGTTCTGCTCAAATTTTGAGGAGTAAAACGATTGATAGGTGTGTAGTTGATAATCTACCACGGAATCATCGAGAACCACCTTTTGCGCGACGTCTAGAATATTCATTGTGGCTGAAAACCTAACAATTTTAGAATAAAATTCTGGACGCAGCAAGTGCGTTATGGTAGTGAATTTTCATTAAATGTTTTTAATAGCAAATATGTTTTTTTTCCAGAAAGCAGGCATCAAATTTGGTTGCCAGTATAATCTATATAGTAAAAACAATGTGCCATGTTTTATCAAAATAACTTTATTGTTTGAAAACGTACAGAAATTTCTGAAAGTATGCATTATATTTGGATAGAAAATGCAAAAACATAAGGCGTTTTCCACTAAAAAAAATTATTTGTATCACCAACGACTTATGGGCCACCTGTGATGATAGCAATATTTTTTAAGGTGTAGCTCAAGACACCCTATAATTAATGTATACAATATTTTTTTATATCTTGTATAATAACGGATATATTGAGCTTTATTGATTTTTTACGTAAATTCGACAAAAATTATATACCATTAAACGATAAACTCTATAGCTAAGGCTAAGCCAAGCATCAGAGAAAGTGGTTTTTTTTTTTTTATGTCAACAACACACCACGAGGGCTTACAGCCTAAATACTATCGTACCGTGGGTGTTGACAAGGAGGAAAGAGGCAGCTTGTTAATTCTAGACTTGAAGGTTTGGAGGTTCGGAGGAGAAGGAAAAACATGTGCCGGCAAGGAATTCCACAACTTGGAAGTCCTCGGGACAAAAGAGCGGGCATAACAAGATGTTCTATGTTTGGTGACCTGGACAGTAAAAGGGTGCATTCGCTCTGTTCCCCTGGTAGATCTGCTGGGGGCAGCAGGTGGGGGAATTATGGAGGAAAGCTCCTCTGAGCAGTGCCCGTGCAGATATCTATAAAAGAGGGAGAGGTCACCAACGGCACGTCGGTGGCAAGGGATGGAAGCCTTTGGGTGAGGGTAGAGTCACCGATGAGACGTAGAGCTCTCTTTTGAATGGAGTCCAGGATAGCGAGTGTAGAAGCGGCAGCTGCACCCCAGATGTGGGAGCAGTATTCGAGGTTTGGCCTTATTTGTGAAGTGTATAAGGTATAGAGATTAGTTGGTGCAAAGTATTTGCGAGCCCGGAAGAGGAAACCCAATTTCTTAGCAGCCGCTTCTGCAATTGATGTAACATGTTGGTGCCAATTAAGATTTCGATCCACAGAAATGCCAACAAGAGAAACGGACTCATTGCTTTGAATAACTTGGTTGTTCATTGTGATGGGTCTAGGGCTGCTGTATCTCTTGTGAGAAAGAAAGCAAGACTTAGTTTTGGTGGGGTTGAATTGTACAAGATTTCTACTTCCCCAGTCTAATATTTTTTGGAGGTCTACGGAGACAGAACTCTCCATGAGTCTGCGATCCTCATCTAATTGGGATAAAGAGACAGGCTTAGAATATTGTATGTTTGAGTGGAGGGTGCTGTCGTCCGCGTAACTGTGAACTGGGTTGGATGTGCTAGAGAGGAGGTCATTGATGTGGAGAAGAAACAAAGTAGGGGCTAAAGCTGAACCTTGAGGAACTCCTGCATTAATTGGATACAGTTTAGAGAAATGGCCATCCACAACAACAGATATGCTCCTGTTGGAGAGGAAATTTGCTGTCCAGGTACAAAGTTTTGGTGGTAGGCCATAGGCCGGAAGTTTATTAAGCAGCGCTGCGTGCCAGACCTGGTCGAATGCTTTGGATATGTCTAGAGCAACAATCTGGGATTCACCGTGTTGTTCCATAGACTTGTTCCAAGAATGGGTGACAAAGGAAAGGAGGTCGGCAGTTGATCTGCGCTGACGGAATCCATACTGCCTGTCGTGGATTAGACTGTGTTTTTCAAGGAATTTTAGTAGTTCGGTGTTTATATACTTTTCCATCACTTTAGAGATGACTGAAAGGAGAGAAATAGGCCTGTAGTTGCTAGGAAGCGCTTTGGATCCTTTCTTGGGGATGGGTTGTACTCGAGCAGTTTTCCAGTTACTAGGGAATATGCCTTTATTGTAAGATATCTGAAACAGACGAGTCAGGACAGGAGCAAGTTCTGGTGAGCATTTTTTGAGAACAATTGCAGGGATCTCGTCAAGGCCAGAGGCTTTCCTGGTATTAAGAGAAGAGAGCATCTTTCGTACCTTTTTAGTTTTGAAAATGATATCAGTCATTTTATGCGCGACATTGGGGACTGTTGGTGGTTGAACATTTGGAGGTGGGTTGAGAGTAGGGTCAATTTGAAATGAATTTTCTGGAAATATGATTTTCTGGAAATATTTTAGTAAAATGAAGGACAATGACGGTTGAAACTAAGACTTCAGGGTTTGTAAAACATTCTTCTTAAGACATTTTCTTTTCAGGGCCCGTATTAGATTCAAGTTCTTTGCCTAAATGTTGCGAATTTTAACGATTTAAATTGTCACTTTGACGTTTTGAGGAAAACCCCAATTTATTTTTCTTTAAATGCCCATAACTTTTTAAATCTTTTGACCTACAGAGCTAAATTTTGGTAGGCACCCCACCTATAATGACATAAACCAGCGTACCAAATTTTGTTGCCCTTACTTTGTTAATTCCGGAGATATAAATTTTTTTTGAAGGAAAACCCAAAATGTTCCGGGAAAACCCAAAATTTTCCGGGAAAACCTTGGCCGATTTTCCTGACTAACTTAACTTATCCAACCCATTTGCAAAAGGAAGGTATTCACCAAATTTAATCAATGCAATCGGTCCATTATTTTTTGAGTTATCGAGTTATGTGATACACACACACATATATATATATATATATATATATATATATATATATATATATATATATATATATATATATATATATATATATATATATATATATATATATATATATATATATATATATATATATAAACATATAAAAATTGAAACTGACCCCAGATATGTGTTCTGGGGGGCCTAATTAGCGCTTATTTGAAGAAATTTTTTCAAAATCAAAAGTCGGGATCTCCTCATTAGTGAATTTTTTTTTAAGAAAATTCACTAAAACGACGACAGCCGATTAGACGTTTTGACACTCTGGACTTTTTCTTTTGCATCCTTATTTTTATACTCTAGCGCTGGCAAATAGCATTTGGTGCAAGAATCATTATAGCGGACAACCGTTCAGCCACCTTTTTTCAAATACACTTTGACTTCACAGTTTCACCTCTAAAGTGGGCTAGGTTTCCGTCTTGATCAAGAATCTTGATGGTTATATTAGTAATTGTCTTTACGGTGACTGGAAAGTAAATGACATTCTTTTTTTTTTAATTTCAACAACACACCACGAGGGCTTACAGCCTAAATACTATCGTACCGTGGGTGTTGACAAGGAGGAAAGAGGCAGCTTGTTAATTCTGGACTTGAAGGTTTGGAGGTTCGGAGGAGAAGGAAAAACATGTTCCGGCAAGGAATTCCACAACTTGGAAGTCCTCGGGACGAAAGAGCGGGCATAACAAGATGTTCTATGTCTGGTGACCTGGACAGTAAAAGGGTGCATTCGCTCTGTTCCCCTGGTAGATCTGTTGGGGGCAGCAGGTGGGGGAACGATGGAGGAAAGCTCCTCTGAGCAGTGCCCGTGCAGATATCTATAAAAGAGAAAGAGAGGTCACCAACGGCACGTCGGTGGGCAAGGGATGGCAGCCTTTGGGTGAGGGTAGGGTCACCGATGAGACGTATAGCTCTCTTTTGAATGGAGTCCAGGATAGCTAGTGTAGAAGCGGCAGCGGCACCCCAGATGTGGGAGCGGTACTCGAGGTTTGGCCTTATTTGTGAAGTATATAAGGTATAGAGATTAGCTGGTGAAAAGTATTTGCGAGCCCGGAAGAGGAAACCTAATTTCTTAGCAGCTGCTTCTGCAATTGATGTGACATGTTGGTGCCAATTAAGATTTCGATCTACAGAAATGCCAACAAGCGAAAAGGACTCATTACTTTGAATAACTTGGTTGTTCATTGTGATGGGTCTAGGGCTGGTGTATCTCTTGTGAGAAAGAAAGCAAGACTTAGTTTTGGTGGGGTTGAATTGTACGTGATTTCTACTTCCCCAGTCTAAAATTTTTTGGAAATCCACGGAGACACAACCCTCCATGAGTCTGCGATCATCATCTAATTGGGCTAAAGAGACAGGCTTAGAATATTGTATATTTGAATGGAGGGTGCTGTCGTCCGCGTAGCTGTGAACTGGGTTGGATGTGCTAGAGAGGAGGTCATTGATGTGGAGAAGAAACAAAGCAGGGGCTAAATCTGAACCTTGAGGAACTCCTGCATTAATTAGATACAGTTTAGAGGAATGGCCATCCACAACAACAGATATGTTCCTGTTGGAGAGGAAATCTGCTGTCCAGGTACAAAGTTTTGGTGGTAGGCCATAGGCCGGAAGTTTATTAAGCAGCGCTGCGTGCCAGACCTGGTCGAATGCTTTTGATATGTCTAAAGCAACAATCTGGGATTCACCGTGTTGTTCCATAGACTTGTTCCAAGAATGGGTGACAAAGGAAAGGAGGTCGGCAGTCGATCTGCGCTGACGGAATCCATACTGCTTGTCGTGGAGTAGACTGTGTTTTTCAAGAAATTTTAGTAATTCGGTGTTTATATACTTTTCCATCACTTTAGAGACGACTGAAAGGAGAGAAATAGGCCTGTAGTTGCTAGGAAGCGCTTTGGATCCTTTCTTGGGGATGGGTTGTACTCGAGCAGTTTTCCAGTTACTAGGGAATATGCCTTTATTATAAGATATCTGAAACAGACGAGTCAGGACAGGAGCAAGCTCTGGTGCGCATTTTTTGAGAACAATTGCTGGGATCTCGTCAAGGCCAGAGGCTTTCCTGGTATTAAGAGAAGAGAGCATCTTTCGTACCTTTTAGTTTTGAAAATGATATCCGTCATTTTATGCGCGACATTGGGGACTGTTGGTGGTTGAACATTTGGAGGTGGGTTGAGAGTAGAATTGCCGGCGAACAACGAAGCAAAAAGTTCAGCCTTGCCCAGGGCGGTAGAAACAATTTCATCCCCTGAGATAAGAGGTGGGAACGTGCTTTTGCAGAAATTATTCCCAATAGATTTAGCAAGAGTCCAGAAGGGTTTGCCGCCGTTGGAGCGTGAAAAGACTTTGTTTTTAATGTGGTTATTAAACGAGTTTTTTTGCCTCAGAAAGAATGCGGACATAGCGGTTTCTTGCGTCGTTAAATGCTTGACGATTTTCTTGACTGGGATTGTGTAGAAGCGTTTTGTGAACTTTGACCTTTTCAAGTCTGGCCTTGTCGCAGGATTCAGAGAACCAGGGCTTTTGAGTGGCTGAAGAGGTTTTCTGTGTACGTGGGATAAATAATTCCATGCCAGCTTGGATAATTTCGGTGACGTTTTGTGAGATATCAGAGGGGTCAGGATGAGAGAAGCAGACAGACGCCCATGGAAATGAGGAAAAGTAATCCCGCATTTCGTCAAAGTTTGCGGAGTTGTAGTGCCAAACGATACGTGGGTGCGATGACTGTGTGACCTCGGGTTGCATTGCGCAGGAAGCAGTGACCATGCTGTGGTCTGAGCGACCAAGGGGGCGGTGACTGAGATCTTATAGCATTCGGGTTGTGTAGTAAGAAGGAGATCCAAGGGATTTGAGCTGTGTGTTGGGATACGAGGAAAGTAAGTAGGTTGCTGAACCATATTGGCTAAAGAATTGCTGACTGAAAAGGCTTCCGCTGCTCTCCCTTGTGGATCGGTTTTTGAAGATCCTAGCCATTCCTTATTATGGACATTGAAGTCACCAAGAGTATATTCTGAGGTGTTTCTACTATTTTATACCCTGGCGGTACCGTGTGGAAAAACTGGTGTATTCTGTGGACCGGTTTACCGTTACTATATGAGCCAGAAGATATGTTGCAATCAATGTATATAGTATCTACTTTTATAATTTCCACGGGCTTTTTGATTCATTAACAACATTTGCTTTCAAAACTTTATTACTGAACCCTAAAAGTTTGCCGATGGAATTGGGTTTTGAGAAATCAACACTTTGACTACATTTTAAAGTTGTTTTAAGAGTGTTGTTATTCGCATTGAGCTCCAATGTTTTTTTTTTCATTATACTCTGCAAATATGGTTGTATATTTGTTATTTCGTAAGAACCCGTTGCAACAATTATAGCCTGTGTATCATAACAAAAGGTATTATTTGTTCTATCTATATTGGGGATGGCGTTAAATGTTTCAAAATTTGTTAAACCGATCACATATTCTGAGCTATCATCAAAAAAAACTTAACACTGATTATGATTTCCAAAACGCAAATGCGTAAGACATGATTCAATCGTTGCGAGTCATAAATTAAAGGAATGTTCGCTTATTATATAGAAATCGCAAGCAGAGGTGGCCACAGTAGGAGGATTTAACATTTTGCTATTTCCAGTAATTATAAATAATTATATTATCAACTCCATCACTTAAAAAATAATTAATTAGTTCTCGCGGCGGTCGCAAATTGCCATAACTATCAAAGTAGTAGGCATTTTTATGTCGTTTTATATAAACTGTCCAGTGCGTATGTTGATTTGCTTTAGTATCTAGATTAGCAATTCCACACTCCGAATTTTATTTTATTATTTTTTGGTAAAGAATCTCGTATGTAAACACCCCTAATATTTTTTCTTTTCAAATGATTTGCAAATTTAAGAATATCGACGGTGGTCAAAGCTCGATTCGGAATTGTTCGGTAGTTTCTTTCACACGGTTTTAAAAATAAACTGGACTCTTTGTTAAGGTTTTCCATAGTCTTATTATGTCTATTCGTTTCTCGTAAAGCTTTAACTACATTCTTCGCATCTATTACTGTTCTGGCAATGCTCGCCCCGCCTCCGGCTAAGGCACATAATGCTTCTAAACCAGGTTATTACCAATGTTATTACATTGGTAAAAAACCGCCAATCTTGGGAGATATAATGATTCTGCTTTTAATGAATTTGCCTAAAAAAAGTCACTAATGAGTAGATCTTGACTTGTGAATTTTGAAAAAAAATCTTCAAATGAAAGCAAACTAGGCCTCCTAGAACCCATATCCAGGGTCAGTTTCAATATATATATATATATATATATATATATATATATATATATATATATATATATATATATATATATATATATATATGTATGTATGTATGTATGTATGTATCACACCGATAACTCAAAAAATAATCGGTCGATTTTGACAAAATTTGGTGAATACCTTCCCTCTGCAAGTGCCTTTACAAGCTCGCTAGCCAGGAAAATCGGCCGAGGTTTTCCCGGAAAACTTTGTGTTTTATTTAGAAAAAGTCTTATTATGTCTATTCGTTTCTCGTAAAGCTTTAACTACATTCTTCGCATCTATTACTGTTCTGGCAATGCTCGCCCCGCCTCCGGCTAAGGCACATAATGCTTCTAAACCAGGTTATTACCAATGTTATTACATTGGTAAAAAACCGCCAATCTTGGGAGATATAATGATTCTGATTTTAATGAATTTGCCTAAAAAAAGTCACTAATGAGTAGATCTTGACTTGTGAATTTTGAAAAAAAATCTTCAAATGAAAGCAAACTAGGCCTCTTAGAACCCATATCCAGGGTCAGTTTCAATATATATATATATATATATATATATATATATATATATATATATATATATATATATATATATATATATATATATATATATATATATATATATATATATATATATATATATATGTGTATCACACCGATAACTCAAAAAATAATCGTTCGATTTTCACAAAATTTGGTAAATACCTTCCCTCTGCAAGTGCCTTTACAAGCTCGCTAGCCAGGAAAATCGGCCGAGGTTTTTCCGGAAAACTTTGTGTTTTCTTTAGAAAAAAATTAATATCTTGGGAAATAACAAAGTAAGGGCAACTAAATTTGTTACATCGTTTTAGATCACTATAGGTAAATTACTTATCAAAATTTAGCGCTGTAGATCAACAGACAAAAAAGTTATGGGCATTTAAAGAAAAACAAATTGGGATTTTCCTCAAATCGTCAAATTGACAATTTAAAACGTCAAATTCGCAACGTTTAGGCAAAGAAGAATGTTTTACAAACCCTGAAGTCTTAGTTTCAACCATCATTGTCCTTAATTTGACTAAAATGTTTCCAGCAAATTCATTTCAAAAAGAACCTTTCTCTGATGCTTGGCAGTAGTCTTAGCTATAGAGTTTATCGTTTAATGGTATATAACTTTTGTCGAATTTTCGAAAAAAATCAATAACGTTCAATATATCGGTTATTCTACAAGATATGAAAAAAAATTGTAAACATTAATTATAGGGTGTCTTGAGCTACATCTTAAAAATATTTGTACAATCGCAGGCTGGCCCATAAGTCGTTGGTGATACAAATAATTTTTTTTTAGTCGAAAACGCCTTATGTTTTTGCATTTTCCATCGAAATATAATGCATGTTTGTAAGTAAATAAATTCTGAACGCAGCAAGTGCGTTATGGTAGCGAATTTTTTGATTAAAGGCTTCATCTTTGAAAAGATCATTTTGCTATTAACCTATAAGGTTTACCAAGAAACGGATTTTTACGGTTACACTTTAAGTTTACTTTTGGAAATTTTTGTACGTTTTCAAACAATAAAGTTATTTTGAAGAAACTTATACTGGTAATCAAATTTAATGCCTGCTTTCTTAAAAAACACACATATTTGCTATTAAAAACATTTTAATGAAAATTCACTACCATCACGCACTTGCTGCGTCCAGAAGTTTTTTTAATTAATTAAATCTGACGCAACAAAGTTAAAACCTCAAAATTGATAATTATGGTAGGAGTACGAACGTGAGTGAAAAATACGACACAAAATGACTAACAAGCTGCTAGATCTGCGTCTAAGTCGTGGTTGTTGTAAGTGGCTTGGATAAGTTCGTTAGCTAGGAAACCTGACCCAAGTTTTCTCGGAAAATTTTGTGTTATATCTCTGAAAATAACAAAGTAAGGCCAAACAGATTTGGTGCGCGTGTTTGTATTATAAAGGTGAACCTCTGCTTACATATATACAAAGTGACGAATTTCTACGGTAAAGCTCAATATAATTGTTGTTACGCAAGATACGAGAAAAAATTGCATACGTTACTTATAGGGTGTCTTGAGCTGCATCATATAAAATTATTTTGACAATCAAAGGGGAGCCCATAAGTAGTTGGTGTTACTTACAAATTTTTTTTGGAACATTACGTATTGCATTTTTGCATTTTTCATCTAAATATGACGCAGGTCTGTAAAAAAATCAAGACTAGCGAATTTTCGCTCCGCCCCCCGGTCACCGGTCAGAATCAGGTATTTAAAATCTGAAACGAGATTTGATGTAACCCATCTAAAATAATAACACGTGTCATTTTGACTTTTATAAAAATGACGCATGTAAAGATGGCGGTTGGCGCATGCGCAAACCAACTTTCTTACTAAGTGACTTAGAGGTATGGTGTTTGATGCTATGGTAGTCGTCTCGATGAGTAGAATTCAAATATGACATACACGCGTAAGCAAACTAAATTTCTTATTAAGCGGTGTAGAGGTGATGTTCAAACCACTCAACCCACTGATAAATTGGAAACAATCTAATAGTAGGTTGCCTTTTTTAAGACTCATGTTGTTAGTTGAAATATGAACATACGTTGACATATGGACCACGACAGAGGTTCGATTCCTAATGTATGAGTGTGTAAGGTATAAGTGATTTACCTATTGAAACGGTTTAAACTAAAAATGAATAAGCTTTAACATATGACTGTCAGCATCGAGCACTAGATATGTTTGAAACTTAAAATTATTTTTGCGCAAATCCGCTAGCAGTGCGGTAGAATAAATGCTTCCTTGGCGTTAAGGAACCCAAACTAAAGCGAAATATACAATAAAATGAAGACTTCAGGTCTAAATTTTAAATCTTTATATCATTTGAATGGAAAGTGGTACAAATGAACCGCCTTCATATCGTTTCGTAACAAGGCCTTGTCAGGTCGTTCGTGACAAGTAATGAATAACACTTGGGCTCAAATATATATATGAACTTATTTAACAAATACCAAACAGTTTCGCAATAGACAATGCAAACAATTCTATGGTTGCTAGACAACTAACCGACCGCGGTCTAGCCAATCCTACTATTATTTCTATTGCTTACGTCGTTACCGTTATGCCTGATGTCAAACATCAACACATTAGATAAAAAATGAAAATAAAAGAGGTTATGCTGTATACCTGAATTTAATATATTATGAAAATCAATTAAAAAGAAGATAACGATAACCACCAAGATATATGATAAGCAATCACTGGATGTATATAACTGAGTCTATATTATACTATAATGAAAATTAAGGTAAGTAATTTTAATGCACTAATTGCATAATGTTAAACTAACAGCATAACAAGGGGTACCTAATAACGATCGTTAGCAAGTGTACATTCTCTACATAAAACTATATCAGTTTAAAACTATTACAGGTTGGTTTGTAGTCAATATCTATATGGTTGCAAAGAAATTACTGATGTTAAGCTGTATTTACCAAATTTCACTTTACACAAATAGTAAAAGACAGTTTAATAAAGATACAGTTATATGTGCCACTTATCTGGTTACTGTGACATCGCCAAGATGTTCTACGGGGCTGAGGGGTGTCTACAAGCCTTCCTGGTTGAAGATTGACTAAACTAGTGCCAGGCTGCAGTCAGTTGCATATGTTAGAGACAACTGTGGAAACTACAAATCCTATGTTTCCCCTGTCTAGCTACCGATGTTATGTAGACTGCTGGTATGGGGGCCTGTCATAGAATTCCCTTTAAGACAGGTAAAAGTGACAGACAGTGTATACCTGCCTAGAGCTACGGGATGTATAAGAAAGTTCCAAGAACCCTGCAATCGGACAAAATATCTCCTTCACCTCTAATATAAACTAATAAGTGTTTTGCTAACCCTTGATTTTTGAGGGGTTCTACACTGCAAACAATGTTGTAGCAGTTTTATCCCTTTCGGAAGAAAGTTACCTAATAACAGGACTTTCTGTGCAAGTGAGTATTTAATCCGTACACTACGAAAAGCATTAACAGCTAACAAAATACTTCACTTGCTTCTGCTAACAACACATTTTACCAATTAATAGAATAACCAGTAATATTTAAATTCCTTTTCCAGACAAGGAAGTGATAGTGAGATGATTAGCAATGGGAAATTTTACACATTTTAAATTATTTTGGAATGAATTTATTTTAATAAAAGGGAAAGAGACATTGATAAGAGAGAGAAGAGATATTTGTCATAATAATAATAATAATAATAATGGGCAGTAAAGAAAAGTTATTGTAATGGGTTTTTAAGATTGTGACAGCCTACATGAATATTAGATAAAACTTTAAATTTTTAGTTGTTTGATGATATATATATATATATATATATATATATATATATATATATATATATATATATATATATATATATATATATATATATATATATATATATATATATATATATATATATATATATATATAAGTAGATAGTGCAGCATCTGGGACCACCCCCTGTACTTTTTTTCTGCGCATTCGCGATGACGTCATGCGCATGCGCTGACCTGTGACAGTTGACAGCTGACCTGTCAGATTTGACAGATGTCAATGTCACCTGACCTGACAGCTGTCAACGTCAGCTGTCAGACCTGACAGATGTCAAATCTGACCTGTCAAATGTCAGATGACGTCACAAGCGTTCCAAGATGGCTGACCTGTCATAGACAGCCGCAACCCGGGTGTTAGGTCTCTATGGAACTGTCTGATGACGTCAGATGTTCCAAGATGGCAACCCCTGTCCATAGATAGCCACAAGTCAGGTTAGGTTTCTATAGAACTGTCTTATGTCTGACCTGAGATGACGTCACAAGCGTTCCAAGATGGCCACCTCTGTCCATAGATAGCCACACACAGCCCCAGGTTAGGTTTCTATAGAACTGTCTTATGTCTGACCTGTGATGATGACGTCAAATGTTCCATAGATATCTACAAGTCAGGTTAGGTCTTCATGTGCTTGTCGAATACCAGCTGTATGATTGTTTATTAAGGTTATGTATGTGTTGTATGACAGAAGCATGCTTATTACCACGTATCTGATTGTTTATTCAGGTTATGTTCACACACGTGTTGATTACCAGTCATCTGATTGTTTATTAAGGTTATGTTTGTATTTGTTATGTCGTCAACGTGTTATCTGATTGTTTATTAAGGTTATGTTCGTATACATGTTGATTACCAGTCATCTGATTGTTTATTAAGGTTATGTTTGTATACATGTTGATTCCTCCGCTATCTGATTGTTTATTAAGGTTATGTTTGTATTTGTTTATTGAGGTTATGTTCGTATACATGCTGATTACCAATCATATGATTGTTTGTTAAGGTTATGTTTGTATTTGTTATTTGAATGCAAACAGACATAATACAAGAGTGTACTTACATACAACAAGAGACGTCATCCTTGTTTCACAGCTTAACACACACTACTGAACAAGTGTCTCCTGTGTTCAGGAAACAGACAGACAACTGATTGCCATTGTTGGAGCTTGTACATACTGCTTGAAAGGATATAACACACGTCATGACAGTTCGATGTCTTTGCTTAAACTGACAGATGCATGTGTAATAACACAGCTGTTTAACAACAGCTAGAGTGAGTAACACTGGTAACACACAGCAAAAACAGACAGACAGACAGACAGACAATTGATTGCCAACAAGTATCATATAGAACCTTGTTGAAGCTTGTACACGTTGTTTGAAAGGATATAACACACGTCATGCCAGTACGAAGGCTTTGCTTAGACTGACAGACAGATGTATGTAATAACACACCGACAGACAGACAACTATTTAACAACAGCTAGAGTGAGAGCTGAACAGTATAACGCTGGTAAACGTGGAGAGCAGTCATGTTCAAGCTACTCTTGAGTATCTGTGTTCTTTGTCTAAGTGCCTCCTGTGGAGAGGATGTAAGTGAAACAGACAGACAACTGGCCAACGATTATCTCATCAAATATGGTTATTTAAGCAGTAATATCACTAACAATGACCAGCTAACGATGTTAGAGAAGACAGAAGCTTTCACAGAGGCTTTAAACATGTTTCAAACGTTTTTCAGTTTACCCGAAAGTAAGAATTTGACTAGTAGAGACATTAAACTGATGAAACGTAAACGATGTGGTGATGAAGATTTTTCCCAGAATGCATTATTAACAGTAAAACCTATATGGAAAAAGAAAACTTTGAAATGGTACATACATTATTCAGATCCTACAGTACTAGTGCTAACACAAAAAGCATTCAAACAATGGGAACAACATATTAATTTGAATTTAGTGAGAACAAACAACTATGCGGAAGCCGACATACTTATAAGTCTTTGTGATAACCAACATATTTACTTGAGAGGTGGGCAACCGTGTACATATCCAATTGGCGGTGATGTTTTAGGACACGCTTATTTTCCAAATATTGCCAATACACCCATAGAGATCCACATAAGCAATAATCTCACGTGGAACCTTCAACCACACGCATCAAATGGCTCATCATACTATATGGTTATTCTACACGAACTGGGACACGGTTTAGGACTCAAACACTCCAACAATCAAAACTCTCTTATGTATCCACATGCTGGGTCCGGTATATCTGACGAAGATATTCAACGAATGCAGGAGCTGTATGGGCAACGCTCGACAACAGCAATAACAACATCAACAACAACACAGCCTACAACCAAGACTTCAAAGACTACAACAAAAACTACAACGAAACCTTCGATAAAACCAAAGGCGTTCGCTGTAAAACCTGAAACCAAAAACACTATGGACTTGTGTAATTATATAGACAAGATCAAACCGTTAGTCATTATAAACCACAACATGTATCTGTTTTATAAGAAATGGGTGCGGGTTGTCCTGTTGAACAATATGAAGGGTCCCTATCCGGAGGTAAAACTTGTGACAGATTGGCTGCCACATTTGAAAAATTTAAAAGAAATTAAACATATATATCAGAGGCCTGGTGGTGAAGTGGTCATGTTTACCAATGACGAAACATTCAGCATTGTTGCGTTTCCTAGCATACAAGCTACATTCGTAGCCCCCTTCAATATTCTCACATATCTGAATACGTTGGGGTTTGACCGGATAAATGCAATGGTAAACAAATATACAGGAAAAACCATTATATTTCATGTATGAAATCATCGGTGAGAAGGGAGCTGTTTTCTATAGACTAGAAGCAGGTTATATAGACAAATTTTCTCCCGAATTCCCAGCTAAGATTGATGGCGCATTCCGGTACACCAATGGGCGAATATACATATTTCGGAAAAATAAATATTACGAATTTGATGAGTTTACCAATCAGGTCGTTACAATAGGCCGTAAAGATTTATCTATGTTTGGTATTCAATGCCCGACCCGCAGTCTATATGAGCAACTCAGTCTGCTATTACAGAAGATTATCAGCTATACAAAGGATAACACTGACCACCAACCAGCAAATATTGAAGACTATAATGATTATATATAGTGTGTGTAACTTGTTCAAAATATTTGTTTAACAGATCAAACAGCTGACACTTAGCTTAACATATTAATGTATGAAAATAAAAATATTTACCAGCATGTATATGTCTTTTTATTCCTTGTCAACAAGACCCACGGTTCTGTTTAAGAGTGTCTAGAGTACACTCGACAGCAGTTTAATATATGAGCTAAATAACACTGCTGTAGGGGGCCCCCTTGATGGGTAAATGGTATTCGTGTTTGGACTTGTCTAGAATACAGCCGTTAAAAGTTATCATAACAGGAAGTATGACATCATCCATAAACGTGTTTGAGCTTATCTGTATAGTTGTTATCTGGTGTAATTTCCGTTGAATGACATCACCCCATTATTCGTGTTTGAACTTGTCTAGAATACAGACATAACCGAAAGGATGACATCATCCACAGACCTGTTTGAGCTTTGTCTGTACAGTTGTTATCTAGTGTAATTTCCTTTGGATGACATCACCCCATTATTCGTGTTTGAGCTTGTCTAGAAGACAACTGTTGTCTTAACAGGAAGGATTACATCATCCATAGACCTGTTTGAGCTTTGTCTGTACAGTTGTTTTCTAGTGTAATTTCCGTTGGCTGACATCACCCCTGCAGTTGTGTTTGACACGGTTTCCCATAAGAAACAACGTATTTGTAGACACCCACACACACACACACATACACGCATACTAGTTCGTGGGTATAAATAAGTGAGCAAGTTCGGTTATATTATTAGTTGTTGTACCATGTCGTTTAACAGTTTCTTATGGTATGGACACAAAAATAGATTGATTGAAGAAGACTGTGAATTTGAATTAAAACAGTTGGTGTTGAAGATACAAGAAGAAGCCTTTATCGACGAACGTGATTCTGAAGGAGAAAATTATGAAGGCGGACATATAGTCGAGTTGTGTGACATATATTTAAGTGGGTTCTGCTCTACACAATTTTTTGCTTTGGCACTCATTCGATACCATACAGGAGCTCCGTTAAGTGAACCGTTTTTCAAGTATTTACCCGAAGAAGCAAAACATCAATACATACGTTATTACGATAAACAAACCGTCCACACAGGGGCTATTTAGTTTTATACAAAAGCCCGTGGTATACAGATGAAACGAGAATGAATAGTGACAACGACACCACAAAAGTCAGACTGTTAGTGTTAAAGATACAAAAACAAGCTTATCGAGACGGGCGTAAGTCCGAAGCCGAAGAATATGAAAGTAAACATATGGTAGAGTTGTGTGACTTATATTTAAGTGGATTTTGTTCAACACAATTTTTTGCTGTGGCACTCATTCAACACCAACCGGGGGCCCTGTTAAGTGAACCATTTTTTAAATATTTACCTAAAGAAGCAAAAAATCAATACAAATATTATTATGATGTTGATGAGGTCACACTCGAAACAACGAACATTGAAATTGAACCACCAACCGAGGAAGAACTCAAACACGAAACACTCGAGACGATGAGAGAAGGGTTTAATAAAGAATTTGAGTTTTCAAGCTGTGATGACATCCACAAGGTTGCAGACCACCTAAACGATATATTAAAGCACAGTTCAAATTTAAATGATGATGATGCTGAACGTACTAAATCCATTAATTTTCTAACACGAAAACTTCACCATACAGACGCCACCGACATGTTATATACAATTTGTAGCAAATATTTCGACATTCTTCCAACCAATGCTGATTGGGATAGATATGAGAACAAAGATTGTGTTGCTGTAGACAAGTTTGTTAAAGTCTGGCAGAAATATCTGGATGATCATGCAGTGTAGCACGAAATATGCTAAAGTATTTAGTGATCGCAATAGATTTGTAAAATTCACCAGGAAACCAATCAGAACCATTCAACCGAGGTTTGTGGTGGGGGAACAACAAAACCTACTTAACATGGTCAGCAAGCTTCAGTCTAAACTTAAAGGAGTTTGTGTAAACATGTCTTGCGATTGTATTAACATGAATATGTCTGCGTCGGAGAGTGATAACAACGACGACGATTATGCCGTTGATGAAAACGATGGCCCCGATTTCACAGAACACAGAACGCGACGAGTCTTATTTAACAAGTATCAAGCTGACGACAGGCTATTGATGGAAACCACTTTTAGTGTTCGGCGATCCTTGAAATTGATTACCGGCATCAGTGCAAGAAACGAGTTTACAAATGTTGTGAAATTTGTCAATCCGTTGGCGTTGAATGAAGAAAACCAATATTTGGCCTTGGAAGAGTGGGATTTTTACGATTTCCTAGACAACATACGTGAGCTGTATAGGAAATATCTTAAAGGTGAAGACGAGCCAAATAGCTTTATAGTCCATCATCTTAATTACTGCCGCATAACCTATTCAAACGTGCTAAGTGAAAAAGCCTTGTGTATCGATAACGGTTTCACATCTATGCATCTATTCTTAAATGAAGAGTGTGTAGAACAGCTGCTGAGACTTGAGGTGTTGGTTAAAGCAAGACTGAACTATCTGAAAGAATCTCAATTTACCTGGACTTACACGTGTTTTATGGAAAACATAGTGCAAATATTAAACGATCTGGGTAGATGGGACGCCAGTGTACCGCAAATCATACAAACTATAAAAACGTTACTCAACACTGTAACACCAGCATTTAAATATTACATGTTGGAGTGTTTGCACTACGCTCAAGAACAAGTATTGACAGACATCCACAACATTCGCCATGGTTCTTTTTAAATCAAGTTTCATCGTTCTATCAGCACTGTGTCAGAATGTGTTGTATATTCATAAGCCACCCAATGTAACAGAAGTACGAATTTGTTTCGACACCGACGACTGCATGATATGGTCAGCTCTTACAACAACAACATATCTACACAACGACGACCTAGCCCCACTTGTAACATACAACATGTCAGCCAAAAGCATGTCATCTGATGTGATACGTTACAAAGTTATGTTTCTGTTTGATAATGGTAGTCGGGGCGAGACACCTGATTGGACCACTCTTGTGTTGACTGACGCCCAGCTGTTCACTTCAAAGTATATTTTTGTGTTTATAGCCACTGGCTTTCTCACATGTCTTACCATATTCATGTTGATGTATTTTTGTTTCAAATATAGCACTTATCTGCACATGTATCGCAAACGTGTTTGCTAATACAAATATATAAAATAAACACTTGTGTTTTATTTACTAGTTTTAAGGTTTGCTAAGGGGTTACTAGAAAAACATATATATAATTTACAACTTTTTATTTCGGTAACAAGTTTACAACATACGAAAATAATAGCATACAATTATTGATGCTGCATATACAGCTTCTAGTGTATCCTGGTGAGTGATGCATGCACTTAGGAATGTCTGGCACCAACGCAGGACAATCAACGTTTGTTTCTAAATTGATCACGTCCACACGGTAGCCACAAGTGAGGAGCATCTGTGTCAGAAATCTCTGTTTATTCTCGCCTTTCACATAGATTCTGTCCACCTGTTGTTCGACGATGTGTTTCATCAGGATATTTGGTAATTCTTCTAAATAAACAGCACCATAATTATAGTCGATACAATGGTGACGGGTCTGCAGAAACTTGACTTGTTTGATTACATCAGCAGATAGAAAACGCATTGGTTGTGGCGGCTTAAACACATACTGTACAGTTTGATAACCATTATAAATTACTAGTTCTTTAGGTGTGAAGTCGGGGAGACAGAAACCCTGAGTGTCGACAACGACGAACCTCATCTTGATACTGCCCCATTCACTATACTTCCACATCGGCTTATATAGACCTCTAGGTTGAGAGGTGGGGGAACGACGTTGTATGCCATACTCAGATGATAGAACGAACAACGTTAGAGAGTGGTGAGTATTCGATGATGCAATCATGTATAATTATGCAGAAACATTTAGTGTTATTGGGAAAGTTCTGGTTACTTTCCATTTCCAATTTGATATCGACAGTGGACGGTTTGATGGAATCCGTATACTTTGAACAATCAAACACAAACATGGGATATTTTGCGAAAGCTTTGTAATCCAACGTAGGCTGCGGTTCTCTACCGAGATATGCTCGTTGAAATTCAATCATGTTTTTATATGCTTCCAGATAATTTGCTTGCCCAAAGTTCAGATTCATACCCTCGGTCGGAATTTGTTTTGAATTCAGGTGCAGTCTTATATCTCGAACGTCCACATGATCAAACTGATTAATATATTTTCCTGGGTTGTGATGGCGATCCGTTTGAAAGATGACGATAACAAAGCGAGGTCGTTCGGTGTTTGATGAGGTCTTTACAGACCACAAGTCTTTGGTTGAATTACTTACATTCGGTAATTCGTACATCTCCCATTTTCTAAACGGTATAAGAATCTTTTTATCTTGAGCTATCGATTGCAACAGCTGCTGTTGTAGCACATCGCTGGGGTGTATGTGTTTGACTTGCAAAGCCATATGTTCAATGTTAAACTTTATAGCTTTGTCAGCGCCTGCTACACCGCTCAGAATATAGCAATTTCTATCGTTCTGACCGCGTGTTAGGCGTACCAACAAGCGACTGAAAAGCACTTTTCTGTAATCTTTGAAAATATTACACAGATAGCTGAGCGGTAGGCAATAGCAAAATCTGTTGTTTTTCACCATGGTGTTCCTTTCGTTCGGATGCCAACCGGCAGGGATGAGAGCTCGTGCTTCATCGCTGTTGGCTTGTAATAATGTTCGGACTGCTGTAACGATGCCTGGGTTTCTAACATGTTCGATAATCTGATTACACATCTCAACAGCCACAGAGGAGAACAAATGAGCTGCCGCATTCGCTGTTACCGACACATCACCAGTTGTACCCGTTGTCTCAGTGGAACCGCTGATCAGGAGAGCTGCCGAAGACCAATCGTAAAACACATCTTGTTGATTGATGGCAAACTCACATGTGTCGTTGTAATCAAATGATCTGGTTTGCGGGGCGTACGTGTGTACTTCTTCTCCCTTGATGGATTCGTCGTGAACGGGGTCTGCGAAGATATGTAGTTTGTTTGACATCGTAACCCAATGATTGTAGAAACTGTACGTTCTCTTCGGATAGAACCGTCTGTGATGCAGACAACAACGATACTGACCGATGTTGCTCGTCGGCACCTGTATTTATAACTAACATACCGCCGGTGTCTTGCTCAGCTGTAATATAACGATGATCTCTTCACCTTGAAAGTTCACAGGCACTGCATTCTGATCGATGATGTTTACATTTATATGGGAGATGATACGTGTGTTGACGGGTAGAAACAGTTTACTGTGGGGGTTTATGTCGATTGCATAGCCCGGATCAACCATAGGAGCAAACTCGTATAGTGTGTGTGAGGGTTTGCCTTCGTGGTAAGACCCGCTTACTATGTTACACTCCAAACGGATTGTTTTCACTTTAACAATCTCCACTGGTAAATCGGATGCGTGCACCACATCCTTAATAAGAGATCTGGTTGAGGAAAAACCCAAGAGCGGAGCTATTGAGGCGTCCATTGTCAAATCAATGTCATACTTGCACTGTATCTCACACTTCAAAGTGTTGTTGTTGGCTTTCAAACTGAACAGTTTACTTGCATCGTCAACAGCGGCACCCTCTGGAAAATTATTCAACTTAAGATAGATACGGGCCATTTCATTTTGGATACAGCGTTCCATATCGCTAATTTCATATGCTCCATTGGGAATTATTATTTCTTGTATAACACTATCTTTCTTAGGCTCGGCGTCGAGTGTAAAATAAAAATGCAACTTATTACAACCGGTCTCTCTTTTTGGTATGGTGTTGTATGTGTGAAAATTCGAGAGTGCCACCGAATGATCGAACCGGGCGTCCAACACTATCGGTGGAAATATATCCAATGACAGGGAGGACGTAGAGCCTTTCAACTCGAACGTTAGCGACATGACTGATACACACAGGTTACTGTTTGAGTCTTTTATTGCAAAAATTTTAAACACAAATGACCACAATTAATTGTGTTATATGTTTGATACACATCATGATTATACAGTATGGAATAGTCTTTAAGGTAACGTTGCAGCTCTACAGGAGGCTTCAAGTTTCCACACGAGTCAAAGTACTCAACGATGTCACCGCGTTTCCTCACAGCGACCCAATGACTGCCTGGTTCCTTGTGTTTGCAAATTCATAATGAACGATTCATTTTTACGTGGTCCATTGCGAGGTAGCTCGTCTCGCATGTATACACCTCTAAAATATGGGATTTTCATTTTACCAGCAAACTTGACAAGATCTACATTTGTTAGAGGTCTTGCTGGTAAAGGTATTACACGTTTTTTGTCTTGTGTAAATACAAACCGTAGCCGGTGCGTTGTTTCTTCATGTACAAACCATCACCCACACCACTCCCTCGTTTACCCACAGCAATGGCCTCCATTGTTTGATTGTGACGTTTTGCCTCTTCCAATTTCTGTTTCGCAGACTTGGCATCGTTCACAGCTTTAGCAATACCTGCAGCACCGCCGCCCAGAGCTCCTAGTGCTGACAGCCCACCAAATATAAGAGGTAACAGCGGTAGGAAGCCACCGCTTTTAGGTATTGGAATAACTCGCGGTACCTTAACTTGCTTTCGACCACCTGCGTTTTTGATGACTTTTCTCGCTACATGCAGTAGATTTTTCACTGACGCCACCTCCTCTCCCACATTGATAGCGCCGCGCATCAAAGCCAGTATGTTTTTAAACCGTACCTTACCACCGACTTTTCTCTTACTAGTTTTTCTGGGTTTGTTCACACCCATACCAAGTTTTCGTTTAACTTTCATTGTTTTTGCTACACTCCAAGCCTTCTCACCAAAACTTGCGTCCTTTGACTTGACTCGTTCCTTGGCTCGGTGCTCCAACACCTCGTCGGCACGATGCCTGTCACTCAACTGTTTGGATTGAGAGTAGGCGATGTCGTGCTCTCGACAAGCACGATCTAGCGGGTTGATACCTTGATCGCCTCTGGCAAGACGTTCTTTAAGTTTAGTGCCTGGACCACAAAACTGATAACCTGGTATGTGTAACTCAACAGGCAGTTTGTTGATGAGTGTGTTAACGAGGCCTTCACCCTTAATGACCAACATTGATACTAAAGCGGTGCTGTATTAAACACCAGTATTTATACTTACAACAAGCAGATTGGTGTTAGTCTAGTTAACGATGCGTATCGTAAAACACACAACAACAGCCCTACCAGTTACAAACTTGGAAGATGTTGTGCGTGTGGAAACAGTTACACAACACAGACACGGTCTTCTGTTACCCGACACGGTACGTTGTTTGATATGTGGTCCTAGTGGCTGTGGTAAAACCAATGTCATGCTGAGTTTACTGTTTGAAGCAAACGGTTTAAAGTTTGAAAACGTTTATGTATATTCAAAGTCACTATATCAACCGAAATACAAGATGTTAAAGGAGGTGTTGGATGCTACAAAGGGTGTTGGTTACTATCCTTATCGAGAAAACGATGACATATTAGATCCGGGAGATACCTTGGACAACTCTGTGTTTATCTTTGATGATGTAGCTTGCGACAAACAAGATAAAATAAGAGCATACTTTAGCATGGGCAGGCATAAAGACATTGATTCCTTCTATCTTTGTCAGACATACAGCAAAGTACCAAAACAACTGGTGCGTGACAACGCAAACGTTGTTGTGTTATTCAAACAAGACGAAACCAATCTTAAACATGTGTATGATGATCATGTGACCACCGATATGACTTTTGAAAAGTTCAAGACACTGTGTGGTGAATCTTGGCAGACCAAGCATGATGTGATGGTGGTCGTTAAAGATTGTGATTTAGCACAAGGGCGGTATCGTAAAGGCTTCGATCATTATATATATATATTTAAACTTGTGTGTGAGTGTGTGTTAGTCTTCATGTGTTCAACATACGGTGAGCATGGCGAAAAAATCTAAAAGTCATCGACGCCAACAAAAACTATCAACACAGCCGCCCAATATCAAACGTAAAATATCCGATTTATCAAAGATTATTCGAAACAAATATTTAGCTTTGAAACTGGGCAAAACAGAGACGGATGAAACGTTACACCGTTTATATAAACCTCTGTTAAAACCATTGGATGCTATATCTAGAAACACAGCAAGCACAGCGTTGGCTACTGCTCAAACAACTCTGCAGCAACAGCAACCAACTAAAACTGAACTTGATGTCAAACAACCACCACCACCAGCAAAGAAGGAAGTTCAATTTCTTAGTGATGATGAAACGTTTGAGTTGGAAGCAGAATCAGCTGAACCTGAACCCGAACCTGAATTGTGGGTTACGAAAGCTTATAGAAAACTAGATGCCGCAGCAAATACACCGGCAGCTATTTACGACCAAGCGTTAAGTTCGTATCCTGTAGTTGTTCGCTATTATGTTGATAAATATTTCACAGATAATCAGCTATGTGATCAAACATATGGTGTTACTTATGATAAAGCCACCAATACTTGGATTCTTGGCAATAAACCTGTTACATTTGTTGTTACTGACGTAGATTTTAGAAATAGAGAAAGCTTTCAAATTGTTGTTGGTGACAGAAGATATTACGGCACTCAACACCTATTGGAATTGATATTTTTGAGAAAACCAGGTATGAGTGCTATGAAAAATAAGAACGCTTTACGTGACTATGCAGACATTATGGCTGCTACGAGTCTTCACAGAAAAGAGAACAATCCTAAAGAAGACGTTCTGCGCAACACCTCTACCAAATATCAACATGTAATAAAACCAATTTTAGAGAAACAAGAAGGTGCTAGAGCGCGCTCTTTCTCAGTAACTTTAGGTCATGGTATGCCATACATGCTACATACTAAGCAACAGAAAGAATATGTATACTGGGATGATGTGAACGAACTGGTTGACAGACTTCGTCTTCTCGTGGCTTCCCAAGTTGCAGGTAATAATGCTCATAACAATGAGATACAGTCAATCTTGGAGGAGCTGAAGGAGGCTCGCATCATATAAAGCGTTAACACACGCCAACCATCAGTTTCATCATGTCTATCGACAAGTTTGGTCGTACTGCTGCAAACTTCGACAGCAACAGCTCTCTATACAACCGCGTGGTTCAACGAGAGATTTTCCCAAGAACTGCAAGTGGCGACGTACAAAACCATAGATTGTGTAACGTAGCCAACCCTATCGATTTAACAGATGGCGTAACTAAATCATTTGTTGATGCCTGGGTGGGCGACTATCAGAAACATAAAGCTGAGTATCTGAAGAATAAAGATGAAGTGACACAAAAACTAGTGGCCATTGTGTTAGAAGCTGTACATAAGCCGGAGTTGAACGATTTGAAGCACGAATTGGAACAGAAATTGAAAGCTTTAACCAAGACCATATCAGCTCAAGTTTTACAAGATATCGATCTGACAAAGAACCCAAAGCTAAAGAAGAAGTTGGGTGAAATAGACAAAAATCTAAAAGATTTGCATGACAAGTGGATACTTTTAAATCCAACATCACCATGAAGCGTCGCAGGCAACAACAAACACGTAACGATGAACCATCTGATGCTAAGAAACAAATTATAAACGAGCTGTACAAGCCTGCTAGAATCAAGTTTAAACGTAGACAGACCATAATTAGAGGTTTGAATGACTTGTGGCAAATTGATTTGGCCGAGTTTACAGACTATCATCGTGAAAACTCCGGTTACAAGTACATTCTGGTGGTGATCAATTGTTTTTCAGTATGTGTGGACGCGTCCGCTTAAATCTAAAAATGCCGAAGAGGTGACTAAAGCCATGGCCTATATTTTAGCTAACAGCACAGCACCATCCCACATTCAGTCTGATCTTGGCAAGGAGTTCTACAACGCTAAATTTAAGGCCCTAATGACCAAATACGGCATCAATCATTACAGTACCTATAGTGTGAAGAAGGCGGCAATGGTGGAACGAGTCATACGTACGTTAAAAGAGAAGTTATATAAAAACTTTCACTTGTCTGGTTCTTACAAGTGGCTACATATCCTACCCAATGTCACAGCTACATATAACGCAACCATTCATCGTACCACAGGTGTCAAACCTCTGGATGTCACTAGGAAAAACGAGGCAGCTATTCATAAGCAGATCTATTCCAACACCCTACCGGTGTCTGTACAAACTAAATTTAAAGTGGGCGATGTTGTACGTATAAGCAAGGCAAAAACAATATTTGAAAAAGGTTATACACCACGTTGGTCCACAGAGTTGTTTAAGGTGGCCACGGTACAACCCACTATCCCAGTGACGTATTTACTAGAAGACATGCAAGGCAAACCAATCAGCGGAGGGTTTTATGAGCAAGAACTACAAAAGACTTTATCTTCTGACCTGTATTTAATCGAACGAGTGTTGAGAAAAAAAGGCCCCAAGTCTTACGTGAAATGGCTTGGTTTTGATCGGACCCATAATTCCTGGGTCAACACCAAAGACATTAAATAACTTGTATTATGTTATGAATAAAGGAAACATGTTAAAAGTATTTTTTATTTTTTTATTTTAAATCCTCCTTTATGCATTCACGCCAACAGAATGGTTGTCAGAAAATACAGCTAATAAAACACACACAGAGATTTTTACACATATATTTTTATTATCAGCTAGTGTTATAGGTAAATCTGTTACACGTTAGCATATCTTTCAGTACAAGTTGATATTTAGTAATAAATTCACACACTATACACAGATTCTCAGAGTATTTTAACCGGGCAATGAAGAAGGCACAAGGTATGACTGCCCTGTCTCTGAACTTGGACAGTTCCGATCTGATGTCAGCCATAAACATGTTTATGTCGAAGAAACTCCTAAAACGTAATTCCAACAATAAGTCTTTGACCACAGAGCCAACATCTTCTAGTATTTTCAATGATTCCAAGCTTAGGTTGAAATTAGTGACATATTCATCACTGCACAGCCTAAACTTAAAAAACACTGATTTTCGTTGTGTTTGAACCAAGTATTTAGTAAGTGTATACGAATCGCCGCTTTTGCCTGTAGCCTGTGATTGGTTTTCCAGGTTGTAAATTATGGTGGGTAACACGTCTAAAAATTCTTCAAAGGTCCACATATCGAAAAACACAGGTATATTACAATTTTTCTGTGAAACCTTAACCAGAGGCAAAAAGTTTAGCAGGGGGTCAGCTCCGATCGTGAGTATTTTCTCACCGTTTGGTAACAGCGCAAACGTTGTCTGACCAACGAGCTCACAGTCTTGTGCTTTTAGTTTTTTCTCCATACTTTTCTGATTGATCTGCACCAACTTCTCATTGAATATCTCATCGTGTGTAGGCTGATATTCGGCTGTTTGTATGTTTGTAGGATCTGCAGCATTCATACTAATATCAGAGAGATTATTCGGTTCACTTGTGTCTGTTGTTGTTGTTGGATAGCTTGTGTACAGTTCACCTATGATATTATCCCACGTCTTAGGTTCTTCTTTTGTTATAATACTTTCAACTGCGTTAGCCAGCAAGACATCTTGTAACACTTTAAGCTTTTTACCACCACCAACACCTCTACCAGTATTTTCTGTGTTGAGAGATTTTCGTTTTCGCGTATTCTGCACCATATTAGTTTTTAGCTACACCTTGTTCAACGTACACCAACTAAACTAGCTTCTAGACAAACTCAAACACAACTGGTGGCAGGATGCCACCTAACCGAACTAACACCTAGATCATAACTGTACAGACAAGCTCAAACAGGAATAATAGGATGATGTCATCCTTTCGGTTATGTCTGTATTCTAGACAAGCTCAAACACGAATAATGGGATGATGTCATTCTACAGGATATGAGTCATAACCATGTTGTTTGTTCTCTGTTTTATTGTGTTATGTATTCTGCTATGGACACATGTACAGAGTGACAGACTTTTTTACTCGTTTACAGGCCTAGGATCAACGTCAGATCTCTTTAGGCATATTTGTTTGTGTCTATAAATGGACGTTCTCAACATTTGTTTATTACAGTGTGAACATGTAACCTTCCTCCTGTCGTACGTGTATTGCCATTTTACGAAATTTTCATAACTTTCCCATGAGTGTGCGTTGTACGGCAGCCATTTTCCAAAGTTTTGACCATTTTTAATGAAACATTTGTCACAACAGCTTCTCTCTGTTGGTGGACAGCGTTTTAAACAAACGGCACAGCAACGGAGACCCTCATCATTCAGTTCTTGATTGTCATCCTGTGTTGGTGGTTGTGTTGTTGGTCTCGCGGCGGTGTGTTCTTCTTCACTCTCTTGTAGATTGATTTCATTAAACTGCTGTTACTGCTGCTGCTGCTGCTGCGTCGACAAACCAGAACCTTGTGAAGTGGTTGCTTGCTGGTGCTGTGATGATCCTAGACTGGTAGCTGTTATAGTAAAGGCATCACCTTCGACGGCCCCCTTATTGCTCTGATACATCTTGTACAGCTCAGACCACACTTCTTCAAACGTCAGCAGCGACAGCTTCCTAAACGGCACATGATAGTCTCTATCCAAGCCGGAGAATGTAAAGCCTACTTTGGTGTCGGTGTTCAAGTGTCTAATAACTCGGTTATAAATTTCCTGCATACCGTTCTTAAGCCATTGTTCAGGATTATTGACGCCACTGCTATTGAGTGGATTCAACTTGAAACGCACCGTGTTCTGTATAATATTAAAACGACTGTTTCTTGTTGTCGACTCTCCAACAATTGAGAACGCCATAGTATGGAACTAGATGTTTCTTGTTTTTACGGAAGCAAACACAAGACTGGCTTCTGTACGACCGTTGTACCTCTATAACTCTCTAGTCATAGAGTGCTTGTGTGTGTGTTAACAACCAACAACAGCGTCTATATGTTTTGTTTGGTTCAAGTGGATGTCATTAAACAACTGTGTTATTTCTATAACGACCCATTCAAGACCTCAACAGACCTTAGTGTGTGTTAAGCTGTGAAACAAGTATGACGTCTCTTTCTGTATGTAAGTACACTCTTATATTATTTACCAATATGTTTGCATTCAAACAATACTTATCAAACAATCCTCGTATATCAAAGTTTAGTTTTGATGTTTTAAATCGAGTTTTGTTACTTGTGTTTTTTTTTTTGATCACTCCCTATATAATATTGTTTGGATTCACTGTGATATAAAACACTCACATAAAACAAACGCCTACGTAAAAACTGATCTCAGTTTTATTACCTACTAAACAGGTTAATTAGCATATCTATATGTAAATACGTTTTGTTATTGATTTAATAGTTTTACTTCAAAACGTTTTTGTTTTTAGAATTTGATATTAGATATGTTAATTGGAACGTGTTTAAATCTATTTACTATAAATATATATACCCATGTTTTTAAAATTACCGTTCCTATTATGTTAAAATTGGAATGTAATAGAGATACCCGCCCACACACACATCAGCCTGATAAACACGTTTTAAATTATCATATGTAACAGGTTTTTGTTTTATATATACAACTGCGAACAAACTTTATCTGTGAGTCTGTGTAGCATGATTGGTATAGGGACAGTAGATATCTGAGTAAGCTGTATGGTCGTTCGAGGTTCGTGGTTCAAATCTAATTTCAGGCGAATGCTTTTCTTTAAACAAAATCATATTTCAAATTACCCCACTATATCTTTCTCATATATGTATGTGTGTGACTATACCGAATGACTGTGTCCAACAGACCTCTCCCCTCGAGCAAGGGAATGTTCTCCCACTCTACCAATTTAAAAATAGAATGTTCCCTTGCTCAAAGAGTCAGATCTCTGGACATAACAGATGCTAATTTTCGAACAAATTCAAATTTCCCGCCAAAAACGAAATACCCTAACAACTTCAATACAACACATCTTACCAACACAATAAACAACAGACAGCTGTGTGTGTGAACATAACCTGAATAAACAATCAGCTGATTGGTAATAAGCATGTCATACGAACATAACCTTAATAAACAATCAGACAGCTGGTATTCGACAAACACACATGGAGACCTAACCTGACTTGCAGATATCTATGGAACATTTGACGTCATCAGACATACGACAGTTCTATAGAAACCTAACCTGGGGCTGTGTGTGGCTATCTATGGACAGAGGTGGCCATCTTGGAACGCTTGTGACGTCATCTCAGGTCAGACATAAGACAGTTCTATAGAAACCTAACCTGACTTGTGGCTATCTATGGACAGGGGTTGCCATCTTGGAACATCTGACGTCATCAGACAGTTCCATAGAGACCTAACACCCGGGTTGCGGCTGTCTATGACAGGTCAGCCATCTTGGAACGCTTGTGACGTCATCTGACATTTGACAGGTCAGATTTGACATCTGTCAGGTCTGACAGCTGACGTTGACAGCTGTCAGGTCAGGTGACATTGACAGCTGTCAAATCTGACAGGTCAGCTGTCAACTGTCACAGGTCAGCGCATGCGCATGACGTCATCGCGCATGCGCAGAAAAAAAGTAGAGGGGGTGGTCCCAGGTGCTGCACTATCTACTTATATATATATATATATATATATATATATATATATATATATATATATATATATATATATATATATATATATATATATATATATATATATGACATATAGACGACAGTAGACCCCAAATAAACATGTCAGTTATATACATACTACATACATGACACGTTAGTGGGTAATAACATATATGCTTTGTTGTTGGTTGAAATAACATATACATAGCACTTGGTCGACAGTCTTAAGAACTTATTTTTCATTATAAAGGATATCTAATGAACTTAACATTGCATGATACAAGGATTCAACTGTTGAGTCCAAGGCATTGATAATACTCATATATTTACAAATTATATGTTTTTCGCAAAACAATAGACTCTCAAACAAGGTGGTGATCAAGTAGTTAAAGACGTAAAAAACGAGAAAACTCTACAACAAATAATATATGAAGTGCTTCTACCAAACGGAACAGATAATTATCAACGCACACAAGATGTATTTAATCAAAAGTTATTGGAAACCAATAGGACAATCAGTGAGAAAAGACTAAAGCCGAAAGACTGTGAACTCATGTCTCAAACAAACATATTTTCTTACACCAAACGGAGTAAATCGATTACAAGTTGGTGTAGACCATCTACTAAAATTCCTGCCCATAGTAAAGTTATCACAGAAAAATTGCAACATACCTGTGTTTTTCGATTTGTGCACATTCGAAGAATTTTTAAATGTATTACCCACAATGATTTACAATATGAAAAACAACGTGGGAGAGAAAACCAACGGCTCATATAACTTAACTAAATATCTGGCGGAAATACAAAGAAAAACAGCTTTATTTAGTTTTAAACTATATAATAATGAACAATTTTAATATGCCACCAGCAGCTCTTAAAATAATAGAAGACATAAGTAGTGTAATTAGATACTCATTAATATAACTAAATTTAAAGTATTTTTTTTTAAATTTAGATATGTTTGTAGCCGATATTAGAGCAAAATTATGTAGATATAATGGTATTTTGATTCTCTTCTGTATGTTTTTCATTGCAAAACAAAAATATCTAGAAGATCTATGTACAGTGTGCGAACTTATTTCAAAATATTAACATGTAATTACAAATAGGATACTTTTTCGCAAATTTTAATGCCACATTTATAGGAAAAGGTTGTATGATAGCATTTATGAGGTGATTTTTATATTATAATTTTTGAAGTAGTATATGTAGGAAACATATTCATTGTTGCATTTATAATATGATTTTTATATTATTGTAACTTTTAAAGTGGTATGTGTAGGAAACATAACTATGGTGTTATATTTTTATGTTATAAATATAACACAATTAAAGAAGTTTTCAATACGCATATGTTGTATTAAAATAAAATATCACCTGATGTCTATGAAGCTGAATCAACATAATCAGCTTCCTGTTTATACTTAATATAACTGCAAGTCAACATATGCGACAAACAAAACGTTATATTGTACATATTAGGGCTACAAATGGTGTAGGGAAACCTCTGTTGTGAATTTCAAGTAAGTTGGTTCACAAAACTTGGAGTTTTTTGCAAATTAAAAATAAAATCTGAAAGAGATGAATGCCGTATAAACACTTCAAAGTTCTCCAACAGTATGAAGGATACTTAATGTATTTAACATCAATAAGAATATTTCGAAACATGTTTACAATACGCGGGTAAACATACAATGGTCTGAATAGAGGTTGTTTGAGAGATACCTATAACATAGAGCTCTATGTGTAAGCATAACACGCTGAAACGATAGGATATTTAATGTACTCGCTATAAATACTACACGGGAACATTTCAAAGTTTTTCAGCAACGTTAGTTTGTCATTAAAAAAAGGGGATATTTAGCATTATGGAATCGGGTCTGATACCTATTGTATAATATGTGACTAAATTTAAGTATGTTTAAGGTATTTATACATTCCGAAAGTCTGGTTATTGGATTAACTCATGCACATCACTAAAATATATTAACTTCTATGTATACGTGTTTGCATGTGTGAGTGGGTGAGACTTTTAGATAAAGAAATAAAACAATAAAGTTTACTTAAAAATTTAATGAACAATAAAATTACCTATACATCAACAAAGAAAAGAATAAAATAATATTACGCAAAAATCACCAACACATAAAACAGAATGATAAAAACCAGTGAAAATTTACTAGTCTGGAAGCAGCAAGTGCGTTATAACATCGAATTTCTATAGAAATGTTTTCAATAGCAAATATTTTTTTCATTAAATGCTTATAACTATTTTTTTTTGTTTAACATAAAAAATTTAAATTTTGATATATAGTGAATACTTATAAACTTAGGTGCCAAATTTGATTATTATAACTATTATTTTCAAAGATACAAATGTATCTAAACCATTTACAATCGAAGGCACTAACCCAATTTTATAATAACCGTTTTAAGTTATCACTGATCTGATGACACATACATATAAAATATAAAAGTGAAACTGATCCTGATGTGGGTTCTAGAGGATCCTAGTTGGCGTTTATTTACAAAAAATATATGAAATAGTATAAAACTTACTGACCAAAAACAAAAATAATAAAAACAAGTAAAAATTTAGCAAAACTTTGAACGCAGTAAGGGTGTTCTGACGACGAATATAGTTTATTTTGTGTTAGGCTTAACAGTATTTATTATATAATAGGAAATTAATAAAATTTCAAAAATACATTAATATATTAAAATTAGGTAAATTAAATTAATGGCTTTATACATAAATATTGCAACCTCTTTGGATTATAAGGAGCGAGAAGAGTAGATCACTTTGTGTTATAACTTCTAAAGGGGATGGTATGGTCATACCCAGAATTCTCAAGTAGCGTTTTTTATTCCTAGGACATTGATACAACCCAAATTTATTACACAGGAAGTTAGATGGACTCAGCAACTTAACTACACAACATTCGATGTGGTAGTGAGGCTGTGCTTCCGGCACGAAATAAAACTATAAAATATGCCATAATTATTTATAATAGCACTATTATGTAACTACTGGAAATATTTTAGTGGCAAAAGTACGAAATATTAACACATAGTTTTACTGCATAACAATGTCTGTAGATACATTTTCTATATTTACATGTTTCTGTTCACTAGCCCTTTTTTCACCACCTTGGTCGCCGTCATCGTCGTCGTCTTCGTTTTCAGTATCCTGATCCGAGAGGAAGGTTTGAGTATACTCAAATACCCAGACAAACCGCATATTTTTAGACTGGTACAGAAAAAGTTTATCGACATTTTCCCATCACAATCCAGATATCGTTTCATACATCTCGATTCCGATATGTATCGTCACCGATTCATGTTCAGCATCGAATCCGATATCGCTAAATTGATTGCACAAACAGCTCACAGAACTTTTTAAGTCGCTAGGTTCACCATAATTCGTGTAACACATCCACATGATACTTCTACTCTTTTAAAGTTTCAAAATAAAGGAGAAATACACGATGTTTAATGTTGAAACTCTCCTAATGGACCCACAATACATAATATTTTACATTAGATCTATTTATTAACCACATTATGCTTATATATCATTATGAAATAAAACAACTTAAACTAATAATTATATTAATCAGCGGTTTACACATATCTGCGATGAACGTCTCCTCACATCATATCACTAACTCACTGCCTGATCTCAATAACGCATTAGACAACGTGTTGTAACTCCTCCCTTGCCAGATAAGATTTAGGATATCTAAATCTTGAGATTGATGTCCTCCAGGGGAATTTCATTGATCTTCTTAATTTCATTAATGATGTTCAACTCGATGGAGGAGCTGGTTCTTCTAATTTTAAATTTACATAAACAAAAAGAGGCTATTGTTAATAAAAAGACATAAACAGTTAAAGTAAAAACACTTGTAGAAGTATGGATTACAGGAACACCCGGTGTTTATTACGCACGAACTTATTTCCATTATAAAGGATATTTAATAAATTTAACATCGTATGACATGAAAGTGAAAACTCTCTAAGAGTTATTTTTCGTTAAAAAGGATATTTAATGTACTTAGCATTGTATGATACAAGGATTCAATTGTTAAGCCCAAGGCATTGATAATACTTATATAATTACAAATTATATGTTTTTCGCCAATAACCTCTCAAATAGTGTTTATTACGTAACAACTTATTTTCATTATAATGGATATTTAATGAACTTAACATCGTATGATACATTGAAGTGAAAGCTGTCTAACAAGAGTTACCTTTCGCTAAAAAGGATATTTAATGTAGTTAGCATCACATGATACAAGGATTCAACTGTTAAGTCCAAGGCATTGATAACACTTATATAATTAGAAATGATATGTTTTCACCAATAAACTCTCAAACATGAGGTTATTAGGTAAGAGATACTGTTTGTATATCTGCTTTAGGTTAAAACTTGGTAAAAGTGGATGCTATTAATCAAAAACTAAATCGTGCTATATTTATTAATCGCAGTGCATTTTTGAGAGGATATCCAAGTTTTTACCTTCGTTGTCATAATATATTTGAGAATATAGGGCTTAAAAGTATTAAAAAAACTGAATACTGCAGTCAACACCTATGCAGACCAAACCATTCTATTTTATGATGACAACATGAATCATATAGTAAGCGATAATGGGGTTAGGTTTTCATTTTTACAAGCTGGATTCACATCAAACCTCTATCCAGACACTCAATCAAAAATTGAAAACGTTTTTTGCTACACAAGTGGCATGCTGTACGGTTTCCATAAGACACGATAGTTTGAATTCAACGAATTCACCATCATCTTAAACAAGGTAGCACCTTTGAATCCCGATATATTTGGTATACAATGCCCGAGTAAAACTTTTTCATACAACTACGAAAACTTTTTTCAGAAACTAACAACTTTCAAAGACGTCTTGGATGATGATTATGAAGAATATTTGTAACTTTAATATATTTAATTAAAATGTAAGTATACAGATTTGAACCTGTACCGATACACCCGACAAACCAGCAGCATACATACATGTATAATGATTTGGACCTATAGCCATACAACAGCCATACAACAAGCAAGACACCTATATGTATAAAAATTTTAACGTATAACCATACACACATAAACATATATACATACATATATTCATATACACATACAATAAACACAATACGCATACTTACATTAAGATTTGAACCTATACTTATACATACAATAAACAACACATTAATGCGCATACATGCATTGAGATTTGGTCCTGTAATCACAAGACAATCAACACACCCTACATATATCAAGATTTGAACCTATACCGATACAACAGACAAACAAACCGCAAACAGATATGTATAATGATTTGAACCTGTAGCCACACATACATTAAAACAACTCAGATAGATTCATCAAGATTTGAACTTATAACCATTAAGATTCGAACCTATAACCATACACACAACAAACACACAACACGTATACATACATCAAGATTTAAACCTATAACCATTAATATTTAAACCAATATTCATACATATACAATAAACAACACACATACACATATCAATATTTGATCCCGTAACCACAAGACAAACAACACACCCTACATACATCCAGATTTGAACATATACCGATACAACAGACAAAGATCATACATGTATATATAATGAGTTTCATGTATGGTAAAAGTTTATTGAGGGGTGTTGCATACTAGGTTTCTTTAAATATTATTCACATCGATATAACTTTTATATAAATATGTATTTTTAGGTGATCAATGCCTACTCATGTATCCTTTTTTTGTATTATTTAAGTCGCAATAATTTTTGTAAAAACGCCAATGATAAGTAGCCGACACAGCTTATAAGCTGCCTGTAAAAACAACATACATGGAACATCTATTTAAACGGTTTCAAGTATGATGTGAGTTTATTGAGAGGTGTTGCATGCTAGATGTTTTAAAATATTAGCTACATTGATATAGTTTTCACATAAAAAAATATTTGAGGGTGATAAATACTCATGTGTTCTAATTTTTAAACACATATTTAAGTCGTGATGGGTTTATAAAAGCGTCAATGGTAGATGGCTGGTAGGGCTCATAAGTCGTCTCTAATCAACAACATGTAAGGATCACTTGTTAAGAAGGTTTTATCTTATTTAGTTCTAGTTTTTTTTGTAAATAGCCAACACAGTTTTTAAAACCTATGTTCGGCACTAATAATGTATTGAGTTGGTAAAACTGAAAAAATATCTATCACCACAATATAAACCTGCGTTCAACAATAATAGGTCGTAAATAACAAAGGCTTTCATTAAATATAACAGACAAATAATAAGTATCACGTCTCAGATACGGGTGTTAGAGAACGATATTCAATATAAACCTGAGTTCAACACTATAGATCGTCTATTCCGAAGTAAACATCTATATATATCATACATTCACTCTCTGGTGAGGCCATCTCTGACCAACCAACCAGCCAACTAGTTAGTTGTTCTAGACAACCAAATTATATGCTGCCAGGTTAGTTGATCATCCCTCCAGGTCAGCCACCGACGACGTTTAAGAGCAGCTAGCACTGTTTTATACACAACTTCAAGGGTTATGGTGATTAGATTCTGTGATTCTGTGAGACAACATGTAAGAAACACATGTTTAGATGGGTCCATGTATGGCGAAAGGTTATTGAGAGGTGCTGCATGCCTGTGTGGTTGTATGTATCTAAGTCCCTTTCCATTGCTTCATCCTCTGATGACGCCACATTTTTCTGACGAAACAATCGTTTAAAATGTATGTCATAATCGTTTCTGAAGGAACCATCTCTCTAGATTATACATTCATCCTCCTAAGTCTCCTTTAATTCCTTCATCCTCTGATGAGGCCACCTTTGTAAACAAAAAAATCGTTTCTCAGGTCAACCATCTCACCATCATCTCAGGTTTCCAGGTTAGTTGCTCACAACTCTGACCGCCACCGGTCAACCGTCATTTGTCACCTGTCACTGTGACTCCTACGCAGTGAAGTCATAGTGACGTCACAGTGGCAGTGGTTTTATTTGATAATGATACATAAGCATAATGTGGTTAATAAATAGATGTAATGTAAAATATTATGTTAGAATATATTACGAGAGTTTTAACACTAAAAAGCGTGTATTTATCCTTTATTTTGAAGCTTTAGAAGAGTGTAGTATCATGTAGATGTGTTAAACGAATTATAGTGAACCTAGCGACTTAAAAAGTGCTGTGAGTTATTTGTGCAATCAATTTAGCGATTTCGCATTCGATGCTGAACATGAATCGGTGTATGGAATGGTCCATGTTATATTGAGGGGAGTTCGACGCTCTCTGTCCTCTTCTCTCATATGGGGCTAATGGGTAGTTAAAAGACGACTGTCGCTGGAGAACGCGCCAAAACTAGCTGAGATTCAGCAAAGGAATGCCTGCTTCGAGAGAGTCGGCGACGAACTACCGATGAATTAACATTTCGGTCGAACGTGGAACTTAATTATCGGCAAGGATGGATTAAAATATTAACTTTCACCGGTAATATCGTTTAATATTCTTACCTACAAGTGTAAAAAGTAATTTCATTTCGTTTTAAGCGATAATTAATATTCATTTTGAAGAAAAAGTAATTCGAACAGTAAACCCCTTTGTGTTCGAGTGCCGTCAAAGTTCTCTAGCGTGATTTCGAGTAAATAACTTCAGTTGCAAGAAGCAAATTTTCAACCTGTCTCCAAACTAATCTAATTTCACGTCAAGACTGTCCGTAAGGTGCCTCATGTTATTCACTCCAAGCCTATCAAGCTTCAGCCCCAGGTCTGCTTGATCCCTTGAATAATACCTGGCAAGTACAGTTTGTCTGATCGCCACCTAAGAAAGCTTTCTCACCATTTCCTAACTTTCTTGTGGCAAGGAGTTTAAAAACCTATGCTAAGCTCTGAATGCTGACGTAACTTTACGCAGTTTCCCAACAGCGAATGAATCCCCGGAGGTTCGGCTGCACTGCATGAAAGCCATCTTCACTTTCTGTGTTTAAGAACTTTGAAACTAAACAGATATAACATTCCTATGTCATTTATTCATTTATTTCTTTTATTAGATTGCGGAATAAACTTTAATTCAGTCAAAATTAATACTCCAATCAGTGAGATTGTCCAATGACAATGTCATGTATCTTTGTATATTCCTTTAGTGACATGCCAACTATGTAAATTAAGAATATTATTGTCATTTAATTAATCAATATTTTGCTAACGAAAATTTCTAGCTTTTATATGTTTTAGAACACAAAAAGTAACCTATAACCTTGCGTTCAATCTGTAGTAAAGAATCACTTTTTTTTTAATATCTGAGCTTCTCTCAAACTCTTAAGAAAATTACCTTTCTCTGGCCAGAACATTTGATTAAAATATACCTAATATATTAAGATTGAGACCATTAGTAGTTTATTAGAACAAGCATTTAATTTCATATTTGATGTTTATTTTGATTTGTTTCTATATATATATATATATATATATATATATATATATATATATATATATATATATATATATATATATATATATATAGGTATAACCTATGTTTGAGTTACCAGAAATTTAACTTTTATAATACCTTTCTCAATCATGGTGGTGCTGTAACTGAAAATTCTTAATATCTAATATCTAGATCTCTTTAACTTAAGTTAGTAGTGCCGGCGTTTTGACCGGAAGGTCTCATAAATCTAGGACTTTGGGTAGAACAGGATTAAAACCAAGTTTTCATCTTCATACTAAAGCGTGTGTTCTTTGTCTCATAATATATAAATCTGGAGGATAAATTCATGTAGGTTAGGGTTTGGTAGGTGATTATGACCACACTATTGACCGGATTCAGATCCAGTTGAAATTTGTCATAAGATATCAATCTCGGACAACCACCAAATGAATACGCTCGGGTTTTTAACCCTGTTTTAAAACCCCTACAGGATCAAAATTTGTATCTCTGTAAATAACAAAGCTATGGTAATCAAATTTCGCGCTCGAGTTTATGTCACAAAAGTAAACTATATTCGTCGTCATAACACCTTACTGCGTTCAGAGTTTTAGTGAATTTTTACCTGTTTTTATTATTTTTGTTTTAGGCAGTAAGTTTTATACTATTTCATATATTTTTTGTTTATGCTAGTTACCTATTTGAATTATTTTTTTGTAAATTAACGCCAACTAGGATTCCCTAGAACCCACATCAGGATCAGATCCATGCAAGAAAACTAATGCCAAAGAAACAATGAAGTCACTAAATAAATATGTAGAAGAAGTTGGCAAAATTAAGTAATGTATTTTGGATAACGCAACGTATTTCCGGAGCGAAAATTTTATGAAATACGCCATTCAAAAGGGCGTAAAAATTTAGCGTCACAAATCACCGAAATTAGGTAGATCAATTATCAAATTAAAGTCTGGGCGCAGCAAGTGCGTTATGATAGTGAATTTTCATAAAAGTGTTTTTAATAGCAATTTTTTTTTTTGAAAGCACACATCAAATTTGGTTACCAGTATAACATATATTGTAGAAAAAATTTACCAATTTACCATATTTCATGAAAATAACTATACTGTTTGAAAATGCACAAAAATTTTTCGAAAATAAACTTAAAATGTTCCAGAAAAAACTAGTGTTCAGGCCAAGGAACCTTATAGTTTAACAGCAAATTAAGCTATTTAAAATAAAAGAATATTTAAACAATAATCCAAATATAAATACCGAACAATGCCCAATATTTATTATGAAAGGTGCAAGACCACCTACAAAATGGATAACAGAAGAAAAGGACACTTTTGATCAAATTAAAGAAGATATTAGAAGAAAAATCAAGAAAAGCAGAAAAATATAAAAAAACTCGGGACGCAGCAAGTGCGTTATGGTAGTTAATTTTTATTAAATGCTTCAAATTTAAATAACTCAATTTTCTATAAACTTAGATAGTTTAATTTTAATGCATAGTAAGGTCTTTCCTAAGGCAAGATATTCACAAAATTTCATTAAAATAACTTTGTAATTTTCGTAGAAAAAATTTTTTTTCGAAAGATAATTTGAAATTTGAATCAATTTTCTCTAAACTTAGAAAATCGAATTTTGGTACGTAGTAAGATCTCTCCTGAGGCAACATATATAGTAAATTTCATTAAAAGAGCTTTGTTACTTTCGGAGAAAAAAATTTTTTTTGAAAGAAAACGCAAAACTTTTCCGGAAAACCCCATTCGATTTTTCTGGATAACGAAGTTTAGAGAAAATTGAGTTATTCAAATTTTCTTTCGAAAAAATTTTTTTTCTACGAAAATAACAAAGTTATTTTAATTAAATTATATATATATATATATATATATATATATATATATATATATATATATATATATATATATATATATATATATATATATATATATATATATATATATATATAAACATATAAAAATTAAACCTATTTACAAATGAACTTTAATAAGATATTATGCTGTGAAAATACCTCTCTCAAGCACCCTAAAATATAATCAAAATGCGCACAGTTATATATGTTTTATTTTATTTTTTTCCTCAGTCTTAATACACTACATATTTTATGACAATCGATTTAATTTACTTATTTGATTTCATAAATAGTCGGTTAATAGTGACTTGGAATGAAGTAGATACCACGTCTTTTAACATGTTCAGAGCATAAGAGTAGATCAAAGCACTGGAAATGAATTCGGTCAGTCCCCGGCGCACGTGTTTAACATAGTGAGGCAAATACAATAGATTTTAACACTGCAGTGAGCTATAAAAATTTGATTAACTATTCTCTCTTCTATAATATTAGAAAGTTTAATTTTGTTAGATAGTAAGGTATTTCCTAGGACAAGATATCCACCAAATTTCATTAAAATAACTTGGTAATTTTTGGAGAAAAAATTGTTTCAAAAGAAAATTTAAAATTTGAATAACTCAATTTTCTCTAAACTTAGACAGTTGAATTTTGGTACGCAGTACAATCTCTGCTGATGCAACATATATACTAAATCTCATCAAAACAGCTTTGTTACTTTCGGAGAAAAAAATTTTTTCGAAACAAAACTCAACATTTTCGCGGAAAACCTAGTCCGATTTTTCTGACTAACGAACTCATCCAAGCCATTAATAAAAGAGCGGCACTTGCCAAGTTTCATCGAAATCGGTTAATTATTTTTTGAGTTAGCGGTTGGATACACACACACACACACACACACATATATATATATATATATATATATATATATGTATATATATATATATATATATATATATATATATATATATATATATATATATATATATATATATATATATATATATATATATATAAACATATAAAAATTGAAACTGACCCCGTATATGGGTTCTAGGGGTCCTAGTTCGCACTCATTTGAAAGAATTTTTGCAAAGTCTCACCATCGATACCTCTCTATTAGTGAATTTTTTTAAATAAAAATTCACTAAAAGGGAACAAAAAAGGATTAAAAAGAGAGTGAGATTTGAAAAGGGAAATCTAGTGATCCTAAGATTATTTAAAAAGGTAGAAGGAGGAAAATATATATGTCCAAAACTTTTATTTAGAAATAAAGGCCGGTATATTGTAAATAATGAATTGCCACAAAACATAAATGAATTAAAGAAGATAGGAAAAGATAGAATAACGGGGATTTTCAATATAGAACACCTGTATAAATATAATTAAATAAATAAATAGGCTGTATAGAAATAAAGTAAAGATGGTCTCTCTAATGGTCATTATCCACACATGCTTTTAGAAAGGGGGAATTGCTATAAATAGCAAGTATGTCAGGAAAATATTCACAATTTAATGTGGAGAGAAACGAGCCATGTAAATTAGATTTATACTTCCTAATATTTAAATGCCCTGCTTAATTAAGAGTGTTTAATATTTTTTGGTTAAATAAGGAATAGCACAAGAGCTAACAGAATACAGAACAATGCTTTCTTTCTTACTTATAATACGTTTGAGTTCACTAAGCAAAAGTCGTTGGAATACAAAGAACAAAGAACAATATCCTTGTTTTTATTTATAGAGCTTTGTTAGAAGATAATGGTTTTTATTTTGTTCTTAGAGAATAAATGTATCGTAGTTAAGTTGAAAATATTTTTTTGTCAGTAAGTTACCAATTATAAAAAGAACACACACAGTCATTGTTAACAGTGAAACGCAGGGATAGTTTTTTGTTCCAATAAGTGCAACTAACAAAGTTGGACAATGGGAAAATGCAGGGCCTATGAGCTTTGGGGTTAGGTTTAGGTTAGGTTTGAATGTGAGTGGTCCATATGGGTCCCTCCACCGCGACCGTAAGGTGGCGTAAGGACCGTATTGTGGCTCACGCCTAATGTCTATATTTCGCCCAACAAATACAGCCTCCTACAGAGGTCGATTACCTTTGTGGGCGAAAGTTGATCCAGATCCTCTGGAGCAAGCTTTACCTTGCCAAAGAGCAGGTACCTAGTCCTGGAACACAGCACGTGCTCTGCTGTCTCGTCATTCTCCATACACAGCCGGTACTCTGTCTCCTGACCGACCCCAATACGGTGCATGTGATGCCGCAAGCGGCAGTGTCCTGTATACAGGTCGACTAGAGTACTCAGTTGTTGTCTGTTCATCTCTAGAAGTTTTTTAGCCCTTGACTCAGATAGGCCATTTATGAAGGCCTTAGAGTGAGCTAATCCTGGAAGATTTTGCCAATATTGGATTGTCATTCTTTGTGTCCAGGTCTTTAAGGTGCGTTTTGCTGTGCAATGTTATTCCCAGCACCGGTTCTGGTCCGACAAAGTCACTCTGGGCACCACTCCTGGCAAGCGCGTCAGCCGCAACGTTGCCATCATGGTCCGAGTGACCCGGTATCCAGACCAGCGACACCTCATTACAGCTGCCCAATTCGTTAAGGGCAGATTTACAACTCCATGCCGTCTTTGAATTACACCGGTAGGAACCAAGAGCCTTTATTGCAGCTCTGCTATCTGCATATATCTTTATCGATTTGTTTGTGCACAGGTCTTTTAAACTTTCCCTTGCACACATCTCGATGGCATACACTTCTGCCTGGTGTATGGTTGCGTACTTGCTGAGGCTAGCTGATAGTCTAGCATCGGTGCTGCCCCCATATGCGCCGGCTCCTACTCCCAAATTGGTTTTGGAGCCGTCAGAGTACCAGCAGAGGTCCGCTCTCAACAGGGTCGTTTGGTTTCGGTCCCAGTCCTCCCTTTCCGGGAGGACGATCTTGAAAGACAGATCTCTGCTGGTTTTTGTAGGCATCAAGTCTGAGACCATTCCCAGAATCCTGTGACAATCACTGTCATCAAGGAGACCAGACCCTCTCAGACTGACTTCCCTCGGCATGTTATCTGCCGTTTGTTTTAGTCTGTACGTTGTCCACCTCGCCACCCTCTCCAACCATATGTAAAGTGGGGGAATATTAGGGAGGACCTCCAGAGCGGCTGATGGTGCGGTGCTTATCGCTCCTGTTATCAGACAAGCTTGTCTCTGTAGATGAGACAGTTTGGCCCTCGCGAAACCACGAAGTACCTTAGGCCACCAAACTATGGCTCCATATGTTATCATTGGCCTGATAACCACTACATAGAGCCAGTACATCCGTTGGGGTTTTTTTCCCCAGTTGTTACCACAGATTCTCCGGTAGGTCCACAGGGACATTTTATCCCTGCGGATAACATTTTCTAACTGTATGTCCCAGTTGAGCTTCTTATCTAGGGTAACTCCCAGATATTTTGCTTGGTCCGAAAATTGAATGGTTTCCCCCATAATAATAGGTGGTTTTAATTTGTCCAACCTTCTTCTTCTGGTAAAAGGAACAATGATCGTTTTGCGGGGGTTCACAGACATCTGTTCCCTCCGGCACCAATCATTAATTACATTTAGTGCCTCTTGAAGAGTACTTGCCAGTTCCTCCTCAGATTTGCCTCTAACCATTATGACAAGATCATCAGCATACCACTGGACCTCAACGTCCCAGAGTCCGAGGATAGCCGGCAAATCGTCCACAAAGAGGGACCACAGCAGGGGGGATAGAACGCCCCCCTGAGGACTCCCCCTCGCAGCCCTTACGCCGACCACCTCTCCCCGCAACGAGGTAATAATGGTCCGATTGTGCAGCATGTTTCCGATCCAGCCACAGATGGTAGGTTCCACCCCCCTAGCGATAGTGGCCTCGTAGATGAAGATCGGTAATGCATTATTAAATGCTCCTTCGATGTCGAGAAATGCCGCCACCGCGACCTCTCCATTTTCCAGAGAGTGTGTGATCTTCTCGACGAGGTTATTGAGCGCTAACTCAGTTGATTTGCCAGTTTGATAGGCATACTGGTGGGTATTTAGGGGGTTATTGGGTAAGATGTTCCCCCTAATGTGCCCGTCCAGTATTTTT